>HG995171.1:18342500-19015000 GCA_905333005.2 Lycaena phlaeas | reverse complement strand
CGGCAGAGACAAGTCGCCTCCGACAACAGACGTCAGATCGTGACGCAGCGCCGCCCATCTCGGGCACACCTCGAGGGTGTGCTGGGCAGAGTCCACCACCGCGCCACAATCGTGACATTCCGTCGTCGGCTCCTTGTGGGCCGTCCGACACAAGTAGTCACCAAAGCACCCGTGCCCGGTGAGAACCTGCGTCAGACGGAAGGTGAGGGGCTTGCGCTTGCGGCGCATCCACTGCTCTAGGACCGGGCGCAGAGCAACCGTAGTGCGTTGGCCGTACGGTTGACGCGCCAAGTCCTCCCCCCACCTCCGCAATAACGCCTCCATTCCGAGCCGGCGGACCCGTAGGACCCCGTCGTGCGGTAGGCTCGAGCCGAGAGACCTCCTATCCGAGACGTAGAAGTGTGTCTCGGCCAGAACCTCCGCCACGAGTTCCCACGGGGGGTCGCCGGCCAGAGCGGTTGCTGCGGCCCACGATACCGTACGGTACCCCCGGATCTGTCTCACTGCGACGACCCGCTGCGCCTGGCGCAGCACGGTCTTCAAGCTCGCAGTGAGCTGACACGCCCAAATAGGGGCACCGTAGGTCGCCATACTCCGGCAGACTCCGGAGTACAGCTGCCTGCAGGCGGCGCTGGGTCCTCCGAGGTTCGGGAGGAGTCTGCCCAGCGCACTCGCCGCCTTCACGACCTTCGGTCCCAGCGTTTTGAAAACCTAACCTAACCTAACCTAACCTAACCTAACCTAACCTAACCTAACCTAACCTAACCTAACCTAACCTAACCTTTTTTTTTTTTTTTTTTTTTGTCGCTGGGGAATGCCCTTACGCATACCCACCGGGTGCGGGGGGACCCGGGAGGTTATGTGGGGCTCGCTACGTCCTAGAAGATGGTGAGTTGGACGCAGCTCTACCCACTAAACCCCAGCGGTGTTCTCCGATCGTCTGGCCACCCACCGCGGGAACGTTTCATTCCGCAGCGGGTTTTGGACGGCGTGCCAGCCGGCACTCTCCTTTGGAGGGAGGGGTGTAAAATGCCCCTCCCCCTACTCCGCTTAAGGCACCCTGAACACATAAGGGTGCCTTACAGCTCGGACCTTACGCGCGCGCGGCGGATCCCCCGATCGGCCGCGCACAGGTCCCTCACGGCACATCGACCATCTGTCGCCGCCGCGCTCTCCTTTGGCGGGATGGTGCGCCACTGCGCTCTCGCTCCCGCTCCGCCTCCTCCTTCTGCGGCATGACGGCCTCACAGAATGAGCGGACCGCCTCCCATGCGCTCTCGCTGGCAGTCATCTCGCGGATGACTGCAGGGAGCGACAGGTTGGTGCCAATCTCGGCGACTAGAGTCGCCCTCTCCGATGCCCATGCCGGGCACTCCGCCAGAGTGTGGTCAGCGGTGTCTTCACTGCTGTCACAATGGTGACACCCTGGCGAGTCCTCCGATCCTGCCACCTTGTGCAGATAGCTTCCAAAACAGCCATGCCCTGTCAGGATCTGCGCAAGGTGGTAGGTTATAACGCCGTGCCGCCGGTCAACCCACTGCTCCAAGATTGGACCGACGGCTGTCACTGTGCGGCTTTTTAGACCCACACTCGGTTGCTCCAGTCGATGTTTCCATTTGCGGAGGACTTGTCTTTTGAGACGCCTCCGCAAACTCTCCTCCTGGTCTTCACCTTCATCTCCTTCTGTCTCGTCCGGGTCTTCGTCTTCGCCTTGACGATGTCTTCTCCAGGAACGCGACAGGGCACCTGCCACGATGTCCCATGGCGCAGAGCCCGCCAGTACGCACGCAGCCTCGTGTGAGGTAGTGCGGTACGCACGGACGGCCCTGATCGCCATCGCTCTCTGCGGGCGTCGCAGGAGAGTGATGTTACGTCTGTCCAGGGCGCCGGCCCATATCGGCGCGCCGTACAGCCCCATTGACTGCACGACGCCCGCATATAATCGGCGACAGCCGACGCTCGGCCCGCCCACGTTAGGAAGCAGGCGGCTCAGCGCTCTCGCAGCTCCGAGCAACTTCGGCGCCAGGCACCGGAAGTGCTCATGGAAGTTCCATCGGCTGTCGAGGACGAGGCCCAGGTACCTCATGGTCGACTCGACAGCGATGGAAGTCCCGCCTACGATCAGGTGGGATCCGGATGGAGGGGCTCGCCGCGGCCCGTGGAAGCATATAGCTCCGCACTTCTCCAGGGCCACTTCGAGCCCAAGACGCCGGATCCGCGCAACGACTTGCGCCACACCTGCTACCGCACGTATTCGTGCCTCCGGAAAGGTTGCTCCGCGCGCGGTAACGACGGTGTCGTCGGCGTAACAAGTTACGCTGACACCCGGCAGATTAGCACCTCGGAGCACCCAGTCATAGCCGATGTTCCACAGGAGGGGTCCGAGCACCGAGCCCTGTGGAACACCGCACGCTACGTCTCTCTTCCTCCAGCCGTCGGCCGTGGGGTACATGACGCACCTGCCAGACAGGTAATCAGCTACCAGCCTGCCCAGGTACGCCGGCACGCCATGGAACCTCAACGCCTCCAGTATCGTGTCAAAGGGTAGGGTATTGAAGGCGTTGGCGATGTCTATGGACACCGCCAAAAGCACCCCTCCCCCCTCGACTGCCTCGTCGGCAAGAGCCCTCACCCTGGTCAGTGCGTCCAGAGTGGACCTGCCCCGCCGGAAGCCGAATTGGTGGTCGTTGAGGTTCGGACCAGTCTCTTCCAGGTGGTCGACGATGCGGGCAGCTACGATCCGCTCCAGCAGCTTACCCGCCTCGTCGAGCAACACTATCGGTCTGTACGCCGATGGCGACTCTATCGGTCGCCCCTCCTTCTGGATCAGGGTCAACCGCCCTCTCTTCCACGCCGTGGGAAATCGACCCTGTGCCAGGCATGCGCTGAATAGGCGCTTCGTCTGTGTCCTGAGCGGACCGAGGGCCAGAACCAAGGCCCGCCCGGGGATGCCGTCTGGTCCTGGTGCTGTGTTTCGCGCACTCATGCGCGCTAGCGCTGCGTCGAGCTCCGTTTCCGACACCTCCGGAACTTCGTCGCTCATTTGCTCGCCACCTGATGGAGCCATCGGCGGGGGCACACTCTCTCCTCGGCCGGGAAACAGGGCCGGAACTATCCGGACCACGAGGTCGGGTTGGAGACTCTCCGTCAGGGGAGGGGCAGAGGGGCGCAGTTTGTTGCGCACCATCCTGTACGGCCTCCCCCACGGATCTCTGTCCAGAGTCTCCAACATCTCCTCGTGTGCGGCTTCCTTTGCTCGACTGATGGCCGTCCTCAGTTCCCCGGCGGCGGCTCTATAGTTGACGTAGAGCCGCGCCTCCTCCGCTTCGTCCCTTCGCCTTCTCCTACGACTTCGGGTGTACTGGCGTCTCAGAGCTACGCATCTCCTGCGCAACTCGGTGAGCTCGTCGGACCACCAGTGCACCTTCTTGTTTCGATGAGGCCCCGGACCGATTCGCGGCATGGCCGTGTCGCACGACTGCGATAGGGCCTCGACCAGGCAGCCGCTTTCCTCCTCGACTTCTACCTCCACCCGATCAGTCAGCGAGTCGAGGTTCCACGCCTGGACGATGGCCGCCTCGAGGAGGGCCTCCTTATTCAACCTCCTGATAGCCCAACGTGGGCCACACTCTGTGCCTAGATCGTGTCTAGGAACGGGGGCGGGGACGCCGTATCGGAACCGGATGTATTGGTGGTCCGACAGCGTCTCACGCTCACACACTTCCCACCCCTGTACGCGGTTAGCTAGGGCGGCATCAGCGAAAGTGACATCGACGATGCTGCCGCCCTGCTGTCTCACGCACGTATGTCTGGTCCCCACGTTGAGCACTTGGAGCCCTACCTCGACCAGCCAGTCCTCCAATATAGCGCCCCGCGCATCGGTCACGGGGGAGCCCCACGCCACTGATTTGGCGTTGAGATCCCCGGCGACCATGACGTGATCGAGGCGAGCGCTCCCTACCAGAGAGCCGACTCGGACGAGGAAACGCTCGAAGTCGGCGACATTCCGGTTAGGTGAGAAGTAGGCCCCGATCACCAGGACGCGACCGATCTCAGCCGCAACAAAGCCGCGTCCCCTCACTACGACGCCGAACGGTGGCGAGCCGTTTAAGGTTCCCACCGCCACCACACCATCTTCATCTCCGACCCAGCTCGAGGAGTTGGGGACATAGTAGGGCTCTGCCACTACTGCCACCTGCACGGACCACTCCGCCAGAGTCTGAAATAGCAGATCCTGGGCTCTGGCGCAGTGATTTAGGTTCCCTTGGAGGACTTGGGTGATTCGGCGTGACATCACTCTAAGGCCATGGGAACCTCCTCAGCTAGGACCGCAAAACTATTTGCGGTCGGGCAAATGGACTGTGAGGGGGCACTTGAGCCCTCAGCAGCTTTTCCTCCTTGTTGCCCACGGTGTCGTCTACGGTGTGGGGCGATGCACGCTTTGCTGCCCATTTTATGAGCTGCTGGGCGTCCCTCGGTTGTGCAGACTGCGCACTTCGGCGTCGCCACCGTGCATGACTGGGCTATGTGTCCCGCTTCGCCGCAGCGGTAACATAGTTTGCTCCGGTCCACTGGTGAGGAGCATACTGCCGCCATGTGTCCCAGCTCCATGCATCGGAAGCATCGGAGGGGACGGGCGTCCATCAGCTTGAACTGGGCGGACACCCAGCCCACCAGCAGCCTGCCCTTGGCGATAATCGCTTTAGCCGCTTCGCAGGGGCAGCTAACAATTACTGCGCCCAATCCGTGAGGGGCGCGGCCGATCTCTCCCGATCTGACCTGCTCTACGTGGCAGCCGCCCGCCTCTGCAACGGCCTCAACGACGTCTGCCTTTGTGACCGAGTCATCCAGCCCCGATATACGAGCGCTGACGCACTTTGTGGGTCTGGTGACTCGGACCACGTCCTCTCCGACCACTTCCTTTATTTTTTGGGCGAAAGTGTCAGCCTTTTCTTTATTGGCCGTTCCTGGCAGAATAAACAGGCGGGCACCCGTAGCCGTTTCTCGGCACCGGACAGGTTCTATGCCGATGTCCTTGAGACGAATTTCACCCCTCGCCTTTTTCAGGACATCGCCATAACTTAGCCCTCTTGCGGCTGCCTCCGGCTGCAGCTGCACGACCACAACTGCAGACGTCGGTGATCGAAGTTTTGGCGGTCCTGGCTTTTTCGGCGCCCCTTTTGGTGTTTTCGCCTTTTTCCTTGCGACCGTCGTCCACCCGTCTCTGTCGGCCGCTTTTGTGTCCGTCTCTTTGGAAGTCGCCTTTTGTTTGGACTTCTTCTTCTTAGGACCGGTTGGCCCGGGGTTTGCCGGCGGCATTAATGTCGTCGGCGCCGTTGCTGCCGAAGTGGCTTTCTTCTTTGGCCTTTTCTTGGCTGTGCCTGTTGACTCCGGATTCACCGTTGGAGATGGCGTGTCCACTGCCGCAGTCTCGCGTCTGTCCGCAGCAAGAGGCGGTCGGAGCCGTGGCTCAGGCAGAAGCCGTGACTCAATGCCCTCGAACCGGGCGTTCAGCCGGGCGCTTGTTACCGCCACGGCCTCTCTCATTGCCTTCCCCACTATCTCCTCTATATTTGAGGGGAGGGGAGGCGCTTGTGTTGTCTCCGTTTTGGCCAGCTGCTGGCGACAGAAGGCTAGCTCACCACGAAGTGTTTCTATCTCCTGCCGCAGTTCTGTCATACCTGCCGTCAGACTTTTGTTGTCCGCCGACAGGCTTTGATTCTCCTCCGTTAGTTTTTTGATGGCCGCCTCCATTGCCCGCGTCTCAGCGGAAGATGTGCGGTTCACGAGCTTCGCCGTTGTGCCTTCTATTGCATCTGTCGCTTCCTTAAGGGCCTTCATCATGGAGCCCTTCAGGTTTTTTGACCTTTTGCGGACTCCTGTGATGATCTCCAGGGCCTTGGTGATGTTAGACCCCAGAGTGCTCGCCGTTTCTATCTCAGGTCGGTTGGATAGTTGGTTGCAGGCCGTCTCCGACTCTGAAGACTCCGATAGACGGGGCGGACGTAGTTCTCGCGTAAGCGCTGTCAGGCTGCGCTCTGCTTCTGCCTCCATCGCTTCACGTTCCGCCGCCGCCAGGTCTCTTTTGGCCTTGGCCAGGCCGACGTACTGGCCGGTTGTTGGTGGCCTTCCACGTCCTCTTTTTGTAGGGGGCGACTTCCTGAACGCCCGGGCTCCTACTTTCACGGTCTCCTCGGTCGCCGTCTCATCCTCCGATGACGAGCGCCGTCGGGTCCGTTTGCTTCTCAGAGACGAGCATGCTGACCTCATGCTGTCAGTAGAGTCGCTTGCACTCATCTCCTCCACATCCTTAAATTCCACTTCGCGTGCTTCGATGTCCTTTTGGAATGCCGAGTCGTTATTTTTGCGAGAGTCCGTCTCCGAACCCCCGAAGCAATTTGTGCCCCCCCCGTAATACGTGGGGCAGACCTCCGCCGAATCCGACGTGGTGCGGGATTCCCCCTTTCGGGGACCCGCCCGGGGACTATTTTCAATTTGCTTACTGTCCATTGTTATAGTCTGCTCATTTGGGTCGAGCGAAACCCGTAAACTTCTCAAAACGTGGTGCGCTAGGGACTGGATCCCCTCCAGCCATTCATCCCCTCGCCGCGCACCGGAGCTTATTTTGGGATTGGGGTAATTTTTGATGAGGTTGTCTTCCTCGCGGTCCCCGCCCCGACGTGGGACGGCGACCACCACCCCCGGCACTGCGTACCGGGGAGCGGCTCGGCCGGCAGCAGCCAGACTGGCCCACTGCCGCCCTGTTTGGATCCAATTAGTTCACCCGGAGCTTACAGTGCCCCGAGCTTAAGCCCCACCGCCGCGACAAGGCTTGGATCCAGATGGTGGGGAACCTAACCTAACCTTTTTTTTTTTTTTTTTTTTTTTTTTTTTTTTTTTTTTTTTTTTTTTTTACATGGGAAAATCTTCATGACTGTTACCCGGGCCGGGGGACCCGAGAAGGTGTGTGGGACTCTAACCCGAACTAAAAACCCATGGTGTTCTCTTCGTTCGCCCTTATGACCGGCACGAGGACGAAAGCCTTTCGCACTCGGCCACAGGCGTGTGCATTACAGCACTCTCCGCTGTAGAGCATCTCCGGTTGTCGGCGCCCAGAACACGTAGGGGCGCCTTCTTCCGCAGGCCTTTAGCGTACGCGACTGGTCCCCCGACCAGCCACGCACAGGCCTATCGCGACGGTGTGATTTGTTTTACCATCTCACACCGCCGCTTCTCTCCGTCAGAGGTTCTCATCAAACTGCTCCTCCTGAGCTATGACGAGAACCTCCTTTGGCGATCTATCCTGGCGGAGGCTCCCATCGACTGCTCCTCCTGAGCTCTGACAGGGGCCTCCTCTTCCCGCGCGACTGCATCCGGGATCTAGAAGCAACCGTTTACAGTCGGCAGGAGTGTCAGACAGGGAAGGAATGACCACCGCTAGCCGTAGCCGGCAGTAGCCAGACCAACCCACGATCGCATATCTTCGATCGGAGGGGGTTCCCATCTCGCTGCTCCGCCTGAGCTATGACGGAAACTCCCTCCACCCACAGGACCGCAACAGGGCTGTGAAGCCACCGGTCGCAGTCGAGCAGGTTCTCCGGGCGGGGGCCAGAAGCCCCCTCTCGCGATAACGCGGTATCTTCGATTGGAGGGTGTTCCCATCTCACTGCTCCTCCTGAGCTATGACGGGAACTCCCTCCACCTACAGGACCGCAACAGGGCCGTGAAGCCACCGGTCGCAGTCGAGCAGGTTCTCCGGGCGGGGGCTAAGAGCCCCCTCTCGCGATAACGCGGTATCTTCGATCGGAGGGGGTTCCCATCTCGCTGCTCCTCCTGAGCTATGACGGAAACTCCCTCCACCCGCGGGACCGCGACAGGGCCGTGAAGCCACCGGTCGCAGTCGGGCAGGTTCTCCGGGCGGGGGCCATAAGCCCCCTCTCGCGATGACGCGGTCTCTTCGATCGGAGGAAATTCCCATCAAACTGCTCCTCCTGAGCTATGACGGAAACTCCCTCCACCCACGGGACTGCGACAGGGCCGTGAAGCCACCGGTCGCAGTCGAGCAGGTTCTCCTGGCTGGAGACAGAGTGTCCGCCTCCGGCCGTACCTAAAGGCACAGTCGTCAGTAGACATACCATCCCACTAAGCGATTCCTGACGGAGGTTCCCATCGACTGCTCCTCCTGAGCTCTGATGCGAACCCCCTCCTCCCGCGAGACTGCGGCAGGGCCGTGAGGCCGCTGGTCACAATCGGGCAGGATTCCCAGGCAGGACCAGAGTGGCCGCCGCTAGCCGTAGCCGGCAGTAGCCATACCAGCCCACTCTCGCTCGCCTGCGTGAATCCAATTGGTTCACCCCGGGTTTCGAAAGGTCCCTAAGGGTTACTAAGCCCCACCGCCACGACAAGGCTTGGATCCAGCCGGTGGGGAACCTAACCTAACCTAACCTAACCTTTTTTTTTTTTTTTTTTTTTTTTACATGGGAAAATCTTGATGACAGCTATCCCGGGTCCGGGGGGACTCGGGAGTGGTGTGTGGGACTCTGACCCAACTAAAAACCCATGGTGTTTCTTCGTAGCGTCTGTTGTGACCGTGTGTGACGAGGTCTCCACGCTGGCCACGACGCAGCGCTAATTGGCGCTCGACAGTTTTATAGAGTTTGTCTCCGGCTAAGGTGCCCCAAACACGAGGGCACCCTACGCCTCAGACCTATACGCGCGGCTGGTCCCCCCGACCAACCACACACAGGCCTCTTGCAGCGGCTTTTAGTGTCGCCGCTGCGTTCGCCTGCCGGAGGTTCCCAACTACTCCTCTAGAGTCATGGGAACCTCCTCCACTGGCAAGACCGCGAAGCTGTTGCTCGCGGTCGGGCAGGCAGGCTGGGCCGGGGCCGCGAGGCCCTCGCCAGCCTTCTTGTTCGTCTTGGGGTTTTGGCTTCGACCCTTACGACGTGGTGCGACGCACGCACTACCACCCATCTTGTGGACCGCCGGACGTCCCTGTGAAGAGCACAGCGCACAGTTCGCCGAGGTTGCGGTGCACTCCTTCCCTTTGTGTCCCTCAGCACCGCAACGGAAACATAGATGACTTCGGTCCGTTGCGGAGGAGCACATGGCCGCCATGTGACCAATCTCTTGGCAGCGGTAGCACCGGCTCGGGAGGATGTCTAACAGTCGGAATTGTGCCGACACCCAACCCACGAGCAGTCTACCTCCTGCAATGATTTTCTTCGCTGCTTCTATGGGGCAGCGAACAATTACTGCCCCGAGTCCGAAAGCGCTACGCCCTATCTCCCCAGACCTCACCTGGTCCGGGGGGCAGTCACCCGCCGCCGCTATCGCCGCCACAACCTCCTCTTTTGTTACGGAGTCGTCCAAGCCGGCAACGCGAACGGTAACGCATTTTGTTGGCCTGGACACTTGGGCGACGTCTTCTCCGATAACTTCCTTAAGTTTTTTCGCTAAGGAGTCAGCCTTCTCTTTTTGATCCGCACCGGGCAGGACCATCATGCGGGCTCCGGTGGCCGCAATCTTCATCAGCATCCCCTGCTCAATATTGAGTTCGGGGAGGCGAATTTGTAACCTCGCCTTCTCCATTACCTCGGCATAGGTGAGACCCTTTTCTACTGCGGCTGGACGCAGCTGGATCACCACAGCTTCTGAGTTGGGTGCTCGCAGTTTTGTTGGGTCCATTTTGCGTGGCACCTTTTTCTTCGCCTGCGGTTTCTTCTTACGGGTGACGGTCTTCCAGGTGCCGTCACCCTCAGCTGCTTGCGCTGTCTTCCTTTTCTTGGTCGCCTTTTTGGAGGTGCCCGATTTCCCTGGGTTTGCCGGTGGCATTAGCGTTGTTGCTGCCGGCAAAGTCTTCTTACTCGGGGCCTTTTTCGGTGTATCTGGCCCCGAGTAATGATCCACCTCAGCCGCTCGCCTGTCTGCTGCGAGAGGCGGGCGCAGCCTCGGCTCGGGCAGGAGGCGACCCTCCAGTCCCTCTAGCCGGGCATCCATACGTGCGCTCGTCAGCGCAACCGTTTCCCGTACCACCCTCTCGAATAGCTCCTCGAGATTAGGGGGCACGGGCGCGGCCAACGCTCCGAGCGCGGGTGTCGTCGTGTCCATGTGTGTCTGGCGCAATGATGCGACCTCGCTGCGTAGAGCAGCGATCTCCTGCCGCATCACCTCCATTTCCGCCGCCTGACGTTTTATTTCCTCCGCCTGACGCTGGTTTTCGGCCGCTTGACGCTTATTTTCGGCCTCCAGTGCGCGTGTCTCATCCGACGACGTCCTATTCAGGAGTTTGGATGTTACCTCCTGAAGGACGCCTGTAGACTTCTTTAGAGTCGCGACCATTGGGCCCTTAAGGTTTTTGGACCTGACTCTAACTGCATCGATGGACTCTAGGGCTTGAGTGGCAATCAGCCCTAGAGCACTCGCCGTCTGCTCATTCGTGATGTCCGGGCCCGCCTCCGAGCCCGAGGACTCTGACAGGCGGGGTAGCACCAAGCGGCGGGAGAGCTCGGCCACGTCTCGCTCGGCCTCCGCCTCCATGGCTTCACGCTCCGCAGCAGCCAGCTCCCGCTTCGCCTTGGCAAGGCCGACGTATTCGCCGGTGGTTGGCGGTCGGCCTCTTCCCCTTTTTGTGGGTGGCTTCGGTGTTGCCTTACCCTTCTTTTCTTCCTTGTCCTCGTCTGACGACGACGGTCGGCGGCTCCTTTTCCCTTTCTTTTTAGAGGGCCAACCATCGTCGGAGTAACTAGTGGGGCTCATTTCTTCGATTTCGGAGGTAGCGTCCCAATCATAGAGAGCCCTCCTTCGCCTCCGTAGTCGTTCGAGAGAGCCAGACGACTCACTCCAGTCGCTCTGACTCATCTCTTCTACCCCCGAGAAAATTCTCGGGGAGTCTCTCCTTCTCTTATCTTTCGCCAGTTCGTGTGTCATCGTGTCCGTGTGCTTGCTAGGGTCGTTGGTGCTGGGACGAGATGTGCTCGCCCCTGAAGCAGGTTTTGCCCCCCCCGTATACGTGGGGCAGACCGCTGCCTTGTCAGGCAGGGTGCGGGATTCCCCCTCTCGAGGACCCGCCCGGGGATTCTTTTTAATCTGCTGTATATCCATTTTGACTCTACTCATTTGGGTTGAGTAAGACCCGTAACCACCGCAAAACAAGGTGCGCTAGGAACTGGATACCCTCCAGCCATTCATCCCCTCGCCGCGCACCGAAGCATATGTTGGGATTGGGGTAATTTTTGAAGAGGTTGTCTTCCTCGCGGTCCCTGCCCCGAGGGGCAGCGACCACCACCCCCAGCACTGCGTACCGGGGAGCGGCTTGGCCGGCAGGTGACCATATTGGCCTCCCGCCGCCCGTGTGAATCCAATTAGTTCACCCAGGGTTACAATTACCCCGGACTTAAGCCCAACCGCCACGTCAAGGCTTGGATCCAACCGGTGGGAACCTTTTTTTTTTTTTTTTTTTTTTTTACATGGGAAAATCTTCATGACTGTTACCCGGGCCGGGGGACCCGAGAAGGTGTGTGGGACTCTAACCCGAACTAAAAACCCATGGTGTTCTCTTCGATCGCCCTTATGACCGGCACGAGGACGATAGTCTTTCGCACTCGGCCACAGGCGTGTGCATTACAGCACTCTCCGCTGTAGAGCATCTCCGGTTGTCGGCGCCCAGAACACGTAGGGGCACCTTCTTCCGCAGGCCTTTAGCGTACGCGACTGGTCCCCCGACCAGCCACGCACAGGCCTATCGCGACGGTGTGATTTGTTTAACCGGTGGGAACCTAACCTAACCTAACCTAACCTAACCTAACCTAACCCAGTGCCGCGCCAACCCCGGTCGCGAGCGCGCGCGTCCCGAGAATAAACCAGAAATAATTTAAAATTTATTTGCGCGTGAAATAAATTATTTCTAACAAATAAAGTGAATAAACAGTGAATAAATAGTGAAGTGGTGTATC
Organism: Lycaena phlaeas; assembly: GCA_905333005.2. NCBI lineage: Eukaryota > Metazoa > Arthropoda > Insecta > Lepidoptera > Lycaenidae > Lycaena > Lycaena phlaeas. The sequence continues at coordinate 19,003,043 of HG995171.1, read as the reverse complement.
CAAAGTGTATACCAGTGTTGTGACGAGTTGCTGGAAGCAGCAGACCCCTTGGATTGGAGCCCGAAGGCGTCCTAGTGTTCCGAAGCCTATTGCGGAGGAACCGGGATAGCGGGGCTCTCCAGGGATTGACAGGACCGGGGGAGCGTGGTGCTACACCGACACAACGAGTTCCAGCCCAATCGGACAGAAAACCCCGAAATTACGGGGAAAATAAGGTTTTTACGACTATTTATATACGCTTATAGTGACTTGACGGCGCCTGGGAGTGACCAGGAGCCAGGGACAAAGTGCACCCATAAGGAGTAGACCAGGGCCCATCATCTGGCCCATAGACGACAGCCAAATTCCAACGGGAAACCCGCGAAATTTGGCAAAAACCGTAAAACCATTTATTAGGGGCGGAGCCAAGTTTTTAGGGATCCGTGACATAAATGCAAAATAAGAAAACCATTTTATTAATATAAAATTGAATACTGAAGATCCGAAGAACACGAAGATTCCTAATCATCATCAATACCAAACTGCAGTACAATATAAATAAGGAAAAACATAGTAAATAGTTAAATTAACTTGCATATATTAAACAATAAGAATTTATATAAAGTTTCGGAGAAAAGTTTGAACAAACTGACATATTGTATATTAAATATTAGATTTGAAAGACACATTTAATTAGTATCTGCAGTATTATATAAGCTGATATCATATAGGATATAAAAATATTGTAAAAATAGTATTAAGTAGTCAAATCCAATAGTTACAAATATATAAATAACATATTATCTGGGATAAATAGGCAATGAATAGGCGTCTGGAGAACCTTATTCATACATATAATACTTAAATAATAAAGTATATAGTTAAATTTAAGTAAATATTGTAAATTGTTAACTAAAAAGTACATACTAAATAAATAAAAACTAATAAATTATCTGCAGAACCACTTTTGTATTAACTGAAATAGTAGGAGGAGCCAGTCTCGCAGGAGGCGGGACTTATTGCTTATTGTATTCACAGCTGCGCGACGGGCGGTCCGTTGCGTAATCTTAGGGTTCCTTACGAACAATATAAAAAATTCAACATCATCATCACCCGCCGGCTTGTGTCGGCTCAAGTGTACTATATGGCAGATTATTAATTGCATTATTAACGATAAATAACTATTAGTTGGCCTGATACATTTGAGTTGATACGAGTATACATAGTATAACATAAATATAAAATAGTGAAAAGCAAATACTGTATATTATATATTATAAATATCAAAACAAATAATAAACTATTGTCTACAATTTAAATATTATAGAAAATTGATGTAAACGTGTTATTAAGTAGTTAAAATAATAACTATATATAATCATAAAAATATATATTCAATATAAATAAATAATAAATAAGCATCTGTAAAACCATATTCATATATCATATAATATTATAAATAATTAAATCATATTTTATTCAATTGTAAGTTCATATCGTAAATTCTTAAGTGTAAAATACATATTATATTAATAAAAACAAAATAAATTGTCTGCAGAACCACTCTTGCATTAATATAAAAATAGTAGGCGGAGACAGTCTTGCAGGAGGCGGGACTTATTATCCATTGTATTCACAGCTGCGCGACGGGTGGTCCGTTGCGTAACCTTAGGGTTCCTTGCGAACATATTACAGATTCAACATCACTATCACCCGTGGAGTTTGACTACTTAGTATACATAATATATTATTAATAGTGAAATATACATACAGACCATTCTAACTTAAAGTTTAGAAATATTGTGATATCAGACGAATATTAATTGTAAATTATATATAGAAATTAAAACATATTGGGGTAACAAACGGCAACGTATTGACATAATATCTACATTATATACACATACATATACATTAAAGACATAAACAACTAAATATATATTAATAGAACACATAGAATACATAATAAACTAGCAGAAACATACAAATACAACATCAATATTAAAAATATTATACGGAACCACAATTTAATAAAAACAGATAAGAGACTCGGTTGGCCGCACACCTGTGGGGCGGAGCTTAACATCCTTTGTTCCATTGTTCTCGAGTTATCGGTGCAGGCCGCGCCTCACATTCCATTCTCGAACATTCCACAGCTTTATAAACGCTCATAACAAACTAGCATCATCATCAGCGCCCGGAGCGTTACCGATCCAAGGCTATTGTCTGTTTTGGGACACACTTAAAGAACATTAACACTATATATCTATACATAGGATACAAGTACCTAACAGAACGATCATAAATACTTATAATTACACAACATACGCTGCCGTATTAAATAATACATTGATTATAAGGCTGCCTAAGTGGTATAGGGTCCTTATCAGGAGGGATTGAAGCATAAGGGCCATTTACACCCTAGTGTTAAAGAGTGCTGTAGCATAAGAGCCAAGTACAGAGTAGCTAGTCGTTTAGTTTATTATTGTGTTGTCGAATGTCATTGGTATTGTATTTATTGTAGAATTATTGATGTTATATAGGATTAACTGACTGTATATTTTATATAATTGACCTTATAAATTTATTTTGACATTAACATCATATAATTTAATTTATTGATAATAATTATTTTAATTTGAATTTTATTGAATCCACATACATTAGTTTTTACATATACATATTATCTAATACACAAAATCATATTACAAATTATATATTATTGACTCAGACTACACTTAAAAACAATGTTTAGATCACCGACGACTGACAAGGCAAAAAATAGCACGACGGTGAGACGTATTAGTGGCGAAATAGAGGCTCGAATGGGCACTCCCCCTCCCCCGCCACTGGAAAAAACTAAATTCACCTCCAAGGTTGCTGAGGCCAAGAGCTGCCTAGTAAAGGCAAAACTCCAGCTGGGCAGTGCACGCAATTTAAAGACCGATATAAAGAACGAGGTCATAGCCCAGCTGGACCGCCTATACCACATAGCCAAGGAGCTCGCCGAGGAGGTGAAATCGGACAAAGGAGAGAAAGAAGGAAAGAAAGAGGACAAGAAGGAGAAGAAGGATAATGTGAGTAAAGAAGAGAAGGCAGAAGGAAAGAAAGAAAACAACAAAGAGAGAGAGACACAAGCCCTACCTCAATATGGGGAAATACTAAAAATTTTAGAAAATAATGAGACCATATTGAGAAATAACAGTAAAAAATTAGACGACCTACATAAAATTATAGGGGAAGACAAGGAAAGGGAACACAGGACATACGCGAAGGCGGTAACGGGTGAAGTGGCACCTAGGCAGAGAGGGCCCGGGGCGCTTCACTCGATCATGGTCTCATCAGCCGATGACCAGCTAACCGGAGATGAGATCATCAATGATATTAGAGAGGAAATAGACGCTAAACAAGGATGGGTTAAAGTAGAAAGGATCAGAAAAGTAAAAGATAGAAGGGTAGTGATCGGATGTCCGAGCACAGAAGATAGGGAAAAAGTCAAGGAACGCTTAAAAAGAAGGCAGGGTCTAAGAGTAGAGGAAATTAGGAATAGGGACCCCCTGATTGTTCTTAAGGACGTCTTTAACTACAACAAAGACGAAGACATTGAAAAGGCCTTGCGAAACCAAAACGCGGCCATCTTTGAGAACAGTCAGGGGGAGGAGGGGGGGAATCTTAAAATAATATATCGGAAACGAGCCAAAAACCCCCTACAGAGCCACATAGTGGCCAGGGTGTCCCCAACCATATGGAACAGCTGTATGGAAGCCGGCAAACTGTATATAGATCTGCAGAGGGTAAGGGTCGAAGATCAGACCCCCCTAGTACAGTGCTCCGGCTGTCTTGGATACGGGCACACAAGGAGGCAATGTGCACAGAAAGAGCAGGTATGTGCCCACTGTGGAGGTCCTCATACGAGGACCGACTGCCAACAGTGGGCAAAAAAAGAGGCTCCAACGTGCTGCAATTGCAGCAGAGAGGGGAAAGACAGCACGGGGCACAACGCATTCAGCAGCGAATGCGAGGTACGGCGGAAATGGGACGCCCTGGCTCGCTCAGTGGTATCGTATTGCTGAGGCCCGCAATACTGAAAGGGGGCTCCGGGTGTGTGGACCACGTAGGAGCGACGGCGCACCAAAGTGACTTGCGGAACCAAAAGGAGAACCGATCAGTCAAAGCCAGGTTGACTACATTGATACCTTGTTTGAGAGCAGACAAGCACGCAATCACAAGCACGAACAAGATACACCAAACATGCACAAAAAATACACCTGCAAACCGGGCAAACTTCTTGACAGAAACTAGCCCGGTATTGTTAAGCAGACAATACATTATACAAGCAACACACAATACACAGCACACAGTAAACAATGGAAGAGGACATAAAACACGGAGGAGACATAACAACACATAAACACAAACTCGAACAAGGCACACACACAGTAAACACAAAATATCATTGTAGCCCAGTGGACCAGCAGAGACGGAGTGACGGGGATCCTTGAGGAGACGCAGGACACCGAATGCATGACCGGTCCGGTGATACCCGTGGGAATCACACCTGGAAAGAAAGGGAAAAAGGATAGGAAGAAGAAGAGGGTTAACTGAGGGACCATTTACACCCCTCAGCACAAGCAATTATTACAGTGTATATGTGTATTGTAGTATGTATGTGTGACGAATATTAATTATAGTATGTATGTATAACGAATATTAATTATAGTACTACCAATTAGAAAATACAAATACCGGGACAAATTTTAAAATAGCATAGGATATTTTCGTGACTAAAGAGGCACTATACACCTCTCTAGAAACTGTACTTGGCTCTTTTACATCTCCCATAAAAAATGCAAAATGTATATTATAATGTGTGCAAAGTTAAAATACTGTAAAAACATGTGTAAACAATGTATAAAATTAGGCCCAAATGTATGAATGTGTACATAGAACATATTGCAAGGAAAAAAAAAAAAAAAAAAAAAAAAAAAAAAAAAAAAAAAAAAAAAAAAAAAAAAAAGAGACGAACAAGAATAATTTTAGAAATGAAAGTAAAAAGAAAGGAAAATGAACACATGTATTTGAATGTATTATTTATATTATATTATATTTATTTTATAAGACTTGAGGAAAATCCTCCAACTATTTGTAAAATTGCACACTAATGAAAAAGTATAAGCACTATAAGGACCCTCTACCACTTGAGCAAGGGGGGAAAAGCCAGAAGTGGGGGCGCCAAGCGCTTCCACATTAATAAAAAAAAAAAAAAAAAAAAAAACCTAACCTAACCTAACCTAACCTAACCTAACCTAACCTAACCTAACCTAACCTAACCTAACCTAACCAGTCGTGTGCCGCCGCCATCGTGAGCGGATCGTTTTTGTCGCGCTCCGCCCGAATAAAAAGTTATTAAAATTTAAATTGAGATAGGGACTCGCGAGTAGTGCCAAAAGTTGCGTAACGCAAACCCCAAGGGGGGTCAAGAAAAAGTTTTTAAATTGGACATTTTGTTCGGAAGTTTTTACCAAAAATGTGAAAAAACCACAAAAATTAAAAGTTAAAAGTGCGTGCGGCGCTCGATTTATATCGAGAAAGTGTGAAACTGCAATTGTGAGTTTGTGCAGACCGCTGAGGACTACAACCTGACACCGAGTTTGGATTTTTCGGACGCGAAATCGCGACGTGAGGGGAAAAATATAAGAAGACGAAGAAAAACCGGAACCGGAACTAGACGTCTCCGGTTACTTCTGGATATACCATTCGGAAGACGCAAAGGAGAAGAAGAGACTGAAGTTAAAAGAAAAACGATCGGACGTCAGAGAACGAAAATATGAACCGGTGAATATTGGTGTTTTTCTAGACTGATTTATTCTGAAACTAGATCTATGACTTATGTTTTTTAGTGCGTAAATGTGTAGCCACATGACTCCAGTAGCCACCTACGAAATTTTAGATTTTTCTGTTTCGGAGTTCCGGAGAAATTAAATATATAAGAGACTTAGAAATCACCTGGGAACAGCTAGCTGGCCAGCGGAGCGCAAACTAAATCAATATTTTATTATTTTAACCGTGTGACGTCATTGGGATGCAAACTCGCGTCGAGGCTCGACTCTGACGTCAGAGCCCGCGGACCAGCATCCATCATCATCAGCCCGCTGCCATCCCACAATACGCAGTACGGATCCAGACGCCGCACAGGTCAGTCGCCGAGTCAACATCAGCAGGCGGCTGCCCACCAGGTACAGCACTTCCCCCTCCACTTATATAAGACCCCCCCCCCACCACTTTTGTTCCACACGAGACCCCCCCCTTACCCCCCTTTTTACCCCCTTGCCCAAATTGATCCCCACAAAACTTACCCCCTTACCCCCCTTTTTACCCCCTTGCTTAAATTGATCCCCATAAAACTTACCCCCTTTTTTTACCCCCTTCCCCCATTTTTACCCCCTTGCCCATTTTGATACTCGTGGGAACCCCCCCCCCCCCCCCCCCTACCGAAAATCCCCTCGAGCTGTAACTCCGGTTCCTGACGTCGCAGAAAGTCGAGAGACGGCTCGTTGGAACCGGGGGGACCACGCCCATCTTTTGGCCCCTACAGTTTCCTTCAAAAATCCCAAAGTGCTGTACCCTAATTTTAAGTCTAATTATAATAGCTTTTAACTTAATCAATTGTATTGCTGCCCCCCCCCAGAAGGGCCCTTAGAATATAATAGACAAGGGGCTTTTTACACCCCTAGTTATATAGATAAGTACATCGTGTAGTTACCACCATTGCCAATATTTATTTTGTGTCTAGTTAAGTTTTAATTATTGACATATAATTATTTTAGTACAGTACGCTTATTAGAATTAGGATATTGACATTTTATATATACATCTTATTTTATTTTATTTTAATTTTACTCTTTTAACTTTTGACTTAAATTAAATTATTGGACAATTATTCATTAATATTATTATTGACTTATTATTATTGACTTTTAACTCTTTTTCTTTTTAATTTTTTAAATTTAACTTAAATTATTATTTTAAATTCTAATTATATATACAGAAAGTCAAGATGTTCAGGTCACCCACCCAACTTGAAAGGACACATGTAGTTAGGCGAATCAGTAGTGAAATCGAAGCTCGGACGAGCACTCCCCAGCAAAGTGCAAATGTAATAACGAAAATAGACGAGGCAAGGCAAATCGTAAGAAATGCTAAAACCAAATTGGGAACGGCCAGAAATTTAAAGACAGAGATAAAGACTGAAGTAAATGCCCAAATAGATAAGTTATACGAAATAATAAAAGAATTAATAAGTGATAAAAATAACAAATTAGAAAAACCAAAATCCAAAACAAAGGAAACGCTGGACGTAACACCGCCTTCACCCGTCCCCGACCAAATCAATAGCAAAACAATTATAGAAAAAATAGAACAACAAATAAAAATAGCTCAACAAAATAGTGAAAAACTAGATAAACTTCAGCAAACTATAGAAATAAGTAATAACAGTAAAAATATAAATAAAACATATGCAAAGGCGGTCGCGAGCGAAGGGGCGCCCAGGCAAAACAAGCCCGGTGCGCTCCACTCCGTGATGATCTCATCAACCGACGACCAAAATACCGGTGATGAGGTCATCACAAAGATTCGCGACGCCATCGACGCGAAGGAGGGATGGGTGAAGGTGGAAAGGGTCAGGAAGGTTAAGAATAGGAAAGTAATTATAGGATGTGAAAGCATAACGGAGAAAGAGAAAGTCAAGGAAAAACTGAAGGGTAGGCCGGATTTGCATGTAGAGGATGTTAGGAATAAGGACCCCCTGGTTGTCCTCAAAGATGTGTTTTCATACAACACCGACGAGGACATCGAGAAAGCCTTGTTCAATCAGAACAAGGCTATCTTTGAGGGCATCCCGGGGGACGAGGTGAGAGTGAAGATCGTGTACAGGAAGAGAGCTAGGAACCCCCTACAGGGCCATGTCGTGGCCAGGGTGTCCCCTAAGGTATGGAAGAGGTGCGTGGATGAGGGTCGACTATATGTCGACCTTCAGCGAGTGAAAGTCGAGGACCAGAGTCCGATCACGCAGTGCTCCCGTTGCTTAGGGTATGGGCATACGAGACGGTGGTGCAAGGAGGAGGCCGAGGTATGTGGCCACTGCGGCGGTCCTCATAAGAGGACCGACTGCCAGCAGTGGTCAGAGGGAACGCCCCCGCAGTGCAGCAACTGCACGAAAGCGGGGTTAAGCAACGTGGAGCACGACGTGTTCAGTAACGAATGTCTAGTGAGGAAGAAGTGGGACACCCTGGCCAGGACGATGGTCATGTACTGCTGAGGGCGTGCTGGGCGAAAACCGTGACTTCCAGTACCGCTTTGCACAGTCCAATCTCCAAAGGAGTCAACTGGCCACCACTGAGCTTCTACTAGAAGCCACCAAGCGTAAGGTGAGCGTGGCGTTGCTTCAAGAGCCCTACGTGGGTGGGGCAAAAAGTATGAGGAGCTACCGGGGGGTGAGGATCTACCAGAACACTGGTGAGCGCGCTGAAACCGTCAAAGCGGCAATAGCCGTCTTTGACGAGAACTTGGACGTCCAATACCATCCGGACTTGTCCACCGACAATATTGTCGTAGTCAGCGTGCGAACCGGTGCCTGGGAGATCCATGTAGTTTCCTTATACTTTGAGCCAGACCGCCCTATAGGGCCCTACCTGGACCATCTCGTCGGTATTGGAAGGAGGTTGGGTACCGACAAGATGGTCTTGGGAGGCGACGTCAACGCAAAAAGCCCGTGGTGGGGTGGCCAAGTTGAGGACCGGAGGGGAGCGGATGTGTCGAGCGTGCTGGAAGGGTTGGGTATGGAGATACTCAACGACGGAGGCGCCGCTACGTTCGAAGTAGTAAGAGGGGGGACCAGGTATGCCAGCTACGTCGATGTGACGGCATGCGCCAGGAACCTGCTGAACCGAGTGGTCGACTGGTCAGTCGAGGTTGGGCTCACCAGTTCTGACCATAATGGCATCTTGTTTGGGATCAGACAACACAAATCCACAGGCACAGACATAAAACGCACGACACGCATCTATAACACACGCAAAGCAAACTGGGGAAGTTTCGATGAGAAACTGACCCAGTTAATGCGAGACAGACAATTGACTCTACAGAACATTAACACAATACACAGCACACAACAAGTAGATGAGGTGTTGAACAGTTACACGGAGGCGATCACACAAGCATGTAGACACTCAATCCCAAACAAGAAACACACAGAAAAACTCACCATGTCATGGTGGTCTGATGAGCTCGCCGAGATGAAAAGACAGGTGGCCACGAGGAGAAGTAGGATCCGTAACGCAGCGCCAGTCCGTAGAGATCGAGTAGTGAAGCATTACCTGGAAATGAAAGAGATGTATGAAAAAGCGGTGAAGGATGCAAAGGTGAATAGCTGGAAAGAATTTTGCCAGAAACAGGATAGGGAGGGAGTATGGGAGGGCATCTACAGAGTGATGGGTCGAGTCTCCGGCAGAGAGGAAGACCTCCCCCTCGTAAAAGAGGGGAGAGTCCTCGATGCCGGCGACTCGGCAAAATGGCTGGCCGAGACCTTCTACCCCCGGGACCTGGAAAGTGATGAAGGGGAGGAACACCGTCGGGTGCGTCGACTCGCAGAGTCCTTGGACTCGGAGTCGACGGGCCCGGGGGATGAGCCGCCCTTCATCATGGAGGAGTTGAACAGAGCCGTAAGGTCGTTCAACCCCAAGAAGGCCCCGGGTGTGGATGGATTTACGGCCGACATTTGTCATCGCGCTGTGGATTGCGACGCCGCGTTTTTCCTAGCCCTGCTCAATCGTTGCCTCACCGTTGCCTACTTCCCAAAAATGTGGAAGTGTGCAACGGTAGTGGTTCTGCGGAAGCCGGGAAAGGAAAAATACGACGTCCCAAAAGCCTATCGACCCATCGGCCTCCTTCCTGTTTTTGGCAAGATTTACGAGAAGATGCTGATGGCCCGACTCAAGCACCATGTGTTGCCGACTATCAGCCCGCACCAGTATGGCTTCATGCCACAGAAGGGCACCGAAGACGCCCTCTACGCTCTGGTGGGCCACGTCAGGAAGATGAGGGAAACCAAAAGGCTTGCTGTCGTGGTCTCGCTGGACATAGAGGGGGCCTTCGATAGTGCCTGGTGGCCAGCCATAAAGGTGCGGCTAGCTGAGGTTGGCGTTTCGGTGGGCTTGAGGCGGGTTATCAGCAGCTACCTGAATGAAAGAGAAGTGTGTGTTAGGTATTCCGGCCAGGAGGTGAGGAGGGGAACCAGCAAGGGGTGTGTACAGGGGTCCATTGGAGGCCCTATCCTGTGGAACCTCTTGCTGGATCCTTTGCTTTGGAGGTTGGCGGGAGAAGGGGTTAGAGTGCAGGCTTTTGCGGACGATGTGGTCCTCGTGTTCGATGGTGAGACGGCACTGGAGATCGAGGCACAGGCGAATGCCGTGCTCGCCCGTGTGCTTGAGTGGGGTGTCGAAAATAAGCTTCGGTTTGCACCGCACAAAACTTGTGCGATGCTGGTCACCCGTAAGCTTAAGTTCGACACTCCGCGTCTGCGCATGGGCGGGACCGACATTGGCATGGCCGATGAAATCAAAGTGCTGGGTCTCACCATCGACAAGGGGCTCACTTTTAATCGCCACATAGACCACATCGTAAAGAAATCGATAGGATTTTATAAAAAACTAGCGCGAGCGGCAAAAGTTGGGTGGGGCCTCCATCCGGAGGTGATAGACATAATTTATAAAGCTGTAATTGAGCCCACCGTACTGTACGCAGCACCAGCATGGGCACCGGCAGCGGGTAAGATAGGAGTAAAGAAGAGGCTTGCCACACTTCAGAGAAGTTTCGCCTTAAAGAAAATAAAGGCCTACCGAACGGTCTCCCTGACCTCAGCACTGGTGTTGGCGGGAATGCTACCTCTTGACCTCAGAGTACGCGAAGTCGCGTCCTTGTACGAGGCCAAGAGGGGGCTAGTCCCGGTGTTGGGAGACAGGGAGATCGAGCGGATGGCCTCCGCCCTAGACGCAGACCATCCAGCATCACAGACGGAGCTAGGATTCGGACTGATAGATGGTGACGAAGGTGAAGATGTAAGCTCATCATACGATGCGCGCATCTTCACCGACGGGAGCAAGATTGACGGCAAAGTCGGAGCTGCGCTATCCCTATGGAATGGCACGGTCGAGACCAAAACCGTCAAGCTTGCTCTTTCGTCATATTGCACCGTCTATCAGGCCGAACTCTTGGCTCTGTCCAGGGCGGTGGAAGAGGCGAAACAGCTCGGTGTGGCAAGGGTGGGTGTCTTCAGCGACTCCAGATCTGCCCTCCAGGCAGTTACGCTGGATTCCCCTCACCCCCTGGCAGTCAGTACAGCACGCATGCTGAGACAATGCGCGGAACTAAATCAAAAAATCGATTTATTTTGGATTAAAGCACACAGGGGGTATACGGGGAATGAGAGGGCGGACCAGTTGGCCAAGGAGGCAGCTCTGGGGTCGAGGACGCGCCCACATTACGATCTGTGCCCCGCCTCATATGTCAAGCGTTGCATTAGAGAAGCAACGATTGACATATGGGACGAGGAATACGGACGTAGCGAGACCGGCGCCATTACAAAGATGTTCCTTCCCAATGCCAAGGTTGCCTACAAAACAGTGAGGAAACTTGGTGTAGATAAAAACATAACCCAGCTGCTGACGGGGCATGGAGGGTTCTCCGACTACTTGGAGAGATTCAAGTGTAAGGAGGACCCCTCATGCATCTGTCAGCAAGGAGTGAGAGAGACGGTACCCCATCTCCTGTTCGATTGCCCAGTCTATGCAAGGAAGAGATGGGAGCTGGAGCAGAGGCTGGGCATCGAGCTGGGGATGGAGACCGTCCCTGAAATAATGAGAAAAAACGACGCGAGGGAACCGTTTATAAATTATGGAATAGAGCTGGTGAAAGCGGCAAATGAAAGGAACAAAACTAGGGATACAGACGGTGGGACGTTAGGTAATGTTAGGCCGGTGGGGGACCCTATACATCCCCCACAGAGTAGAAATTTTAATTGACAAGGGACCCTCTACATCCCTTTAGGTTTAGGTAAGATTTTAAGTATTTATATAATTGTATCTTTTATATTATTGTATTTCTTTTATATTATTGTATTATTATTGACATGATTTTAAAAATTGACATCTTAATTATTAGGATATAAGGATTTTATTTAAATGATTATTATTTTAATTTAAATTGACATTGTAAATAGAGATAAGTTTTAAAAAAAAAAAAAAACATTGACGATTATATTTTGTATATTAGACATAAGTTTTATGTAGAAATTATTTTAGTATAATTATTTGTTAGTTATAGAGTGGGGGGGCAATATACACCCCCCCTCAAATGGTGGTAACAATAGCTACAAAATTATGTTTTTAAAGAAATTTTTGTTTTATTGAGTAGCCGTAAATTTAAGTGTTGTAAAATCGTAATTCTGTTGTGAATCCAAATATTACGTAAGGTGTAAACTGTATGAAAAGACTGGGGGACAATTTACATCCCCCACATCCAAAAAAAAAAAAAAAAAAAAAAAAAAAAAAAAAAAAAAAAAAAAAAAAAAAAAAAAAAAAAAAAACCTAACCTAACCTAACCTAACCTTTTTTTTTTTTTTTTTTTTTTGTTGACGCAGCGGAAATCATTTACGACCGTACCAGGGCCTGGGTAGGCGCGCTGGCGTGTGTGGGGACTCGCATTTGGGTGCCCTACCCCACTAAAACCGCTGCGTGAGCCTTCAGCCGCTACATTGAGGGTCCCGGATCTGTGCAGGCGACGGGATGCCCTCAGCGACAGACTGGTCCCGGCAAAGACCAGATTCTCCACAATACGGGGACTGCCCGGCTACGACTTTGACAGTCCCCACGACGTCGTGTCTTGAGCTGGGCCCGGGTTCCCATCCCGAGCCCGACACGAACACAGGGGTGTTACTAGAAGCGCATTAAGTAGCGCCTCCGACGCACCCCTGTTCGTCGTCCACGGGGGGAGGCCTCGTTGGCGGCCTCCTCTCTCACCCGTTCGTCGGCCTCCTTCTGGGACATTACTGTCTCGCAAAAGGAGGCCGTTGCCGTCCAGGACTCGTCACTACCGAGCATCGCAGTGATGAGGCTCGGCAGAGACAAGTCGCCTCCGACAACAGACGTCAGATCGTGACGCAGCGCCGCCCATCTCGGGCACACCTCGAGGGTGTGCTGGGCAGAGTCCACCACCGCGCCACAATCGTGACATTCCGTCGTCGGCTCCTTGTGGGCCGTCCGACACAAGTAGTCACCAAAGCACCCGTGCCCGGTGAGAACCTGCGTCAGACGGAAGGTGAGGGGCTTGCGCTTGCGGCGCATCCACTGCTCTAGGACCGGGCGCAGAGCAACCGTAGTGCGTTGGCCGTACGGCTGACGCGCCAAGTCCTCCCCCCACCTCCGCAATAACGCCTCCATCCCGAGCCGGCGGACCCGTAGGACCCCGTCGTGCGGTAGGCTCGAGCCGAGAGACCTCCTATCCGAGACGTAGGAGTGTGTCTCGGCCAGAACCTCCGCCACGAGTTCCCACGGGGGGTCGCCGGCCAGAGCGGTTGCTGCGGCCCACGATACCGTACGGTACCCCCGGATCTGTCTCACTGCGACGACCCTCTGCGCCTGGCGCAGCACGGTCTTCAAGCTCGCAGTGAGCTGACCCGCCCAAATAGGGGCACCGTAGGTCGCCATACTCCGGCAGACTCCGGAGTACAGCTGCCTGCAGGCGGCGCTGGGTCCTCCGAGGTTCGGGAGGAGTCTGCCCAGCGCACTCGCCGCCTTCACGACCTTCGGTCCCAGCGTTTTGAAATGCGGGCCGAAGGTCCACCCTCCGTCCAGGATGAGCCCCAAGTACTTGATGTGCGGGCTCATCCGGACTCTCACCCCTCCGATCTGGAGGGTAGCACCCGGTGGGGGTCCTTTCCTCCCGGTCCCGCGGAAGAGAAGGGCTTCGGTTTTGGATGGTGTCACCCGAAGCCCTAACCTCTCTATGCGGCTGATCACGAGTTCGATGTTAACCTCGGCCAGCCGCGCCGCCTCCTTGAATGTCTTTCCCCGGGCATACATCAGGGTGTCATCCGCGTAACATATGACACCCGACCCGGGGAGGAGACGGCCTCGCAGGACCCAGTCGTACCCGATGTCCCACAGGACCGGACCCAGAACCGATCCCTGCGGAACACCGCAGCCGACACGCCACCACTAACCTAACCTAACCTAACCTAACCTAACCTAACCTAACCTAACCTAACCTTTTTTTTTTTTTTTTTTGTTGACGCAGCGGAAATCATTTACGACCGTACCAGGGCCTGGGTAGGCGCGCTGGCGTGTGTGGGGACTCGCATTTGGGTGCCCTACCCCACTAAAACCGCTGCGTGAGCCTTCAGCCGCTATATTGAGGGTCCCGGATCTGTGCAGGCGACGGGATGCCCTCAGCGACAGACTGGTCCCGGCAAAGACCAGATTCTCCACAATACGGGGACTGCCCGGCTACGACTTTGACAGTCCCCACGACGTCGTGTCTTGAGCTGGGCCCGGGTTCCCATCCCGAGCCCGACACGAGCACAGGGGTGTTACTAGAAGCGCATAACCTAACCTAACCTTTTTTTTTTTTTTTTTTTTTTTTTTTTTTTTTTTGTTGACGCAGCGGAAATCATTTACGACCGTACCAGGGCCTGGGTAGGCGCGCTGGCGTGTGTGGGGACTCGCATTTGGGTGCCCTACCCCACTAAAACCGCTGCGTGAGCCTTCAGCCGCTATGTTGAGGGTCCCGGATCTGTGCAGGCGACGGGATGCCCTCAGCGACAGACTGGTCCCGGCAAAGACCAGATTCTCCACAATACGGGGACTGCCCGGCTACGACTTTGACAGTCCCCACGACGTCGTGTCTTGAGCTGGGCCCGGGTTCCCATCCCGAGCCCGACACGAGCACAGGGGTGTTACTAGAAGCGCATTAAGTAGCGCCTCCGACGCACCCCTGTTCGTCGTCCACGGGGGGAGGCCTCGTTGGCGGCCTCCTCTCTCACCCGCTCGTCGGCCTCCTTCTGGGACATTACTGTCTCGCAGAAGGAGGCCGTTGCCGTCCAGGACTCGTCACTACCGAGCATCGCAGTGATGAGGCTCGGCAGAGACAAGTCGCCTCCGACAACAGACGTCAGATCGTGACGCAGCGCCGCCCATCTCGGGCACACCTCGAGGGTGTGCTGGGCAGAGTCCACCACCGCGCCACAATCGTGACATTCCGTCGTCGGCTCCTTGTGGGCCGTCCGACACAAGTAGTCACCAAAGCACCCGTGCCCGGTGAGAACCTGCGTCAGACGGAAGGTGAGGGGCTTGCGCTTGCGGCGCATCCACTGCTCTAGGACCGGGCGCAGAGCAACCGTAGTGCGTTGGCCGTACGGCTGACGCGCCAAGTCCTCCCCCCACCTCCGCATTAACGCCTCCGTTCCGAGCCGGCGGACCCGTAGGACCCCGTCGTGCGGTAGGCTCGAGCCGAGAGACCTCCTATCCGAGACGTAGGAGTGTGTCTCGGCCAGAACCTCCGCCACGAGTTCCCACGGGGGGTCGCCGGCCAGAGCGGTTGCTGCGGCCCACGATACCGTACGGTACCCCCGGATCTGTCTCACTGCGACGACCCTCTGCGCCTGGCGCAGCACGGTCTTCAAGCTCGCAGTGAGCTGACCCGCCCAAATAGGAGCACCGTAGGTCGCCATACTCCGGCAGACTCCGGAGTACAGCTGCCTGCAGGCGGCGCTGGGTCCTCCGAGGTTCGGGAGGAGTCTGCCCAGCGCACTCGCCGCCTTCACGACCTTCGGTCCCAGCGTTTTGAAATGCGGGCCGAAGGTCCACCCTCCGTCCAGGATGAGCCCCAAGTACTTGATGTGCGGGCTCATCCGGACTCTCACCCCTCCGATCTGGAGGGTAGCACCCGGTGGGGGTCCATTCCTCCCGGTCCCGCGGAAGAGAAGGGCTTCGGTTTTCGATGGTGTTACCCGAAGCCCTAACCTCTCTATGCGGCTGATCACGAGTTCGATGTTGACCTCGGCCAGCCGCGCCGCCTCCTTGAATGTCTTTCCCCGGGCATACATCAGGGTGTCATCCGCGTAACATATGACACCCGACCCGGGGAGGAGACGGCCCCGCAGGACCCAGTCGTACCCGATGTCCCACAGGACCGGACCCAGAACCGATCCCTGCGGAACACCGCAGCCGACACGCCACCACTCTACGGACCCGCACCGGTTCTCGCAGGCTACCCTCCTGTCGGAGAGGTACGCGTCCAACAGCCTCCTGAGATAGGGAGGCACTCCGAAGTAGGCCAGTGCCTCCCGTATCACATCGTGCGGGAGACTGTTGAAGGCATTCGCGATGTCCAAGGACACCGCGACCACCACCTCCCCACTGCGTTCCGCCTCACCCGTCACCGCCCGCAGGCGCTTGAGGGCGTCGATTGTGGACCGGTGTGCCCGAAACCCGTATTGGAACTCTGAAAGTCCGGGTCCCGGGCCCTCCTCCATGTGCCGAACGAGCCGAGAAGCCACCACCCTTTCTAGGGCCTTCCCAGCCTCGTTCAGCAGTACCACCGGTCGCACCGACGAAGCCGAGTCCGGTGGTCGCCCCGCCTTCGGAATCAGGCAGAGCCGACCATCCTTCCACGCCTTCGGGAACTGACCGGACCGCAGGCAGCGGTCGAATAGCTCCCGAAGGCTGTCTCCGAGGTGCACGAGAGCGATCGCCAACACTTTCCCGTGCACCCCGTCCGGACCCGGCGCCCTCTTCTTACTCTGGAGGCGGGTCAGAACCGCCTCCATTTCAGCCTCCGTGACGGGTGGCGGAACGCCCTCCTCGTCCGGCGTCTGCCTCTGCCGAGCCATCCTGGGGGGTGTGTATCCCCCAGGTGTGTCGGGGAATAGTTCCCCGACAATCCGCCTCAGTTCGCCCGGCTGGAGCGTCTCGTTGATGGGGGCCGACTGGGCGCGGAGCTTGTTCCGCGCCCACTTGTACGGTCGGCCCCAGGGGTCCGCATCGAGACCCCCTACGAGCTCCTGCCAGGCCTCCTCCTTGGCTCGGCAGATCGCCTGCTGCAGGGCCTTCACTTTCTCTACGTAGACCCTGCGCAGCCTATCGTCTCTGTCGACGTCCTGAGGGCGCCGACGCCTGCTCCGCGTGTATTGTCTACGAGCCGCGTTGCAGGCGGCCCGTAGGTCGGCTATGTCGGCCGACCACCAATACAGCGCCCTCTTGCGGGGCGGACGTCTCCAGCGCGGCATGGCCGTTCTGCAGACCGCTGTGAATGCGTCGCAGAGACGGTCCGCCGCTTCGTCCACCCCTAGCTCCGCGAGCGGCGGGAGGCTCCATCTGGCCACTATTGCGGCCTCTTCGGCCAGTTCCCGGTTGAGCTTTGTGAGTGCCCAACGGGGAAACTGGCTTTGCCTCCCGCCCGACGACGACGACGACGATGGCGATGACGCCGGACTGACGGGAGTCGGAGACACCTCGAACCTTATGTAGCGATGGTCCGAGAGAGTCTCCACTCCCGTCACTACCCTCCACCCCTCCACTCTGCGTGCGATGGCCGGCGTGGCGAAAGTGACGTCCACCACGGAACCTCCCGACCAACGCACGCACGTCTGGACTGCCCCTCTGTTGAGCAGGGACAGCCCGGCAGCTAGCGACCACTCCTCTACTTCTCTCCCTTTCGGGTTCGTGGCCGGATTGCCCCAAGCCGTGGACTTGGCATTGAGGTCTCCGGCCACGATCACCTGAAGGGGAGCTAGCTGCCCCACCAGCGGCCCCAGAACGTCGAGAAACCGTTCCAGGGCCGCCAAATCGCGGTTCGGAGAGAAGTATACTCCTATGTAAGCAACCTCTCCCCGAACCGCCGCCACGTACCCGCGGCCCCTCGCCTTGACTGCGAGGGGGGGGCCGGCTCCGGGCGTCGCCACGATCGCCACCGAGTTATCGCTGTCCCCCGCCCAGTTTGGTCTGGGGGGCACAGCATACGGCTCGGCGACGATCGCAACGTCAATACTCCACTCCGCCATGGACTGCAGGAAGAGGTCCTGAGCCGCAGCGGAGTGGTTGACGTTACCCTGTAAGACGCTGAGATGCCTGGACATTATTCGGCCATCTCAGCGTCAGCCGACACCACTTGTGTTCCCCCTGATTTGTGGAGGGGGAACTTCCCGCGAATAGATGGAGGGTTGCACGACATGCCCCCCATCACGTGGCCCGACGGCCTCCCTGCGTCGGCGCACACCGCACATCGTGCGGCGGCAGTGCAGCCGGCCGCCTTGTGTCCGGGTTGACCGCAGCGGTAGCAGAGATTGCTACGGTCAACCCCACCCGTGCACGCACTGGCGACGTGCCCCATTCCTAGGCACCGGTAGCAGTGCCTGGGGCGCGCCTGCAGAAGGTGAATGCTGATTCGGCACCACCCTACCGCGACACTGGCACACGCCAGCAGCTTTTTGGCCGCTGCCACCGGTACTTCGACATGGGCCGTGCCCAGAGTCAGCTGGCCCGTGCGGATATTGCGCACGAGTATCTGACCCGGGTCACATCCCCCCTCTTTCGCCAGTGCTGTGCAGAGGCGCTCCGCGTCGACGGCGTCGCCCAGGCCCGAAATCCTCAACTCCGCCTTTTTCTGTGGCCTGAGCACTTCCGCCTCGTCGGCGAGCACCTCCCTCAATTTAGCGGCGAGAGCGTCCGCCTTCTCGCCGCTTGTTGTTCCGGCGACCTCTATTAGGCGTGCCCCGGTCGCTGACTGGCGGATCCGGAGCGGCCCGATTCCCAACTCTTCAATGTTCACCATTTGCTCGGCCTTTTGAAAGGTCGAGTTATAGGTCTCCCCTTTTGCCGCTGCCTCCGGCCGCAATTTGACGATCACGGCCGAGGAGCGGGGGAGCACCAACTTCTTCGGGGCCTCTTGCCCTTTTCCTGCTGGTGACACAGAAGCCACCGGTTTCTTTGTCTGCGGCGCAGGGGCCGCTGGCTTCTTCGCCTTTGATTTGCGGCGAACGACGTCCGTCCACGCTTCCCCCGCCTCATCTTGAGGGGCCTTTGCCGCCTCAACCTCCTTCCCCTTCTGGGCTGGTCCCTTCGAGGTGGAGGGGCCAAATGCGGTCCACGCCGCTTCTTTGCCCTTCCCCTTGCCCTTGCCCTTTCCCTTTGTGGATTGGGGCAAGGCCGGGAATTCGACCTCACTCGGACTCACCGCCATTGCTACTTCAGCCTCGGCAGCCTTCTGCCCTTTCAACTCCGCAATGGCGGCCCTCGTGTTCCTCGCCAGTTCCTTTTTGTCCCCCGCTAGTGGGGGTCTCACGGGAGGAGCGGCCGGGAGCTGTAGCGCCGCTAGACGACCGTCGATAATATTCCCGACCATTTGAGCGACCTCCTTCATAAAATCGGCCGTGTCCATTGCCCCCTTGTCGGGAGTCGCCTTTTTGCGGCTCTCTTCGAACTCACGCCTGTATGCGCGGATCTCCTCCCGAACCAAGTCTAGTTCCCGTTGGAGCCGTCGGTTATCGGCACGCACTTTACGGCACTCCTCGCTTTCTGTGCGCATCACCAACGACTCCACGATCTCCTTAAGACCCCCTGCGGCCTTTTTTATTTTGGCAGAATATCCACCTCTGAGGTTGGCAGATTTCCCGGTGTACCCCAGGATCACACCTAAGTTTGTCTCCGCAGCCGACATGAGGGCCTCCGCTCCCAGCTTCTCGACATCTAACCCAACTACGGGTTCCAGAATCTCCGCTGTTACCTCCTTCGGTTTTTTAAAACAACGCCGATCCAGAGCATCCTGAAACTCCTCCTCCCGCTCCTTTTCGACTCGCTCCCTCATCGCCGCTCTCGCGTGGGAGAGGGTGTGAGCTTTCCCCCTCTTTGCCTCTGGCTGCCACCTCACCCTACCAGCTCCTCCGGTCTCGGTTTCCGAGCCAGACCCCCCAGACACCTCAGAGTACAGGCGTTTGTGTCCGGCCTCCGACTCAGACATCGACACCACCGCAATGTCCTCTAGGACCACCCTACTCTCTTGCATGAGACATTTCTCCATCTCCCCCTTTGACCAGATCGGTCCCCCTCCTCTAAAACTATCGCCTCCCGACATGCCTCAAAAGAACACTGTCGAGAACACAATAAAAACACAATAAAACACAATATTTACACCAAAAAATTAAAAATAAATTAAAACGACACAAAATAAAACGAAAACACGACTTCTCCCACAATAACACACCTACACAAATAAAGTTCCACCACAAAAACTGATAAAAGCCTTAAAATTACAATAGAAACTAAGAAATAAAAACTTAAAACTAATGTAAACAGACTTCTCTCAGATCAAGACTGTAAGCGAAAAAAGCATAAATATGAAGAAAAAACTAACTTATACTTAACCTACAATAATGAAAAATACACCAAAAGAAAGATAAAACAACCCCTAATACTAACCCGCCCCCAGTAGCCACCTAAGTATGAAAACAGAAAAGCCTCGCGACCAAAACTGATTTTCACCTACGTCGATGACTACCGAATTTTCCCCATACAAATTTTAACACAAAAATCCAAACACTAAAACTAAAATTTCTCGGCAACCCGAAGGCGTACGCGAGAAATTTTACCACCACGAGAAAGACCTCAGCGAGAGCTATCGAACGCCACCGATAACAGTAATCTACGACTATTTAGCATACGCTTTGTACCCGGAAATGTACTGTTAACCTAACCTAACCTAACCTAACCTAACCTAACCTAACCTAACCTACCTACCTACCTGCCTGCCTGCCTGCCTGCCTGCCTGCCTGCCTGCCTGCCTGCCTGCCTGCCTGCCTGCCTGCCTGCCTGCCTGCCTGCCTGCCTGCCTGCCTGCCTGCCTGCCTGCCTGCCTGCCTGCCTGCCTGCCTGCCTGCCTGCCTGCCTGCCTGCCTGCCTGCCTGCCTGCCTGCCTGCCTGCCTGCCTGCCTGCCTGCCTGCCTGCCTGCCTGCCTGCCTGCCTGCCTGCCTGCCTGCCTGCCTGCCTGCCTGCCTGCCTGCCTGCCTGCCTGCCTGCCTGCCTGCCTGCCTGCCTGCCTGCCTGCCTGCCTGCCTGCCTGCCTGCCTGCCTGCCTGCCTGCCTGCCTGCCTGCCTGCCTGCCTGCCTGCCTGCCTGCCTGCCTGCCTGCCTGCCTGCCTGCCTGCCTGCCTGCCTGCCTGCCTGCCTGCCTGCCTGCCTGCCTGCCTGCCTGCCTGCCTGCCTGCCTGCCTGCCTGCCTGCCTGCCTGCCTGCCTGCCTGCCTGCCTGCCTGCCTGCCTGCCTGCCTGCCTGCCTGCCTACCTACCTACCTACCTACCTACCTACCTACCTACCTACCTACCTACCTACCTACCTACCTACCTACCTACCTACCTACCTACCTACCTACCTACCTACCTACCTACCTACCTACCTACCTACCTACCTACCTACCTACCTACCTACCTACCTACCTACCTACCTACCTACCTACCTACCTACCTACCTCATAGATGGCGTTATTAACATTAAACCCATTTCTTCAAATTGTTACAATATTTCGTCTAGTGAGTCACAGATGGCGTACAGAAATTAAACACTTCTGATTATTGTAATAAGTTTTCTAGTTTATCACAAAAAACGATTAATAAATTAATCCCAATACTTTAAATTGTGCTATAGTTATTCCCGATCGCCACAGAAATTAAATTAAACCCAATCCTTTAAATAATGTTACAATATTTCGTCTAGTGAGTCACAGATGGCATTAATAAAATTAAACACTGTCTTTCACAATGTTTCGTCTAGTGAGTCACAGATGTAAGAATAAATAAATTAATAAGTAAAGAATGTAAATGAATAAATAAAGAATAAATAAATTAATTCCAATACTTTCAATTGTGTTCTAGATTGTCTAGTTTGTCACAGATGGCGTTATTAAAATTAAACCCAATCCTTTAAATTGTTACAATATTTAATCTAGTGAGTCACAGATGGCGTTAATAAAATTAAACACTGTCATTCACAATGTTTCGTCTAGTGAGTCACAAATGGCGTTATTAAAATTAAACACTGTCTTTTCTTTCTCGTAATAAGTTTTCTAGTTTATCACAAAACACGATTAATAAATTAATTCCAATACTTTAAATTGTGCTATAGTTATTCCCGATCGCCACAGAAATTAAATTAAACCCAATCCTTTAAATAATGTTACAATATTTCGTCTAGTGAGTCACAGATGGCATTAATAAAATTAAACACTGTCTTTCACAATGTTTCGTCTAGTGAGTCACAGATGGCGTTATTAAAAATAAACACTGTCTTTTCATTCTTGTTATAAGATTTCTAGTTTATCACAAAACATAATAAATAAATTAATTCCAATACTTTAAATTGTGTTCTAGATTGTCTAGTATGTCACAGATGGCGTTATTAAAATTAAACCCAATCCTTTAAATTATGTTACTGTCTAGGCGTCAACGCGACTCCAGCGACAACGTAACCGGTTCAAGAGAGGAGCGCGGGGGGTCGCGGATAGGGCAATGCCCTCGGCCAGCTGTGCCCGCCGATTCATTAGATCGCATCGCACCGTCAGCGCACACGCACGCGTACAATTGCTATTTTATTCAAGAATAATAAATTCCTTAATCCTGTTCCGGACTTTTATTCACGACACCGGACAGGGCCCCAACATTGGTCCTTCGTCGTCTAAAAGATACCAGCTCCTGTGGTTGCTGTCTGCTTCGTGCAACGCGGCACGTCTACAGCGCGGACTTTGACCCGGCTGACTTCTTTGTTCCCGAGGGCGGTGTCAAGAGTGCGATCTCGCCGTGAGGATTTGTGGATAAGGACAGACAACCGTGAGTTCGTTCCAATTAGTCCTTTCTTTCCTAAAACATCAAATCCAAATCTCATTTTTTTTTCCTTTTGCGTTCCTAATTAATTTCCTAATTTTGCCTTAAGCCTTATTTGCTTCTGCTTTCAACTATACTATTTATTCATTAAGCTATAGGTAGTCATTACGCATAATCGCTCCGTGAAACGCACGGCTTAGCGCAATTTCATAGTTAGCTTAACGGCCATCTTAACGCTTGACCTTGAAAGGTTATTGACCGCCTTGCATTATAATAAATCTTTTCACAAGTTGCTTTTTGCTTGTTTAGCTCACTTTGCTCGTAAATTCTTTTGTTTTTTATTAGTTTATTGTCTCTTTTGTTCTTTTTTACCTTCAATATAAATACTTATTCTTTGCAATGGCAGATAAGCTTTTTAAAAAACGTAGCTCGATGAAGGCCAAGCTTACAAACTTTAGCAACTATCTAGAAGTTTTAACTAGTTGCAGCAAGCTTTCTGACCTGCAGCGTTTGGAGCTAGATAGCCGCTTTAATAAATTTGATGCCTTATATGGGGAATTTGACGTCATACAGACTGAGATCGAGATGATGTCGGACAAGCCGGACGAGGCGTACCCCGCGCGGGAGCAGTTTGAGCAGCAGTACTACTCGCTGGTGGCGCGCGCGCGCAGCCTGCTCGCCGTCACCGACGAGAACAAGCGACGTGACTCTGCAGGGTTCGTAACGGGCTCCGAGGACTCGATACCAGGTAGGCATAATTTTGTTCGTTTACCTAAAATTAATTTACCCCAGTTCGACGGCGGCTACCAGTATTGGCTTGAGTTTAGGGATACTTTTCTGTCGCTGATTCATAACAACGACAGTATTGACCCAGTGAATAAATTTCATTATTTAAGGGCAAGCCTTAAGGGTTCAGCGGCAGAAATAATTAAAAATATTATTTTCAAAGGCGATAATTAAAGATAGCTTGGGGTCTGCTTTGCGAGAGGTTTAACAATAATCGTTTATTAATAGCCAATCATGTACAAGCCTTATTTAATATCGAACCCGTACAGAGAGAATCTAGCACTCTTCTACGTCGCCTAATTGACTCGACAAATAAAAATCTGCGGGCATTAGAAATGCTTGGTGAGCCGACTACTCATTGGGACACATTAATCATTTACATGATGTCAAGTAAGTTGGATTCGATTACCTTGCGGAACTGGGAGGAATATCGAAATGTCCTCAGCGCACCACCAACTCTTTCTCAATTTAGTACCTTTGTTAGTAATAAGGCGGATCTTTTGGAAACATTAGAGGAACAAAACAAACACACAAAAAAGGATAATATATACAAATCAAAAAATTTCTTAGTAACTAATAACAATAATAATTTCACAAATAAACATACAATTAAATGTCCCTTATGCAACAAGGCTCATTTCTTATATTCTTGTGATTCATTTAAATCTCTTTCTGTTGAGTCACGTATTCAAAAGGCACAAGAGTTAAATGTTTGTCGCAATTGCTTAAAGTTGGGTCACAATGAAAGTCGCTGTAAGCTTTCAAAGTGCAAGTATTGTAGACAAAAACATAACACTCTCTTACACATAGATCAACCTGAACCTTCTGTTTTAAACCCTATGCCAGGTCCCTCTGAAAATGTTGCGCTTTCAGCAAACACCTCAGTAAAACAGCCTACTACGCAATCCCTTGTTTTGCTTTCCACAGCGATGGTGAGTGTGGTGAGCTCCAACGGTGAGAAGTTTGAGGCGCGCATGCTACTCGACAATGGTAGTACTGCCAATTTCATAACTGCGAGTCTATGCGAGAGGTTGGGGTTGTCCAGGCGCGACGTAAGCTCCACGGTAGCAGGTATAAACAACCAAATTAGTAATAGTGCGCAGTCTTGTGACCTCACATTTGAGTCTCTTCACAGTGGCTATTCAAATCAAATTAACTGTATCATCCTACCTGATATTACTAAAAATCTGCCACCTTCTTATATAAACATCAAACATTTACATATCCCTTCTGGCGTTCATTTAGCTGACCCCACTTTCAATATTCCATCAGTAATAGACATCTTAGTGGGAGCAGAAATCTTCTGGGAGGTAGTAGGTAGCAATCACATAGACCTAGGGAAGAAGCAGCCTAAATTGTGTGAAACTAAGCTAGGTTGGTTAGTGTCAGGCTCTATATGTGTCAAGCCGCGCTACACTCATTCACACTTCTGCAACTTCTCGTCTATTGATGTCAGTTCGAACTTAAATAAGTTCTGGGAACTTGACTCGATATCTCCAAAACACATGCTCACGGTCGAGGAACGTTCTTGTGAGGACAGCTTTAAAGCTCACACGTTTCGCAACAATGAAGGCCGCTTTGTAGTGTCTATGCCTTTAAAGGCGAATCCGAGTAAGTTAGGAGATTCGTACGTAATAGCTAAACAACGTTTCTTATCATTAGAAAGACGATTTCAACGCGACTCCAACTTTAAAACTATGTACATTGATTTCATGCGCGAGTACGAAAGTCTAGGTAATATGACCGAGGACACAGGCACCTCTTTCTTAGGTAAAGTCAATTATTTTTTACCACATCACGGTGTCCTGCGCCAGTCCAGTTCAACCACTAAATTACGTACCGTGTTCGATGCGTCGGCTAAAACTACCACAGGCGTGTCGCTTAACGACATTCAGATGATAGGTCCCACTTTACAAGAAGATCTCCTGTCTATTTTGCTACGTTTCCGGCAACATAGGTATGTAGTCACAGGAGACATCGAAAAAATGTATCGAGCGATTGAACTGCATCCTGACCAACGTTCGTTACAGCGTATTATTTTCCGCGAAAGTCCGTCAGAGCCTCTTAAAACGTACACTCTAAATACGGTGACGTACGGCACTGCTTCCGCGCCCTACTTAGCTACCAAGTGTCTAGTTACGTTAGCTGATACACCAAATATAAGTAGCGACGCTAAAAATGCGATTAGGCGTGACTTTTACGTCGACGATTATCTTGGTGGTTCTGACTCGATATCACAAACAGTAAATACTTGTAAAGAATTAATTTCAATTTTATCGTCAGCTAAATTCAATTTAAGAAAGTTTCAATCAAATTCTTTAGAAATCCTAAAACAAATTCAATATAAAGATGATAATTTTAATAATAATTTAGATTTATCTATTTACAATACTAATATTTCTTCTAAAACCTTAGGTATAACATGGGTATGTGATTCAGATATTTTTTCATTTTCAATTAACATAAATAAATTACAATTAATTACTAAGCGCAACATTTTGTCAGTAATCAGCCAAATTTTCGACCCCTTAGGCTTAGTCAGTCCTTGCATTATAGAAGCCAAAATACTAATGCAAAAGCTGTGGATCAATAAGTGTGAATGGGACGAAGAGGTACCTACAGACATACAACAGCTATGGTTAGATTTTTCATCCACATTGCCTCAATTAAATAACTTAAAAATACCTCGATGGATATCATGTGAAGGCTGCAATACTTACGAAATTCACGTTTTTACAGATGCTTCCGAGAAGGCGTACGGAGCATGCGTTTACATTCGCTCAGTCAGCACTAGCGGTTCCGTAACAGTACGTCTGCTTGGTTCTAAAAGTAGAGTAGCCCCCATAAAGCCAACCACCACTCCGCGACTAGAGCTGTGCGGAGCCTTGTTAGGTTCAAGACTGTGTACTAAGGTCAAGGAATCGATCACATTACCAATAGACTGTTGTCAGTTCTGGTGCGATTCTACAATCGTTCTGGGTTGGTTGTCTACACCTGCTAATCATCTCAAAAGGTTCGTTTCCAATCGGGTAAACGAAATACAAGAAACTACTTCAGGTAGCACGTGGAGCTACGTACCGTCTAAGGACAACCCGGCGGATCTTGTTTCTCGAGGCCTGAAGGCTGATCAGATCAGCGAGTCCATACTCTGGTGGAATGGACCTTCATTTTTAAAATCTGATAAAACATTTTGGCCTAAGTCATCTAACACTTACGTGAAGCAAGATCTACCGGAAGTAGTTACAAGCTTTTCACTAACCAATGTATGTGATGATTTTGCATTTAATTCTAATTTGATCAATCAATCTAATCGCAACTCAATTTTGCTTCAATTAATTCACAAATGCTCTAATTTTACTTATTTACAGAGAGTTGTTGCTTATATACAAAGATTTATTCACAATTTAAAACATAAAAATAATAAAATCAAGGGCTGTTTAACTGTAAACGAACTTCAACTTTCTTTGAATTTAATTTTGCATGCTGCTCAGTCGGAAATGTTTCCTGTGGAATATGCTCTTCTAAAGGCTGGAAAGGCAGTTCCTCGCAAAAATAGGCTAATTTCCTTATCTCCATTTTTGGACTCAAACGACATCATTCGTGTAGGCGGTCGACTCGATAACTCTCCTTACGACTACAACACTAAGCACGCTATTTTGTTATGTAGTAAACATCATTTAACCAAGATTTTATTTACAATGCAACATAAAAAATTACTTCATGCTGGACCTCAGTTACTCTTGGCAACCATACGTCAAAACTATTGGCCTCTAGGAGGCAGAAACCTTTCTAAATACATTGTAAACCAATGTATAACATGTTTCAGGCAAAGGGCCAATTCTATTCAGCCTATCATGGGTCAACTACCAGCATCTAGGAGTACTTTAGAATTTCCTTTTCTAAATTGTAGCGTTGATTACGCCGGGCCAATATTGATAGCCGACCGTAGAGGTAGGGGATGTAAGCTTTTAAAGTCTTACCTGTGTATCTTTGTCTGTTTAGCTGTAAAGGCTGTACACTTGGAGCTTGTTACGGAGCTTACGAAGGAGGCTTATATGGCCGCGCTCAATCGTTTTGTCGCTCGCCGTGGTAAACCGCGCTCTATCTTGTCCGACAACGGCACTAACTTTGTAGGCGCGTCTAATGAGCTGTACAAACTTTTACAGGACTCAACTATAGCATCCGACATTTCTCAGGAAGGCATCGAATTTACCTTTACGCCGGCATATTCTCCACATTTCAATGGCATTGCTGAGGCTGCAGTTCGGTCGACAAAACATCATCTTAAGAGGTTGCTTAAGCTAACTAACCTAACTTATGAGGAGATGGCAACGCTACTAACCCAAATAGAAGGCATCTTAAATTCCCGTCCATTAACACCTTTATCTAACGACCCCTCCGATTTCTCCGTCCTTACTCCCTCCCACTTTCTAATTGGACGACCGCTGTTGTCAGTTCCGCATCCGCCTATCTCCGGCATTTCTATCGCACGCCTGGAGCGCTACAAGCGGGTGGAGCTGTTGAAGCAACATTTTTGGCGGCGTTTTAACATTGAATATGTTTCCCTGCTACAGCAGAAGACCAAATGGGCCGCAGCAAATGGTGACCTCCAGTTGGGCGCTCTTGTCCTGGTGAAGGATAAGGCGCTGCCACCTCTACTTTGGCTCCTGGGGCGTGTGGTGAAAACCTACCCAGGCAGTGACGGCGTCATCAGGGTCGCCGAAGTAAGAACAAAGAAAGGGACGATTCGTCGCGGCTTCAATAACATCTGTCCTCTTCCTTTTGAAGCAAGACTTCAACCCGGGCAGCATGTCTAGGCGTCAACGCGACTCCAGCGACAACGTAACCGGTTCAAGAGAGGAGCGCGGGGGGTCGCGGATAGGGCAATGCCCTCGGCCAGCTGTGCCCGCCGATTCATTAGATCGCATCGCACCGTCAGCGCACACGCACGCGTACAATTGCTATTTTATTCAAGAATAATAAATTCCTTAATCCTGTTCCGGACTTTTATTCACGACACCGGACAGGGCCCCAACAATACTAATACAATATTTAGTCTAGTGAGTCACAGATGGCGTTAATAAAATTAAACACTCATTCACAATGTTTCGTCTAGTGAGTCACAAATGGCGTTATTAAAATTAAACACTGTCTTTTCTTTCTCGTTATAAGTTTTCTAGTTTTTCACAAAACACGATTAATAAATTAATTCCAATACTTTAAATTGTGCTATAGTTATTCCCGATCGCCACAGAAATTAAATTAAACCCAATCCTTTAAATAATGTTACAATATTTCGTCTAGTGAGTCACAAATGGCATTAATAAAATTAAACACTGTCTTTCACAATGTTTCGTCTAGTGAGTCACAGATGGCGTTATTAAAAATAATTACTGTCTTTTCATTCTTGTTATAAGATTTCTAGTTTATCACAAAACATAATAAATAAATTAATTCCAATACTTTAAATTGTGTTCTAGATTGTCTAGTTTGTCACAGATGGCGTTATTAAAATTAAACCCAATCCTTTAAATTATGTTACAATATTTAGTCTAGTGAGTCACAGATGGCGTTAATAAAATTAAACACTCATTTACAATGTTTCGTCTAGTGAGTCACAAATGGCGTTATTAAAATTAAACACTGTCTTTTCTTTCTCGTAATAAGTTTTCTAGTTTATCTCAAAACACGATAAATATAATAATCCCAATACTTTAAATTGTGTTATAGTTTTTCTAGTTTGTCACAGATGGCGTTAATAAAATCAAACCCAATCCTTTAAATTATGCTAGAATATTTCTGCTACTCCATCACCGATAGCGGTGAAAAAATTTAACCCAGTAAAATTGTTATCATAGATTTTCTAGTTTGTCACAGATGGCGTTATAATATTTAACCCAATCCTTTAAATTATGCTATAATATTTCGGCTACTCCATCACCGATAGCGGTAAAAAAATTTAACCCAGTAAAATTGTTATTATAGATTTTCTAGTTTGTCACAGATAGTGTTAAAAAAATAATCCCAGTCCTTTAAATTGTTAGTTTTTCTTGTTCATCACAGATGGCGTTATTAAAATTTAAAAATCTCTTCAATTTAGTTAGTTTAGTTATAATAGTTCTGCTACTCCATCACAGATGGCGGCTATATAAATACTAAATAATAATAAAAACTCTTACTCTATAAAACTATATAATAATATTTCTTTTAGTGCTTCACAGATGGTGTTAAACAGAAATGCAAATCTATGAAATTAAAGATATTATTATGAAATTAGAATAGAATAGAATATTTATTTGTGTTTTCTTAAAACTATAATATGAGAAAACCATTTTTCATACAATCATACTGTCATCATGTATTTGATATACGGTCATCATCAATACGGTTGCAAATTTGAGTCAATGCAGGCGAAGCTACGGGCAACAGCTTGGTTAATACTGTACATAATAAATTGTCTATTAACCAAATAATTCTGGGCTAATTAATAAGTACATAATTTAAGGATAAATTAATTAGTAATTAATAAAGTCGAAAATGTTTAACATGTCTTGCTGGGCACTTACATTTAAAAAACAGCCCTATTTTCTTTAGTTAGGTATGACAAAAAAAACTAGAAAAATTATTATCATGATACTGAATACCTACGTCGGTAAACGGGCGAAGTGTGTTGTGTTTTCCTTTAGCTTATAGCCCCTGGTATTTTCCCTGAAGAGATTTGGAAGAAATAGATTTAAAACTTGGGATCCGGTCGGTGCCACCCCTTTTTGTGGCTGACTTCCCTAAAGTCGTTCTCCTCCTCGGGAGGGTGTGTGGTTACCACACGGCTACCAGAGTAATTATTAAATAACTTACGTACCTATTAGGAACAGGAACGCACTTGCACATGAAAACTAATACGACACTCGTGCCTATCAAACTTGGTTTGTTTGTGAAAAACAGTTACCACTGTTTCCGGAGACAGGAACTAGCTAATGAGTCACTCGGGATTCGGGACTCCATTAATACGCACTACACTATTTTCTATTCTAACGGACTTCGTTAACGAGACACTGTGTCGAAGCAATGATAACCGACACGTCCACACTAGACGGCGGCCAGCACGTACTGATGCATAGAGTATAATATATTATATAGTTAAACTGATGAATGATGATTGAAGAATGATGATTGATGAACGATGATTTAAAAAGCTAAATTCGGAACCGCACGTTTGCCAATGCTTGGTAAGGCACTTACTTAAAAAAATTCTATTAATTATTAAAGCTATCGTAGTAAGGTAAAGGAAAGTTTTAAACTTTTCTATTATTTGTAGTTTTGGTCCTCATAATATATTATCATGTTCTCAATTTTAGTTACCATTATAAATGACATGGAAATAATTTCCAAATGATATGGAACACCCGGAAATATTAACTGTGGACGATAGAAGTAACTCTACCCTCCATAATATAATATATAAAAAACTCATGATAACATATTATTTTAATTATATCCACACAAAATGATATTCCAGTGATAGCCATGATAATTGATTGAAAATAATCATAGTATTTTTTTTAATTAGTATAATTCGATTATTATGAATGTTAGAATTAATTACTGTGTCTTCGTACTCCAAGTTGTTCTCTCACAAAATTGGAAAAAAGAAATGTTTATCGCTACATATTATAAAACAAAGTCGCTTTTTCTGTCCCTATATCCCTTTGTACGCTTAAATCTTTAAAACTACGCAACGGATTTTGATGCGGTTTTTTAATATATAGGACAATTCAAGAGGAAGGTTTATGTGCAGAATTTAATAAGTTTTATATACATTGGCTAAGATATAACAATAATTGTTGGATGTGTCCGAAAAAAATAGGCCATCTAGGATATTTCAACGAAAACGCTGCCTAAACCCTTTGAGATATAACAAAATAATGTATGGTGGAATTGTGTATCTTAAATAGGTCTACAAAAAATTCCGCGATGGCATATATCTATCTCTTAGGGATATCATACTATATCCATTTAATACTTTAAAAAAATGGGCAATTATAACGCGATAGTTTGAAAGTTATTTACACAGATACGGTATAAATCCTTATCGTTTTAAATCTATTAATTGGCTTGAGCACTTTATGAAGATTATTTTTGCCCTTTACATCATGCAAATTAAATGAATACTTTAGGAGATATGGCAAAATCAAAATAATGCACAAGAAAATAAATCGTTTTGCCGTGGTTCGAGCGGGCGATTGTCAAGTGTCTAAGGACTATCGTTCTGTATCAACTCTGGTAGACGTAATATTATGATCAATCATCAGCGTATGGTGGAATATAACATAATAATAGTATCCTAAATATGCCTACAGAAAGTCTGCGAAGGGATATATTATGTCGTTATATTCCACATAACTTATATCCATTTTAATACAAAAACTTAGTAAATATTACTAATAATAATAACATATATCCATTTTAATACAAAAACTTACTAATTATTAAAATAGAAAATGATCATTATCAGACATGATAAATCCGTAAATCTAAGTTCACGCAGGCGACGCTGCGGGTAACAGCTAGTATTTTATAAATATAGACATTATTGTATAACCTCTGGTCTTAGTCTGTTCGAACAGGAACTTTAAGAAAAAGTAGCTAAATTAAAATGTGATTTCTGATAATAATCAGGCTGGCGAAACTCCTATACAAAATAAACGATGTATGAAACGGACGTCCTTTTAATGGCTGCTATAATCCGATAAAATTAAGAAGAACATAATTAACTTTGGACCTACATTTACCGATGGCTCTTCTACATATAGATGGATTATATCGACCGCCATTTTGATTTTTGACAGTAAAATTGAAAAAGTCAAAAAGTGATATAAGATGGACGGTTATTGCAGATAAAAGATATTGTGTTTTTTAAAGTTACATTTTCACGTGTTTATTACATAAAAGTGGAATATTAATTAGTTATAGTCATTTTGTGAGTGATTCTCAGAGATTCAAATAGTGTTTCTGTAAAACAATATGAGAAAAGTAGCTTGTGAGATTTGTGGTATAAAAACATGCCGGGTTGGTAACAAACGTATTTTTATGGTAAAATATCCATTAGATAAAGATCGGCAAGCTAAATTACTTATTTAATCCATAAAGGAAGTCAATTCTAGTAGAAAATATAGAGGTTTAATATATTTTAACAACTTAAATATATAAAATAAACTTGTTATAAAAACTTCTTGTAGTGCTTACCCAGCAATCAGAATTTATCGACATCGATGTATAAACTCAGACTAATTATTCTATTATAATATATTATAACGTAAGCATTACATGCTGTTTGAGTCATTTAGTTAAATTTTAAGATTCAACTTATCATTCACTTTAGGGTGTAAACAATGGGTCAAAGTGATATCTTATTTCAGATTCCCAAAAGATGTTAATTTAAAGAATACCTGGACCCTGATTGACAAAAATGCATATTTACTTGTAAAAATTGTTATAAACTTATACGTAAATTTAAGAAACAAACATATTGCTAAAGAAAAGCGAAGTAATATTTCTAAGAATTTTTTTTAAATAAAAATTATAGTGTTTGAAAATAAATGATTTTGTGAGAATTTGAAGTTTCTTTTCCGTTAATTTGTTAATTATAGATTTATTAAAACTATCTGTGTATCATTTACCCTTCATTTGTTTATGTTTTTAAAATAAAATTCGCACTATAACGAGTCTTTAAAAAGTCGATATCGATAAATTTTCACTAGTCCTAGCCCAGTACTGACTAGTTATGACATTATGTTGGCAGTATGTACCGCCAGGCGCCATGGTTCTGTCTGTTAGGTTGGTATTGGTTTAGAGTGCACGTTCATACATCGTTTTTTTTGTATGGCAGTCCCGTCTCTTAACGTTAGTTTTACATACTCTTTGATAATAATGACAAAAATAATTATAGCAGCAAAATAAAAATCTCCCTGCCAGGTTTTAGTAAAATAAAAAATTTTTTTGTAAATATTTCATTCGTATTTTTTACGTCCGATTAGTAGAATTCATCTAAAACAAGCTTCTTCGGATGTGTTCGGCTTTTGCCAAGAGTGACGATTTTCTCAGAAGTAATTGCTGCCATTGTTACTTCTTTTGTTATTCGACCTTTTTTACAGAAACACCTGAAAATATAATTCATCTGAGCAAGGATTTAATTCTTTTACCTTGTATTTATATTCATATAAAATATCATAAGATAAATGTAGGTATACAGTTAATGATAATATTTTAACCATAAATTAGGCAAAAATAAGTGACCCTGGCATCTCTAAAATTTACCTGTCATGGCAGTGACATTTATAAACATATTATTTAACGGGGTTAATTGTTGTTTATTTTTACTCTCTAATTCACAAAATTATTTCACTTTAACGATCATTATACGGCCTTAAATTTTTACACCTTACTTTGTATTATATGCTCCATATTTCACGTAAAACAATTTAAAATATCACACTTTCTTACTCCAGACAGATGTCAAGATGTCAATGTTGTCAAATTTAGTTCAGGCATTAGTCGCAGGACTTTAAAAGTGGCGAGGACTATAGGGCCGTATTCAGCAGAGACTAAGAGTAAGTACCTATAGAGTTCGTCATAGCGTGACCGCACAAGAAACAGCAATATTTTTTTTCAGTGTGACCATATAGGGAAATATTCCCTATATGGTGGGTAATTAGGGGAGTTTATGTAAATGTACGTACGACAACAGCCCGAGTTGACCACTTTGGACTTTTTACTATTAAATATAAATTTAATTTTTAATATTTATTAGGTATCAAATTATATAGTTTCAATAATTTTACTCCTATACTTGTTGCAACCTCTACATAGGTACGGTAAGTTTTGTGTGTCTGTATGTTTTTATTACATATTAGGCAAACGACCAGTCAGATCATCTGGTGGTATGCTATGTTACTAGACTAGGGAAATGAATACTTGCGACTTGCGATATTAATAATACTATTTATAAATTCGGACACTTTTACTTTTTATCTGAAATGTTTATACTACGCTAGACGGTTCTTTTTCGGTAATAGAGAGGGTTTTTCTCAGTACAAGTAGGTTTTACATGTAAGTGAGTAAGGTCAGGTTAAACTGTGAATTTATATCCTGATCTGTAACCGTGTGCACATTATAGTATAATTTATTTGCAATAAAAATAAAATACATTTTTTAAAATAATTTGTATGATATACTGGCCTTTAAATAAAACTAATTTGGTATGCATGCTCTTAATTCTCTCTTCGCTTAGAGATGTTTTTTTCATAATGAAATGAATTCTCACCTCAAGATATCTAAGAACACTTGCCTTAATTACCAACGACAGATGATTGTCGAGTGGACTTTGTTCCAATACGTGATTCCTTAATTTCGCAAATACATTAGAATCAACTAATTTTTTAAAAACATTGTCAATCAACTTTGGAAGGCCATTTTTATTATTAAAAAAAGCTTTACCACGAGTGATTAAAATATGTCTCAGAGATTTTTTTAGAATTACTACCTTACCTACATGCAGTAGGCAAACTTTTATTACTTTTTACTTTGATGACCTCTGTGGCTCAATGGTTAAATAGTCAAGCCGGAGGTTGCGGGTTCGAATCCCGCCAGGGAACAAAAAAGTTTTCTGTGTTCCCGGGTCATGGATGTGTATTAAATATGTGTATTATATAAAAAAAATCTTAAATTTAAGTATTAATACAAAAAATATTAAATATATGTATTTTCCGTTGTCTGGTACCCGTAACACAAGTCTTTTCGAGTACTTACCACGGGACCAGATTGACGTGGTGTAAAAAGCGTCCATAGATTTTATTATTATTACATCTTGAGATGGATAATGCAATCCACCAAAATCTCTTTTTTGAATAAAACTTCTATAATTTATTCTTATTTATGAGAAACAATCGGCAATCGCGGATAGACATTCCTCACACTTTATTGCTATTTTATTTACTTTACTGCTTCTATTTTTTTGGTATGAAATGTTTTATATAATGTAGGTATTTTATAACATTTTACTAGTATCAAGTAAGTCAATACATTAAATTAAACTTAAAAAATAATAAAAGTGGCAATTTCTGTTACTGTAAATAAGTAAAGGAAATTTTAGACGTAAGGAGATATAAATTAA
The DNA here is from genome assembly GCA_905333005.2 of Lycaena phlaeas. Lineage (NCBI taxonomy): Eukaryota > Metazoa > Arthropoda > Insecta > Lepidoptera > Lycaenidae > Lycaena > Lycaena phlaeas. The sequence continues at coordinate 18,967,187 of HG995171.1, read as the reverse complement.
ATTGTGTGTATTGACATACCAAGATATTGTTAGCATTATAAATGTTTGTTTTTTTTCTCCATCTCACAACTGAACAACCTGTTTTTTTAACAAGGACAAAAGGAAATCCGTAACCGTAAGGTAAAAAAAATTACATCATGGCAACACTACACCTCGAACAATTAAAGGTTATGTTTTAATTAATTGTTGAAATTCTACATGTAATCGATATTTAATGAGTTACAAAAAGTTGAATTTAAATTAAAACACGACATTATAATCAATTTATTACTACATTCAAAATATATTTTCACATCATTAAACAACTTACGAGTGCAATGTTAATTCATCAATTTTTGTTCACGGCGGCTTTTACACCCTAAAATTTTGCAACTCACCACTGCGCATTAACTCAATTCAAATAAATCGCAATAAATCACTGTTTCAAGTTGTGTAAAACTATTAAAGTCTCCGAAAAACAAATACGTACGTATTTGTTTGGCAAGAATACACAGTTTGCCAAACAAAATATTTAGTCACGGTGACAGGGACAAAAGAAAAATCTTCTGTCTCTGTTTCTTACACTAAAATTATAACTTGTAGTCTCACTCTAACTCGTGACGTTTAAAATAGGACGACCTCTGTAGGTATTTACTCAGAGCAGAGACATGACTTGAGCGCTGATCGGCGCTTGCTACTAGATTTTGGTACCGCCAAAACTAGTATCAAGCACCGATCAGCGCTCAAGTCACGTCTCTGAATACGGGCCTTAAATTGATAATTAAGCAAAAACTGGATATATTATTTTCGATGGAACAGACGTAACTTATCTAAGAACAAACAAAAGCAAACATAAAAAGTTAAATAATGACGATAGAAATGGTCAATTGAAAATTGGGGGGCTGGCTAGAAGGTAGATATTTAAATATTTTTTTATAATTAAACTATAGAAGAACAAACGACGATTTATGAAGAACAATCAAGAACAAACGAAGAACAAACGATATAAAATAACAAAATCTAAAAAAATCTAAAAAACAATCAAAAAAATTTATGGGGGGCTGGCTTTAACGAACCGTATATAGAGACATCGCCACTTTTGAAGTCCAGCGACTAATGCCCGAACTAAATTTGACAACATTGACATCTTGACGTCTGTCTGGAGTAAGAAGTTGTGATATTTTAAATTGTTTTACGTGAAATATGGAGCATATAATATAAAGTGAGGTGTAAAAAGTGAAGGCCGTATAATGATCATTAAACTGAAAGAATTTTGTGAACTACTAATCGGTTATACGTAAAAAATACGAATGAAATATTTATAAAAAAATGTTTTATTTTATTAAAACCTGGCAGGGAGATTTTTATTTTGCTGCTATAATTATTTTTGTCATTATTATCATCATCATTCTTTATCAATGCACTAATGACCATAGGCCCTATAATTATTTAAATTTTTTATTGTACTAGACTTGGTGGAAAACCATTACAATAGAAATTGGCAACATTGAGTTATGAGATCGCAGCGCCGCGTCTATCGGACTTCTAAAGTGGCGATGACTCTACGGAAAGGGAAACGTCAGAGCGCGTGTTTTTTCTGTTTTCCGCGTTTTTTTCTGTTTCAATTGTTATTTTCTATTTTATTCTTTTTTTTTTTTTCGGTTGGATCTATGCTAATGGTCCTAGTGACCGTTATGCGTCATCGGAAATGGGGTGATCCGGTTGGATCATCCTATGACGTTAAAAATTTGGGTGGTTGCCCCCCGCCATGTTCATGGCGTCGGGTTTGTACCTAACTTGGTCAGCTACGGTCGACTGCTTTGGAACGGGTGACGTTAGAAACCTATCGTGAGGGCCGGCCCTCCCCTCCCCCGGTAGCGGGGGAGGCGGGTCAAGCGCGGGACCCGAGCAAGCTGCCGATAGCAGAGTGCTATCGGTGATTACACGGTCTATATTGGTGTCGACTCGTAGCTGATCTGAGCCTATGCTGTCGCGGTTGATCCGGATCAACTGGTCAACGGAGTGTAGGGTTCGACGTCGCATACGACCCCGGGGCCCATGCGGTGTGAATGTGTGCCTAACACCGGCTGTGTTATGTCTGAGTGTGTGTTGTAGCTTACGTCGCGCTTTAACAGTTCTGTGATTTTATCAACAGGATCGGTTATGACATTCTTAGGTAACCTAGACTTATTTGGTGCTAAGCTATCGGGGGTGTAGTTTGCCGCACTCACGACGAGTGGGTTCGGGTGGAGAAGTGCCTTTTCGAAGTGACGTTCTGACATCGCTTTGAAATGGCCCCTAATCGAATCTAGTCTGAGGTCGCGGTGTAGGTCGATGTTTCTTACGTACCACGGGCAACCGGTTGCCACACGTAAGAATTTATTTTGGATCGTTTGGAGGCCTCTGAGTCTATGCTGAGGCACATGCGCGAATGCCACACAGGAGTATGACATGATGGGGCGGATACATGATTTATAGAGGGTGAGCTTGTGCCTGAGGGGCATTTTGCTCTTTTTGTTTATGAGGAAGTACAGTCTACTACTGACGAAACGGGCTTTTCTATTTTATTCGTTCGGAGTAGTTTTCTATAGTGTTTGTTTAAAAAAACGCGATCGATTTATATTGTGATTAGTTGCCGAACACGGCGGAGAATTGTTCTGCAGCGTTTTTCTATATGGGAATGTTCAGGCGGTTTTCTGTAGCGTTTGTTTTAAAATTTTAATCCATATAATATTAAAAATGTGATTGGTTGGCGAATATTGCGGTGGACTGTTCTGGGTGGGTGGATTCGGAACTGATAATTGATTGATGGTGACGTGATGGGCGTGTGGCGGACCAATCACAGCGCCACAATCCTGAATCGCGCTATCGGGATTCTACAGTCCGATCGCTATATATACAAAATCTGACACGATAGCTAGTGGGTTTCGGCCTGGCCGAGCATTGCACCTCGGTCTGTCGGAGATCTCCCTTTGGTGCCAACCACCACATATCCCACAGGCGCATACGCGCCCCTTTACGTTTCCCGCCGTTTATCCAAATAAGAGGCTAAAGATAGTTTCTTCTTCTTCTTTGAAGATTTTGTTACCTCGAATATTTCTCATGGCAGATAGTTTACAAAATAATGCCTACAAAACAAAAAAGAATCTGCTTTTTCAACCCTCACCTTCACTGCGCCTCGGCTCGGGTCGTTAAGTGACACGGTCTTCCTCCGACACCGTAAGGAGGAATGAGGTCCGCGTTGCTTTTTGGCTCGGGTAGACATTTGTCGGAACTCTTTGCAATGACAGGCTTTCCGCACTCGTAATGAAATATAATATATTTAAATACATCCATGCATGTGTGTAGCCAGCCTTAAGCTCAGGGTGGGGCAGCAGCCAGCCTAAATCCGGATAATTTTTTTGTAACGTTTGTGCTCTTTTGTTATTTGTCAATCTGTAAATTTAGAGGGCTTTTCGTTTTGATCGCAATTTTTTCATGTCGATTACTTTTTTGATGATTGTTGTTAGTATAAGAAAAAAAAATTTGTTTGACCTTACAGGTCAGAGCCAGGGTGGGGCAAGCGCCACAGCTTGCCCCAGTGTGGCTACGCCCTTGCATCCATGATCCAGCACGCGGTGCAAACCTGAATGCAGCAGTATATGAATTAATTATACAAAATATTATCTGTACTCGGTGGGAAACGAGCCTGCGACGCTGTGTGGAGTGTCCAGTAGACTAACTGTTACTTGTCTAGACTGAAGTGTACTTAGTAGTTACATTTAAAGACTAAACTTTATGGATAAGTTTGCCCAGGTTGTTATATTTTTTAGCAAATAACAAATATTTTGAAGGACTTCAAAATGTTTCAAAAAATCTGTTTTCAGTGAGAGCAGATACCTTTTTTTAATGAAACTGTTCTTGAACACTGTATGTTTCTATCAATAATTATACTATGGGATATTTCGGTAATAAGAAAAAATAAAAAATCCAATACAAATAAATTTTTGTGTATTAATATAACTAAAAAAATACAAAACACGAGTTCTACATAATTTTGAGTACATTTTGAGGTGGGAAATCAGGAGAGAGTTACAAAGGAGGTTACTTGAACATAAAGAAAACTCTTACATTATTTACTCTCTTCATAGCTTTGAATCCGACTGGTCTAAAAAAATACATTAAATATACTTAAAAACAAACAAAAAATACTTTACTTAGTGTTATATCAAGATCATTATTGTTTCTAATACTAGTGTATATTGTATTGCAGTGTTTGTAACCCCCTTTTCATAAGAAATCTTCAACCAGATGGTCCCAATGTATTAAGACTGAAATCTGCAAATCAGTAACACGGATATATGCAATGTGTGTTACAATTTGTATAAAAAAGCGGTCAATTGCGAGTCGAACTCGTACGCCGAGGGTTCCGTACCTATCCATTATACCGCTGTATAAACATCTAGGGTCAACTGTCATGGCATCGCGTGTGACGTCAAAAGGTGCACAATAAACACTGTTGAGTTAATTTTCTAAATGAATAATTTTGTGAAAAATTAAAAATACTGTATTGTACTGTAATGTTAAACCACCACTTTTACAACAAAAGTGACACACTTTGCAGACCATGACGTCACGAGCTCTGACTCGCGTTTATTGTCACGTGCTCAATGGGTCTACTTTCATTTTTCTTTCTCAAAAATATAATTAATCTTATAGATTTTGGTCAGATTACTTTGATTACTTTTGATATTTTCCAATCTTTTGTCTTTAATTGCCATAATAAATATAAATCATTCCATTATTTTTGTTACTGTCAACTACCTTATTTTAGTTAAAACATGGTCTTACAGCACAAAGAAAGAAAAAATTCGAAAAATGAAAAACGTTGAAAATTAAAGTGAATTTTGGTACTTGACAGATTAAATTTGCCTATAAATTTTTACCGCGTCAACTCAGGATCTTGATTTTTTATACTTCTGATAGAGATTATTACTTCCACCGCCACCGGTCCACTTGGTTCTGCTTGGTTTCCATTTTTTACCTTTTGAGGGGAACCCTCAAAACTTAATTGTCAGAATTTAGATTATTTCCGTGTTAAGGTTTCACCTCATCTTTTCCTAGACGTAATATTGACCCAGTCATTTATGTTTCAATCAATACCTATTTCCCAGCTCAAAACATAGCCCGACCCGTGCTACAGATTTAACAGATTTGCATCACCACACATTCCACATTACATCATACATCAGAAGCACAAGCGAAGCATTTCAGAACATAAAGTTATCTTCAATATCAACACGTGCGGCCCGGTTTACTGTTCTAGCTTACCATAAACAATTAACATTATATACAATTATTAATATTTATAAGATAAACGTGTATAACATAAATAACAAACATTATGATCATTAAATCAAATATATATATTATTGTACGGAACACTTGAATGGAAATGTTTTGAGCAATACAAAAGAGAATATTTGCAACAAGCACATTTATGTACTTTGATTAAGTATATTGGGTTCAGCAAAGTTATTTTAGTGATGAGGTACAATCATAGATTAAATTTTCAATTAAATAATATAAACCCAATGATATTCGCAATAGTAAGGTTTAATGTATTCGATTCAATAACAATAATTTGCTTATGGAAACAACGGTCAAACAGTAAACCGAACCAAAGATTACATACATGATTGGCTACACTTATGGAACAAGTGAAACTCCATCGGGTATCATATACCATAATATATCATATACCGAACTCCGCAATACAGTTTATACTGTGAGGTAACATTATGGAATAATATATCGTTGCTTTTTGAAAGCTATTTATTTATAAGCAATATGTTATGTTTCAAATATAAAATTCCTAGAAATGTAAAGTGCTGTCGATGTAAAAAAATCCAAATAATAATCAATTACCTACTTTACGCATCAATGCTCCCATCAAATGATGAATTTACGGCACTGACCCTAATTTAAAAGGTGAAGTCGTCCACTTCACAACCGAGTCATGCCTGCTATTACAAAAGGTCTTCGTAAGAGTGCCATAACAGATAGATTTACATTAAATTATTAGTAGTTCGATTTAATAGACAGTAGAATAAGCGACATACTTCTACATCGTATTGAACACGAGGCGGTCGCCACAGAGAACTTCACAGCATTGCAGAAGTCGTCGCGTATTCTATGTTTGACATCACTAAAGACCCCTTTACATAATATAGTTCGTTTACAATTTTCTTTCTAACTACATACAGAAAACATACTAGTCGCTATCTACTGTACTGTACTATATAACTGCATACAAATCAAGCTAATTTACATTAACGCTGGCGTGCTCATTATTGCTTCATAAATATATTAAAACTTCCATCCGCACGATACTAACTAGTGTAATCCCAGACTATAATATTACTATACAAAAACACGGAGGTAAACATTTAAAAAATCATTTACTCTATGTAATCATATTCATTTTTCTTTTTTAATAAAATAAAAAAAATAATCAAATATACGATACAACGAAGCTCTATTTGTTTAAATAATGGAATAATTGATTGTTTTAATTTGTGTGACAATGTCCACTGCCTAACTATAGATCGTCTCTGCGTGAATCGCGTCACTGGCGCGTCATTGCTGCGTCACTGGCGCATCACTGCCGCGTCGCTGGCGCATCACTGCCGCGTCACTGGCGCATCACTGCCGCGTCACCGGCGCGTCATTGCTGCGTCACTGGCGCATCACTGGCGCGTCACTGGCGCATCACTGGCGCGTCACTGGCGCAGGTCAACGCGCGCCCACTCTCACCAACTTCATCCGGCGCGGACGCTTACTTAAATTAAATGGCATCGAAGTCCTCACCTGCGAATGGTAAAACAAATTTGGTATATACGAGTGCATAATATCTTAATTTTACTTAACAAGCAATACCGGGCGGAGCCGTGTGAACGCGGTTTCAACAGAACGAATTGACAATTTCAAAATGTATTTGAGTGCGGGATGATCCGCTTTCAGAAGTCAAAGCCATTCTCTGTAGAAATGAAAGAGAAACGAGAAGACGCCGAGATGGTGCGACGTCTCGTTAAAATCGTTCGAGTATATTACGTTTAGCTACTATGTAATGAGGGTTACCGCGGGCGCGGGGCGGCGCAGGGCGGGCGGCGCGGGCGGCAGGGCTACTCCGCCGCTCATAACTTGTGGTTGGTGGTGAGCCAGGTGAGCCCCTCGTACAGCCCGTCGCCGGTGGTGGCGCACGACGGCTGCACGTACCAGTTGCGGTCGCGGATGCGCGTCAGACCCAACTTCTCCTGGATCTCGTGCGGTTTCATCGCTGTAACGTTACAAAACCGTTATCACCATATAGCACTAATATATAGCAACCTATAACGCAGTTTGTAGAGGGCCATGCGGGGTATGTTATGCAAATTTCTTTGACGGATAAGATTCGTAAGGAGCCGTACGCCGGAAAAGGGAAATAGGAGACCTGAAGCCAAAGACGAATAAGGTTGTGGAAGATCAAACAAGTAGGATGTCGTGCAGTGGAGGCGACAGCTCCGCTCTCACCGAGGGGGGGCCGGTTTTTTTTTGTTTTTTGTAAAATTATATCTAATAAGCTATCCGATGTTATGTAGGGTTAATGGAATTATTATTAACATTGTAAGCACTGAACAACTCAATAGGCAAGGCTATTCCCGCCAGGGTCCCACATACCCCGATTCCCGAGGGACGACCCCTCCCCGGGTGAATGAGTAAAGCAATTCCACTGCGACAAAATAAGGGTTGAGTATCTCGTACTCGAACTTAGCAAGAGTACAGCCTCAAAGCGATACAATTATATTATGCACCACCGACGACGAAGCAGAGGTAACTTATGAGAACTTACAACGCCTCTAAAGGTGTACGATCAAGTATCGAATCGTGTTTAGCGCATGGTGTCGGCAGTCGTAGCCACAGGGGACAAATGTTTGTCAACTTTCTCGAGAAAGAATTTCTTTACAATGAATTCATATTTAAAAAAAGAATCCGCACAGGAAATGGACCTGGCAAAGCCCCGACACTACGACGAGGAACGAGATAGTCCTTATTATGTCTCTGATATGAGGCGTTCATTGAGCGCAGTGGACGAATAAAGGCTTACGATGGCGATGTATCGTTCATACCGTCGGGCAAGTCCTGTTTGTTGGCAAAGATAAGTATGATGGCGTCCCGCATCTCCCTGTCGTTGATGATCCTGTGCAGCTCCTGTCGCGCCTCGTCGATGCGGTCCCGATCCGCGCAGTCCACCACGAATATCAGCCCCTGGGTACCTGCAGTTGAGATCGTAAAAGTTTACTCCCCGAGTCCCGACGGCACTTTAACGAGAAGGTGGCCGACACTGCACGTCAGCCAAATGTGAGGCAACTATGTTAATGAAGGAAGTCGTAATTAAAACTCTTTAACGAAAATTATAACTAAATAGAGAAAACAACATATGCGCGCACATCACAAAATGATAGCGTCATGCCGTTGGACAGCACGGCATTTCAGTTGATTTTACTAGCATGGCGCGGTAACAGATGTTTTTTACATCAAAACATTGAAGTATTGTATGGTAGAGAGGTTGTGCCGTGTAATTTCTGTTTTCCACCAAAAGATTCCAATGAGCGTCAGGCACGCGATGGAATTGAGATCGTGATTGTGGAAATATACTCATATTTACAATAAAACGAGAGCAAAGGGTCCAAGTCGATGGTTTATTTAGCAAAGAAATTCATCGAGTTTGAAATCTAAAGAAGCGATCTCTACGATTCTAAAGTAGTTTCACTTCAAAAATTATTGAAGCGGCGCGCGGCGTGTACTACTACAGGTATTATTCAACTGTTATCTCTACGGGGATACTTGATACATTTTCACGCCCAGATATTTGAAATAAGTTCTTAATATTTCTATGTTTTTACGTGTTTATTTTGAGTGAAGCGATAAAAACCAATTGTTAAAATTGAGAGATGGAATCGTCCGTCGATGGCAAGCGTGTTGAGAATTGATTCACCAGCCGGCTATAAGCGTGTCAGCCGTCCGCGCGTTATCAATATCCGTTAACAGTCCGGCGATAAGATATATTAGCACGAAAATTAAAACCAATCAACGAAATTTGATTCATAGATACGTAGTCGTAACCCGTGTCCAGAAACCTTTATTTATAATCATAGAATAGTGATCATAATTTACGATTATCACAATTAGTTCAGTAGAGATATCGCAATTCTGTTACAAAAAAGTAACAGTATCTAGTATTCGGAAGGTGTTTTTACTCGATCGTCTTCGAGCCTTGATCTCGGTCGCAAAGAAGGACAATATGACAGCCGCCCAGACAAGTGGCACAAACGACAAACGAATAGAATAGAATACTTATTGTATGGGAATAACACTACCGTACGAAATGTAGTTTTGACTCAACGAGTATTCTTTTTAAGCATTGTACAGAAGTTTTTACAAATGAAACCATATAGTGTCTGAATAAAAGAATGAGAGTTTATCGCAACTGAATAGATTCGGAGCGTTTGCCACTTGTCTAGGGGGGCAGACATGGCAGACAGTGTAATTTCCGGTGTCGAGAGAGGTAACGCATGAACTACCCATAGACGTCAGCTAGACCGCATGATCTTGTGGGTTGTGGTTGGTGGTCGACGGTGAGCCTGATATTGCCTCCTCGCGTGTCTGTCTAGCCATGGCATATATCGGCAGCCGTAAGCGTTGAGCGCGGGGCGCCGTACCTGTGTAGTAGTGCCTCCACAGCGGCCGTATCTTGTCCTGCCCCCCGACGTCCCACACGTTGAACTTCACGTTTTTATACGTGACGGTTTCCACGTTGAAGCCGACCGTAGGTATCGTTGTGACCGACTGACCTAATTTTAACTTATATAAAATAGCTGATAAATGAACAATTAAGAAAATCAATTTAAAAAAAAACCACTTGTCTTTAATATAGCTTAGTACTAGCTTAAATAGTATAAAGAAATAATACTTTTCAAATGGCGCATCTAGCTTACCGTTTATTCGTACACTGTTGCTGTGGTAATCTCTTTGTATATATTACTCCGTACTAGACAAACGAAGTGATCAATAAACAACACAAAAATACCAACCGCGTACCTAGATGCTTCTATATTATATTTACGTTGGTCCACACTTTGGTGCTATAATATATATTGTCAACTAATATTATAAAGAGGAAAGATTTGTACCTATTTTTGTATGTTTGTAACGAATAGGCTCAAAAAGTACTGGACCGATTTCAACAATTCTTTTACCATTCGGAAGCTACATTATCCACGAGTAACATAGGCTAAATTTTATTCTGATAAAAATAGGGTTGCGTAAGATATTTTGGTTTTTCGGACACAAGGTGTAAAAAATGTTATTTCGCGTACTAAGATCCCGTTGTAAATCTTAGTTAACACAGGCGAAGCTGCGGGCAACAGCTAGTTGTCAATATAAAGGATACTAGTCTTTCCGGCGGCGTCGAGGCCCAGCATCAATATCCTCATCTCCTTGTTGCCGAAGATTTTCGACAGAAGTTTCCCCATGGCACCGACCTCTCCTCAACCACGCTACTGAAATTTAAAACATTATTTTAGTGCAACATCAACAACGTACTCACACGCACGCGCGCACGCACACATACATACATACGGGCCTAGAATGATGATCATACTAGATGCCATAGGTGATATTATAGGGATGTATCTATTACAGTTACAGTTGAGGCCTGCCAGCTGTAATGGACAATGTATCGATTTCAACAAGATGGCATGACTTTCGTTCAGTGGTGTTTCAAAATGAGGTGACATCCTTGGAGGGATATCGGCGATGAACGGCCGATAACATTATATCACAAGCAGACGAACTAAATATGTATTAAGTCATAATGTCGTATTATTGATCATAGAAATATTAAACAATAGTAAGCGATCCCCTTATAGCTCGATATACTGTTAGTTGTAACTATCAATTTTTTTTAATGAAATTGCAATGACATTTATGCGGTATTGATTTTTATGTTTTGCGTTAATTTTTACTATTATAATATTGTCTTAAGACGCTGAATAGAGCTAATCAAATCTGCGATTTCAATTTTTAAACCACGCCCACAATGTCTTGACACCACAGCGCCATTGCTTGTATTTAAAAAAAGCGGTAAAATATCGAACTATTACAGCATTGCATATTGCAATATTAGCAATCTTTGTGATCAATGAAAGTAAGTTAACCAATAGATGGCGTTTTAATAAATAATATATAATAGATTTCAGTAGCGTTGCAAGTAAATAGACAAGGCAAATAAGAAAGTCGGATATTTTTCGTTTTATTTTTTTACTATTACAAATTTAAAAATTATAATCAATGCTTAACACATCATTTGAAGGAGTATTTATTGCGTTAAATTTGTCAGTTATAATATTTCTCTAGTTGTATGTAATACATGCGCGGGTTTTTTATGAAAGAGGATAAAATGGGCATGCGGCGCACCTGATGGAAAGTGCTCACCAACAACGCCCATAAGAATCTGCGTTGTTAGCCTTAAAGGAATAGGAAGGGGGGAGGGGGGGTCGTGCTAATTGGGGGATGGGGCAATAAGTGGTCATGCCGGCCTAGCATACGTACATTGCACAACTACATTGTTGTTTGTTGTTTTTTAATACGTATTCACATTTTGGTCTCTCAGGTTTTAATTTATATGGATAAAAAATCATAATAAAAATCTATTCCCGAATATTTTTTATTATTATTTTTATACCGTGAATTAAGAACATGAAATTAATCTATAGATATAAATAAAATGGGAGTGTCTGTCTGTAATATTAAAATATGATAGTGTACGCGTGGCCTGACATGATAGAAGTGAAAAAAATGCGAAATTATAATTTTTATTTGCTGTCTTTTCTAATTTGTTTTACGTGACAAAGTCTAATAACCCGATATTACGGGCACGCATGAAAAAGATGACGTCATGTAGCGTTCCCAAAAGCGAGAGCGCGGTCCGAACGAGAGAGAGGTATGATCGGCTCAGTTCGGTTCGTGCAGAATGTAATGTTGTCAAACTATCGTCCGTAAACCGACTTTACAGACAACCAATTTTTTTATAATTTTGTTTGGTGAACATAATGATACAGACATTAAGCCGAAGTTCGTGATTTTATTTTGACAATATTTGTCACAAGATATAATATGGAGAGACATGGTATTTGATGACAATGCTTTAAAATAATAGTTTTTGGAATAAAACAGATAGTAACAGCTAACTCACAACCGCTTCGCTCGAGGTGTACGAACTCCCGCAGCACACACGACACGCGGTCAGCGAGAGTTCATAGCGTGTATTTATACATCGCGAGCATGCAAAATACATAAGTGCTAAAAATTAAAAAAAAAGAACGTTTCTGAGATACATGATATATATGTGTCGCAGTCATCAGATTGCACGTTCATCGAATAACGACATTTAATTGAAAGGACAACTCGTCAAGTTGTTGAATGGGATAGAGCTGACTTTGTAATGTTTGTTTAGGGTGATTATAAGTCCGCAATATAAAAGGTAACTTACTTTACATAACAAAAATGAGGACATGACGTGACCTCACACCTTGTTATGATTTTATATTGTATTTCAAGTCTTAAGATAGGCTATAAATATACCTTATTTTTTCAAAAGTAATGTATTAAAATATGGAAGTCTCTGTGACTCCAGAAAGTTGTTAACTCAAGTCTATGTCACATTGTGGAATAAGAGTTTAGGTAAAAAAACGAAACATATATAATCACAGAATAAGTTTTCTGCGCGAGCTGTTTTACGCAAAATTTGTTTTGGTGACTACTAACGCCGCGGTGGGAAAAGAATAAACTAAATTACAATCACCTGATTGATTCAACCAGATGACTGCGACATATGCATTATATTATAGTATATAAATAGTATATTATTAGGTTTCATTTTTTCAAATCGTTCCAAATACACCCGGTATGTTGTAAATTGTAATGTAGGTAGAAATATTCTGAAATTTTATCACCGTAGAATAGCACCATAGATGTATAGGACAAAATGAATAAAACATTGTATGAAACAATCATATTATGTATGTACTATCATAATAATATACTGATTCGACAGGATTTGCATTTATGCCGTGTCTAAGATTGTCATAGATCTATGGAGACGAGGATGTATGGCAAATGCAAAACTTACCGAATGTTTGTTTTTTAGGTGCTTCATTTTTGGTACCTCTACCTCTTTTTTACATATACCTAATATCATTTTACTAATATTATAAATGTGAAAGTGAGTTTGTTTGATCGGGTTTCAAGGCAAAACTGCTGAAACTCTTTGGCTGAAATTTGAAATAGTGATGGCGTATACCTATGTACCAACCTTGTATTAGGACATGGGTTATATTATTTTATCCCAAAAAAATAAAGTTCCTACGGGAATTACATTTGCCTTACTAGTAGTATTCATAATTACGATTTACGTCAATTGAAATGTTAAAAACGACGATTTATCAAACGAGCAATATTTATATGTAGGTACTAGGTAGGTACTGGCCAAATGTAGAACGCGACAAGTCTATCAATATAGTTTTATAATATTTTACATTCGTAAGGATAAACACTACTTATTTGGTTTTTTTCCAATCTCAATTCCACGCGGGCGAAAGCTTATCTACACTAATATTATAAAGAGGAAAACTTTGTTTGTTTGTTTGGTTGTAACGAATAGGCTCAAAAAGTACTGGACCGATTTCAAAAATTTTTTACCATTCGAAAGCTACATTATCCACGAGTAACATAGATTAAATTTTATTCTGGAAAAAAACAGGGTTCCGTAAGATATTTGGGTTTTTCGGACACGAGGTGTAAAAAATCAACCAGAAAACTTATTTATTTTGCGTACGCTGCCTAAACTATAAAATATAGAACCATAAAATGTTCTAATTAATTGTAGTCTTATAAATATCTACAAAAAAGTCCACGACACACTATACCTATCTACGTCGAGTGAGGCACAACAACCATATTTTATTCAGAAATTTTGATTTTTTTGGACTACATTTAAACGAGTTTATTTTACTCATGTTTTAAATCCTTAAGATATGAAGCTAAAGAGTTTGTTTATTTGAACGCGCCAATCTCAGGAACTATTGGTCGGATTTTAATGAAACATTTCAGTGTTGGATAGCCCATTTATCGGTAAAGATATATTATCCCGCTAAGATCCCGTTGTAAATCTTAGTTAACGCAGGCGAAGCTGCAGGCAACAGCTAGTGTGTAATATAGGTATTCGTACCCATGAAATGTTTTCTTTGATGGGACATCATTTGCACTCGAACTAATGGTCAACCGTCTTCTTTTACTAGAAGGAATATAACAGGAACAATATATGTAGGTAATATTAGTTATAAATACTTAGGTAGGTACTTATTGTTAGCGAGAATAAAAAAATAGTTACTTTTGCTACCAAAAAATAGAAAAGGGAAAAACTAAAAAAATAAAAATACACCAAAAAGAACATAACTATGAGAAAAGGCGAAAATTATTATATAAAAAAATCACCAAAAATAAGTCGGTTTTGACCGAGGTTTGAACATATGCAATGTACATGACACGTAGAGCGATATTCGTTCACTAAACCATTGCGCTATTCGTCCATTTTGTAAATTATCGAATTTAGAGTTATGTATGTACGGACTGTACTAAAATATTCCTTATTGTATTGAAATGCGTTATTTGCGTGTTTTGATAAATAAATGTTGTAAATAGATAGGTACTTACTTAACAACTTCATTCATGTGTTTTTAAAAAAAAAGTAAAGTAAAGTATCAACCCTTATATGTCCCACTGCTGGGCACGGGTCTCCTTCCTCGAAATCAGGCGAGGAGGGTAATGTGCCAATAGTCCACCGCGCTGGCCCAGTGCGTATTGGTGAACTTCACATACCTTCAAAGACTTTCAATCTCATCAGGCATGCAGGTTTCCTCACGATGTTTTCCTTCACCGGTGAGCGAACGATGGTCTCGTGTGCACTTAGAAATTTAGAAAAACCCATTTCAAGGCACACACGGACGGGTCAGGATGAATGTCAGGACGAACCCGGAACCCTCGCATAAGAGGCCGAGTCCGTCCACCACGAGAGCATGTGTTTTTATTTTATAATAAATCTTCTTTTTTCTAGTCTCCATTTATTTCTTTTGTTTCGCATTTTTTCAATATTATTTTTCTCTCTCTTATTCACACTAAAGTATATTATTTATTTACACCTTTATTGACAAACTTGTTGTAGCGTATCAGATTATAGAAGGTCAATTGTTGACATTGGTCAATGATAGATGGCGCTTATGCCATTGGTAATATTTAGTTTAATATATTTATTGTTATATTGTTAATAATTATCCCGAAATTACTTACGTTGCGCATGCACGTTACATTATATCTTTGTTAAATACAATTTTATATAGCAAAAATATTAATTCGCGAGCGGCGCGTTGTATTGTGAAAAATGACATAGGTCCGCTTAGCAACGCGCCTCAGCGCTTACTGTCGAATCACATAGAAGTAAAAGAGAAGCGCGATGGTGGCATCATGAAGCACGTTGGCTATGGATATTAATATAAGAAAACAGTTAATATTATCGAAATCTGAAAAGCAATCAAAAATATAAATTAACACGAAAATTTGTAATAATATTATCTGTTACTGTTGTAAATTTTACCAACATATATTGTTAAGTAAAGGCGATATTTACGTTAAAAGTTCACTAAACACTGCTTAATTGGGATTTTTTTTTATCGAGAAAATTTCTAGAAAACGTGTTTTTGACTTTTGAGTGAACTTAGAAATATAATGAAGTTTAACATATATTTTTATCACGACCGTAAACCGTGTCAATTTTGCTTAAAATATGTTTAGGTGAAGCCTATTTGACCCTGTTCAGCGCCTTAATGGCTTTTTGTAATATTTGCATGCTACGTTGAAGCTAAATGTGGGAATCCTGCGCTTTATTTTCCAACACCTGTTAAGTCAGTACATTTAAAGCCAATAGGATGCAATGAATTTGAATTTGATCGATATGACTGTTGTGTGTGATGTGTATAGACTATTAGTGTTCTAGCGGATTACAATCAAAGGATCTTCCGTCCGCAGCCACGGTAGAGTAATGGGACCACAGTCCGCATCACACCAGCCTCCACCCGGCCCAGATACCGCACTAAATATAGAACCTCCGACTAGAAAAGGGCTCGCGCGGACGCGGTGTGCGGGCGGTCTCATGTCACGTAATACATTTCATTTTTGTATTAAATACGGGTATAAGCTATTATGCAGTGATACCTAGTAAATGTGATTTAACACTAACAATAATAAAACTACTAATATTACCGTAGTTCATTCAAATCCACAGTAAAATAACATCTGCAGGGTTTATTTGTTTGTTGGAAAGCGGTAAAGGAACTTTCCATCGGATTCTAAAAATCTCTTTGCAGTCTGTACACTTAATATATTAGTGAGGAAGATAAAAGTCAAATTAGGAAAGATATTTTGCATTTCATAGTTAAATTACTGATTAGGTCGACAGACTGCGTAGCCGCGAGAGCAGGCACTTGCTGTAAGAGTGCCCGCCGCCCGGTGCATATCCATAGGTACTCGTTGGATATAAATGATTTAAAACACTTATAAAATCCGCAGCCAAGAACCTCACCTTCTTTTTAAACCAAGCTCTAAAGACTATTAATATTTATCCAATAATAAAATAGGTAGGTAGAGGTGCGTATAGTAAACTTTTAGGTTCTCTTAATTAACATAATATATTAATTTTTCACCCCAAAAAAGGTGTAAAGCGTGCTGTGATTAACAAAGCACCGAACAATTGACTAGTAGTAAAATTCGACTTAAAACGCCGTCGCTATACTAAAACGGCAATCTGTGAACATACTTAGTCTAGAGTCTAGCTAGACTATATTCACGGTTGCCTAGACTCTTAACGCCGCAGGTCCTCGCAAAAGAACACCGATTCCAACCAAGATAGATTCGTGAGGCTACTGAAATTAAAAAAAAACCTAAATTCAATAGAGAAGATGGCTAGCCACTACCATCTGCTTGGGATCCCATAATAAAAATAATGAAATCAAAATCCAAGCCAATTAGCCGGAAGCCAGTGGCAGGTCTTCATGACCAACTTCCTCCCGCGAGATAATTCGTGAGACGTATCAGAGAATAGTACTATAAAGCCTAGTGGACGTCAGCTGGCGCGCGGTTGGGGGGATGAGGGGTGGGAGCCTCCCAATCATGTAGAAAAAACAAATCAGTCATTTCCTCTCAGCTGAAATATTTGTAAAATTTCAGTTAGCCCAATATCTTAACGAAAAAAAAACTAATCATCTGGTTATGACATGGTACAGTCAGCGTCAGATTGATCTTAGCAGCCAAAGTGCTCAAAAAGATCTGACGGACAGAAATTCAATAATATCTAAGCATTCAAAGTTGTCATATTGATGTTAGCATCCAATGTAGTCAAAACATCTAAGCAACACATTTTCCATATTTATCGGAGCAGCCAGAGTAGTCATATACATCTTAGCATCCAGACTGTCCAAAGGTATCTAAGCATCCAGAGTGTTCAAAAATATCTTGGCATAACAGGAAAATCAATCTTATTACCAGTAATTAAAGTGTATGTGGCTTATATTGATGGCAGACGTCAGTCGTAGATATTCAATTAGTATCATCTGTCTTTATTTACTTAAACAATTTTTAATAAGCTATCCCTTTCCTTCAATGTGTTAGGTTCTTGACATGTAATTTTTCTATTTCAGAATTTGTTGAAAGCAAATATTTTATATAAAACATTTATGTGATCATAAAGTGTGTTACACATTATCGCCAAAATTAATTATAATATAAGTATTTAAGTTTATCAAACACAAGAGTTCGCCTATTCGGCAAGAATTGACAATGTAGTATGTGTGTAATTTCTGTTTGTGACCAAATCAGAGGACTCTTGTATTGCATAAAACTAATATAGATATTTAGAAATATCGATCAGCTTATATGAAAACTATCTTTAAACTTGTCGCTAATGATAAGTATATCATCATCATCAGCCTTTATCCGTCCGTCCGTCCACTGCTGAGCATAGGCCTCCCTCAATGAACGCCAAGACGACCGATCTCCCGCTACTCGCATCTAACGCGGACCTGCCACTGCACGGAGATCGTAAATAAAATAAATATAATAATAATATTAATCGATACGATAAATATATGTTGTAGTAATTACATTACAAAAAAACGTGCATAATATAACGAGTGAAAAAGTGCTCTGAACAAAAATGTGTAGAGCCGACCCAAACTTGTGTCTCAGAGTATAGTACGCTCGCTAAAATCTTTTGTCGAGAATGTAGAGCGTCCTTAACAATTACCATTTTGACAGCATAAATTATTTATTAAAAAACTAACTTTCTATCCATTATCATCATCAACCTGTAGCCGTCCACTTAAGTAAGCCGATATGTATATCTGAAAGTTGCTTCTTACCGAAAGATTTTTTAAAATTTACAATTAGCATCAATCCATTATCTAGGCATGTGATCGTCAATCAAGTTTTGAAGGTTAACTTTCTTACTGACTACAACTAGAACAAGTCTACCTAAACGCTAGAATGTCCCACTAGAAATAGGGTGGAAACTGAACTACGGAAAACTTTTGGACCAATTGCCTGTTGTTGGTCCGACTTCTAAGCTCCTTCTATCATATTCATCTGATACCTAAAATTGCGATGCATATTTGAGAATTGTCTAAGTAAAATTATTATTATTACTATATTGCCTATATATATTACTATATTTTATTTTATTATTTATTTATTAAACTTATAAGAAATCAAATTCAACAAATCAAATCAACAATATATACATAAAATAAAAGATGACCAGCTAAGGAAATGAATAACACAGCAAAAATTAAGAGTTGAAAGTTTAAAATGTATAATAACAGAATAAATGATGACATATTATACTGTTGTTTCTTTACAAAAAAGGAATCGAGAAAAATAGATAGAAATTTATATAGACGACTGATCTTAATGTTCATTGAAAAAGGCCTATGTCTGGAAGTGGTCAGAACTCAGAAAAATAATAATGATACAATAATCGCGTGTAGCCGCCATCAAAGCGATCAGATTTGAATGTCTGCTTTCGAAAACATAATATGTTTAATCCAGTCTTGCTTTGTGGAATAAGCACCCATCTTGCATGAACGTAATCAGCTGGTCACCTGGCTAAACGTAGGTATAGTCTTGGCCTCTTCTGGAGTGAGGGCTCGAGGTTCAATCATGACCGCATGTAGTGCTTTGAAACGTGGGTTTCTAAATTTTTGATTACACTCTGAGCATAATAACATCGCTCACTCGCCTCTCGATTCACTAACCAGCATTGAGCCAAAGCATCGGTGAACTGTAGTCCAATAGCTTCTTCGTCTGATTTCGAGGAGGAGACCTGTGCCCAGGAATAGGACATATTATATGGGTTGACACTTTACTTTCATTTATGAACACTCCAGCTCTAACTCCGATAAAAATGTTGTTTTTTGCGCGTCTATCTTAACTGCTATAAATCGCGGGAAGGCTTGCAGGAGATCCTGCAATATAAGTGAATCCACTCGACGTGTGGGCCTTAGAATAAACTAATTGGACTAGACAAAAGTTTGAATTTCGAGAGGGAAGACCATTGAGATGGTGTCCGTTCTATGGAAGCTCAGTCATATTCTCGCGTCGTCTACACCTCAAGAGTTTCAAGACGAAGGACTTCAACCAATGATCATTCACCGTGATGACGTACGGGGCCAAAATGTGGCCTGTAAATATACGACTTACCAGAAAGTTTGTCGTAGCTGAAAGTTCTATGGAGCGTGCTATGATGGGTGTTTTTTTGACAAATAGGATTCGAAACAAAGATCTCTACCAGAGACCTAAAGTTACCGATATCACGCGAAAAATAAGTGAGTTGAAGTGGCAGAGAGTTTATCAAACACTTAGGTACCGGATAGTCGATGAGCCGGTAGGTAAGGTTGGACAAAGAGTGGAGGTTGTATTTAGTTAGACAAAGTGTTGGTCGTCCATTTGCCAGGTGGTAAGATGATCCCCGTGCACTGGTAGTTTTAGATGCTAGTCGCAAGGCGTCGGCCGTCTTGGCATTCATCAAAGGAAGCTTATTTTCAATAGTGCATGGATAAAAACCGATGATGATGATATTTTACGTGACAACAGCAAGATGACAAATATGAATGCTCAAATAATATAGAAGTACCAGTTTGACCGAGCAAATATTTGGTTTTTATTTGTTTTGTTTTGGATACCCTTATATATGATATTATGATAAAGGTTTTCCCCCAAAAGAAGGAAGGAACAAAAAAAAAAGGAAAAAGAAATTTATTGCACTAGAGATACGAACCAGGATCTTTTGTATTCGAGAAAGTTGGATTTTCTAACTGAGCTACTCAATCTTAATGTATAATTGCGAAATTTACGTTTGTATCCTAATGATATTGTAGCGGTTTATCATTACCTGATAACACGAATAAAACGATATTTTCCAAAAATATATCCTAGCTAGATCTATTCATCGCCCCTAAAACCCCGCGTATACAAATTTCCGTCCGAGCCGTTTCCGAGATTCTGATTATATATTATATAAAATATATAGAATTTGTGTCCATTACATATTTATTTTCTATTTGGTATAATTTCATGTTCGCAATATCGTCTGTTGATTATTATCTAAAATCTAAATTTAGACAAAAACATCGAAGAAAAGCAGAATTCTTTAAATTACAACTTTGACAATCAATAGTAAATATTGTTTGTCTTAATTAATTTTATACTCTAACTACGTCTAATAAGGTAATGTTTTCCTTTTAACAAGACATTAATTGTATATCCACGACTGACGTCTGCCATCAATATAAGCCACATACACTTTAAGTACTGGTAATAAGATTGATTTTCCTGTTATGCCAAGATATTTTTGAACACTCTGGATGCTTAGATACCTTTGGACAGTCTGTATGCTTAGATGTATATGACTACTCTGGCTGCTCCGATAAATATGGAAAATGTGTTGCTTAGATGTTTTGACTACTTTGGATGCTAACATCAATATGACAACTTTGAATGCTTAGATATTATTGAATTTCTGTCCGTCAGATCTTTTTGAGCACTTTGGCTGCTAAGATCAATCTGACGCTGACTGTACATTGTACGTCAGCTGGTGACTAGAACATGAAATTTTTTTTTCACTTTAAGTGGAGTGGTTTATATGGATGATAGCTTAATATATAAAGATTTATGTTCTAGTCACCAGCTGACGTACAATGTACCATATCATAACCAGCTGATTATTATTATTTCGTTAAGATATTGGGTTAACTACAATTTAACAAATATTTTAGCTGAAAGGAAGTGACTGAATTGTTATTTTATTTTTCTTCATGCGTGGGGGGCTCCCACCGCTCATCCCCCCAACCGAGAGCCAGCTGACGTTCACGAGGCTTTATGATACTGTTCTCTGATACGTCTCACGAAGTATCTCGCGGGAGGAAATGATTGACCAAATTTTCACCTGGCTCCCGGACCAAATAACATGTCACAGACTAAAAACTCAGTTCGCACTTCCTGCATAGATAGGACTAAATAAAATATTGATGTATCATAGGGTTGTTTCGAATAGCTTTTTAACAGTAGGACGTCTGACACCTCAGTCCTCCCGTGACGATGGTTTCCGTAAAGTATCCAAAACTTGTAAAAATATTGATAAACCGCGATAAAATCTGTAAAAGTTGTTTCCTTATAATTAGAGGGTTTTGGTACTTGAATGGCGACTGATAATAACGTAAACCAGGTTAGTTACACAATACACATGGGAACATTAAATCTCAGCTGCTAGTCAAAAACTCACATTAAAACCGACGTAAACGACGCGTGCTTCCTGAAAGCTTTTTCATTACACCAATAAAATGCATTTAATTGGGAAGTAATAAATCTGTTCATCTTTAAAGTAGATTTGGTAATCGATCGCGCTCGTTCTCTGAGTAGGAAACAGTTTCCTTGTTGTTATTATATGACAAGTTGAACAAAGTTTAACGTAAGTAAAATATTATGAAGTAACAGATGTGGTTTCTCCCGTTTGAATCGCCGAAGCTTTCGCACAACTAGACAATTTATACAACGGTTTTTTCATCTTAAAAATTAGGTTGAAAATTTGGATCGATTTTGATGAAATAAAACATATTCGGCGAGCTACAATACCGTTGACAGACAAATAGCGGCAAAATCACAATAACTTATGACGCTCTTCGTTTTGCCTCGAGCGTTGAAAATACTATCTAAAAAGACGAAAAATATTAGAATTTGGTATAATATAAAAAGAATAATAATAGATACTAAAACTTATTGCACGGCCTTCGGTCAGTCCGGGAATGACCCCTCAATTTCCGAAGTTCAAATAAGGGCGGGCGTCCACCGTTTCCAAGTCATTTCCTTCATCTAGCCAATTAGTTAGTTTATATAGGATAGTGTATAGATAGTGTTATTGTTAATATCATTCAACCTGCTAACATAAGGAATAATTTCTCCGAGTCAAAACTGCTCTAATGGTGTGTGTTTATATGAATATCAATAATATAGAAGGAAAGAAATGACTAGTGAAATCAAAGTATTTGGGTATCCCATGAATTGCATATTAGCAAAACGAAAGGAGCTAAGTTATTTATAAAGATGTATGAAGGTTTTCAAAAGGAAGCCCTGCAAACAAGACTTGTAGGCTCGGTTCTCAAGTTCAACCTATACATAGATATTTTATTACCGCACTTCACTAATCCTAGGGAAACATAATATGTTACAAAACTCACACACACTCACATTCACAGTTATTGTTCATAAGTATTATTAAGATATTTTGTTTTGTAACATTGTAAATTTTAGGCCCATTTTATACGTACGCAAATATTGATAAATAATTATAATTAAAATTTAATAAGATAAGTAGAAACCAACACTTTCACAACGCCTTTGCTTGTAGAAAAATAAGTTATAAATAATAGCGTTTTCTTGATTTAAAGATGTGGTATAGGCGAAGATTGTAATATATTGGGTAGCCGAAGAATAGGTAGATAAAAATTACTCTTTATTTACCATTAATAAAACTCACTATACAATACTAAACTACATAACAAAAATAATTTACAAATTTCGAATCTCACATAATTTTTTTATAGGTAGATTATAAGTTGCAAGCTAAAAATTAAAGAAACGCAATTATTTTTTTACTTTTTGGTTTTGAAATACTATTTTATTTTTATTTTTTATGTAGGTATTAATCGTAAGTGATTCCGAAATTCTATAGAACTGTTAAAGGGGTGAAAAAGGGTTATTAATAAGGCCCTTTTTTGGGTACTTCAATAAATCAGTTGTAGTTATTTTCACTATTTAATTCTTGTTTTGTCTATGTTAAACTTAAAGACCTCTAGCGTGCAACTCCGTAGCCTGAGTAGATTGACTAAACAAACAAAGAAAAGTACAATAATGATCATCACCAGTCCGGATGGGTCCGTAAATGAGTAAGGCCGCGGGCAACAGCTAGTAATGCTAGAGACAATGCGGAGGAACCTGTCCGCTCAGTAGGTTAGGTGCAAAAACCGAGAGCCGGTCGCGAGCGCCGGGGCCGCCGGGGCCGGACACCAGTCACCAGCACACCGGGTAACGGTAACGCGACTCGCTCTTCAATCCCAACAACCGCGGCTCATTGACAGACCAGTCGTTTGATAGAGAACGTCAAACTAATCCACGTTCCACTTTGCCAGTCGTTCATAGACCGGTGTCGGGGCGACACATTCTCAGAAACATGCGCATCGCATCGACGAGAAGCTGTATGAAGCGTATCTCGATGACATGATAAACGAAACAGAGAGTAAGCTTCAATACAGCGCGTAATTTTTTGTCTATTCGAGGTTTGACACAGAACGATAGAATCAAACAAACAAAGTTTTTTTTTAATTGTGTGGGCATCTATGTAAATATCATCCATGTTTATTACAGACTACGTGTTGCCCGCCGCGGGATTACGGACGTCTCCGGACTAATTATGATAGTTTTTCATTATACATTTTATTTTTTTATATATCTAAAAAAATAAAGGAGCGTTTCAATTGAAGCTCACAAGTAGCTTAAAATATTTCCACTTTTTTCGATTTACTTCTCTAATCTTGGTAAATTATAAGCTATTTTACCCGCGACTTATTTTAGGTAGAAGGTGAAAATATTATTAAATTGTAAACGCAATTTTACATCACCCTTTATCTGTAGAGTGGAACTTTAAAACTATAGTAAAAGTACTGGGTCTATTAATCATAATATATCAAGTAGAATAGCTGGTGTAGGTTATTCTCAGAATTAATCAAACTCAAAATTAATGTTATTACAAAAAAAAACCTAAACTAAAATGGCTTAGCTGAAATCTAAAAGCCTAACGAACCAAAAGTTGGGTCACAACAATGGGATACACAACACAAAAGCCTCATTATCAAAAAGCTTGCATTATTCGGGGCACTTTAGTATGATAAAAATCATTTATTGTACCGGGCATGCATTTTATGTAGAAATAACCGTTTGTTAGTAAATCTGTCTTACAGTGAGCGTTGTGGATGTTTTATATTCTTCTTTCAACTTCAAAATTCCAACATAATCAATTGTCCACCAAACGTTTTAGCACCATTTTATTATAATGAGTGAAATTCAAAGAATTAATTCAAAGAAAAACATAGGAAACAATATTTAAGACAAATAATAAGTAAAAAATAATATAATAAGTAATTTAAAAAAATCTTAAAATGTCATTTTTTGTTTTCAAAATTACTGTATTTAATACGTACAATATAACTTACATGAATTTGTAACATGTGTCATCATCCCTATTATGAGGTCATATCTGTATTCCAAGGTTTAACCGCTAGTTTGGAATGGTTTATCATCACATACACCATGACAAGATTAATCACGGAACACGGCGGGTACTACACTACCACCTTTCGCTGACATACATGAAATCCGTTTATCTTCTTCATTAATGGAAGTTGAAATGACTGTTTATCATTTGGTAAGTTAAATACGTAATCGTATTGAGAACACAATGCGGGGAAAGTGTTAATACATCCAGACATGTGTTGTTCTCGCTCGTTATCGGAATATCAAACGATAGGCCTCACGCGGGGCTGTGTTATATCTACCACACTACCATCCACTACCTACTGCCTGCATGCGAGAACAACGGCAATCGAGGAGACGAGAGAATGTAGGACCAACATAACGTAAAAGAATTATATAATATTGAAATAGTGCAAATTATATTTTATCGCAGGTATAAGCAATGTTATAAAACAAAACAGCGCTCCTCGGACTATATTTCGTTACAAAACTAATATTTTAAGACGTATTGGAAAGTTGTAAAACAAATTGACGCGCTTTTTTACTAAAAAGAGTACGGAGTATGAGTTGGGTATGGTAGGGTACTGCCGGCTGTCGGTCAGGAGAGACGTGGCGCTGGTCAAAAACGTGTGTCGTGTGCTGCGTGGAGACCTGCACCACCCGGAGGTGCTGGCTGCGCTGCAGCTGCGGGTTTCCGACAATTGGGTTGGCCTCCGACGGCGGCCTACTATGGTCAACGTCCATCATCGAAAACAAATCTGCTAAATGCATGATCTCCATTGTTACGTGCTATTCGACTATTGAATCAACTGTCAGATAATTAATTAAATTAAAAAAATAATAATTCATTAATGGAATCGGTACAGGATTTTCTTGAAAAGAAATAACATTGTTCAATTTTTAACCGACTTCAAAAAAAGGAGGAGGTTATCAATTCGACTGTATGTTTTTTTTTTGACCTCTTGCGACTCTCATTAAACACGGACCGGCCACTGCTCGGAGATCGTCTTCCCACCGGATTTATGGACGACCAACACTTCGTCTATTAGGTACGTGGCCTTCACCCTTGAACCTCATTAGCCTAACAGCCATCCGTTCTCAGATCGGTCGTCTTGGCGTTCATTGACGAAGGCCTATATTCAGCAGTGAATGGAGAAAGGCTGATGTCGATGATAATATATATGTATTGCATACAACTTTCCAAATTGCTTTTGGCTGTGTGTTAATTTAAATCCTTTCTTCGTTTGTTTTTCATTAAGCCTTGATAAATTTGTGTAAGGCCTCTAAGAAAGTTTACGAGCCTTACTGACCCTATACTTAAAACTAAAAAGTACAAAATAAAGTTAATTTTAAATGAAAAACCAAAACCACCTTCAAAACTTTACCTTCAAATTATGTACAACTAAAAATTTTTAAATAATATTTAAATACTTCGAGTACTACTTTTTAAAATAAGTAATTTTTGGAGTCGGTACCAGCCAAAGCAAAGATAACCTTAACACTTGACATCTATTCAATACTGGGTGTACTCGTATGAGTACAAAATCAATAATTGAAAAGAAATTTATAATAGATGTGAGAGTATACCTAATATTATGTATTCAAATGCTGTGAATTGTGATTAAAGTGTCCTTATTTGCTGGCACCGACTCCCAAAATGACTAATTTTAAAAAGTAGTACTCGAAGTATTTAAATAT
Source organism: Lycaena phlaeas (assembly GCA_905333005.2). Lineage (NCBI taxonomy): Eukaryota > Metazoa > Arthropoda > Insecta > Lepidoptera > Lycaenidae > Lycaena > Lycaena phlaeas. The sequence continues at coordinate 18,940,523 of HG995171.1, read as the reverse complement.
TATTTAAAAATTTTTAGTTGTACATAATTTGAAGGTAAAGTTTTGAAGTCGGTTTTGGTTTTTCATTTAAAATTAACTTTATGTTCTTGTTATTTACAAATAAGGGAGTTGTGAAATAAGTATAAATTATAGGTACGTTTCGGTGTCATAATGTGTAATATTGCACATGTTTTTATATGGTGTTTGTCTGTTTGTAACGTCGTCTTGGTATTTTAATGGGTCTAAATCAATGAATATATAAATAAAATAAAGTATAAACTTGTAATAGTACGGTCTAAGTGTCTACTAGATAATATAGACATCCCTTTTGCCGCGGTACCCAGCGTCCACCTATTTCGTTTAAAAAAATACGCTTGCTAAAAATAAATTTTTTTAAGCAAGTGTAATGAAACTTATACAGTAGATATTCTAGTTTCTTTGGTCGTTAATATTAAACTACCGGCAAACTTGTGTATCTATCCAATACATCAAATATATAATATGCAAGGTAGAAAAGTCTCTACCTTGTGCTATAAAATAACATGACCAGTAATACGTTCCCTAAAGTTTTCCCACTTTGCGGTATACTAGCGGACCAAATAGAAGTCACATTGCCCTCACTTATAATATTAAAATGTGATGAATACATGTCTATCAAATCTCAATACATACTTCAAAAATAATAAAATTTCACCCGCTCAAATGTTGCCAACATTAGAATCAAATCGGTTCAGCTGATTATGAGTATCGTTCGCATGAGACATGAGTTGTATATAAATATAGAGATTACGCAAGAAAGCTCCTCTCGGAGACACCCAGTCAGTGATAATACCACACTAGACAATCATTAAGGCTAAGGCGAGTACGAGACATTACTAATAGTACGTATAGCATTGGCGGCGGTGCGGGCGGGGCGGGGCGGTGCGGCGGTGACGTAATGCGGTTATAGCATGGAAACTGTGTCGCCGTGGAAGAACCATTCACTGTAGTGTCGCAGATCACGTCTCATGAGTATCACAATAGTTCAATATTCACGTTCCTATATTTCTGATCACTAACTACTTTGTAACACCTGATAGGATTTCTGTTGGGTGCATTTCAACCGAGCTAACTCCTAAGATAGAAGCTACCCGAAAGGTTATAGCTAAATCTATTATGTATTATTGTCAAATACTACTACTAACAAACTAACTACGATATATGGGCATAGTTTTTATATATTGGGCATATGAAAAAAACTTTTCCTATTTTATTAACCTGACTTGGATAAAATCTTCGATTTAATTATTAAGTTAAGACCTTTTTTCCAGAAATCACGATAGTGCTTTCAAAAACTCGAGCCGTTAACAAAATAATGAATGATATAGTAGTGTAGCGGGGCTATAGAGTCGTATTTACTTGACTACTTTCTGTTAGCGAAACGATAAAATCAATATTTTAAGAGGCATGAAGCCAAATCATACTCGGAATCCACTAAACACCACGCCGCCGGCCGCGTCGTAGACCGTTCACCGTACCTGTCAAATAGGATTTCATTTGCGACTGTGGACTCGCTAATGCCGGTTAACAAACTGTTGTGTTTTAACTGTTAGGATAGATTATTAAATGTAATTATTATTAAAATGCGCATAATATATTGTGGTCATCGGTCGATCTATTCATGCGTTTTATAATTCACTAGATGAAATCCCGATTTTGCTCGGGTTAAATTTGATTCACAATGCACATAGCTAACGCACAAGTCACAACCCAATAGTACAGTTTAAAGTTAAGACAGTTTCTCCTATTTATATGTTAATCTAAAACGTTTCCATTCCCATTCATCAATTTAACCATGACAGCGAGCTAACGTAACTCATTAACAAATATATTTTATGGTTAGTGCCGCTTTCATATAAAATTCTCGTGTCACGACTCACGGGGTGCGTAATCTACCTACTCCGAAACGACTCGACCGATTTTTATGAATTTTTATATGCATATTCAGTAGGCCTGAGAATCGGCAAGCATCTATTTTTCATCCCCCTAAATGTTAAGGGTGGTCCATCCCTAATTTTATTTTTATTACTTTTGGACAATTTTTTTGTTTTTATTTTTTTATGTTACAGCATACAAAAATACATACAGCTCTAAACTTTCGCCCCTCTACGATCAACCCCATTTTTTAATAGCGATATTAGTACTTTTGGCAAAAAATTGACAAAAAATAAGTTTTCAAACTATACACATAATTTAAAATTTGCATTAGTGCTTATCTAGTGTGGTCTGCGATAGGTAACTGCTCAGTCTAAGACTATTATTGTTAGTTTTACTCGTAGTATAGGTTTATTCGACTGACATTATGAATGTTTGGTTTGTTTTGACGACGAGCGCGAACTAAACTACGTTGAGTGAAGCTTTTTCATAAATAGACCACGACCCGTCGTAGCCTTATCACCCTTCATATTTCAATATTATTATAGAAACACATTTCCGGACCGAATGGCCCAACCGCCGTTCATATTGGAATGGCAACATTATGCGTGCATAATATATTATACGCGGGCACATTTAGTGTAAAGATTACAATACACGTCCGTACGTCCTGAATTTGCAGCCAACAGGATCACCTCAGCGTCAGGTTGGGACCGACCGAGTGCCGGCCGACGCAGTCTCTCGTCAACTAGCAACACGTATAAACAACACAATGGCAATAGCTTTCACCGTAAGTGCTGCCAATAATGTGTAGCCGTTTCATGGCGGTGTTATTTTCCTGTCCAATTAGTCTGTGGTAATTCGTCTACGGTCCAATGTGTCCAACTGTCCACGTACGACCAGGGACGCCGGGGGAATAGTGAACATAACGGCTTGTTCAATAATAAATTAATTCATCAAACAACACCCCGCACGCACCGCGGCTATCAACCGATCCACATGTTACGAGTACATTCGATACCTACTACTAATACTCTACACCGGTAACCGTTTTCTGCGGTTTCAGTAATGGACTACAAACTTAACGTTCTAAATAAATGTTTTTTAATCTTCTGCTCTTTCAGATGTTGTCGTTAATGTCTTGTAAAACGGCGGTGATAAAACTTTCACATCTCATTAATAATTATTATTTGTCAATACTGGGCACCTTTGATACGAAGGCATCAATTTTGATGAAGCTTTTTTTTAAGCTAAGTTTTTTACCCGTTATACCAACATTTGTACTTTGTAGTGTCATGCATGTTTCAGTGGAAGGCGTCAGGAGGGCCAATACACGGAGGCTCGAGCGGTCGCGGCCGAGGCGCCAGTATTGAGGTCGCTGTAGGGCCGCTAACGACTCGTCACCCGACCTTACCGTGAAAGCTTTACGTCAAATTTCGTCGAGACAGGTGGAAAATTAAATTCAACATTCAATTTCCTAAGGGCTTCACTTTGTTAACGTGATCAGTGACGTGATCATTAATAAATATTTCTCTTAATCTGTACTAAAAACAAAGGTAATCACTAAATCTAAAAATAAAAATTCCACTCATTTGTAACACTATGTACATATTATAATAATTAATATACTAAAGAAAAGCGCCCAAAAGCGGAAAATAAATCAATATAATTATTATAATAAGCGCAACCCACTCAATACTCATCTATTAGCAGTCGGTGCCAGCCTATCGTCTAAAATCTAATTGGTAGGAGATGGTTGCTATGTATGTAGTATGTACCTACAAGTATCTACCTAGTCATTGCAAATATTTTACCCTGTATCTAATATTGACCTTCTATTACTCAGCCGAGCCGAGAATTGATTTATTTTACGCTTTTATCTAATTTATTATTTTATATAATTTCTCATTTTTTATCAAAGTGAATATTTTGGTATATATTGAACCGTATGAGGTACACGCATCAAAAGGCAACTGCTGTAAGTGGGTTCAAAAGTAATTTGTTTTTATTACTGACTGCAGCAACGCTCCTTGCTGGACTGGTGTGTGTTGTGATGTTATTTGTTCTCTGTTGTTCTGTTAATGCGGACGTATGACTTGTTGGTATGACATGTCGTCTATACAGGACCGAGTACTTTACGGCATCATCGTTAATCATCATCCGCTTGCGTCACCGACTACAAACGACGCGCAAATAAATCAACACGACAAAAATAAATTTGAAAAAATAATATTTTAGTCATACATCCGAGACGAAACAACTTTAAGACCGCCATTCCAGAAAACCCACGGCCATTCCAATACTGAGAAACCGCGGGTCACGGCACAACCAACCACGCCGTGAGATACCAGTGATATTTTACGACGATACTAATTATAAACGATACAAAATCAATGGAAAGTATCTTTACTATAATTCTCTCTCTACCTTTAAAAACTTTATCATCATAATTATGACAACAGTACCTGGCTTAGTACCTAATACAGTGCAAGACCAGCTTCGTGGGAAGTGGTATGCTCGCGTTATTACAGATAAAACTAGCTTCTACGCCTGAGTCCTCCCGTGACCATGATTGCTGTAAAGTATCCAAAGCGTCGGGAATATAAAAAACTTGACAAGCCGCGATAAAATCCCTAAAGTTGTTTTATTATAATTGATGAGACCTACTGCTGCGATAAACGCGAAGAATTAGGCACGCGTCCAAAACCTAACATAAAATATATTAATTTATCATAAAAGTGATTTCCTCATTCCGTTTAGTACATACTACATAGTTATTATATGTAGTATCAAGTATGAGTCACCGCGGCGACATGTTACGCATAGCTCAATCATAGCTCATGAGGGACGCAACTCACATCGAACAGACACCGCCAACACGCCGGCACCATTCCCCTCCGTTGGTTATTCGACGATATCACAGCACTGGGCGCTACTCGCTTATCTCACGGTACGCACACAACCTGAAACAATACAAATTGAACATATCAATCACATTAACACACTCTATCATCTATGATAAGCTCACTGGCACGGCTATTTGATGTTGCGGTGTTACCCGACTACGGCAAAGCTAAGGGGAATTGCATTTTAGCAGTATTACATTTTATGGACCTAATATCAGTCTTACTGTCTATATGACTTTTTCATCATTATCAGTCTATATCAATAACGTCAAAAAATTATTCACAATTTCAAGATTAAAACATGAAGATCATACCAGGAAACCGAAATGATCGTTGACTTCCTCAACTCAAATACTCTGTATTCATGGCACTTCCAGTCCCCGGGGGGTGAGACTTAAAAAGTTGGTTTAGGTCCAACCTATTTTAGATATTTAGATTAGGCGGGTCAGTGGATTAGACAAGTACCAAAGGGTTCATTAACGGTCGGCTGTAGTGGACGGGAGAGGTGTGACGGTGATATCAATACCCAATCACACGAGTAGTCCTCAATACAGCTGTCACGGAGGTCTTGCCAAATGTGCAGGTTGTGTCGCAACGACAAACAAAACTTGGCACCGACCGACCGACCTACACAAACAGTTCGCAACAAGGGAATTTATTGGAAGAGGGTATACTCGAGAAACTTTTAATTATGAATGCACCCTGAGAGGACCACTCGCTTTATATCATCTCGATCGTCGGAATATTGAACTAAGGATTTCGTACCTAAAATAGTATAGGATACTATTTAGGATTAACCGGTATTATGCATTAGTATGAAACATTCTGGCCCAAAACAGGACTCCGTTTTCAAAACTTCACAAGATCATGTGGTCTGTGATATGCGGGATCCGTTTTTTCTGAATCCTCGCGAATTTTAAAAGGCAAAACTTCCTCGTAATCGACTATTTTATACGAGCCATGATGATATAACTCTACTGTTCCTTAAGTTTAGACGAATTTTTTTTATCACACGAGTTCATTTTTTATGTTCAGGATACAAGTGACTGCCTTCCTTCATCTTCTGTCCTCCTTCCTTGACCTCCTTCTCATGTATTTATTCAAGTCGCGTGTAACAGGGTCTAATGATGAAGGAACATTTAATACGACTCCTAACGATAAAAATGTTAGAATTAACAAATAAATGTATCGTTATTATTATGATGTACCTACAGTCTACACTAGTAATAATCCTATCGCATATCGTGGTCGCGGCGCGCCGTGGCCGGTGTCGGCAGTTTCATCCGCCGTATCTGTTGATATGTTGTAATAAGGGCAACTCTTTTTAATTGTGTTGATTAGTGGACAGAATATTTCCGACGCGATGTGGCTATATGTCAAAGTCAAAGTCAACAATTTTATTCAAAATAGTACTATCCAAGTATCTTTTTGAAGGTCAATTGAGTCTACCACCGGTTCCAAAGTAAGTCCACTGAGAAGAACCGGCGAAACAAACTCAGTGGAACTAGTCTTTTCAAATACAATATTACAAAAAATAATAATACAAACAATACATAGTACTATACTAGTATAGTATACATGAAGCATTCAGCAAGAAACTCTGTTGGGTTGCTTCTTTCAAAATATAGTTTACAATTTTTTATAAACATACATAATTACATACATTTATTACTATAACACATTTATTACAGTCTTATACACACTATCCTAAAATAAGTAAATAAGTAGATAAATTTAGACCCCGCAATATCCAAAACAAACCAGTGGATGTTAATAAAAAAAAGAAACTCAGCTAGGTAGAATCGCATAACACGACCAGCCACCACAGCAGCACCTCCACATAGGCCTGGACGCGTGAGCCAGCGTCAACCTCTTCCACATATTAGAGGGAAGTGGAAGACCCAACCCACAACGCCACCACTGCAGTAGCGTAAGCGAGCATGACATGTCATACGTTTCACCTTTACACAAGTTTAGTTCAACACACTGCAGGCTCAAAATTTATCTACATTCTAGATAAAACAGCTTTATAGAAGAGCAATTTAATCCCAAGGTTTCGCTTCGTCTAAATAACAAATTATGAAATTTATAATTTATACATTGTATAAAACCTTACGAGTGAGTGTCTTATTCCCAAGGTGTGGTATCTTCACGGTTTATGGAACGTGGAGGCCTGCATGCTCAACAAAACAACACATTACAAGTGTTACGGAGCGCATAGTCCTTGAGCCAACAGCAGACTCTCCCCGACTCGGAACACAAAGCGTCAATTTATTTTGGCCGTAGTAGTAGGGGAGCCCAAGAGGGGATTTTGGGATTTACTAAAGCGCGGCAGATTAACATACAGGGAGGAACCTAGTACCCCATTGAATACCTCCACCAAGTATTAGCCCCGTATATGTGGCCGCGCGTCAAGGATAAAGGATCAGATTAGTAAAAAAAAATTGATCATCTGAAATTCTCGAGCGCGTCAGATTAAGGTAGGGTAAGTTAGTTATATGCTAAAAAGTGTATATTCCACTAATCTGACAATTTTCGATTGACGATAAGAAGTAGGTGGGTTACAAACTTGTAAAAAAAAAACGTCATCTTGACTTTCTCGAGCGTGGCAAATTTTTATTTTATTTTGAAGGTAATAATTCAACGTTCACAAATAATATATAATCTGACGATTTCCGTAAGCCGAAGTAAGGAAAAATAATCGATAATATCCTCTGCTACCTAAATGTTAAAAAAAGATAAATAATCAGAGAATATAGCATTAGTGATGTTATTGACTTCACTCTTTTAAAGAAGAAGGCAAAAGACGCTTCCTTAGAAGGTATTCAAGAAAGCGTATATGAGTAGCTGAGCAAGGTGATGATTTTCTCAGCCTTTGGGTACGAGGATTTTCTCAGAGGTGTAACCCAAAGGTACTTGAGAGGACTCGAATAGGATGAAATCAAGCCAGAAGAGGAAGATGATTCTACCGACGAAGATGATAATTAAAATAAAAATTCTCAAAAAAAATAAATAATTTTTATACTTATTTTCTCATAAATAAAAGTTTTGTACTTCAAAGAATATATACTGTTGCATTTGCATGCTATTTTGCAAAAATAAATTAATAAGATTTGAAAAAATACAAAAAAATTGTTTCCATTGTCAGATTAGGCGAATCCCTCCAGATAATCGTCAGATTATGAGACAGCACGATCAGGGTATATAAATGAACCATATATATCTTAGTCTGACGCGCTCGAGTATTTCAAAATGGCGATTTTTTTTTGCACATTCTAATAATGGCCGCGAGTTTAGGTCACATCCAAATCGTCAGAGAATCGTAAGAGCCTTCTTTTAGGTTCACTTAACATCCCCTTTGAAAATCTGACGCGCTCGATTAAATGTATTTTTTTTCCGTTTTCAACCCTTACGTACGACCACCCCCATCATGGAAACAATCAGATTAACATACGTATGTTTTCAAAAATACGTAGGACATGGATGCTATTAATATCTGACGCGCTCGAGTATGTCCATGCAACTGTTTTTTTTACATTTTTGAAAATTCATAGCCGCGCCCCCCACCGATGAAACTGTATATATTATATGACATTTTTTTCTTCTTATCGTCTAAGCTTTTCAATCCAATAGGTCTCTTTAACGCTCGAGTAAATCCCGATTTAGCATCCTCGCCTCCCCTACTATAGACTCGACCCGCTATTTGTTTCCACCCCTGCTACTCCTATAGGTATACTCAGGTAGGCAACTTCCAAATGGTCATCTGATATGATATCAGGAAGCCCGAGTGGTGCGTTAAAACTGCCCTCGGTCCAATAACGGAATTTAATCCGAAGTATTCAGAAGAAGTAGGAAATATTTCCACTCCTTTCCCTTCCCAATTAATGGAATACCTTGTAAGATAGTTTAGAGTTAAAACATGGAGCCCCTTCAGTCACGTTCTTCGTGATACAACTTTCGAAAGCATTTTACAAGTTTCCCCAGAAAAAAATATTGATTAAATTTTTACAAGGTGAGTACACCGGACTCTTCGGTGAGTACACCGTACTAAAACCGCACATAATATCTTTAAAATAGTATACATACCTACTATACACATAAAACGTGGCATTAATTTTGATTATTTCTTTCAATTCGTCAACTCATCAATTAAAGTAAACTTATTTAGTTATCGTTTTATTTCAACTCTTATGTACGTAAACAATCTATCGGTCACGTTCTTGTAATGCTGTGTATAAACTTGGTCATGTCGCGGCTTCGTCTCTAACCAACCATAATTCAACTCTTTCAACAGTACAATGCTGTGTTATCAGAGTCACATACTACATAGGCCATACAAGTAATGGGAATGTAAAGTAAGCGAGCGAAGATGCGGGCAACAGCTAGTAATATTTATTATATTTGTATATTGTACAGCACGACAACTTCCGTCTATCGTATGTAGTATGTACCCACGAGCGAGTGTGGGTCCTTCCGAGTGATAAGAGGCGGTCGCTTTTGGCTTGCCAATATTATAATATTACACTCAATTTTTGTAACGTCAACAAACAATTTGGCTAGTTTTTAAAAATCATCTCACACTGTTTTTGATGTATAAGGAACATGCAAAATATTTATTTTTACTTAATAGATAATATTAGTTCATCGTCATCAGCCTTCATCCGTCCGCTGCTGATATAGGCCTTCCTCAATGAACGACAAGACAACGGATCCCCTGCCACTCGCAACCAACACGGAGTACGGACCTGCCACTGAAATCGTCTTCCCACCTGGTTAATGGTCGACCAACACTTCGTCTACCCAAACGCGGCCTCCACGCCTGAACCTTATTGGCCCATCGGCCATCCGTTCTTCTGAGTGTGTGACCAGCCCATTGTCATTTCAACGCGCATATTCTTTGCGGGGTATTGGTAACTTTAGTTCTCTGGCGAGTTAGAGAGTCTCGAAGTTATGTCGACCTAGCTATAAAGTATGCGCTTATTTAAACAAGTACTTCTTGAAAAATGGCGCGCTCTACCTGCGAAAATTCTGTCCCCTAAATTGTGACCATTCGTTTAACATCAGGTTCAGACTCCTTGTATCTTTACTTCGTGGTCATATCGTACCAACATCAAAACAAATAATTTAATATTGGGGTTTTCTGTTATAATATTTAATATTTTTTTTATGTTTTAATGTAAATTAATTCATTGTTTTACGTCATTATTTTTCCATATTGCCGCATAGCCTTTTGTGAAATCGTCTCGGATGTCGTGACGGCAAACGGCATGACGCCGTCATCGCTATAGGTTTTCATTAATTGGGAATTCCAAGATGCAGTAACATAGATGTTTCACATCTGCTAGGCAATTTTTATACTTTACTCCTTAAACAACGATTTTCATAATATAAAGCCCGAGGTATGACAATTATGGGGAGTAAAATCGGATGTTATGCGATGTGAAGGTTCACGTGTACGCAAACGCACGTACGCACACACACATACACACATACTTTTTATTGGCAATAAAATACCCAATATAATTTTTTCACCATTAGGTATACTAGAATACTTTGGAAGTATTCTATTTACCACTTGTCAGATTAAATAATATTATGTTAATATAATATGGGAAAAAAAAACTAAGTAATTAAACATAGAAAGTTTAAACTTATGTGTATTGTTTGATTGCTATAACAGCTTAGTTTTACTTATTCTATAAAATGAACATCAATTGAATCTCCTTTGATTTGTCGCTAGATTGGGTTATTATAATAATAAACTGATCCTCCATAATATCTATTCCGCGAATCTGTTGCCATCCGTTCCGCGCGCCGTCGCGCATCACAAACGAGCTCCGACGCACACATGCAATAATAACAACTGTAATTACTTGTACCAGACACTTTCGTCGATTAATAATTTATTTATTTATAATCCTACCATACCTACAGCTGTTGATGCCCGCAATAGAACAAAATAATTTGATAGTAACTCAAAACACTGCATGAGCTTTGGTATAACAAATTACAAAACGTGAATTAAATTGTAACATCACATCCTTTTCTGTTTTTGGACCCTCTACATGTTTACAGTATGGGGTTAAAAAAATTAACCTTTTATTTAGAGATATTAGAGCGAAAAAAATAGATTTGTTAAAAATTATGTATTTTGTATGCATATATTCATAAATTAGTTCATATTAAGAAAAAATTTAAAAACGCAAGCAATAAAATAAAAAATAAACTAGGAAAATAAAATAAAAAATATAAATTAAACAATAAAACAAGAGTCAGTTAAGTCCGAATTTAATTTAAATATTGAAAGTAGAATAATGCATAGGAATATTTGAAAAACTTTGCTAATATTCAAATTAAATTTGAAACTTTGCTAATATTCAAATTAAATTTGAAACAAATTAATACATAGTAAACCACACCCTCCTGAAGATGGTACTGTGGTTTAGCATTAGTAACTTGCCTTTAAATAGTAACAAAACAATATGTAATTCATTTTGAACAAAATTTTGATTTTGAATGAATGTACATAATTTATGACAAGAAAAATCAAAAACAAAATTTTATTTATTTGCATAATAAAGAAGACATAACATGTACACATGTATTTTATACTGTAAAATCTCTAATCTTTTATACTGGGGTGCAGACAAGTTTTCGGAATGAAGTACTAGAATTTATAAGGTCAAGTGATAGTTTCAATTTATAATGCCTAAGATAATTGTTAATTAATGGTATAATAAGCCATTAAAATAATGCATGAAATGTTAAAGATACTATTAATTTAATGTCTATCATATGGTTAGATACTTTTATCTGTAAAAATATGATTTAATATAAATTTAAGTATAAAGCTGTGTTCCTTACAGTCTTTTATTTTTTTAGAATAACGATACAATTTTCTAAATCAAGTTGTTGAGTAATTTACAACAATAATAACAACACACGAGTCATTACAAGTCAAAAACCCTTTAAACAACCATTAAGGTTAATGCCAAGACCTTATAAAGGTAACATACTAATGTCATCAACCCACTATTCAACTTTAATAAATTTTAGTAATGTACAACCAACTAAAACAAATTGTACCATATTGGCTTCAATAAACCCCTTCTTCGACTAAGTCTACCTTAATACTACACTTTTCATAAGTAATGAAAACACAAAAGCCTAATCTATTTGCCTGTTTACCCTTCTTACTTTAAATATAACCTGTACAAGAAAGAAAACCAACAACTTTATGTGGTTTTTAATCCATTAATAATAATTATCTTTTAGGCATATATTAGCAAACATCAAAAGATAATATATTAGGGCATTAGGTCTATAAGATTTGTGAATTTTTTTTTTTTTTTTTTTTTAATATTATCTTGCAATCAGCCCTTTCGGCTATAAGCAGATGCGATTATAGTTTGTGAATGTTGTGATGTGAATTTTTAATGCTTATTTTCTGTGCCAGTGTGGAAGTATTAAAATTATCAATTAAATGACTTGATGGAGTAACAGTGAAATATTCAAATAAACACAGAAGCCAATAAGATTCCTTGGAGAAGTTTAGCTAGCAATGTTAGCTTATATGATAATATCAGAACCTATGTGAAGTCAGGGGGATGGTGTCAATTGAGTGGTAGATATTGATGTTAAGTGTTGTCAAAGTTCAACAGAAATCAGTGATGGGCCAGTAATTTCATACTATTAAGTATGAAGTTAAAAATGAAAAAATATTTGTTCAAACAAATGTTGTTTCCTTTCACCTTTAACCCCAGACAATTCCTTAATTGAGTATCAATAGTACATTGTTAACCAATTATGCACTGAATATATTTGACTTTATCTTCTGCCCCTCACTTTAAAATTTATCTGTATTAAGATTTATTAGATAGGGTTTTGCATGAAGAAATATTTTTTTATCTACAAATCATAATAGGCTTATTCATGTTAAATACACCAAGATATTTAAAATATGTATATATTATAGCTAAAGCTATTTTACTTTAAATAGCAAGAATAATTTCAAACTTTACCTACAAAATAATCATATTAGATAGAATTCATAACACAATAAGGTAATGTTTTCTCTTATTATAACCCCTTGATGCGGCTGATATAGCAACTCGATGAAGTTCAAACATTTTACAATAATTTTGTAGATTATGCGTATGAGGTTAGGCGCAAATGTATATTATGTCTATGCTATAGTCACTAAATTATAAATAAATACAATGCGTACATAGATATAACTGGCAGTAATTATCGAATCGGTAATGTCACTTCGTAGGAAAGGCGGAGCCGCATAGATCGTCAGCTTGGGCGATGGCGGTCAAATAACGGCCAGACTGTCCTCTAGCAGTAATAGTGTCAATCAAATGACGTTGTGCATATAAATATTATTTAACCATAGAACCATTTAATCATTCACGTTTATTTATATTAAACTTACCACATGACAACTACTTTTGTAAAAATTCCAACAACCACCATTCACTCACAACACAAAACATTCTACATCCACGGTTGACATGTGACCATGGATGTAGTATAATAACAGGATGGCTTACTCGGAAAAAATGTATTTACGAAAGTGAACACTAACTCAACGCATTAAGTATTATATTCTAATGGGCATTACACAGATGCTGATCCGAGCCGAGCGGGATAGCAATATGTAAGAAGTGTGTCTCGTTCTTTTATCTTGCCAGCTTAAAAATGTATTTTATTAAAAATTTGGGCTGATCAAAAATTTCATCGAAAAAAAATGTCTTTTTAATATTATTTTGACAATTGTATGTCTAGAAATTGTAATTGAATTTATTTATTTAAATATATTTCCAATTCAAAAAGAAAACATAAATTATTATTTTGCTTATTTCTTTTATTTCTTATGGTAGCCCAGTTAAGTGTCATCTTGACATTTTGTATTGTAATGGTTGCTATGGTTACTTAAATAACATAATTAGTCAATCAAACTACTATGGTGACCATGATTTTTTGAAACGAAGTTCCTTACGGCAGGCTTGGAGGGGAATAATAGCAATGCGAAAAGCAATGGTCAGAACGTGAGACAGAGTGACTCCGTACTAAACTTCCCACGTTCCTAATTATTTTAATCAGTTTGAATCCATGGCATCTTTAATTGTTTTGTAATCTTAATTCAAGAATGCGTTATAATGAGAGTAAACCTAAGATTTGCAGTTAATATTTTGGGATGATAATGATAACTCGACCACCTGATGACGGATTCCTGTCAAGTCTGTAGTATGGAAGTATTTGTATTATGTATTTCGTAATCCATCTACTATTCTTCAGATTTTAACCATTGCTAATGTTGGTATTTTCGTTTATAAGTAAGTATAATACTTGTGTCAGATTTTTCAAGCACCCTAAATGCATTCAAGCTAACTTGCGATATCTGCCGGGGCTAAACGCGCCTTTTGAAGAACTTAAAAACTCGAGATTTATAATATTATGGCAGACGTGGTAAACTCATGCAGCGCTTAAAACTGCATACATCAAGTATGTACTAGTAGAATATAAACCTTACAAAAAAAAACCAATAAAAAAAAAATTAAATAAAAATTTTCAATACCCATTTCCTGACAGTTTGAATTTTTGAAAGACATTTGTCCCACCTGTCAAAATCTTATTGTCACCTTATAAGAAAGGGACACACTCCTTAACACTGGCTATCTCTGTCGGCTCGTTTTTCTGTTACGAGTTCTCAGTCCTGTTATATATTATTACGTCCATTCATGTGACATTCCCATTGATGATTGAACCCAGACCACAGAGTATTACAAAATATTATACCGGATCCACACGTTTGTAGCTTGCTGCAAACTCCAAACCTTTCAAGTCATGAAGAATCGAACCTTGGCAAGCCCATACAAATTCAAACATTCGGATACAGAGTTTGTCTTGGCTTGCGTAGGTTTGCAATAAAATGTGGCCGATCCGACGAGTGTTGGTCCGCAAGCGCTTGCGATGCGTCCACATGCCTGTGACTTGTAGAAGTTGTAGAGGTTTGGAGTTTGCGGCAAGCCACAAACGTGTGGATCCGGTACAACGGTAATAGGCTTTCCCACAGACATACTATTATAAATTAGTTTATAGTATGTCTGTGAGGCTTTCCAAAGTATTCATATTTTATTTATTTATTTATTTGCTATGAACAGCCAACAAAAGTTACAATAATAATTAATTAGAGCTAACATTCATTGTGTAGGTACAGCTAATTGCACTTTTACTTATAGGCTATTACATCATGCAATTGGAAGCAGAAGATAAAAATAAGAATTAAAAAGATGTCAAAATTAAACAATTTACAATCCATATAAAAAAAATGAATTACTGATTAGCATACATCAATTTATAACATAAAAATAATAATAAAGAAAAATAATATAAGAGAAACAGAGAAATTGTGCATTCTCATAGGTAGGAAAAACATGCATATAAATATGAATATGAACGTTCATGTACACAATAATAAACCCTGTTCACGGTATGTGCGTAGATTGCCTACGGCTATAGATTATGTCACCAGCGGGGTGATTATGGTGATGAAACTGACTTTAAACTGATTCTAAACTTTTAAGTTGACTGGCTTCGGGTTGATGATTATTAAAATGAACTAAGGGGCTTGAAATGAAATACTGAACACTGATTAACTATTGAGAGTACTATTGGAATGAGGCAGGGACTAACTTTAACACTTTATAACTGTACTAATTACTTTCTTGCTTCGGAGACTTGTATCGAATGAATTTCTACGGTTTTGTCCACCCTTTTATACCATTTCTATGAAACCTTCTAGAATGTTCCATGCCTCACCCCCTTAAGTGGTTTTTACTCAATATCTTTATTCAATCCATAAACAATTTACATACAATATACATTAATATAACAATATACAATTTTAACACATTTTTACCTATAAGACATCACCATCCGAGCATGCATGTGGGACTGACGATCAAAAATCTACATTTCACATATTTATACTACCTCGTCCCCCGCGGAATACTTCCGGGTACACCCATATCACTTCCTTTCTCTATCACACAAGCATGTCTCGGTCTTATGTCTTCCAGCTTGACATTTTCTATTGCTGTCTCCCTTATCCAATTGGATTTATAGTAACGGACATTTTACTAACCCAATTGGAATTTCAAAATAAGATTGCAATGGGAATTTTCTCATAAACATTATACGTTTCTTTACATATTAAATATTTTAAACTTAACATTATCTTAATATTTCTTCAATTTAGCAACGATTATAAACTATATTCTAAGTATTATCCAACATGTTTAATATAAATTGCGATTAAGTTAATAAACTATAAGGTAAATAATGTACTGTTAGAAGATTACAATAAGTCTCACAAGTATGCATTCTTATGTGTTTGCTTTTTAAATTAGTCTTATCTTATTAAATGTGTACTTAAATGTTTATGTTAAAAAATCAATATTATTTACATCATTCTAATGTCGTCGTGAACATTTCTCCCGCCTGTCACGAAGGTGACACTCCTGGCAGCACGACGATCTTCTTACAGGGACGCCGAAGCACATGTCCGTTGCTGGTTTCCACATCGACGACTCGCACCACGTTGTCATGTCCGGGATACAGCGCCTTAACTCTTCCTTTGGGCCAGACGTTTCTAGGTAGGTTCGAGTCGCATATTATAACGACATCGCCTATCTTCGGGGTAGAGCCTGTGGTATGCGGCTCCCGCCTGTGTTGAAGTAGTGGGAGATATTCTTTCACCCACCTCCTCCAGAACTCGTCGGCTAGGTGCTGGGCGCGCTTCCATAATTGGCGCGTCGAAGCATTTTCTTCAAATTTTCCTGGCGCAGGCACGTGGCTGTTTGACCCCAGAAGTATGTGGTTCGGGGTCAAAGCTTCGGGTTCATCCGGATTGACCGTCACGTGGGTTAGCGGTCTCGAGTTTATTATATTCTCGGCTTCTACCAATAGAGTGTAGAATGTTTCGTCGCTCGGGTGTTTTTCATGCAGCGTGACGCGGAGTGTTTCTTTTACACTGCGCACCAGTCTTTCCCAGGCTCCGCCCATGAATGGAGCGCCTGGAGGGATATATCGCCAAACGATATGTCGAGCGTTTACTTCGTTTTTGTACTCTTCCCAAGCTTCTTTCAATTCTTTCTCCGCAGCTTTGAAACACGTCGCGTTGTCGCTCCAAAGCTCGGTCGGTTGTCCCCTTCTCGCGACGAATCTCCGGAGCGCGGCTATGGCCGAGGCCGCGCTGAGTGAAGTGACGACTTCGAGATGTATGGCTCGCGTCGTTAGACAGGTGAATAATGCCACCCATCGCTTTTCTCTGTGTCGTCCCACTGTCACTTCAATCGGGCCGAAGTAGTCGAGTCCCGTGAATGAGAAGGGACGTGCGTGATGCGTTAGCCGGGCCGCGGGCAGATCTCCGGTGGCCGGACTCATTGGCTTGGCTTTCCGGATACGGCAGGCTTGGCAGTTTCTTATGACCCCTTTTACTGTAGGTCGAATGCGGGTTATCCAAAACCGCTGCCGAAGCTCATTGACAGTGAGCTCTACGCCCCCGTGATGCATTTCGACGTGTACATGTTGTATGTACATTCTCGTATACTTGTGCCCGCCGTCCAGTATCACGGGGTTAGTCGTTTCTTGTTTTATATCCGCGGCCGCTCCGATACGGCCTTTAAGCTTTATTAAGCCATTTTCCATAAATATACTCAGCGACGCGAGGCGATCTCCCGCCGTTGAGGACTTGGTTTTTCCTTCCATTAACCTTTTTCTTTCTTCGGCATAGCATTCCATTTGAACTTTTCTCAGCCATATTTCTTCGGCCTTTATTAAATACTGTGCCTCGAGAGTTATGAATTTCGTTCGTCGCGGATTAACGCGGGGCTTTTCTTTGTTTACTTTTGGCGTTTTCCGCGGACCCCAGGTTGCGTCGCTTTCCTCGTTTTTCTTCGTTCTTTTCCTTGTCGCCGCGACGGTGTGTTTAATGCGACATAGATCGATAAACTGTAATACTCGACCCGTCGCGCGTATTAATGTCCGCCATTTTTCTATTCTCTCTATGTCTGGGAGATAACTTTCGTTTGTCGCGCCGCACGTCGCATTACATTTTTCTTCCCCCGTGTGGATTTCGCGATTACTTTTTTCTTCAGTGGGCCAGCAGTCTTCGGTTTTTCTTAAGAACTCCGGGCCATGAAACCACCTGTGTGTGGCTCCGAAATCCGCCGGGGTTTGTCTCGTCGCGTCGTCAGCCACGTTTTCCTTCGTCGGGACCCATCGCCATTCTTTAACTTTTGTTGTCTCTTCAATTTCGGCGAGGCGATGCGCGACGAAGGTTTTATATGCCCGCGGCTCCGCTCGTATCCACGCGAGCACAGTTCGCGAGTCGCTCCAATATATCTTTTGTGCGAACTCGTATTCGTGCTCTCGCTCGACGCTTTTCGTAAGTCTGGCGCCGAGGAGAGCGGCTTGCAGTTCTAACCGCGGGATAGACGTCGGCTTGAGCGGAGCGACGCGACTCTTGGCTGCTATGAGCGTCGTTCTTATTGCGCCGTCTCGATGCGTCATTCTTATGTATACGGCGGTCGCGTATGCTTCTTCGCTGGCGTCGACAAACGTGTGTATCTCTCTTCTTATAACCGCCGGGTGTAGATTATAACACCGGGGTATTTTTATATCCTTCACCCCGCGCAGGTTTTCCATCCATAATGTCCACCTCGGGGCGAGTTGTTCGGGAATAGGTTCATCCCATCCTGTTCCATAACGCCATGTTTCTTGCATGAATCTCTTCGCCGGCATAGTGATGGGCGATAACAGGCCGAGAGGGTCGAACAGCGACATTATGATGCTCAGAGCCTCTCTCTTGGTGGGGATGCGTCTGTTTTCCAGTATTTCCCGAGGCATTTTCCCCTCGTTGAGGTTGAAGCCGAGCTTATCCTCGCGGGCTTCCCATAACATACCGAGTGTTTTCTCTATGTTTCTTTCGCCAATTGATACAACGGATGTCTCGTTGTTACCGTTGAAGTGTCGTCGTAATGCTTCGTCATTCGACACCCATCCGCGAAGCTCGAAACCGGCGTGACGGTGTATAAAATCGACTTCTCGCGATATCTCGAGCGCCCGTTTCTTGTCCGCGAAGCTTGTGATGTAATCATCCATATAATGATTTTTCTTTATCTCGATTACTGCCTCGGGGTACTTATTTGCGAAATCTGCGGCATTTCTATCTTTGATGTACAGCGCGGTACATGGCGATGACGTGGCTCCGAATATTACCGAGGTCATCTGATATTCCCGGGGCTTTTTTTCTCTTTCCTCGCCCCTCCACAGGAATCGCAATGCATCTCTATCTTCTTTTCTTATTTTGATGCGCATGAACATTTCTTTTATATCTGCGGTCACCGCTACCGGGTGTTTTCTAAACCGCATAATTACTCCCGGCAACGACTGTAGGAGGTCAGGGCCGGAGAGTAACATGTCATTCAGGCAGCGGCCGTGTGATCTCGCCGCCGCGTCATGTACCAGACGAATCTTCGGTTTCGACGGGTTGCAGACAGCGAAGTGTGGTAAGTACCACGTTCGGCCGGGCACCGGCGGCTCAGACGCCGGTATAGCATAGCCCGACTTCAATAAATCTTCGATTCGTTCATTATACTTTTCTTTCAGTCCCGAGTCACGATCTAGTTTTTTCTCTAGTGACTTCAGGCGTTTCATCGCATCGTTATAATTATTCGGAATTTCTTCATTTTCATTTTTCCATAATAGCGAGGTTTCGAAGCGACCGTCGGGCGTTCTCCGGCTATTTTTCTCGAGTATTTGGAGGGCTCGCTCTTCCGGGTCGTTCTTCGGTTTCCGCGCTTCTATACCGAGGGCTTCTAGGTCGAAGAACCTCTTCATCATTTTCTCCATAGAGTTTTCCTTGTTTTCTTCGTTCGTCGCGACCGTATGGCCGCAAAAGGCTACCGGGTTGTCATATGAAGACCGGTATCCGTGTAATACCCAGCCTAGTCGCGTGTGAGATGCGACAGGTTGGTTTTTCTTTCCCGTTCTCGTTTCCATCGCCACTAAGAGTTCCCAATTGTCTTGTCCGATGAGAACCTTAGGGCGAGCGTTCTGGTAGACTAGGCGGTCTTCTATATCCCTTAGATGCGGACAGTCTCGGAGATCTTTCTTTTCTATACGTTGGCTTGTAAACGCGAGCTTTTGTACCGTGCGAGCGTTTTGAGTGGTGTAATCTTTTTTATCGTAACGCCCTCGGATTTTGAAGTCGACCCTTTTGCTATTTTCATGCTTTGTTGTTTCATTAAGGCCCTGGACCCACATGTTATCTTGTGGGCCGTCAAGCTCCAATATGTCTGCGAGCCCTTCGTCGATCAAGGTGACGGTGCTGCCGTCATCCATGAGCGCGTAGGTGTCGACTCGGGTATTATTTTTCCCGGTAATCGTGACTGGGGCGATCTTCAAAAACGCTTGTCGACTCTTCATGCAGTTTGCGTTATTCACCACTTCGACGGTAGCAGTCGCTTCATCAGCCTGGCGTGGCAGCTCAGCAGTCGAAGACATCATAGGCGGCTTCTTGTGGTGTAACAGGCGATGGTGAGCCATACTACAGCCCTCTTGTCCGCATCGCTTGGCGTTACAGTTGCCGCGGCGATGTGTGCCTTTTAAACATTGATAGCAGAGGCGGTGTTTTTTCGCGATTTCCCAGCGATCACTTACTTGAGTGTTGGTGAATCGCTTGCAGTCAGGAAGATAGTGATCCTGTCTGCATATCGGACATTCTTTCTTTCTTCCGACCTCTGTTGCGTATGTTCTTTCAAATCTTTTTCTCGGCACTCTTTCTAGCTGCGACTCGCCAATTATGTCCTCCGGTTGTGCATAAGCGCCGCATTTATCCGCTTCGAGATTTAAAAATGTCGTCATTTTCTTCAAGTCTGAAGTATCTTCTTTCATTGTCGCCGCATAGTCATACCATTTATTCTTCAAGATAGGAGTTAATTTTTCAACTATGTTCTTCACTAACTCAGGATTAAAGAGATAGTGAATTTTCTTCAATGCCTCTATAGTGGCAACAATATTCGCTATCTTATTAGCAAATATGCACAGGTCACGTGGGTTATCGTTTAGTTTACCCAGCGCCTTAATCTTTTGTATTTCGTTCATCGCCAGTGTGTCCGGACGACCAAATCTCCTCTCGAGCGCTTGCATAACAGCTCGCGGGTCCGGCTGGCTAATAAGTAGGCTGTTGACCGCTTCAAGGGCCGCACCTCTCAGGCTTCTTCTAAGCCTAGTTAAATTTTCCGTATGCGAGAACATTTCTTCTGTCTCGTAATAGGTAGCTCTATATGCTAGCCACCCTGAACAATGCCCGCTGAATACCGGCAGATCTTGCAGGAATCTCGGGGCATCTCTAGACATTCTCACCGCTTGCGTGAGGGCCGCGGCCAGGGATGTGACCTCTGTGTTCTGTGGCCGCGGTATTTCTTCCCTCTTTTTCTCGTCGGCTTGAGTCTGCCGTTCTAACCATTCTTCCACTGGGCTGGTCTGCTCTCCATCATTTTCTTTCGCCGGGGGTTGCTGGTCTTCATTGTCGACCCCCCCAACCGCAGCGAGTTGTGTGGCTAACTTCGCTTGGGCGAGCGCGAGAGACGCACGTACCTCTAATAACTTCAATTCTGCGACTTTTTCCGCGGCTTGTAGCCTTAATACCTGTGTATTTTTTCCATTATTATTTTCCGTTGATTGACGCGACGCACGCTTGTTCTGGCGCGTGTCCTCCGCGTCCCTCAAAGTTTCTTCCGTCGCTGAAGTATAGGTAGTGCGCTCCGTGTCTGTACTCGTCGCCGTTGTGCCTTCGGACGTCACTGCGGTGCCCTCTGAGGTCGCCGAATTTTCCTCCGGCGCCTCTTGAATTACTGACCGAGCCGAGCTTGTACCGCTTCTCGTTCTGACCCCCGCCAGACGTGGGTCAGGATTCGCCTGGGTCTCCGTAGCATCGGCTATGCTTCCCTGCTTCGATCTTGCCTGTGACATGATTTAGCCGGCACTGGATTTTTCTTAATTTCTTCTTTCTTCGGATCCTTTTCCGTGGATCCCGGGTCGAAGGACCATAAAATGTTCACGGTATGTGCGTAGATTGCCTACGGCTATAGATTATGTCACCAGCGGGGTGATTATGGTGATGAAACTGACTTTAAACTGATTCTAAACTTTTAAGTTGACTGGCTTCGGGTTGATGATTATTAAAATGAACTAAGGGGCTTGAAATGAAATACTGAACACTGATTAACTATTGAGAGTACTATTGGAATGAGGCAGGGACTAACTTTAACACTTTATAACTGTACTAATTACTTTCTTGCTTCGGAGACTTGTATCGAATGAATTTCTACGGTTTTGTCCACCCTTTTATACCATTTCTATGAAACCTTCTAGAATGTTTCATGCCTCACCCCCTTAAGTGGTTTTTACTCAATATCTTTATTCAATCCATAAACAATTTACATACAATATACATTAATATAACAATATACAATTTTAACACATTTTTACCTATAAGACATCACCATCCGAGCATGCATGTGGGACTGACGATCAAAAATCTACATTTCACATATTTATACTACCTCGTCCCCCGCGGAATACTTCCGGGTACACCCATATCACTTCCTTTCTCTATCACACAAGCATGTCTCGGTCTTATGTCTTCCAGCTTGACATTTTCTATTGCTGTCTCCCTTATCCAATTGGATTTATAGTAACGGACATTTTACTAACCCAATTGGAATTTCAAAATAAGATTGCAATGGGAATTTTCTCATAAACATTATACGTTTCTTTACATATTAAATATTTTAAACTTAACATTATCTTAATATTTCTTCAATTTAGCAACGATTATAAACTATATTCTAAGTATTATCCAACATGTTTAATATAAATTGCGATTAAGTTAATAAACTATAAGGTAAATAATGTACTGTTAGAAGATTACAATAAGTCTCACAAGTATGCATTCTTATGTGTTTGCTTTTTAAATTAGTCTTATCTTATTAAATGTGTACTTAAATGTTTATGTTAAAAAATCAATATTATTTACATCATTCTAATGTCGTCGTGAACAAACCCAGACTACTACTCTTTCCTGCCACTGGCTGCGCTAGTTTTTAGGACGTCCCAATGCTATTATTGTAAACCAATCAGCGCCACAATACTTCCCGCCTTAAGATTTAAACAAGTACTTCTTAAAAAAAAAGATGCACTACCGGCAAAATTTCTGTCCCCTAAATTGAGTCCATTCGTTCAACACTATGTTCAAGGACTTCTTATATCTTTACTTCGTTCTAGTTACTTCTTCTGCTTTAAAGATTTTATTACCTTATAAACTACCCGTGGCTGATGGCTTGTAGCTAATGTCTTAATAATAACGAAGTGTTTATATTATACTCTTTGAGTCTTTGATAAAAACAAAAAAAAGAGAAATGGTGGGAATCGTCAAAGCTATGGTTGTGTTTTTTCTGTTTTCCGTTAATTATTGTTTCCAATTTTATTACTTCGGAGTGGTTTTTTATAGTGTTTGTTTAAAAAACGCAATCTGTTTATATTGTGATTGGTTCACGAATGCTGCGGAAAAATTTTCTGGGGATGTTTTCTGTATGGGACCGTTTTGGCGGTGTTAAGTATATAGTGACTGTTCTGGTGGTTTTCTATAGTGTTTGTCTTCAAAACTTGATCCAAATATTATAATGTGATTGGTCGTCAAATATTGTGGTGGACTGTTTCGGAATGGATGGATTTGGATGCCCCCTCCTTGGCGTTTCCCGCCATTTCTTTTTCAACACACAGACTAAATGTAGTTTACGTCAGACATGGCAGCATGGTTTTAGCCGGTTCCAACAGTAACAGATATACGAAAAAAAACATAAAAATTGCAGGTGTCAACCAGGCTGGCGAAACTCCTATACAAAATAAACGATGTATGAAACCATAGATATATAAAAAGCTTAGATAGAGGCTAAGAGTAAGTACCTATAGAGTTCGTCATAGCGTGACCGCACAAGAAACAGCAATATTTTTTTCAGTGTGACCATATAGGGAAATTTTCCCTATATGGTGGGTAATTAGGGGAGTTTATGTAAATGTACGTACGACAACAGCCCGAGTTGACCACTTTGGACTTTTTACTATTAAATATAAATTTAATTTTTAATATTTATTAGGTATCATATTATATAGTTTCAATAATTTTACTCCAATACTTGTTGCAACCTCTACATAGGTACGGTAAGTTTTATTTGTCTGTATGTTTTTATTACATATTAGGCAAACGACCAGTCAGATCACCTGGTGGTATGCTATGTCACTAGACTAGGGAAATGAATACTTGCGACTTGCGATATTAATAATACTATTTATAAATTCGGACACTCTTACTTTTTATCTGAAATGTTTATACTACGCTAGACGGTTCTTTTTCGGTAATAGAGAGGGTTTTTCTCAGTACAAGTAGGTTTTACATGTAAGTGAGTAAGGTCAGGATAAACTGAAAATTTATATCCTGATCTGTAACCGTGTTCACATTATAGTATAATTTATTTGCAATAAAAATAAAATACATTTTTTAAAATAATTTGTATGATATACTGGCCTTTAAATAAAACTAATTTGGTATGCATGCTCTTAATTCTCTCTTCGCTTTGAGATGTTTTTTTCATAATGAAATGAATTCTCACCTCAAGATATCTAAGAACACTTGCCTTAATTACCAACGACAGATGATTGTCGAGTGGACTTTGTTCCAATACGTGATTCCTTAATTTCGCAAATACATTAGAATCAACTAATTTTTTAAAAACGTTGTCAATCAACTTTGGCAGGCCATTTTTATTATTAAAATAAGCATTACCACGAGTGATTAAAATATGTCTCAGAGGTTTTTCTAGAATTCCTACCTTACCTACATGCAGTAGGCAAACTTTTATTACTTTTTACTTTGATGACCTCTGTGGCTCAATGGTTAGCGCATTGGCGCTCAAGCCGGAGGTTGCAGGTTCGAATCCCGCCAGGGAACAAAAAAGTTTTCTGTGTTCCTGGGTCATGGATGTGTATTAAATATGTGTATTATATAAAAAAATCTTAAATTTAAGTATTAATACAAAAAATATTAAATATAATATGTATTTTCCGTTGTCTGGTACCCATAACACAAGTCTCTTCGAGTACTTACCACGGGACCAGATTGACGTGGTGTAAAAAGCGTCCATAGATATTATTATTATTACATCTTGAGATGGATAATGCAATCCACCAAAATATCTTTCTTGAATAAAACTTCTATAATTTATTCTAATTTATGAGAAACAATCGGCAATCGCGGATCGACATTCCTCACACTTTATTGCTATTTTATTTACTTTACTGCTTCAATTTTTTTGGTATGAAATGTTTTATTTAATGTATATTATAACATTTTACTAGTATCAAGTAAGTCAATACATTGAATTAAACTTAAAAAATAATAAAAGTGGCAATTTGTGTTACTGTAAATAAGTAAAGGAAATTTAAGACATAAGGAGATATAAATTAAATTATGTGTATTGACATACCAAGATATTGTTAGCATTATAAATATTTGTTTTTTTTTCTCCATCTCACAACTGAACAACCTGTTTTTTTAACAAGGACAAAAGGAAATCCGTAACCGTAAGGTAAAAAAAAATCACATCATGGCAACATTACACCTCGAACAATTAAAGGTTATGTTTTAATTAATTGCTGAAATTCTACATGTAATCGATATTTAATGAGTTACAACAAGTTGAATTTAAATTAAAACACGACATAATCAATTTATTACTACATTCATAATATATTTTCACATCTTTAAACAACTTACGAGTGCAATGTTAATCCATCAATTTTTGTTCACTGCGGCTTTTACACCCTAAAATTTTGCAACTCACCACTGCGCATTAACTCAATTCAAATAAATCGCAATAAATCACTGTTTCAAGTTGTGTAAAACTATTAAAATCTCCGAAAAACAAATACGTACGTATTTGTTTGGCAAGAATACACAGTTTGCCAAACAAAATATTTAGTCACGGTGACAGGGACAAAAGAAAAATCTTCTGTCTCTGTTTCTTACACTAAAATTATAACTTGTAGTCTCACTCTAACTCGTGACGTTTAAAATAGGACGACCTCTGTAGGTATTTACTCTTAGGATAGAGGATAATAAGTTGAACAAATTTCATAACTAATACGCTCTTTACTCTTACGTCAAACTACCTGTGTTGAAACGAGATAGCAATATGTCTTCAGCTCTATCTTCAGGCCATGCGCCCCACATTGCCTCGGCGGCCATATTAGTTGGTAGCCAGCTGGATACCAAACAAGCTTTTGTGTTTTGCTAATAATTTGTGGTTTTTTGTATTAAAAGTGAACTTTTAGTTATATTTACGTAATTAACAAGAAATGTGGCGTGTGTGGTACCAGGGTATTCTCACCAAATGGGTGTACTAAGTGAAAATGATTCAAATGTATCATTCCACCGGTAAGCTTAAAGACAAATATTGTTAATTTAATGTTTATTAAGGTATGAAATACCTGTAGATCTTATTGAATTTTGATCATTGTAAAAGTATGTATTATTTTATGCATTTATTTTTGCGTATATGCATCATCATTACATAATAATTCTAATTATAAATAACACAATCTGATATTTTGACACTTTACATACCAGATAGTGTTGTACGACTAGTAACATGAAATATCGATAACGTTCGATATTTAATTTAGAAAGGCTATGGTAGGATAAGCTTATAAGTGAATCTGCCTGCAGCGAGTTTGTCCTTGTAATTTTTATGGATCGTGTAGCTCTATGCTGGCTAGTTAATTACTTGCTGGTGCCAAATTCACTGGCTTTTACTGATATTTTTTATTATAAATAGGTTTTCGACTGACTCCTATTTCTATAAGAGAAGAATGGATCAAAAATATAAACAGAGGCGAGGAATGGAGTCCCACACAATACTCTGTCATCAATCAAGGATATGCTCTGCACATTTTGAAGAATCTTGCTTTCGTCAGGGATACACCCGAAAAACTCTCCATTTGCATGCAGTGCCAACAATATTTGTTAATCATCCCCTATCATATCAACTCGTAAGTGTACATGTTCAGATTATACAAGTCTAATGCACAAAAGTGCTAGTACTTCTAATACTTATTTGGCTAAGCTAGTGTGATTTAATCAAACAGATAATATGCAACATTGACGTATTATATTGTTTATTGAGTTCATGTCAGCTTTGATGAATCTATATTCTGAAGATAAATATACTGCTTTTCTGAAAAACAAAACAAGGAACTCTTGGAGATCCCTTTTTTATTGTTTTAAACAAGTTTTAACATGATAGCTGACAAAAGAAAAGGTATCAAACCCATAAATTTAAAAGAATGCCTTCATTTTCATTTCTGTGTTTAGTAGGTATATTCAGAACGGTTTTCTTGTTTTGCAGAAATTGAGAAAAAAAAGGAAACTTATTGCTAAGTATGATAATGATTCAACGGCAACAACTTCAAGTGCTACTAATTATGAACAACAGGTGAACCATTTATTTAATTCATTTTATTTTTGTCAAATTATTACAGTTGTTACCAACAACAATTTTTTTATGTTTTTATTTTATTTTTTATCTCTTCTTCTCAACTATTATAAAATCCTGACTGCGGCAGAATTCGGTCCAGCGTTCTCCGATACCAAAATTTTGTATAGAGACAGTGAAACCCCAAAGAGGTTATAGGATAGTTTTTAAATTACTTATTCTATGAAGACAAAGTTGCTACTAGTTATTTTATAAAATAAAAAAATGAAATTGATTCTTAGGTTCAATGGATTATTTTATATATATTATTTAAATAAATGAAATTATAAAATTGAATTAAACTAAAAATAATTTCAACGAATTATTTATTTTATTGGAAATTTTTATTTATTTTAATAAATATATTGTTTTTAGCTAGAACAGTATAATGCAGAGAAAAAAAATCCATGTGTTACCAGTGGTAACTACTGGGATTTTCTTACTTTCTATTACTATTACTATTTCTATTACTAGGATTAAATTTATTCCTCCTCTTTAACAGATCTTAGGCCATGATTATGTAGGTATTTTAAAAGTACAAGACTAATTTTGTTTTTATTTTTTATTTTCATTTGCAGATTCTATGTGCGGAAGAAATCGGAGAGAGCTTCCAATTTATACAAAGTTATACCAATATAACAAACTCGTATTGTTTAAAGTATTATAATATGTGCAAGTGTTCATTTAATAAATAAAAAAATATAGGTATTTTCATACGTGTTTTAATTTACTCGCTTTAACCCTATTATAGATGTAGCTAAGCTGTCATAAATATTAAATTAACTATATATCAATCAATCAAATCAAAAATATCTTTATTACGTAGGTACAACTTGTACACTTGAAATAAGTCAAAACATAAGTAGTCAATAAGTAGTAATAGTATATAAAAAACTATAATTGAAAAATAGTATATAATAAACTATAATTGACAAATTATAGCCTATGTGTTTTTCTGATGTATAAGCTATAGTATTGTAAAGTTTCATTAAAATTCTAAATAGGATTTTAAATTAACATGATTATTTTCATTATTTAAACTATTTAAAACGGGATATTTACCATGTTTTTTATCATTGTTTCGCGGAGCTCGATATTTCGACATTGTCTACGAATGTCATGTTCACGAGACATGGTAAATATCCCGTTTTAAATAGTTTAAATAATCATTAAAATTCATTCAGTAGTTTTTCCATGAAAGAGTAACAAACATTTCGCGTTTATAATATTAGTAGGATATTTTATCCACAAAAGCTTACGATGAAGGTTGCACAACACTAATCCTGGTGACATTTGTCAAAAATATAGTTCAAAGAAATGGCTCCATTGAACCATTTGAGACCAAGTAGAGTAGCCATATCTGTCTCTCTTTAACTTATGATGTACTTCTTAAGAAAATAAAGGACAGCATTAGCTACTCAGATCCTCCAAGATACACGCTATCTATGCTTTTTATATATCTATGTATGAAACGGACGTCCTTTTAATGGCTGCTATAATCCGATAAAATTAAGAAGAACATTATTAACTTTGGACCTACATTTACCGATGGCTCTTCTACATATAGATGGATTATATCGACCGCCATTTTGATTTTTGACAGTAAAATTGAAAAAGTCAAAAAGTGATATAAGATGGACGGTTATTGCAGATAAAAGATATTGTGTTTTTTAAAGTTACATTTTCACGTGTTTATTACATAAAAGTGTAATATTAATTAGTTATAGTCATTTTGTGAGTGATTTTCAGAGATTCAAATAGTGTTTCTGTAAAACAATATGAGAAAAGTAGCTTGTGAGATTTGTGGTATAAAAACATGCCGGGTTGGTAACAAACGTATTTTTATGGTAAAATATCCATTAGATAAAGATCGGCAAGCTAAATTACTTATTTAATCCATAAAGGAAGTCAATTCTAGTAGAAAATATAGAGGTTTAATATATTTTAACAACTTAAATATATAAAATAAACTTGTTATAAAAACTTCTTGTAGTGCTTACCCAGCAATCAGAATTTATCGACATCGATGTATAAACTCAGACTAATTATTCTATTATAATATATTATAACGTAAGCATTACATGCTGTTTGAGTCATTTAGTTAAATTTTAAGATTCAACTTATCATTCACTTTAAAGGTGTAAACAATGGGTCAAAGTGATATCTTATTTCAGATTCCCAAAAGATGTTAATTTAAAGAATACCTGGACCCTGATTGACAAAAATGCATATTTACTTGTAAAAATTGTTATAAACTTATACGTAAATTTAAGAAACAAACATATTGCTAAAGAAAAGCGAAGTAATATTTCTAAGAATTTTTTTTAAATAAAAATTATAGTGTTTGAAAATAAATGATTTTTTGAGAATTTGAAGTTTCTTTTCCGTTAATTCGTTAATTATAGATTTATTAAAACAATCTGTGTATCATTTACCCTTCATTTGTTTATGTTTTTAAAATAAAATTCGCACTATAACGAGTCTTTAAAAAGTCGATATCGATAAATTTTCACTAGTCCTAGCCCAGTACTAACTAGTTATGACATTATGTTGGCAGTATGTACCGCCAGGCGCCATGGTTCTGTCTGTTAGGTTGGTATTGGCTTAGAGTGCACGTTCATACATCGTTTTTTTTGTATGGCAGTCCCGTCTCTTAACGTTAGTTCAGTGTTGCCAATCTGTGGGGAATTCCCCAAACTGCGGGGATTTTCAATCCGATTGGGTAATTTGTGGGGAGAGCGTTTATGTGGGGAAAATGCGGGGAATTTAAGCATTTACACTAGAACTGAAATTAAATCTAATAAATTAGTATAAGAAGTATAATTAAGAGATTATTTTATGGCAACAATTATGTCCATCAAAATTTATAGTTTATCAAACGGGGAAGTAACTGAATTGCTATATAAAATTATACAAAGGGGGGCTTACCCCTCATCCCTATGAATGACAACCATTTTTCAATTTAATATTTCGTACGTTTACAAATTCACCGAAAATCATTTTTTTAATTTTTTCATGTTGCTCCCATGTACAATAGTAGTCTTATTTGAAAGATTGTGATATTTGCTAGCATTTAAAACAAATAATGTTAAGAAGTAATGCAAAATAATCCATGAAATACTTTGGTTTAGCCAAAAAATTTGGTAAATTTGGCTTGTGGGGAATATGTGGGGAATTTCAGCTAGGTTTTTGGGTAATCCAGACCATGGAAGTCGGCAACACTGCGTTAGTTGTACATACTCTTTGGTGTCAACAGTGATGAAGACAGAAGAATATTTTGTTATGAAATAAATTCAATTTTTTTTTTAAATATTTATATTTATTAATATTACAGATATTTAACATTTTACGATGCTAGCCAGCAATTGTGTTAAGTTGACAAATTGTTCAAGAACAATTCTATATAAAAGAATTAAGTTATGCAGGAATATTGTACCTCTACTGAGTAAAGATTTAAGGTTGTAAATAAAATAAGTATTCATTAAAAGTTGTTTAGTTTCGTTAGCGTAAATAAAAATATTTCTTTCTAGCCACATTATTAATAACGTACAAAAGGACTACAATACAAATAAAACGACAGTCAAGACAAACACAGGATTTATCAGAAGTCAAACAGATTCGGCACGAATTTTGGGAGAAGAACAATCAAAACCTCGTTCGACTGTTTCTTCCGAAGAAATTGTCGAGAAACTTATAGCTGGTCTTTCATCTGATATCCACCAGAAAAATAGAGTGTATAAAAACGATTTATTGCGAGTTATAAACAAAATAAAAGAAGTAAATTTTTCCACCAAAAAACAAAGTTTACTACTGCTTAATTGTTGCACACAATTGTTAGCTGATGAAACACCCGTCACAAGACTGGAACTTGCAAAGGAAATATGGGAAACTGTAAAGTAAGGTTTTCT
This sequence comes from Lycaena phlaeas, assembly GCA_905333005.2. Classification (NCBI taxonomy): domain Eukaryota; kingdom Metazoa; phylum Arthropoda; class Insecta; order Lepidoptera; family Lycaenidae; genus Lycaena; species Lycaena phlaeas. The sequence goes on along the minus strand of HG995171.1, from coordinate 18,909,152 downwards.
ACACTAATATTATAGAGAGGAAAACTTTGTTTGTTTGTAATGAATAGGCTCAAAAAGTACTGGACCGATTTCAAAAATTCTTTCACCATTTGAAAGCTACATTATCCACGAGTAACATAGGCTACATTTTATTCTGAAAAAAAAAATAGGGTTCCATAAGATATTTGGGTTTTTTGGACACAAGGTGTAAAAAATCATTATAATGAAACAACTTTTACGGATTTTATCGCGGTTTATTTAGTTTTTTACAATCCCGACGTTTCGGACACTTTACAGCGACCATGGTCACGGGAGTCCTCCCGTGACCATGGACCACCATTATAATGAGTGAAATTCGCGTAAACAAGAAAACAATATGTAAAAAATCAACTAAAAAAGTTACTTATTTTGCATACTAAGCTCCCGTTGTAAATCTTAGTTAACATTAATAGTAATATAAAATTATATATAAAACTGATGATATAGTATAATATTCATTATAAAATAATATTTAATACAATGTTTGCAAAATTATATTTTTATAATATGAGTAAAGCTTTAAATTAAATTTTACTTTCATCTATTCTGTAATGTGTTGTTATATGTTTTGGAATAAGGGAAGGTGTTATAGTTTGTCTAGAATGTTAGGTTCATATGTACAGTACTGAGATAGGCAATGCACCATTGAATTGCCAGTGTGTGGTGATGTTGACTATTATTACCCATCAGGTGGGAACTATCTGTCTATCTATTTCTGATCAATTAATATTAAAAAAATTGTAGTTTTTCTTCACCATAGTAATGGTGGTACTACTTATATGCTTTATTTATAATATTAAATATATTTTAATAATTTCAGGCGCCACACCAAATTCACAGTGGATCATTACAATGAACTACTGAAGGTGTATATAGATAGCGATAAGCATTTGAATGTGGGCTCTTTCATACAGGAGATGTCCCCGCTCAAACCCAATGTTACTACTTATGAATTACTACTGAGAGCACTTGGAGAGGTCAGTAAGGAAGCTGAAAGTTGACTACAAATCTCACACTAACTTAAACAAAATATGTGACAATGATTATCCCACAATAACAAGGCTCATTAAGATCAACAAGCAAAATGAAACACTTTTTATTTTACTTAATCATATAGACTTTTGACATATTTTTTTAAGTGACATGACAATAATCAAGCTTGTTAGCAAAATGTTTAAAGTTTTTGGAGTATACTTAGATGCCAGCCTATTAATTTTACCAGAATAATTGGCCGCCTGGTTTAATACACAACAAAAGAAAAAATCACTAGAATTTTTGTATTAAGTTTGTGATAAGAATGATATAAGTTATATTATTCTTGTAGATAGTAGATTGTTTAAGCATCATTGCCAACATGTTTTCCTTCTGGGTATAGGACAGGCCTCTTAATTACTCACATTGAATGGGACTGGATTTAATATGTATCAGGTATATATTTCTGAGGAGCTCGTGGCGCTGTCGTAACAGCTGCGCGGATCGATCCACCAGGTTAAGCAACGTTTGCCGAGGTTGGTCCGTGGGTGGGTGACCATGTTTATATACCGAGACTCCTCCCTGCCTCGGAAAGCACGTTAGGCCGCTAGGTCCCGGCTGTCGTTCGTGGGTCTTTGACAGTCGTTACGGGTCGTCAGAAGCCCGAGAATCTGACAACCAGTCTAACCGCGGGGTACCGTATCACCCAGTTACTGGGTTGTGGAGGTCCTACAGCAGTCGCTTCATCTAAAATACTGGTATTTAGCTGAATCCGGTTAGGCTGGAAGCCGACCCCAATATATAGTTGGGAAAAGGCTAGGTAGATGATGATGATGAGGTATAAATTTCTAGGACTTTTTAAAATATTTTATTAACTATGTTTTTCACCTTTTACAATGAATAACTTGTTCACTAGTACTTGTGTGATAATTCTGAAATATCTTGTTGAGTGAAATAAAAGTGAACAACAAGGTGTATACCCAATTTAAACTGTTTTACAAGTGAAAATGAAGAAAAATGTCGATTTAAAATGTAGTTCTATATTTAAAGGCTGGCGACATTAATCAAGCAACAGAAGTCATATCGAACATGAAAACACAGGGTATTTCAGCTAGTGAGAATGTCTTCAATTCTCTCATCATCTGTCAGGGTAAGGCTGGGTAAGTATTTCTGAAAAAACAACTTTATCCATGTTGAGACACCGATGTGCTGTAAGTGTTTCTCATCTTTCAATAAATTTGCTAGCACATAAGAAACATTAAAGTTCTAAAATATTAATAAGAACTATGTAATGTGTATATTGACACAAGTAGTTTTCTTTGACACAAGTGGTGTATTCTTGTCAAACATGTAATGGTTTTGTAGGAGCATAGATAGTGTCCGCGAGGTGCTGACAATGATGAAGTCTCTCAAACTGGAATATTCAGTGGACACTTACACGGCTACTGCTCGAGCTTACGCTTGGAACAAGAAGGACAGCCTGATGCTCGGGGTGATGGACGAGGCGCTCGCCTCTGGTGTTCAATTCGGTGAAAGTCATATAATGGAAATTGTCAAAACTCTAGCAGAAGTTCAAAATGAAAGCGTAATACCGAAAGTATGTTGTGATTATTTCTGCTATTGTATATTAGTTCCTTAACATTAAATAATATACTTTCATGACCAATCATGATGTAACCATTGCCAAAATGTTTAAATTTTTCTTCTTTGACATTGATGATTGTATTATTAACTAGTAAAGTAAAATTAACTCGAATGCCGAGACGAGAGACGGCATGACGCTGCTGTAATTCATTACATCTCTCGTCACTGACTAATTGTGTATACTAGAATTGCTAGTGCCAGGCGTTTCATGGCGGACACGCATGTAATCGTACAAGTTGTAGGTGCTGAAGTACCTGCCGCGCGAGACTCTGACCACGCCGTCGATCAGCCCGTACATGCAAAGTGTGACGACACAATTGGTGTTTCGAAACCATCCGATTGCTGCCTTGGAGATATACAAGTGTCTCCCCCTGCCGTCGTTCGGACCCAAAGACGATAGAGGTCTTCACGGGAGAAGTTTGGTCAGAGATTGTGTGAAAGCGTCATTGGTGAGCAAATAAGAATTACGACATGATATAGATGGTAGATTAATAGATTTAAATTCCTATGCAATATACAAAACATAAGATCATTTAGCAAAAAATATCATTGATTTAACGAATACATTAAATAAAATAATCAATTTCATAAAAATAAAAATAAATAAGTAAATGTGCAAATCAGTTTGTTCCACCTCACCTGACTGTGTGAGCCATCTGCTCACCTACGGCCTACCTACCGAAAGTCTAGACTCTAGACCTTTCGAAAAAAAACCTGACTGTAGTTCAATTGCTGCATAGTGCGGTCCTATCTTAAGTGTTGTGAATTGGAGTTTTAATTTACTCGTATAAATGATTTCGCTTTGACTTTTTGTTCGGAAGTTTGTCAGATTTTAACAAAATTAGTTTTGGATGGGGTTTTTGTTTGTGACCTTTTCTTGTCGGTGTGACTGCTACTCTCACCCGGCGTCGGGGCCCGTTTCAGCCGTCCAGCGTGACAGCGCTGATAGCCCAGGAGCTGATGTCGTCGGGCCGCAACCCCATCGCGCTCCAGAACGCGTGCGAGGCGGCGCTGCAGCTGGGCAAGAGTCCGCTGGCGCTGGACTTGTTCTCGCGGATGAAGCAGGCGGGCATGCCGCTGCGCCCGCATTACTTCTGGCCGATACTGCTGCGGGCGGCGGCCACGTACGGGGAGAAAGGTGGTGTTTGTTTGACCTACCAGGCTATGAATCATATGTAGTTTTCATTCGACGTAAGGCTGTATTTGATAATCAGCTTGGATGAACTGTTGTCAGATGGATGTGATAAAGTACACGTTTAGTTCCGATGACAAAACAATTTGCTATGTTCAGTTTTTTTCGTTTAGTCAAGACGGTCGTTAATACAGTTTGGCGGATTAGTTTTTTTCAAACATCTCAATATGTGTATGTAATGATTGTATCAAATAAAGGGACTACTCGATAGTAGAACACGTAATCACGGAGTATTACATAATATGATGTTGGTTGAAGGTGTGATGAAGACGCTATCGACCATGGTGTCCATGGGGGTGCGGCCCGACCACGAGACGCTCGCGGAGTACGCCCTGCCGCACCTGAGCTTCACCTCGCCGCAGACCCTCGTGAGGAAGCTGCTGGCGGCCGGGCTCACCGTCGCCGCCGTGCTCACGCCGGCCATGGCCGCGCTGCTCAACACCGGCCAGGTCCGCGCCGCCAGCGAGATATGTGAGTGCAGCCGCGAGCCGCCCGCCGCGCGCGTCACACGCGCCGCCGGTGCTTAACGTGACGGGTCGCGATTGCAGGCGAGCTGTTCGAGGGGAAGGTGGACGCGGAGGTGCTGGTGAAGCCGCTGGTGCGCGGGTACGTGGCGAGCGGCGACGTCACCAGCACGCTGCACGCGCTGCAGGACGTCTGCCGCAAGGCCAAGGACACCTCCCGGGACTGGCTCGGCCGATTCCTGTACGAGCTCGTCAAACACAAGAGAACGGCCTACGACTTGGCCGATCTCATGGCTTTACTGAAGGTGACGTGTAATAAAGGATTATTTGTAAAACAGAAACAATCACTAATAGCTTAATCATCACCCCACTAGATGGCGCTTCCAATTAAAATGTCAGTAACCGAATGTTACTTATCATTATCGCCTTTCAGGCGAAACTATTTGAAACGGAATATACACTGTCTAAAGTGTACGCTTTCGCTCGAAATATCAAGTATCATGTAATTTATTAGTGAAATAATGAGGTCTATTTAAATTTTCTTCTAGGCGCTGGAGAGTACAGACCTTAAGATATCCGCCGCAGCCCTGGACCACTGCCTGGGCAGATTACCCGACAAGTACAAGGACGACGCGAGGAACCAATTCAAGGACGCTCTGCTGAAGATAACCGACGAGAGACTCATCGATGACTCGGATATGTTCGCCCCGCAGATGCCGCATCCAGTAAGTTTACTCATGTATAACATTTTAGTTGTGTTTTGGACAACCCATAGGACTGGATTACTGTAGTTAGTACACGATGTACATGTTTGTGGTACAGAAGCAGATGGACGAGGAGGCGCTGTCGGCGCACGTGCGCGAGCTCGAGGCCAAGGGGCTGAACACGCGCGGCGCGCTGCGGCGGCTACTGCAGCTGTACTGCCGCGAGGGCAACCTGCCCGCCGCCAACGAGATACTGCAGAAGTGCCGCGCCGAAGAGGTATCTATCTTGTATATCGTGTATTGGTGTAAAACATCTACTGGCGTGCCACGGCTGTAAAATGCCGCGAGGGGGCAGAGAGGGCAAACGAACCTTGTATGTTGTGGAGTGATGTCTCCATTACGTCGTTCTTCTCAATTCGTTTGTGTTCGGGCGTACTCTGTTTTTTCATTCGATTTGCATATCCGCCAGCGGTTGGTTGTTCCGCGACGGTCCACTTGTTACAACATGCAACAATAACACAGACGCACACGCGCATGCGCACGCACACGCACACGCACACGCACACGCACACGCACACGCACACGCACACGCACACGCAGCGGAGCCATCCAGCGCAGTCGTGCGACACGTGTATTGTTTCAGGTATACCTATCGGCCGGTATGAAGGCGTCAATATTCGACTTGCACGTGAAGTCGGGTGAACTGGAACAGGCGGAGCTGGTGCTGGCGGAGCTGACCCGGTCCGCGCCCAACTTTACCCTGGACGAGCACAAGATCATCGACCTCGCCACCCTCATGGTCACCCGAGACCAGGTGGACAAGGCCTGCAATCTGATCACGGAACAGTCTAAAAATAGGTGCGTATAGCTCACGTGCTGAGAGACTAACTCGACCACTTTAGTGGTAGTATGGAATACGCAGAAAAGTAAGATCGACTTCGTAGTTTTATGCTCAATACTATAGAAAGAAAGAAAGAAATTCTTACAAATATATTCATTATTTATGTACATTATTTATTATACACGTGGAATAATTAAGAAATAATCTGTCAGTCGTGATGGCGTCGTGAGCGTACGTACCCTTCTGTACTTGTCCCCGACACGCGTCGCGATACCCCCCACATCAACTATACACGCTACTGCTCGTCGTTTATAGAGGGTAATCTTTGATCTGATCTGATCATAAAAAAACCTTTTTTTATTATTTTTATTTTATTAAGGAAACAAACAGTCGTTTACATCTTTCTTAAACTAAAAATATGGAAATACTTAAAGACTAACAGTTCCATAGATTTTTAAAGCTACAATAATACGGCATAATACTAAATTCTTATTAAATTCTCTAACTAGGTACCAAAAAAAGTGAATATAGTTATTTATTTTTTAACAGATTGCGCAACTTTGTCTTAAAAAAAGCTAAGCGGTTGCTAAATAAATCTAAATCTTCAAATTCTTCATTGTAAGTTTTAATACTACGTGCGAGGAAGCTATTACTGGTGAAAACTGATCTATATAGTGGTACAGAAAATGTATTTTTTGAACGAGAACCAGGTCTAGGTACTCTTAAACTTATATTTTCTAAAATGTGAGGAGCATCAATGTAATTATTTAAGATTTTAAAAAGGTAAACTTGGTCAAACATTTTCCTGCGATTTACAAGAGTTGTTAGTGAATGTCTACGGAGTGAAATTTCATAAGAAACATATTCGTGATTCCCAAGAAAATCTAAAGATTTAATAAATTTCTTTTGTATTCTCTCGATACGGGCAATATGACAAGCGTAGTATGGGCTCCAAATCATGCAAGCAAAATCTAATAGTGATCGAACAAAGCTAAAGTATAATAGTTTTAATGTATCGGGTCGTTTAAATGGTTTCGATATTCTTAGTATAAATCCAAGTTGACGGAATGCTAATTTAACAATGTGATCGATGTCCAGATTAAATGATAATTTGGAATCCATAATTTTACCTAAATCACGTATAGTTGTAACCCTACAGAGAGATTCACCATTAATTTTGTAATCAAAAAAGAAGGGGTTGTTTACGAGTATAAGACATAATATTATTTTATTAATAAAAAGCTACACTAGTGAGTACTACACTAGGCTGTATTTAAAATGCCCCGTGTTCTGTTTCCTGTTGCCCTCCTGCCCGTAACGGCTGCAGGCGCGTGATGGGCGGGCGCGGCTTGTCGCGCAACTGCTGGCGGCTGCTGCAGGCGGCGGCGGCGCGCGGCCGGCCCGCCCCCGTGCGCCGGCTGCTGGACCTGCTCACGGCCGCGCGCTACTGCCGCCCCGACAACGTGCTGCTGGGCCCGCTGGTGCGCGTGCATCTCATCAGGTACATTTGGCACCGGGTAACGTACTTGGCTGAATTATAATGAAACAAATTTTACAAATAAAATCCGTAAATTTTTATATGTAAACTATACAAATAGGAGTTATTTTTGTGGAGGCAATACGTCTATAGTCAATCCGGCCTCTGTTTGTGCGAATATCTTTAGATGACATTATTCTTTCCCAGTGGTGACCTGGAGGCGGCGGTGGAGGAGTTCGTGACGCTGGCCGACAAGTACAAGTGCACGCCGCTGAAGCAGGAGCTGGCGTGCGCCGTGCTGCGGGCGGGGGGCGGGGACCGCCTGCTGCGCGCCGTGCTCGCCGCCGACAGACGCGTGCACGGCTCCGCGGCCGCTCAGGTACACCATCGCATCACTCAAATTTATGCCATCCACAGTATTTCCGAACCGATGCTGCTTAGAGACCCTTAAGAAAAGATTAAACCCCCCTGCCCCCTCTAAAAAATCAAAATCACCTCAATTAATTTTTTAAACGTCATCGTAAAAAGATTTTATAAGTTTGTCTGTTTAAGGTGCTACATTAGTCCTCTAACAGATGAAGCGATTTGATTGTGGTTACGCAACGAAGATTTCTTATAATTAGATTGATGATTTGGTATTGAAACGATCGCAGCTGACCCTGATAGGCGCGCTGGCGGAGGTGGGGGACGCGCGCGCGCTTCGGCGGCTGCTGCTGGAGGCCCCGCCCCCGGCCGCGCTGGCCCGCCTCTGCGCGCGCCTGGCCGCCGACGGCCGCGCCCGCCCGCTGCTCACGCTCGCCGAGTGCGCGCGCGGCCTGCGACACATCAACGTGCAGGATATGTACGACCTGGCTCTCGAAGTGTACCGTGAGTTCATCCACAAGTTACAACTTTCCGATGGTACCTCGGTTTTTTATTTGTATAACTTGGTCCTTGGGTTTCAACTTACTACTCGTGTTATGGCGCGGTTGTACCGCGACACCAGAGGAGCCTTTGCACGTGTGTTAGCTTCACTTTGTAATATAATGTGTGTGTATTATTATTTATAATTTAATATTAAGTAAGGTTAAAGAAGTGGGGACATCGCGATATGAATATCATTCGAGTCGATCTTGCGTCAATAAATGTTGACGTGGAAATAATTTTTCAGAACGCGATGACAATGTAAAAGAGGCGCTAGAATTGTGGCAGAAGATGCAAGAGGAGGAGGTGAGCCCGTCGCGGCAGTTTGTGCGCAACCTGTGCGCGCTGTGCCGCGCCAACCGCCGCGACGCGCCCGCAGACCTCGCGGCGCTGGACCGCCCACCCGGGGACGCCGCGGCCTAACACGCACTCTGTGATATTAGATAATTACACGCTCAAAATATCAATTGTTTTATTTAAGTAAAAAATTACTTACTTAGCTATTACCTGCGGCTTCGCCTAGACCTGAGTGGAGTTAGACGTCAGTGTTGAAGACACACGCCACAAGAAAAGAAAATATTATATTTAATGGCTGCCATTTGGTTTAGCGACACAAGAACCCGTCAAAAAATTATACATGATTTAATCTCGAAAGACGTCTGGTATTTTAGGGGATTAGCGCACTCAAAGTCATCAGCTGCTTTATTAGTATAGATTCCATTAACATACCGACAAAACAAACAATATCTTAAATGGTAAAATGTATGCGAGTGAGTACTAGGGCTGATGGCTGTGACTTGTGCCCAAGATTGGATTTTGGACAATTCACAAAATACCTTGATTAATGAATAGTCGTTGCCCGCGGCGTCGCCTGCGTTAACTATGAATAGACGTTGCCCGCGGCATCGCCTGCGTTAACTATGAATAGCCATTGTACGCGGCGTCGCCTGCGTTAACTATAAATAGCCGTTGCCTGCGGCGTCGCCTGCGTTATCTATGAATAGCCATTGCCGACGGCGTCACCTGCGTTAACTATGAATAGCCGTTGCCCGCGGCGTCGCCTGCGTTAACTATGAATAGCTGTGGCTCGCGGCGGCGCCTGCGTTAATTATTAATAGCCATTGCCGGCGGCGTCGCCTGCGCTAACTATGAATAGCCGTTGCCCGCGGCATCGCCTGCGTTAACTATGAATAGCTGTGGCTCGCGGCGGCGCCTGCGTTAATTATTAATAGCCATTGCCGGCGGCGTCGCCTGCGCTAACTATGAATAGCCGTTGCCCGCGGCATCGCCTGCGTTAACTATGAGTAGACGTTGCCCGTGGCGTCGCCTGCGTTAACTGTGAATAGCCGTTGCCCGCGGCGTCGCCAGCGTTAACTATGAATAGCCGCGCTTGAATAAACGCTCTTTCTAAGGCGCGTCGGGGGGGTCATCCGGGGGGCGGGGGGGTTGCGCTAAGTTCAGCAATGGACGAATGAAGGCTGACGGTGATGATGATAATGAATGTTTGGTCTCGATGGTTCAAGGGCCGTACCAATCTTTATACTTTTTTGTCCGTGGGCTGCTGAACAGTTTTACAGGTTCAAGGATAAGATTTAGAAATGTGAAATGAGTAAATTCTTTAAAAGGCTAAGTGAAGGCCTCAATCGCGAAGGCAACTAGTTTAAAAAAAAACAATGGTGTTCAATAAGCTTTATTGCTGTTCAGATCTTCTATGATTTTCTTGTTTAAAATAACAAGCTCCTCCATTGTTTCCTTCTTGATGGGTTCGTAGTCTGCCTTGAGAGTGATGGACGCAATGTCTTCTTCCAGCACCACTCGTCTGTTCTCCAACTGCGCAAGCTTCTCTTCCAGACTATTAAGCTTAGCGTACATCTCGTTGCCATCCAAACTATCCTAAAAACAACAATTATTTACTTTTTAGCATTAAGTATTAATTTTATTTTAAAGCTTTATAAATTAAAGATGTAAGTATATTATAATATAAGTATGCAAGAGATTTTTATTGGATGATCGTAAACATTTTAGTTTTTTAATATAAATTTAAAATATGTATTAAAAATATCATCATACCTGTAATTTCTTTAGTCTGTTGGAGGCCTCAACAACCGCGCTTTCGGTTGGTACCAATTTTTCTTTTAGCTGACGTAACTCACTTTCAAGTGCTTTCTTTTTTATTTCACCTGAAACAGTTTTATATTTAAATAAGTATATAACTTTGTGGTATACTTACTCCCTAAATGACAAAAAAAGTTAATAGACAAATTTATTAATTTAAGTCGAATAAAAATATGAATATTATGTCTTTTCATATAAAAGGATAAAGTTCAAAGACATTTTAGTTACCTTCCTCTCTAAGTTTGTCCAAGTCTGATAATATAATTAATTCATCTTTCATGGCCTGAGTCTTCTCGGGTAGTGTTTGTAATTCTGTCGCTAGACGTTCTCGCGTTGATTCTGCCTGTTGTTATAAATCACTTATAAGCTTTAATATTATAATTTCATTCATGTGTGTGTTATTGGATTAAATGGAAAATTTTAAAACATATACAGGTCTTCCTTTCTTCACAATGGTTATGGCGTACCTCAGGGTTCAATTTTGGGCCCCTTACTACTTTTAAGCTATATTAACGTCATACCGAATATTATAAAACACGAATGTATACTCTTCGCAGATGAGACAACGATTTTAGTTAAATATAATAAAACAGATAATTACAATTCTGAAATTATTGCCACATTAGATAGAACGATAGACTAGTTAAATGGGAAAAATTTAATGGTAAATTCTGCTAAAACTAAAATAATTCATTTTAATGCTTACAAAACTAAACGGGAGAACCTGAAAATTCCGTACAATGGCATTGTAATTGAAGAGGTAAATTCGAAAATTTTTTTAGGAATAGAAATTGACAGGCACTGCACATGGAAAGAACATATTGATAAATTATGTCTAAAAATGGAAAGGTTTGTCTATGTAATAAGAAATATACGAAAAACAGTATCGACAAAGGCAGCTCTATTAGCTTGTCATGGCTACGTTGCTTTGATATTAAGGTATGGATTGATAATTTGGGGCAACTCCGTTGATCTCATTCGTGTTTTTCGAGCACAAAAAAAGTGCATCAGATCTCTATGTGGAGCCACAATCCTAGAAAGCTGTAAGCCATTGTTTCGAAGAGATGAAATTCTTCCGCTACCTTGCCTGTATCTTTTGGAAATGTGTATGTTCGTTCGAAAAAAATTGCCTATGTACTTCAACCTAAAAACCGAAACTACGAGTAGAAGCTGTAGACACCAGAATAAATTATGTATACCCAAACAACGCCTCCAAGTATGTAGCAAGAATGCATACTGTATGGCTGTATCAATAAACAACAAATTGCCAAAGTATCATGTTACCTTACTGCTGCGCTTGTGTCTTAACATAGTATAATAAGTATTTTATAATAATTCATTTGTTATTGATAAGTATTTGAACTTTGTGTACATATTATAATGAAACAACTTTTACGGATTTTATCGCGGTAAAAATATCGGTGTAAAAGTTGTTTCATTATAATGAGTGAAATTCGCGTAAACTTAAGAAAACAATTTGTGTACATACATTGAATCTGTTATTATTAAAATTGTTAAATTATTGACACGCTTTAAGCAGAATGTGTGAACTATAATGAATGTATGCAAACACCAATTGTACCATATTCTTGCAAATAAATAAAGATTCATTTAATTTCATTAATGATTAACAAAGGCGACGTTTCATTCCAGGCCAATATGATGTAGCACATAGTATACGCATATCCAAAATATCGGCAAAATTACGGCTATCACACAAAAAATACCAACACATTCGCATTTTCATTTATTTTTTGTACAAAAATTCTTTGATTTTGTGTATTGCCGCTAATGCCAAGCGCTAGTTAGCTTTATTGAATGAATGATTTGTGTGTGTATGGATGGCGAGCAAAGAATGAGTTTTTACAACTAACTATCATATTTTAATGATCGAATGTTTTGATCCATTATGAAAAATATATTGTTTCATGAATAATAGCCTAATAACCTAACCGATGAGGAATGAACAAATTTAATATATTTTATTGTTTTACAAAACGTCTTAAATATTAATTGATAGATGTCAAAGACAAATATCTTAGGTATGGCTACTAAAATTGCAGAAAATATTTTTGTAAACGAAAACGAGGCTATTTCATTCAAAAATAAATGTTAATTGATGATAGATTATGTTTCATGAAACACCCCTATCAACTTCCTTTAATGTTGTCAATCATGGTTGCTTTTGAGTTATTCTATGTAACATTAAGCTTATTAAATTCAAATTATTATTTTCTATATTCTAATTGTATAAATTTTTACCTTTTTTAAGTTGTTTTGGTATCTTTCATAATCTTTAGTCAAAGTTTCGACGGTTTTCTTGCTATTATCGTATCCCTCTTTCTCCTTAAGTGAATCTATTTCACTAAGGTCCAAGTCGATGTTAGAACTGCTGTGTTCTAAAGCGAAGACTATATCTTTTTCCAGCTGTTCAATTTTTTGCTGTTCCTTTTTCAAAATTTCCTCGTAGGTTGACATAAAGTTGTCCATCGTTTCTTCTCTTTTTTTAAGTTCTCGGTATTTTTGATGACGCTCTGAATTCCCTTCTTCCAAATCCTGAAAAATCATCTGGTATGAAATTCAATTTAACAAAATAAAAAAATGTCATGCTCTGAACACAATTGTTAAATTACTTGTTCTGCTTGTTCTATCAGTTCTTGAACTTTCCTTATCTGTTCTTTTAAACTCGCTGCTTTACTATCGAGCGATGCTATTGCAGCATTATCTTCGCGGACCTGTGGAGTGGAAATTCAATGATGATAATTATAGCATTCATAAAATGTTTGACTCAATTGATTTAGATGTTTCGCGTTTACGTTTGTATACTTACTTGTTGTAATAACTTCTCCCGTTCTTCCTGAGGGTCTAAGCGATTATTGATTTCATTTCTCAAATTGTCTCGTTTTTCTTCGACAGCCGCTAGTTTTCGATGTAACTCCAAGAGATGCAGCTTAATCTAAAATAAGATATATTAAATAGTTTAGTATTTAAATCAGAAACAATATAATATATAATTTGATATAAAATTAAAATATGATTATTAGAATAAGTTACTTGAGAATTTGAGATATCTTTAACAAATTCTTCTTTCTCCCTCTTGAGATGATCGATTTGAATCCTTGCATGCTCAACTTCGTCTCTTAAAGACACTGCGGTAGATTCTAGCTCATTGTATTGATCCTTTTGCTCTGTTGTCATTTCTGATAAAAGCTTAGATATTGTTGAATGTTCCTAAATATATACATTTTTATTTTAAAAATGCTTAAATTATAGTACTCATATAACTAGCACATATCATTAATATACAATTTAAGTTTACCTTATCTATTTGTTCTCTCAGCTGACGCAATTGGTTTTCTTTTCTTTGTTTCTCTAGAAAAACTTGTTCAACTTCTTCTTGCATCTTTTTATTGTTCAATTCTAATTCTCTTGTTTGTTCTTCAACAGACTGTTTGTTAGCTTCACCATTTGCTATTCTTATAGCAGTGTTATAATCTGCGAGTCTGCCTTGAAGATCTGTAAAATGACGATATAATAATATGACAGAAAAGTCATAATATGTATTACTCGTATTTATACAAGGTAAAAATACTATAAATAAAATAAATGTACCTGTTAATTCCTGCGCTAGCTCTCTTACTCTCTTCTCGTAATGCTTTTTAGCAGACTTTTCCCTTTCACCCGCCTCTGCTTGTTCGTTTAATCTCGCTATTTCTGTTTTCATCTCTCGTACTTTCACTTGCATCACTTCTTCCCAGTAACGTTTATCCTGCAGCTGCCTCGTTCGGAATCCCCTGGCGGTGCTCGTCCGCACTCCAGATATACCGTGTTGTGTAATCGGCCTGTCAATCTATAATTTGTGTATTATCTTATCATTGTCACTATTACCTACTTATGTACTATCACTTGGATACAAGTGTATCGTAGAATTAACATAATATCACAGTGTAAATAAATTCATACAGTGGTCCAACGAACACGTCTAGTCAGAGCAATCGTGCGGGGCGTGCGGGGTGAGAGAGGCGCGTTAGCGAGCCAAAGCTGCCATACACTCGCTTGGGACACGTCAGTCGGGGTTGTCGCAATTTAATTTGATTATTTTAAGTGCTTTGCGACCGATAGTGTTTCGTTTGAATTGTATTATTTAAAATGGTTCATACTACATGTGCTGTGAGAGACTGCATGTCATCATCTCGTATTAATGAGAATTTGAAATTTCATCAGTTTTCAGTTAATAGTTAGTTATAGTTAATTAGTTTTAGTTAATGTCGTGTCGTGTGTGTATTTAGACTATAACTTGATGTAAGATTTTTTACATTTAAAACATTATTTTACATTTAAATATAAATTTCAATTTTGATATATATCAAGCATAAAATATCAATTGATATATAGGTATATCATGGGAACCCTGAGCTTTTGTATACGCATTTGTATTTTTTATAATAAAACTCCCTAATAATACTTCTATATCTATTTTTTTTGTTTTATTCCTAGTACTCTACATACATATACTACGAATACACACAATGTAGAACGGATTATAATAAAACACATCATTGTGACAACCCTGAAGCAATGACGTATACCTACACAAAAGCGGCATTTCGCGCGACTTCAAAGGCGTTGGACCACTGTATGAATTTATTTACACTGTGATAATATTATGTAGATAATATACATATACCATGGAGAAACCAGTCATCGTCGACGATTGGCGACTCGCTGTCGGCGGGGCAGGACCAAAGCCAGCCGTCGACAATCGAGATGCCGTATTACCTCTATATGCTGAAGTTGGCCTCATAGTTGAGCTTCTGAAATGCAGTTAAAAATATTATATGTTACATTGCGTCAACAAAAAACCTAATGCCTTTGACCGATGAATCCATATCATAGGGAAATAACTAAGCACCACCCATAAAACCTAAAAATGACACAAAACCTTAAAATTAAAAAGGAAACACCTATGGCGGCCCAATTATTGTATAGAGCGTATGCTGGGCCACTGTCGTGATACGGTGTCACCGGATCCACGTAGGCCGTCCGGCACAGGCACTCGCCGAAGAAACCATGCCCGTTGAGGACTGTGAACATGAGTCCCTATCTCTTGGCAAGAATCGCCGATACGAATTCCCGCGGGTGGCACCAGGCTTCAGCTGGTATCCCGGTATAACGCCCGGTACTCCTGGGCCACCATAAACCGATGACTCGCTGTGCCGTGCGCAGCTGGACCTTAATCCTTGCGGTGAGGACTGAGGAGACCTGCTCAAATGGCTGCACCGCACATCGTCATAGGCGCTCGGTCCCCTGAGGAAAGGAAGTAGTATGCCACTTGCCGCCTTCAAGGCCTTCGGTCCCAACATCGAGGAATGTGAGTGTAGGGTCCACCCAACACCCACCCCCCCCAACACCCCGTCAACGATGAGCCTCAGATACTCGATATGGGGGCTCATGGTTCGCTCCACTCGGGTCTCGGGGGTTGCTGCCGGTGGGACCCTATCCGCTCGATCCTGCCGATCAGGAAGCCGCCTCGCCTGATTATGATCTCGTCCCCGGGCGTACACGAGGGCGCTATTCGCGTTTGTCTAGTATAATAGATATAATAGATTGCAATATGCTAAATCTAAATAAATAAAGTATAAAAGCGTGTAAGAGTTTGTTTCTGACGCTTTCACAAACAACTAAACGTTCGATCAACTAAACGTATTCACTGACATATTTCACCAACAGGCCATAATGTAGCAACATGTAGCCAACATTGCCATTGCGTGTTTGTTTCGTCCCCGTGTTCCCACGGGAACGACACTGCGCGGGTAAAGCCGTCGGGCGCCGCTAGTAGTAGAGTATGTGACGTACCGGGACAGCGTGGAGCCGCTGTTGCTGTACTCCCGGTATCCTCTCCTGGACACCGGCCGCTTGCCCGTGTCGCTCCTGTCCGCTCTGCCGTCGGAATAATCCATACTAATCAGCACTGTGTTATCATAAAGTTGTCCAAGGGCCGCGTGCCGCACAGACGCAATGGCAGTGTTTGTTGACGCGTCGCCATGGCAACTGTGGACATAATATAGTCACGGTCGTCAATTTTGATCAATTAGCATACTGTATCGGCCTAGACGACGAAGATAGGCGGCCTAGACAAAGTATTATAATATCGGCTTAGGTCGGCATTTTAAGTACCTGGTAGACCGAGCTTTTGCTCGGTGTTTTGTTTTGTTTTGAATACCCTTAGTGATAATATGTTAAAGTTTTTCTTCCAAAAGAATGAAATTGAAAAAAAAAACAAAAAAAGTCAGGCTGGAGATACGAACCAGGCTCTTTTCGATTCATAACTGCCTAATTTCTCAACTTGGCTATCATGACATACTATTTGACAGCGAAATTTACGTGCGTATTCTTATGATATTGTAGCGGTTTATCATTGATTCAAAACAGGGATAAAACAAAATTTTCTGAAAATTTATCCTAGTTAGATCGATTTATCGCCGTTTTTAACATATGTATACAAAATTTCATGAAAATCGTTGGAGCCGTTTCCGAGATTCAGATATATTATATAAATACTAGCTGTTGCCTGCAGCTTTGCCTGCGTTAACTAAGATTTATAACGGGATCTTAGCACGCAAAATAAGTAACTTTTCTGGTTGATTTTTTACACCTTTTGTCCGAAAACCCCAAATATCTTACGGAACCCTATTTTTTTTTCAGAATAAAATTTATCCTATGTTACTCGTGGATAATGTAGCTTTCGAATGGTGAAATAATTTTTGAAATCGGTCTAGTACTTTATGAGCTTATTCTTTACAACCAAACAAACAAACAAAGTTTTCTTTTTTATAATATTATAATATATAATAAAAATAAATTAATAATAATAAAGTATAGTTATATACAAGAATTGCTCGTTTAAAGGTATAGGATTTGTAGGTTTTCTGCTCATATTCATAAATAAAGAGCTATCTGGTTAAAAAGAAATAAAAAACAAAAGCCTATGGACTATAAAAACAAAAAAAAACTCGCGGCCAGCATTTATTCAAACATATTTAAAAATAAAGTCGCACTATAACTATTTTAATAAGCTTTTATTCTCAGGTATCAATCTATCTATTTATTTATCTATCAGTCTATGTAATGGAATTTTTTGAATGTTACTGTTTTTAACCGCTATAAGACGTCAGATTATAATTCGCGCACTGACCGTTGCGTTTGTTCCAATATTCTTATCAGGATGATCAGGATAGTACATGCAAGGAAGGCACACAGCGCGTGAGTTACCAACACTGATCTTGGGGCTTGCTGCAGCACTCGTGTGAAGTGATGAAAGTGAAGTGTTAAATCAAGAAATGGATAAACGTAATTCTTCTTCTCCGAGAAAATTAATTCGAAGTACTTAAATGTTTGTTTCATTTTATCACTTCGATAGTATTAAGGGGTAGTGGCAAGTTGCTTCGCAGCCGACTTGGTACCGACACGACCGGGGTGGTACTCTCGCTCCCATAACACCGCACCGGCGCAAAGGCAAAGTGACAGCTATACTGCCGCGTTTCGTGCGTTTGTGAGTTTCCGGTGGCCTATTACGGGATTTACGGGGAACGGGGAAAGGAGGGGGACGCGTCTGCATAACACCTGGTTATTCTCGTCCGCCTCCATCAGGCATAATATTAAAATAATTGCAATGTTCATATTACTGCAATAGTACCTAGGTACTGATAGTCGATGAAATATTAAATAGAAAATAATTACCGTACTTAGAGAAACTTATAGAAGAGGGCAAGAGAATAAGCTTATTGGACATTTTTGTGTGTAAAAAAAGAAGGATTTTTAAAAATAACTGTATATTTGATTCGTACACATGTTCCTTATATTAGGTTACTGCTCAGCCGTCAGCCGTCGCTATGTATGCTGGATGCCGGCGCTTATACTAAACGTGAAGTCGACAACATACTCATCAATATCATCATTACAGACGTTAGGACATCACCGACTTACACCTGTTCCATGATTTAGTATGTTGACGAATTCATTGCTAACTATGTATATGTATAAAATGTACATCATAGACATATTAGGTTCGTTCAAGATACTTAGCAATATGATTTCACTATCGTAACTTATGAGTTTATTTATCGTAAATATTACACTAATCCTCAATTATTAAGGTGATAAATGGTAACATGTATAGCACCTCTGCATTTTGAAATTCGGCCAAAATCATATATTATTTTCTCAAAAAATTTACAACACACTAAAGCAAATTTACAAAATATTAAACTTTTCAAAAGGTATTAATAATCTTTAAACATATTCACATTACACTTTATGTTACTTTAACCTATGACATATAGACATACAAAAGTACAAAAATGTCTAGTTTATACAAAATTTAGCTAAGCCCGTTTAAAGGAATTGAGTATTTATGCAGCTTCAGAATAACAAAAGAAAGTCGCACGTTAAATTATTAGTACTCGATACGTCTTATAAATAACTTCCATAAACTATTTACAGTACTAACCATAGTTAATTTTAAATTACAGCTAATTTAAGAACAGATAAAAGAAAAAGAAAGGAAGAAATTGGCTAATAAAACATTTAGCTGCGAAGTTAACTAAGTTTGAAAAATCCGTTAAATACTCCCAACCCTGATGACTAGGATTGTCCTAAAATACTTAAAAATACCTAAAATAAACGAACCTCTGCTCCAGCCACGATATAACAAATGTCAACGGCGATACAGAGGAAGCTCGAGTACACAGATATACACAGTGGCAGTGATTATTTATTGAAGCGCTTAAAATATTTTACCGCTAAACAAAGGCTTACGAAACAAAACATATAGTCTTCCTCCATAGACGAATGTAGACTGCACTCGTGAACAATACCTCCATAGAGAATGTAGTCTACATCCATAGACAATAACGTATGAATCGTTGTAATCCAACTTAACGATTACCTACTAATATATAATTTACAACATCACTATTTACATACGATCTTGATACGATCGCTTCGTGCAGAAGTGGTTGTATCAAAATGAACTAGGTCCTATGTAATGATTAATGATTCAGTCCCACTCTCCGATGAACATGTGACGGGCGTGGGGCGCGGGTGGCGGGGGGAAGCCGCGGCCGGGGGGGAGGGGCAGGCGGCCGTACAAGGCGTAGGGGTCGTAATGCTCTCCATCTGTCAAAGTCAAAGTCACTCATTAGAGAAATCAAAACTATTAATAAAAAGCTAGGACATTTCATTTATGAAACATGCACACTCAAAAGCCTCGTAATAAAATTGCTAACCAATGAAATTGGAATATTTATGAATAGCTGGAAAGGTATTTTATTAGTCCAAATTGTTTTTAAGTCTGGGATATGTGACATAAATTACGAAGGCTTTTAAGAGGTTATGACATGATTCATGCACAGAAAAGTTGTTGTGTATGAAATGTTGTGAACATTTTATTACACATTATACATAATGACTTATAAAACTGTTATATCTAATGAAACATCTTTGTAGTTTCAGTTTAAATTGTAAATACTTTAAATCAAATAAAAAAGTTTGTGTAAAATCATGTTAGTAAATCTTTCGTTACTGTAAATATTAAAAAAGAGTTATATTGATAATTATAATAATATAATATTGTAATATAGATAGTACATTAGGTGCAAACAATATTATTATTATTACTAAGTAATTATATTAAATTGTTATTTCTTTTCACTTCACTTTATGTGTGAATTCCTGTCTAGTTATGCATCATAAATGTTTTATTTTTTTGCTTGAAACTGAAAATTCCAAATTGAAAGTATTGTTAAGAAAAATATTTTGTAATAAGGACAAATCTTTATGATATTATATTATAATATTATATTTTGATGTTGCAATGTCAAAAATGATATCGTTTCACGACTAGTTTCAATCCCTAATGATCACAATGATGCAAAGCTACGCACCGGCGGCATTTTATGGACGTTGCGATTGATCTAGAACAAAATCTTAACAATAATGTGAGTGAGGTGATAAGAAACGAAAGTGAGAAAGTGGAGTTACCAAGCGTCAGGCGCGGCGGGTGCTACCAAGCGAAGCGAATTAAGACAAAGGGTAAATACCAAGGATGGAGCGAAGACTCCGCGAAATAAAGTGAGGTTAGTGTACTAGCGGGGCTGCTGGATCACCAAGGGGCGCAGCCTCCGTTCCCTGTCGGGATAGAATTGATACATTGGCTTTTCTTTTCTCGGGGGACGGTCGTACGCACCGATTCCACTTTCGTAGGACCGTGCGTGCCAAAGAGCGGCCGGCGGCATGGGCCCGTGGGCGTGGGCGAACGGCGGCATGTGGACGGGGAACGGGCCGGGGTGCGCGTGGGCCACGCTGTAGCGCTTGCTGGGCACCGGCGCCTCCTTCAGGCTGAGGCGCTCCGTCATCGCCGGCAGCACGTGCTTGCCGTTCGCCTTCACGAAGTTGGGGACGCGAGCGCGGAGTCCGCAGTAGTAGGGGTCGTCTGAAAATAATGTGAGCGGAGTTAGTTGCCGACCTTTAATACAAAATAAATAAAAATAAACAATTAAGGAAATGATATTAGGCGTCGATTCGATAGTGACGACATCATGCCTAAAAATGTTACTCATATATATTAATATCACACACTCTAACATGTTTCGATTTGATGTCGACTACTTTACTGCTGTATAAATATCGTCCCCACAGTAACTTGTCTGTACCTAGAGATTGTAAACATCACATGAACACATTTACAGGTCCGTAAGCTCCCGCGTTGATATGGAGCCGCTCGTGCGCTTCGTGCCGTGTTCTGCATCCTACGCCCGGTACAAATGCCGTCAATTTAAATATCAAGGATATGCCCAAATGCCAAGCGAGATTGCGAAATGGTATTGTCTGGTAACCTCTGCATTCTGCACCAACACGAGCACGCCGTAATGAGCTGAATTTGACAAATGGCCGACCAAGGGCATGGGAACGACCCAACAATTATCGGAAATAGTCAATAGATAACAGATAATATGCGGTCTAGTTGATACAGTTAACTTTAATGCCAGGTGCGAATCTAGGCAGAAAGACAATCCAGTGTAGAATTTTTTGAATTCCGTTGAATAATGTGTTCTATAAGCCATTGCAAACTCGTCTTTAATCTAAGACAGAGCAGCGTTTGTAACTGGTGCAGCGTCATTTATTTAACTCGTAGTTGCTAATTTGTAGTCGGTATCCGGTCCAATAAATACTCAAGCATTTCAAGCTACAAAAAATAAGTCAGCAAAAAAAAGATATGGAACCACTGTGAAGGAATATTATATTGTATTTATGACGTCTTATACAAATGAATTCATTCCACTACATAAAATTGTACAAGGTGCTTTTTATAAAAAATACACTAAAACAATTGAATACGACAGTTACCATACAATTTAAGCGCCCGTAGCGCACAGACCACGATACTCACGGATAATCCGTGTTCAGACAATTTATTACCTAGAAATAATGTATTCTACACCGGCCGGACTATTTTTTGTGCGAGAATTAAGTTAATTAAAGCTAGCAGGTCCTATTGTGTTCCTAATTTAATGAGAAAGCCGGGGATTTTAATTACTATCCTCTAACATTGGCCAGGAATCCACAAAGGCCTTTGCGGATTTTAAAACGTTTTCTTTTCCCTTAATCTTCTCGCAACAGCTTACGACACCTATATACATAGTTGAGTATATATCGAAAAATATATTTGGATATCACTAAACCCTAAATTTTATTGATTTCTCCGTTGTTTTTCCCCTTTTTTGTATGTATATTTACAACAAAGTCGCGCTCCATTATGGAAATGCTTGTCGGGTATCCTAAAGCAGAGCATAAGCGTAAAACATTCGCTTAGTTTGCATTTGGGAGAGTAATTTACTTAACATTTTCGAAAGTCTACGCAAAACGATAATAAATAGACAAAGAACTTAAAAATATTTCGCGGCCAATCCTACAACCGTAAGAACTTACCGTATTTCTTATTATCCTTTCCTTTGTCAGATTTCCCCCTCGGGAACTGCGTCGGCGCCCGCTCGTTTGATTCTATGTCATCATAGTCAGGCTGCAAAACAAAAATATACCAAATAACTAAAGTTGACAAAATACATTTTTTATTTACATATTTGTCATAATATTAACATTCGGATGGTGATTTTTATCATTGTTATCGGACACGGCTATGGCCACATCTGAGTGCATTTACGGAGGGGTTTTATTTAGAGGTTTATATTCGTTTCAAACTTTTTAAATCACTAAATGTATAGACTTGTTCCTGGGCGGCCTCAACATCGCAACAGAGCTAACCCACTCGACTCGCGAGCTAACGAACACGACCGACACAAATGTTCCTCGGGAATCAGGATAGACGTGTCGGCCAGATTATATTATCGGAGCGGACGGACGGACACGAGAGATGCTCACTCCTCTCTAGTCTATATACATCTCAATAATTAAGACGGAGTGATCAATTAAAACACCAGCTACTGTATACATTAGTAACATTTGGCAACAATTACAGTTAAAAAGACAAGACTGTTATAAAAACAAAGTGTGAGCGAGATAATTCTTTAAAGTATATTATAGTATCTACCCTGAAATCCATTAAGTACTCTAGAGAAAAAACCAACATTTTTGTTTGTCACTACCATTTATTGAAGAAAAAAAAACTTTTATCTTTCGAGTGCGTAAAAGAAAAGTTAAAAAGGTACATTTATTTGTTTCCAAAAAGCTTTAAAGAAATAAAAGCGTGGGCAATGGACATTACATTACTTATCAGGTGCGGGTGTGTGGAGGGGGCGAGGAGGGGGTGAGGAGCCGAGCACGGCCCGGGGGGCGGGGAGGTGTCGGTCGGTGTCGAGCTGATGTCGGGTACACGCACCACCCTTGTCGCGCAGACTTATGACTTAAAAATGTAAAACCACCCAGGCGACCATATGTAATTTATACACGCCTATCCCATGCGGAGGAGATTGTTGCAATGAAGAAACTATTTTTATTTCAAGGTCAAACAATTTATGTCCTTTTGATTGAATTTGGTTCCGTCTAAACATAAACGATACTAAATTGACTATGATACAAAAGCCTCTACAATTATTATATTAGAAAAATAAAAGAATCACGTAAAATCTCTACACGAATTGTGACGTCATAGTGAAATTTTTTTTTAAAACAACACAATGTATAAGAAAATTATGTATTTTTTGAGAGCCATTAGCAATGGTATTCGAAAAACTAAAGTCATTAAATTAATACCTGATATGATATAATTTTTAATTGTAGAGACAACAATCAAACAATAAATAGTTTTGTAGCCAAGCTTACGTACAACCTGTATATTATACTAAAATATAGTATTTGTTATAAACTAACTTTCTTTTTCGAAAACCCCAACTAAACATAAATATTAAATATGAAATTTACCTCAATTATTTCTTTATATTATTGAATGCTAGTAATAGGTCGGTACGGACGCGCGGTGTTCCGTATTATTATGTAAACGCGCGGTACAGGCTACAGCTGTAATAAATCGTACGCGGCACGCGACAGGCTGCTATTCAAAGTGAAGTGCGAAAGTATTAACATGAAATGAATCCGTACAAACAAAGGGCATTCTTCATTGCTGTAGTGTCATAGTAAAAAGGGAATTAAAAGGGATCGCTTTCGCCAACGTTGATCCGCGGCGGGCGGCGATGATATCTGACGCGTCGGGGTGCCGCGGCCGGGACGCGACCGCCATTGTTCACGCGTCGAGGATTGTGACTTGAGTACAGTCAGCACGAAAATTGCAGAAACAACAAGTTTCTTTTGTCACTCATTTTTGCGAGATATTAATGTAAAAAAGGCGCTTTATAATATTATAGGCCGGGACGCTATTATAATATTTTGCTTTTGAAATATTATACCAAAGTGACCTTCGTAGGTTGTGCTCATCATTTATAGATATATACATAATATATAATATATGTCATATATATGTAATATGTAATATATAATATGTGTCCATGACCCCGTGCTGACATCTATATTTATCATACAAATATCTGCACATGGCGGGATTAGAACCAGCGACCACTGCGTACAGTGACATGTTATATTTATAATAAAAAAAACAAAATTCTGATCAAGATTGAGGAGGTCAAACTTAAATTGATGCCGAAAACGTGTGTTTCGTAGCGATGGCAGATAACATCAGGATGGATGAATTGGGATGGTTTCTACCTGCAAAGCGATGTATACACACACGCTTAACGCGAAAAATAAAAACATTATGCAGCTGATGTAGTGGATGGTGCTCAGGGTCCGCGAAATCAATGTTAATAATATCACATTGATAATTAACATAAGACAAAGTAATTATAAATTCAAGCTAAATGCTACTTTGAGAGTTCCATGTTCAGCAGTACGGTTCAGGACGGATAAAGACTGATGATGATGCTGGAAGCCCTAACGTATTTTTAAAAGTCGCAAAACAAATATGTCTGAAGGATGAACAAGTCCTACGCACCAAGTTCGATCCTAAAATAAGATGATCTGATGCATATCAGAAATACGAATTTATTATGATTAAATATGGACTTATGAATATTGACTGGGCTTTAAAATCCATTAGGGGGTCATTATAAATAACCGGCCCTTAATGAATCGTAAACAAGTGTTACTTAATAACGTTATAATTTTAAGTTTGTTTGTGAGATAAGGCGCGTATCGGCGAGGCGTATCCTCGTGTAGTGCAGCCGCGACCAACCGTCGGGTCGGTCCTTATAATTAATTTTTATTTTCGTAAAGTTGATTGACCTTGAATAACATTTGCTATGTCTTCGAATGTGTTACACGTTATAGGTATTTAAAGGGATGTACTTTTATATAAATTATAAATCTATAACAAAAACAATAGCATTCATAGAGACTGCTAATAGAAGCCAAAACTTCTAATTTAATAAAGTTAGCTAGAAAGTTTCTAAGTTGAAATTATGAGTGTAAGAAATTTAACATTTTAATAAGTACAAAAAAATTGAAATTTCATGATACAGCATAATGTCACGCTGCATGTCGGTGACGCAAATCTATAAGATCTTCCCCTACCAAAAGTACTCAACGTGGCTACAGTAGGCTTAAATCATACTCAAATTAACAGGTTCTTTTTTAATTTAGAATATAAAAGTTCATTAAAAGTGGCACAAGTTGAGTATCTCTGACACAATACACCCGACGTTAACATTATTGTTATCCAGAGGGAGCCAATAAAAGGTTGATGATAACAAGGATTAACACTTTGATCCGTGTAACAATGATAGTATATAAAATTATGGTTTCATATTTAACAAATAAAATATAAAGAAAGGCTCAGTTGACCGACATTATATTATTTAACGATCGATATCATAATGCAATTGACAGCTTCAAGTTAATGCCAATTATTGGAACACAAGTTGCCTTAAGAAACATATTAAAACCGACTTAAAAAAAATACAAATTAAAAAGTAATCTTCATAAAGAAAGGCGTTTTTTATTTTGTGTGCCTGCAACTAGTAATCAAGCTATTCTTCTATTGAGGTACTTATTAAAAAATAGAAAATCCAAGACTTGTCATTAATTTATCATCGAGGCCTTGTGTTATGTATATTTAAGTACAATGAAAACAGTTTTTTTATTCTAGATTTTATTACCAAGACCATTAAATAATAACGCAATGATCCGACGTCCCTACTGTAAGAACATAGAGATTCACTTGCGGTCCACAACAATCGTCGGCCATTTCTGAACTCAAACAAGAATTATAAGAAAAGAATGTGTAAATTGATTTATAAGGATAATAGAGATTGCGCGCGTAAGTAGGTGCAATACAATTTGAAATAAAGCAATTTTCACTAGCGAGTTACGCGCAAACAAACCGCGTCTAATGTACGGTCAGCAACATCATTACACGTAACATATTTTAACAACAATCTTCGCGTATTGCGATATCGGCCATTTATTAAATTGCTTTTTGATAAGAATAAGATAATATAGGCAAATTTATTTATTGCCCCCGAATGGCAATACCGGATTTCAAGCGTGAATAGCGAATTATATTATATTCACGCCTCGTTGCAGTGCAAGTTGCAACTCTAAATATATTTTCATTTTACATACAATCAGTCAGAACCTGAACGTTTTCTTTTAACGTCCATAAAGAGCAACCGAGCAGTCGGTCCTTACGGGTCACCGTTAGGAGGAGGTCGGTCATATGGTGGTCGCCGGTGGACGCCCATGGTCACCGGAACAACTAAAGGTTATGCAGATGCATCCCCATCCCCCAATGGACCACCGGAATCTCAAGCTTCACCCTGGTATTGTGGTTAGCAAGCGGGGTATTCGTGCAATTTACAAAGTGTCCCACTAAGGATAAGTTAGCTCAGAAGGATATTACAATGTAAAAGATTTCATGGAATATACCAATTACCACAGCTTAAGTTTAACATGTAAAATTATTATAAAATACTTGAAAATACTCGCCGCTGAGTTTGATTCGCCGGTTCTTTTCAATGGGCTGGTCTTGGAATCAGTTTTGGATTTACGTTTAAAAAGATACTATGTTCGTACTATTTTGGATACAAAAATTTGAATTTGATATTTTATTTGTGGTGTTTATTTAAACGTGCTTACAAAATATTTTCAGATCGATCATTATTGATCTTGTATTAAATTACCTATATACATTGCATAATACACTCTAGCTTTACAATAAACTCTAGCTGAATATTAACCAATTTATTTTTAACTGGTCGCTTTGTGATTTCTATTCAATTAATTTAATACCAAGGTCTTAAACTAAATATGATGTGGTCACTTTTGAAGCAAAACTGAAATAGGTAGTGTTGTACCCTGTCACTGACGTTGTTTGACTCACCTTAGGAATGTCGGCTGGTCCGTAGCCATTTTCTCTAGGAGGCAGTTTCGGAGGCTTGTCCCCTCTCCTTTGTCCCATTTGCATCATGAGCTGCTCCCTAGTGGCGGCCACCACCCCGTGGCCGTTGGGCCCGTTATGTCCGTTGAGTCCGTTATGTCCGTTGAGTCCGTTGTGGCCGTAGCCGCCGGAACTGCCGCTCGATCCGGAGCCGTTGGCGTTGGAGCTGGCGATGCTGTAGGGGTCCTCGTCGGGGATCGGGATGCGCGGTCTGTTCTTGATGTCCATGGGCCTTTGAACTGTTGACAAGAAAAATAATGTGAATATCCGATTAATTTAGTAAGAGGCAGTGCCATGCTGCTTTGCAGCAGCACTCGCTTAAATAAAACCGGCATAAAGTGACAGTTATGCTGTAGAGTTTCGTGCGGTTTGTTAATTTCCGGTGGCCCGTTTTGGATGTTATAGGGAAAGGGAGGGCAAGGCTTCGAAAGTGCGTTTGCCCTTCTGTGTAATAAAAAAAATATCGTTTTCCGCCACAGCCGTCAATAAATTTCATATCAATGATAATATTAATTTTAGCCCAATGCCTAAAATGTATCATAAATATTGTTCCCTAATAGCGGAATGTTGGTTCGAATGTTCTAACATTATATAATACCCTAGTCAGACTGACGAAGCGGACTGAAGCACTCCGACTACGGTATAACAGCATCAGCAGCGCTCACCATCTTGATACTCCTATATATTGTCTCGGCTATGGATTTGTAATATCAACAATAGTAATCTTTAAACGATTGCCGTTAAAAGATTCTGCCATAAGGAGGTTTTTCTTTACGCGTTAATATTAATTATACACGTTTAAAAAGATAAGGAGTTTGAAATTTCGTGGAATACCAACGCGACGATCCT
The DNA here is from genome assembly GCA_905333005.2 of Lycaena phlaeas. Lineage (NCBI taxonomy): Eukaryota > Metazoa > Arthropoda > Insecta > Lepidoptera > Lycaenidae > Lycaena > Lycaena phlaeas. The sequence continues at coordinate 18,881,010 of HG995171.1, read as the reverse complement.
AATGTTTTGCAAAGTCTTAAGAATTTTATGGAAGTAATTAAATGAATGAATCACTTTTATCGTCCAGTAATGGTTAAGTGATTAAAACAAAACCAATAAAATATTACCTTTTTTAAAACTTATAATATGTTTATTAAATACTAGTCTTTGCTTGCGGCTTCGCCTGCGTGGAGTTCGGTATAGAAGATTATGTGTTTCCGTTGTAGTGCCCTGACTTATATGTATTAGTATATAAGATATATTGTATTGATTTAATAAAGAGTATTATACCGGCACCCGAACCGTACACACGCCATCCACCTCTCTCCTACATTACATGGCGACCCTGCCAGTGCTGCCTCGCGGCAGCGCTGAGCCTTTGTTTAAATTAATATAATTAAAATATATAAAATAATATGAATATATAATTAAGCCATACTAAAATAGGAAGATAAAAATATAATAATGACTTAAATATTATATTAAATAATTAAAACATATTATTATAATGGAGAAATAAATAAATAATATAAGAAAATAACATAGCAATAACAAATGACGAACCATCAAGATTATTAAATTAACTGAATAAATTACAAGAAGAAGAAATACAGAAAAAAAAGTTAAGAAAGAAGAATAAAAAAATAATTATTAAATTATGAGAAAAAATAAAAATTAAATAACAAAGAGATGCAGAGGAAAAAGTCGGTGTCCAAGGAATCCAGAGGAAAGCCGCCGGGAGATATTGCTGTCCAAGGAATCCAAAGGAAAGCTGCCGGGAGATATTACAGAAAAATAAGCTGTCTACCGAGAAAAGTTGGCCCATCCATTATCATCTTAAGTCGATTAAATACTACAGAGGTATATTTTTATTTTATATATAAATAGATATCTCAATAATTCACTAAATAAATTTGGTACAAATTGATGAATAAATAAATTTAAAGAATGCTTTACCTAAAATTTTAGATATTATTATACGTTATTAGAGTATTTAAAAAAAATGTAATTAATATCAACATTTTGTCAGTATATATTCATATTGTAATGATATAAATCTCATGTATATTTTTTGACAATAATATTAATGCAACGTAGTACATTCTTGTGTTGGATACTTGCTAGACATTGATATAAAATAATATAGATATTTTTTTCTCATGTTGTTAATTAAATAGAAAATAATGGAATTAATAAAATAAATAAGAATAAATTAATTATGACTCAGATAAATAATTTAGGTTCAACTTTTATAGTTTTCTTGATTTAGAAAATTGCGTAGATTAATTACGTATTTAACCGGACTGACATGAAAAGGGAAAGTAGTTATGATTAAAAGAGTTGGCTATATTTATGAATAATGTGGCTGCAAACGCATTATTTCGATAAATAAAGAAGGTTAGAAATAAGAGTAGGAAACAATGAATTGACAAAAATATACTTTCTTAGATAACACTTCCTTCGATGAACGGACTGATCACCCGCCCGTCGATTGGAAATACTAAGAATTGTATTAAATTAAAAGAGACGAGTTTTTAGAAGATGTTTTTTATGAAATATAGTCCACATACTTGATCATGTCAAACGCGAGACGTTTCCGTGAGAGTTTTGAGGATTATTTTGAGACTAAGTAGGAAGGTATAAAAGAAATATAAAAGAAAAGAGACGACATTGATAGAAATGTTAATATAGTAGATAGGAGACATTTAAATTGTCTGAAATTGTGTGTTAAATCCTTCCATTCGATCATGGTGTGAACGAGCTTTCCTCCGTGAGATATGTTGGAGTCTAAAGAGACTTAAATGATGACCACAAGTTATGTAGAAAGAAAGTATATTATGTTAAAAGATATTATGAGTATGTATAAGGGAATATACGAAAAATAAATAAATAAAATGTAAAGTGAATAGGAAAAGTAAGAAAATAAAATGAATAAATGAAGTTAGTGTATATAGCCTGTATAGGTTGAGAAATAAAATAAAGGAATAAAAGATGAAGATATTAAGTTAGGGTTAAAATATGTGAAACCCAATGAAAAGATATGATAGGAGATTAGGAATTTATGAAGAATAAATAAAGTATTGATGAGAATAATGATGATACTGATGATGAAATAAAATAGGAACTTAGTAGGGGGGGAAGTGAATAAAAAAGATCCAAAATATGTATAATTCACTTATGTGCATGTAGATAGGAAAATGACTATGTAAAAATAACGTGGAAGTTATAAAGAATGACTATGTAAAGGTGATTGATATAAATGATGATGATGAATGTTATAAGTGAGTTGTAATATCAGTTAGTAACGAGAACCTTAAATAGTTAAGTCATTTGAAACATTGTTATTACTTATCGTTGGCCCGATGTATTTGATATCGTTACCTTTTATGTAGCATGGACTTAATAAACAAACCCTGTCATCTCAATACGACCTCCCAAGAAGTTGGCATACGGTATCTATGTTATGAATTTTATGTTCTGATCTATAATTATTGGTAATAATATAATTAGTGTTTAAATTATTGTCATTTGTTATTGTTATTGTTTTGTCATTGTTATTATAAAATATTATGTAATCGAAGTATTATAAATTTAAAATTATATCGTAGGTAATGAATATTATTCTTAAAGAAAAAAACTATAAAATATATTTAAGTTTTTTTTAATTTTAGGAAGGGAAATGTAGTGCCCTGACTTATATGTATTAGTATATAAGATATATTGTATTGATTTAATAAAGAGTATTATACCGGCACCCGAACCGTACACACGCCATCCACCTCTCTCCTACATTACACCGTGATAGTATGACATAAAAAATTAAGTAGTGTCTATCGATTACCTCTGCGCACGGACTCGTCTAAAACTAAGTATCTTTACGATTTAAACCTACTTCATAACCAAAACTCTATGTCAGTTGTTGTTTTCTTATGTTTATGCGAATTAGGGCCTGTTTAACAATCTCCAGTTAAGTGCCCAATAGGCTATCGGCAACATATTTAACAGATATTTGACAGATACTCCATACTCTATCTGTCAAATATGTTGCCGATAGCCTATTGGGAACTTAACTGGAGATTGTTAAACAGACCCTTACACTCATTATAATGAAAAAACTTTTACGGACTTGACCGCGGTTTATTAAGTTAGTTTTAGAGAGAGAGGACTGAGACTGAGTGCTCCCGTGACCATGGTGCCACCAAGTATCCGAAGCGTCGAGCATATAAAAAACTATTATGTTTTTATATGCCCGACGCCACGATAAAAGCCGTAAAAGTTGTTTCTTTATCTCAGTTCTTAGCTTGCAACATCCAGGGACACAAAATGCAACGAAATATACTTCTAATGAATTGTAACTAATGTAACTTGAAATGTTGCTAATAGAAACGGATATCGGTAACCGTAGAACCTTGTAGAGCGAAGTGGGGTATATTAATAATTCAATATTAGACTCGTAGTATCTCAATACGGCTCGTCTGATCGCGCAGTCGACGTATAATGTGTTGCACAACCTGAACTAACGTCGTGATGCAGTGATCGGATGGCAATCACTGCTGCCACGACCCACGGTGCGGTGCGGTGCGGTGCGGCGCGGTGCGACGCTAAAGGCTCTATATAATTAGTCTATATCCACTTGATCGTACATGTTTCTAGACTAAACTGAAGTTTTTAAGTTTGTCCCGGGTTTTAGGTTGCCGTAAGTATTGATGAATTAATCCAGGAGGGGCATTTTTTTAAAATACTCATATATTTCCGTTATTATGATCATTACAATAAAATACTACAAAAGCTCCGTCCCTTTGATTTTAAAATACGGAGTATATTTTAATATTCGAGAAAGAAACATCTTACAAATATAAGTTTACTTAATCCTGAAATGGTTATCTCGTATTTTTTTTTATTTCAATGAAGGAATTCCCTATGGTATAGTCACATAGTCCTTTTATAATGATGGCATGGTAGCTTGTGTTGCGCTGCAGTTGGTAACAAACTAACAATAGTAAGTGAACGTACGATCCGTAAACGGGGCTGTGATTAACTCGCCGTGAATGCAGCGGGGCGGCATTCGACGGCGTAACCTAATAAACTCCTACAATCAATATAATATTATACCGAATACCGAATATCCTTGCTGTTTTGGCTCTACAACCAGTGCTGGTTAATCAATACGCTGTTTGTGTTTAAAGGTCTCAATACTAAGAATGATTATGTTTAAGGTTACAATCGATTTAACAAATTGAAAAATATATTTGCCCTAACAAATCGTTTTATTATATAATTAATGCTAATCTAAGAAATTATTAACTATAATTGCCAAGAAAACAGTTTGTCAATTCCAGAACGAGATTATCGACGCAGCGTTGATGGCTATTACTTATTAGAAACATATTAACAGCTCTTATCCAAACACTCCAAACAATCGATTATGAATCTGTTGTCGGAGCAACTTTCTCGCGGGTAAATTATAGACCATGAGGCGGCGGAAACGCTGCGGACTCCGGAGCGTCCACAGTGGCCCGCTGCCCCGAGCAGGAGCCGATTAACTTTGTTCGGTAAGTCTATATTAATTAACTTTAATTATCTACGGTGATTAAGCTTGAACAACGAGTGCCGAGTGCGCTATGATTTTCAAAACTTTGGTCGACACGAAAAATTATTACGTATAAAAAATATAAGAGACTCAATTATTTAGCATTGTAATATTTCTGGTATGGTGATGGGACAGGTCACTCGTCGGACAGGTCGCGGGTTCCAGTCCCAAGGCCAGATGCGAACGTCTGTTCCGGGGTGTGTGTATGTTACTGAATACCGTTACAAGTTTTTTTAGGTCGACTGAGGCTAGATCTTAGGAGCTAGATATTAGGTTAAAATATAATATACTATCGCTCGCTCACAGGTGAAGAAAAACATCGTGAGGAAACCTGCATGCCTGATGAGATTGAAAGTCTTTAAAGGCGTGTGAAGTTCACCAACTGGTGTGTGCACTATGACCCGATACCCTTACTTAATTTCGAGGAGGAAACCCTTACTTTCCACCAATGGAAGACTATAATATTATTAGTTTTCGTCTTTATATTGAGGAGAAGTTGGTTTTGTACACAACACGTTTGTAAGATAAGCTAGACGTGAACGTTTCGCCACGGGATGAGAATAGAGATTAGTGCGGCCCGCGGGCGGTGATCGGAATACTAAGTCGCGTCCTCCGCGCCGCACCATCGCCAGCAGAACATCCACAACCAGAGACAGCCGGGGCCCGGCGGCCGAGACACACGTAGCTGATGTCATCCTCAGGTTCAGATAACATATTTCATACAGATTCGTAGCTTTTTGGTATTCTAACGTATTTATCACAATATTATATTTCGACATTCTTGGGCGTGTGTGAGTCCATCCTATGAGTAGAAGACGATTCAGGAACATTACCATTGACATCCTACTATTTTTTATTATAAACGCAAATGTTTGTAAGAATGTTACTCTTTCATTTCGTTTAATTGTTACTCTTTCACACAAAACCTACTGAAGAGATTATTATGAAACTATACAATAATTTACCTTACACATCAGAATAACACATAGGCTATAAATAGGATGGAGGTGAAAATACAACATATTTACCAAAAAATAGACGCGGTTTTGTGGCTCATCTATATTATGATAAGATGTCGCATCAACACACGACGAGATGGTAATCGCAGCTGGTTTATGATAGGATCTGGGCTACAGGCAACAGGCAACAGGACCTACCATCAATCGGACTATAAATCATACTATTCGCATTTCGCCACCGAAGTATCCACGGTATTTCTTTCGTGAATGTTAAGTTTCATATTTAGTCTTTTAAGTTACTTCGCGAAGTGTCAGTGTTGAAATTGAATCGATAATCGTAACTGATACAGCCAAACAAAATTCTTTATTACCAAACCGAGCTTCATATCTCAGTAAATTTTAATTGTATAATTCTTCTGACATTTGTAAATTTTTATCACATTATGCCTGTTGAGGTGATTGTTAATCTTTTGTCGTAACAGTTGCCGAATATACTTTATACATCTAATCGGCTATATCTGTACTTATTTCATTTTACAACTTGTGTAAAATGGTTACACTTTCGTTTTTTAGTCGTGTCATGTTCCTTGGTGACAGCATCGATATGTTATAAGGAATAGAAGCTTAGCGGATATCAATAAAGTGTAACAGGTAGTTAATATGTAAACAGTTATTATCATTCAGGTTACAATTTTAGCACCGAAAACATGGCGCGTGTTAAAATAAAATAAAAAATAAACGGCGCTAAATGTATTTTATAGCTTCATATTTGTCCAGAGGCTAGGAGGCGTACCTATATCAAAACACACATTAAATGCAGGATATTAATCATGATTTTAGATTAGCCCTCGGGTCCGCGAAAGAGCTCGATAATTGAAATTTTCTACGAATGTCTTTTCACAAGACTCACCGATCAATAAGAAAATACATAGTTTAGTAGTAAAGAAAATAACAAAGTTAATTTAAAATCTTATTAATGTAATACATCTAGTTGCTCTGATGTCATAAGCGATAAGAGTACTTTTTGCATAACATAAGTCACGATTCCGAGTAACAGCTTCATTCAATTGCCATTCCGAATTCAAATAGCCGTAATGAGAGACGGTTGATCGGCTTACGGTGCACCGGTGATACAGTTGGGCCACAACTTGTACAAGGATCACGAATTGAACCATCGAATCAAATCATAATTTGTTTTTCACAAATGAGATTATTATAAATACTTATTTAAGTCGGAAAGAATAGAACACGTAAGAGAAGCCTCTAGTATCTCAGTTTATCTTAGCAAGTATTAGAAAAAATCAGGTTTTGTTTTTATCTATTATTTCGCCATCGTACCCTCAATCACGGTCTGATTATCTGGAAGGTTCTTTGGGTGGTTGTATTATTATATTTTTTTAGGTAATATGGGTTAATGCTTTCGGATGATCCAGGTTTACCTCGGGTGAGGCTCCTGGATCTATGTGGGTACTCGCACTTGGGTAATACTAACCCACTAAACCACATGCGCCCTTAGCCGTTTCCGAAGGTCTCGGATCTGCATCAAGAGGCCTCTTCAGCCTCTATCAGTAACATTACTCTCTCGCAGAAGGAAACTATAACATACTGTAGCTATTACCATTACGGATAATTATGGAAAATACTATATTATATTTTTTGTTATAATTATAAAATTAATTGAAGTATCTGTATTGGACAGCTAATTATACTAAATAATTCACGATGGTCACCGCACGAGTCGATTTATCTAATCTTTATACGTATATCGATGTGGTTTTGTTCAATACTTTTAACACGTAAGCTTAGATATTGCAACAGCAATAACAACGCGGAAGTGATAGGTTCATACTCATCTCATGTATTTACCGAGATACGTAATCAAATAGATTTATTTGAGCGGCGCGGCCGATAAACGGTGGCCAGACCGCGAGCCCGCGAGATCTAGCGGCGGATCTTATCTACGGAAATCGAGAGAATCTCCCGTTCCCATGGTGTATGATTTGAAAACCAATATTCGATGTACATCTGAAATTAGCCGCGAACTCGACAGTAAAGATTACATTGCGGCCACCGCACGTCGGGTGATGGTTGCGCCTGCGCTGTGAGAACTGATTCAGATGTGTTATTTATTACGCAAATAAATCCCAGGTTGCCTGAATGATAACAGAATTGAATTATTACGACTAGTTTTATTAAGGCTCGGCACAAAATATCATTAGTTTGTTTGCTTATTCCGAGACACATTTAGAGAGATGACTTTTATGATTTAATGCATTTGTATATACTATATAACACACTACGATACAAAATGATATACTCGTATGTATTCCTGGCGCATACTTTTGTTTTAAATCGGTACAAGTCACGGACGTGGGACGTCTCTAAACTGTCAGAAGACCGAACCATGACGAACAGGTCTATTATCATCTGACATTCATCAGAATTTATCCGTCGCCTGTCGAACGTAGACCTCCTTCAATGAAAGCCAAGACAACCAAAGGTAAGAGGGACTTGTAGGCCACGCCACCATATCATACCACCTCCGGCGCCGAGCGACACTGACTCTAGCACCAATTAACAGTGGAGATAACCACACATCCATTGAATATACCACAATATGCTTAGTCATTAATATTTAGGTCAATGTCAATTGTGTTTTAATTTTAATCTTTAACTTTAAAACGGACTTGCTGGTGATAGATGTTTCACATTAGAACCGATATTAGTGTGCACCGACACACCACCACCCATTTTATTTTTTATTTACAGAATACCTGATATAATATGCATTTCGTTAAAAAAAATATTGTTTTTTACAAATACTATAGACGTAATAATAGAACGACATTGGTCTGAATACAACAGAGATACGACGGTCACCGTTCAAGGTCGAGTGCATGAACCATCAGAATATTTTAAAGTTTTCTCTTATTAAGAAAATTAGTTTTGCCCACGCTAAGTTGGGAATTCGGCGTGAGAATATTGCATTGTAAAAATTAAATGTAACGTGTTTGTTAATGATAAGTGAGGTCGGATGGTTGTCTTATTGCATCAGCTGTGAGACCGCTCGCGCAGACTTCGCTTCTCCATGTCGTGTGTATGTAGCTGATGAGGCAGCACACGATGTCATTGTGTTGTTTAGGTATTTAGGTATGTTATTTAGGTTTGACATCTATAACATGCTTGTAAATAGCATTTAGAAATCTTATCTATGTTGATAAGCTTATGTGATCTACCTTTATATAAATTAGTATTTTTCCATTATATTGTTTGCTTCGACTGAACTTATGGACGTATATTTTATAATATACAAGACTTTATCAAAACAAAAGTATTTCGTAAACCTAAGTTTGAAACATGCATTTTAGTTATTTATGAGATCAGGAAATAAGGGATATTTATTCATGAAGACTCGGTTGTTTTAGCTATATTTAGCTTTGCATTTTAAATTTGCTGCGTCCATTTAAATGGGTACTTGCGAAATTCTGATAGATTGTAATATATTAAAGTACTCCGTCAGTGTCAGCTGTAGTGTTAGCCAATTCATCCCGCGTATCCCGGCGTACTCTGGGATAATCTCGAATGATTTTTCCTCGAGCAGCCTCCACCCCGGTGTAATGGCGTCCAGCCACAATTCGATTTAGATCTGCGGTGGTCGGAAGGATTGGAATGAGGAATAATGTGATCCATTACGCGAATAAATAGCCCAGATGTTATTTGTGTTACGATTTATTTTGTTGTACAATCTCAGTTTTTATTGAATTTAGCGAATGGTTTCCTGCTATTAAGATTGGATCAAGAGTGTTGCTGCATTCTATCTGCCACAGTCCGATGTGGTTACCAGTTCCTTATTGTATATCGAAGACTAAGGTCTGGATTTGGTCTCCCTCGCTGTGACTCTAGTGTAGGCTAGACCTAGACTAAAATCAATCCATAACATATACACATAGGCCGTTTGTACTCGGGCTGAACATTAATTTATTAATTCTAAATCTTGTTAAACAGTTTTTACGTTTCCCGAGACATACTTTCATATACATACATACATAAATATACTCTCTGGTTATGTATTTCGAGTTTAGTTCTAAAAAAAATTATGTATTTATGAATGTATTCTGTATTAATATCCACACTGACATATATTACCTTATACAGTAGCCAACGTCCATTTATTATCGAATAGCCTACCATGAACCATCTGGCCACTAATAACATGTCTTATAAAGACTCGGTATTGAGGTTACTAATGTTTTTTTACCATTAAAGAGTATTTTAGATCGCGATTTGATTTAAACTGTCGTAGTTATTGAATGATATTTTATCTCACCCAACGAGGGATGCTGGTCACCGACACGGGTTTGCTAATTGAATTGAATCTGAAGACTAATGCGACTGAAGCGACTATGTGAAAGGAAAGTGTCAAAGATTAAAGTATAATAATAAGTTAGGACTTCTCTTAATGTCCATATTGTATACGAGGTATTAGCCGCAGTCCGTCTAAGTTAATTCTATGATCGTATCTTTAAAGCCTTGCCTTAATAAAGCGTTACATCGGTGAAATATGTTTTTCAAGTGAATCGATAGGTTCAAAGGTTTTTATAGATACAATCTAAAAGCTGACGATCAATTCATACACGGGTAGGCCGTCACATGAGGCCCGGTAGATGTGGGACATCTATGTTAGTATTGATTTTAAACGACATCAGCAGCATCATGCCGTTTACTGTCACGGCGAAGGCAAGGGCGAGTCACACGTTTCAAATAAGAAGTTGTACCAACCTGGAGGCAACTTGGACTTGAGCATGTCCATGGCGACGACGTTGATGACGAGCACCCAGATGGGGCACTCGAGCAGCTCGCTGTCCGACTTGACGAAGGCCACGGCGCTGAGGCACTGCGTCTCCAGCCGGCGGCGGTCCGGGTACGAGCGCCGCAGCTCGCGGTTCACGTTCGATTGGAACTTCTTCATGTCGAATAACTGGAACAAACACACCCGTTCACAATCCTCCGTACCAACATTACTCTATGAAGCAGCGAACAACAAAGAGCTGATGTTGATGATGATGAACCTAAAATTAAATATGCCTGTAAAGAATAGTCGTTCCGATTGTCCGAGGATAATTATCGATTATAATATCGAATCAACTTATTATAGCCATAACTCCTAAGTTACAAAAATAATTGGAAAATCAGGTATTACTTTTACAATAATTTAGAAAAGTTTACTGGCAAGTCGGTATTTAAGGTAATTCGCAAAGTTTTATTTTCAGGATTGAGGATTCTTGCTGTGGTCTAAAACGTGATCGGAAAGTGATAAGAATACTGCAGAAGCCCAAAACCTTGACTATCATGAGAAGACGCCTGTTCAGTTTACGATCAGCTCGTAATACGCCAGTTGCTTAACAAACCCAACAGACCACGCGCGCAAGGGAGAGTGGCCATCCATGAGGCCGCCGTCGAATTAAAATAAACACGATAACATCATAATACACTATTTGTGATCCATCAATAGTTGAGATGTTATCGTATTACAGAACGTCGGTCGAGGATCTGTGATGAGGCCGCTGTCGAGAGCTGTTATCATTACTAATGTCTCTGGTTACACTTCGTTACTGTACAGTATACTACTCTTGGAAGATACATATAAATAAAGATTATAACTACATTAAATTGATTTCATACGGGGGGACATTATGTGTTAGTTAAAATTAAAAACAAATTGTCTTTGTCAAATTCAAATCCAGTCTGTGCTAGTCAGTATTTACTCCCAGTCACTTGATCAGTGTGAGTATATAGTAACCTGTTATATACTGTTTAAGATTAACTTTTGACTAAGCGACCAAATAAACACAAATAGTACAGAAAACTGTTGCTAGTGGAATGTATATGATGATATGATGCATAGAAAAATAAGACTTTTTGGGAGTTTTTAGAACAAGTGGCTTTGACTAATATTAGAATTTCATAAATTACATAATTGTTATTAATAACACTTAGCAAAGCAAACCAAAATAAATATAACTCGATTGTAATACATAGTTCATTGAAAGCTACATTAGGGTAGCGTTTCTCAGAGGTTTTTTTTTCAAATGTGTTGTGGGTTAGTATAAGCTTAAGTTTGAGTTGTGGTTGAAAGTCGCTACTCTTAGCAGCCATCTTAGAAAAGGGGTTAAAAGGGTTATCGCGCTGTATGCCCTTAGCTATTATTTTTATTTAAATAATCTCATTTTTCCATTTCACGACAAAAAGTAATAGAAATAAAGTTGTAAACAATTTAATTTTACACAAATGTTTGTAATTTTTCTATAGGATCACTAGTCTAGCGAGATACGGTGTCAAAACTATTTGCACCATATTCCACGAAGGCTGTTAAGTTAGGTTATGACGGGGAAAGGACTTATATCCCATATCTACACATTAAAATTTTAAAATTGCGTCCCCTGAGAAATGCACGCTTAGACCTAAAAATGTAACATTTCAATGGACTATAAATATTAGATCAGATAAATGCTGTGAGACGTATCGACGGAATTGAATTAGTTTCGAAATGTCGGTGCATCGAGAGAGCAGCCGAGCGCCGACGTCAGCGATGGGACGATAGTATCTACAAAAAAACGCCGAAACTCAGCGGCCAATTATTATTATTCTCATTTCATCGTGAACTATATTGTATTATTGTATTAGCTAAAAGCATTTCGAAACTCGTGATGGTATAATAGGGACCGTGACGCTTCCAGACCAACTCGATGACAGAATGATTTCGGTAAAGAGGCTTTAATATATGATTTAAGATGCGCCGGTGCCTCCTATTACGTAGTTAAGAAAGTGCCTTAAATGTCTGTCTTAGTGAACCCTAATATATGGTTTTAAAAACATGTCGAAAGATGTTTTTTATTATGTCGTAATGTTGAAGCTACCGTCGCGCTATGGTTATTGTTTAACGCGCACACGTGTATGTACGTGAGGTGTATTATTTATTTATTGTTTAAATTCGCATATAAGATCTATATAATTACCTCCATTATTCACAAAGTGCTTTAAATCTAAAGCAATTCTTATCCCAAAGTTTATATATTATTTTGTGTCTGTTTATTTTATTGATTGACTGTTAAATTTACTGATAGATGACTCTTTTATATCGCTCAGCAGTTTATTAAGGATTACCCGTGAAGGAGTGCGGGTGTCACGTGTTAAGACATTTACCACAAATGATGATATTGAAGTGAAACTTCTTTAGAATCGTTGTGATTTCAACCGGATGCAACGGAAAAAACGACAGGTAAAAAAGACACAAATACAAAAGAATGAGAGAGCAAATGTGGGAGTGTATACGTATATTGCAGACTGTTTAATACTTGCTTGCATTTGAGCATTTAACATGTGTTTCACTTCTATCGTGTGTGAATCACACACAGACCTTTTTTTATACCATATGTTATTTACTTATAAATAAATAATAAAGAAAGAAATATTACGAGATAAAGCTCAAAAAGGTGATAATATTGCTAAAAATTAAAGAATATTCCGCTGTTGTATGCAGAGATCCAGGCTATCTAGCTCTATATGTAGAGGTGAATAGAGCGGAAATACTATTTTATATAAATTATACAAGATGCCTTTATTTTGTTTTCAAAGTAAGTGGAATTTGCACATAGATGTAAGCAACAAAGGTCAGTCCACGGCGAAAGCCGTTTTCTTAGAAGGGCCCCATACACTTTCATAATTATTAAAGACTATAATTGTCTAAATATTTAGCTAACACGAAGAGTATAATATGTTGCTACGTCAATTCCTAGCATGTATGTCATCCGAGCTGGCTGTATGGAGCACTGTACTGTTAATTACGGTTCACGTCAGTGTCGTATGGTATCTTGCAGTACGGGACGGTAATTTCGCAGCACATGGCATTGTGCTATCAATTAGTCACTTGGGAATCGGTGTGAGAACTGATGTCACATTAAAAAAACAGTGTTTATCAGCTTGCAACACTTATTGTCTTGTTATGGTTTCGTTTCAAACGCGCTGAGAATTTTAAAACCACCTTGCGATATGAATCCGTCATCCGTAGAGTTGCTTTGAATTGTTTGGAATGTTCTAGATTATGGGAATTGAGGAAAAAAGCTAGGGCCTAGCTGCTAGGCAAACCAAAATAATAGAATTGAAAGGAAAATTTAAAATTTAGTTTATAATATTGACTTATTGCCAAACTGAATTATGACTGTTAAGTAGATATAGTTAATTGAATGTACTGTCGGTCCTTGATGGAAATTCATGTTATAGCAACTATAATGAAACTTATTTAATCCTTTTTCACTATATATCATAGATATTATAACAGTTATCGCATCCGATTAGATCGGAAGTTGACCCCAAATATAGAACAAAAAAGGTTAGGCAGAAGAGAATGACTTTGAAATTATATAAGTCTATGGGTGACTTTGGCTATTCCTAATAACCTGTGTCTCGTCGAATAAAGAAAATACTGAAAAACCAATTAATATATTATGATTCCTTATTATGACGTAACGCCGTCACCATCACCCACCCGGGAACTGTTGCAGCGTCCAGTTACAGTGTTGAAGTAATTAAACACTCGCTAATGGAAATATTAATTAAATTTACGAAATCGATCCATCACTCTCACGGAAATGGTTTCCAGACGAAAACAAACAGCGTCCATTCTTTACATCTCATTGTTGCGTAAGGAATTAATGGTGTATGAATTAATGAACGTTTTGCACTAGGAAGTGGATCTGCTATTGTTCGTGTGACCTAATTAGTACTCTGTGACGTAACGTCGACTATCTAGCCGGTGGTGATTTAGAAATCGGTTCGTAACGGCAACGGGTAACCCCCAAAGAGAAACGTCTGTCTAATGTCTGGGGCATCCTAAAAGGGGTAAGCGATATGGAGGCGGGATTTCTTCAAGGTTAACTTTTTATCGAAGGCTCATTGTCAAGTTGTAGTATTTTTGTTATTAAAACACAAATGCTCAGATAAAGTGGCGGTAGCGAGTATATATAGTTCTCAAATGCCCTTTCATTCCGAGCTGTTCGTGCGAAGGCTGCTCTAATGTCACGGGCCAGCGGTAATCCTTTACTGCTAATATTGGACACGACTAGCTCGTAACTTTACTAATACTAATATCCATTAAATGCGCTTCATCTTTTATTATTCTTGAATGTATCTATTAGCTATATCTAACTAATAGTTGCCCACAAATAACAACTAACACGATAAACATTACAGATTTTGCTTTTATATGAAAATTCATATTTTGAAAATCTAATATTATATCAAATGCTAATACTAATATTATAAAGAGATATAGCTCGTGAGTATGTGATGTTGTAGGGAATGATCAGTGGATTTACTGAACTAATTTTGAATATCGACCAACGGAAGGCTACGTTATTTGTGAGTGACATTGGCTATAATTGATTCCCGTACTGTGGATGTGAAGTACGCGGGTGAAACCGCGGGACGCTGCTAGCGGAATTTTAAAGTAAAGGAAAATTTAATATTGTAACATGAAAGTTCTCTTTCACGTAGTCAAGTTGTGAGACCAACGTCCAAAGATCCAAGTCCAGCCTCCCAAATCTCACATGATATCAGAAAAGCAACCGATGCGATAATCGTGTCTTTGAATCCAAATAAAGGTTATTCCCATTTCCCAAGCTCAGTAAGCTAAATTCCAAAGCAATCATAATTTATATTCGTTTTTGATTTATATCCGTAACAAACGAGTTATTTCCACGAGCTACATTTGAGTGGAAAGTGTCATAATTTGAATGAAACCTCACGACACGCGTCACGCAGCAGTGTGACGGCCGTGTCACGTGACGATCGTGACGTCCGACGAATGACCCGCGCGTGACATTTTACAAATCACCACCTTTATGACATAAAATTATATGTCGAGAGGAATTGAAAAAGACGTGTTGCCATTATAATAACTTATGAATTGCCTTTGTCTCGTTGGCTCGTTATATTATTTTTATCAAATCATAATATTGTGATAAATTAAGCTTGTAAATGAGAGCTGTGCTTGTATTAAAATCATCGGATAATTTAATATCACATAACGTATTGTTAAGACTGGATAATCGATAAGGAATATATTAAATGTCAGTATTATAAAATGGCGTCGAAGTAGGTATTTAAAATGCAACATATCGATTTTTCGGTATTCCACAAATGTTTGGAAATTAATAAAAATTTTATTAAATTAATTTAATAAATAAATTCTACACTAGGGTTTATTACCTTAGCTTTTGAATTTTTAATATCGCGCAGTTTAAATAAAAGTTTCTTTATCTGCGTTAAGAACTTTTTAGTAGGGGAGTTGGCCATAACCCATCGGCTAGTGATGGTGATTTACAATTTATATTTTATTACTGAATATCATAAACAATCACAAAGGAGACTCTCGTGAAGAACACATTCGAAGACAAATGCGAAATATCGAGCTCCGCGAAACAAAACATAGTAATAATGAAAATAACCAAATTAAATTAAAAAAATATGAACGGTGATATGCATATCTAAAACTGATGAATTTTATTGTAATAAAATAAAATGAAAAACAACAATAAAATCTCATAATATAAAATTATAAATGTAAGGTATGATTTATTAAGAAACATTTGAATGAGTGATCAGTATCGGTAACTATTGTAGAAAAAGACAACGAAAACGAAACCTAGAAATTACACAGTAAGCGCTCTAGCAATTATGCGGGCGAGCGTGAAATTAAGCGCCGGTTTCAACATCTCACACAAAACCCGCTCATTTTCACCAAAATAATTATAATATACAAACACCTACTCATATCTAGGGATAATTCACACCGCGGGGCGCATGGGGCAGTGTAATTTTGGTTTGTATAAATAAATATGGGCTGTTATAATTGTAGCTGGGCTATTATAATTGTAGCTGGGCTGTTATAGTTGTTAGCGGCTAGCGCGCTCCATCTGACCTTATGTTTGAAACGGAGCCTGTGATCGTGATCAGCCCCGCGATAACAACCAATAATCGCTCCGACTTGACGTCACATAGCAATCATTGTAAAATTACTTTTTCATATTGTATCGATCTGACTATTTCTTTTATTTTCGGAAAGTTAAAATATAAACGAGTTCATTAGTAAGAGTTTTTAGTAATACCCTAAAAACCTAAAACTTCGTTGGTAATTATGTTGGTTAAATAATTTTGATGGTTAAAAAAATTATGTTGGTAAAATGTCTTTAAACTGTCTTTAAATACAGTAGAACCTCGATAAGTTAAAGTCCAAGGGAAACACAAAAGATAATGAGTGAAATTCGCGTAAACATAAGAAAACAATAAACACAAAAGATTTTAATTTATAGAGGTTTTAAGTTATCAAGGGTCATATTAGTGATAGGTTAATGCAAGGAAACATATTATTTTTTTAAGTATAGAGGTTTTTAAGTTATGGAGGTTCTACTGTATATAAATCATGCGCCATGCCAATTGCTGTAACCACATGCAAATCAATTTTACTACCAAGGGCGCGCCAGTAAATGTTTCACATAAAAAACTTATAAATTTTAACACATACGAACTATCTTGGAATCGTGTGCGCGTAACTAGAACTAAATAGAGCATTTTATTCATTAATAAATATACCTTAAATATCTTCTCCTGCTCCAGGGCGTAGCCGGGCAGCTTGAGTATGTCCTGGCCTATGGCGGTCTCCTCGCTGCTGGTGGCAGCCGTACTCTTCACAAACACGCTACTCTTGGAGTAGCGCCTGATGAGTATATTGCCGGCGTCGTCCATTTTTATTTTAACACCCTGCCAAAGAAACAGAACTTATTATGATGAATCGTTAGTGAAATTCGCGTAAACATAAAGAAACAAAACAGAACTTATTTTCATTTTAAACATTGACATTTGTTAATATCTCTAATAAACATAATTAAAGGTTCCGTAAAATACTGGTCATAACTGTAATAAAAGTCTCAGTTTTTTTCTGCTAGGAAATTTATATAAAAAACATTAAATACTCTAATTTCTAATATGATATTAACTAATCCAAATCCTAACCTTTAAGCTCTGATTCATTAGTTTATTAACATTACTAAAATTAACAATCTGACAATTAACAGAAACATTTTCTTGAATAAGGAGGCCATAACTGCAACAGTTCGGCAAACTCAAATTAAACGCACCCAGTATACACGCTGTAACCAACGTGCGAGGATCCAACAGCCATAATTAAAACAACCTGTCAGATGCGCTGCTCATCTTAGCCGCAATTACAAAGAATATGACGTTAAAATATGTCTGACCCGGATAAGAGTGCGAGGGTATTAAATGCCCGGGACTCGGTGCCCCACATCCAGTGCTCAAGCCACTCGTGCTAAATTACAGGCTCGGAGTAAGTCGAGGATAAATCAGATCTCAGATTACGGGCGAGGTGATTCACCTTTGGCCGAGTACGGTACTTGTCTCTGCGGAAACCGTTACGGTGACGTCGCGTGTCCTTGGCGGAGTTAGGCACAAGGTTGCCCAAACCATAGAAGTGTATTAACGAATAGCTAGGCTACCCTTAGAGCTGAAAAGGGTTCAATACTGGCACAAACGATATACAGTTTATTTTTCTTATTACTGATAGTAGAGTTCCGGAGTTTACTATGGTCTAAACTAAGAACATTAAAGCAAACACGATCCAAAAATTTGTCTCCTAATGTAATAGAAAATAGAATAAAAATAAAATAGATATGTGGAGAAACTTGGGGGGAGGCCTTTGCCCAGCAGTGGGACAGCATAGGCTGAATAATAATAATGTAATAGAATTGAAGAAATAAAAATTACTTTAAAAATTTAAAGGCTTAGAAGAAATACCATTAACGGTGCTAATAACCCATACACTTTAAAACAGGACTGGAATTTAATAAGAGCCGATTAATAGAGGCGCTGTGAGTAACATAAAACTGTATCGAATATTATAATAAATAATATATATATATATATATATATATATATTATTTATTATAATATTCGATACAGTTTTATGTATATATATATATATATATATATATATATATATATATGTACAAAATTAAAAATGATAAAAAACTATTCCATACATAATAATTACTAATTAACTCAGGTAGAGAAATGATGACAAGGAAGCCTAAATTCTATACTAGGCTTAATTTATCAGCAGGCGAAGGCTTCCGAGACCTTTTTAAGATAAATTATTTGCTGCACGAAATCATAACTTATACGTGTTACTGACAAATATGAAAGCACGCAATAATTTGGTTTTAAATTATCATTTCTCGAGGATTCGGGGTTAATTATAACATGCTTTGGACTGAATTTGTGCGGTACCTGGTAACCTAAACTTAATTGTTGTTGTTTGTTGATGGTAGAAACCATCATAATTAATTAAATCAAACTAATACACAAAAACTTTACTTCTGTTTATAAATGCGTGTAATTCTAACGCAGTCCTCCGGACATTTAGATATTACTAGCTGTCCCGACAGACTTCGTTCTGCTAAAATCGCTATTAAAAATAGGGGTTGATCGTAGAGGGGTGAAAATTTAGGGTTGTATGTATTTCTGTATGTTGTATCATAAAAAAATAGAAATTTAAAATTTTGTCTAAAAAAATAAAAAATAAAAATTAGGGGTGGACTACCCCTAACATTCAGGGGGATGAAAAATAGATGTTGGCCGATTCTCAGACCTATTGAATACGCATATAAAATTTCATAAAGATCGGTCAAGCCGTTTCGGAAGAGTACGGTAACTAACATTGTGACAGGGAAATTTTATATATTAGATAATAAATATAAAATATTGTATCGACGTGAGATAAATTACTGTGGACTAAACTCGTTGTTAAAACGAATATTACAAATTGCATGTTATTATTGATCGTAATAATACATATTGTTATAAACAGTTTTATTAATGGCAAAGGAATTATATTCGAGATTTCTCATACAAAATAAGTTTCTTTAAATGTATACTAATATTATAAAGAAGTGAAGCTTGTGTGTTTGTAGGTTTGTGAGGTTTGAACTTTTAAGTAGGTACGCAGGTGAATCCGTGTGTCGCTAGTATCATATAAAAGTGACAAAATAATAAAGGAAGACGCAAAATTACAAAACTAAACGTGCAGCTAAAATGTTAAAGAAATGAATTGGCGTTTTAAGAATTAACTTTATATCCTTATGTTTTTTCATTCTGTTATATTACCTAACAAGTCTTTGTTTAAATTATTGGAAGGTCACATTATAATTGCTAGTGAAAAAAAAATCGATCATCTCGGAACGAATGCTACATACAGAATTAAGGATGACGCAACACCATGTCTTAGATAATATCTTCCATATGTTATTATTGTGATTTATTAAATATGACATGGCTCCTAACAAAGGAGTTAACCTATGACATCAACCAACATTATCATTTTTTTGTAAAATCCTGCAAGCTGTTTCACCGTCATCATAACTATTGGAGATTAACAATCAATTTTTTAGGGGAGAGAGAACAAACGAACAGCCGGTTCACCCGATGGTAAGTGATAAAAGACTCCCGCTACACCAGAGGGTTAGCAGGTGCGTTGCCTTTCAAATAGAAGTATGGTCTTTACTTGAAGGTCCCTGAGTCGTATCGGTTCGTGGTAGGTTATATTTACTCCAATTATCTAATATTTTTCAGAATTATTTGCTCTTCATGTCTTGCATTTTAAGTATACATGAAATTGCTTGATGGCGTTCGTTTCTATTCCATGCTTCAACATTTCCGAAGTAGCTCCTCAAACTGTGGGCCTAAATTGTATCAGCCATTAGTAAAAAGCGCTTTCATAGAATCTACTGCTGCTTGCAGTGAGAAATATTTGCTAAATTTAAATGTGACAAGGGTTCTACGTAATAAAATGATAATGTTTTTTTCTGTTTGTTTTTTGAATATGTAAAACAGTTGCTATTCGTGTAAAAAATGTTCAAACACAGTTGAAGCGTGTCACGTGACCAGCAGTCACCGTACATGGTCTGGAAATTGCATCGCGGCGATTAGAAGGCGGCAGTGGGAAGTGTAGCAAGATTGACGAAACGTGGCTAATTGTCACGCCGCGGCCGGTCTCGAATGCCGCGCGCGCGCCGGTCCGTGGACGCACCACTATCGCTCCCGATGTATCGTCGTGTTTCGATTGAAACCGATTTTAACCAAAATACCACCTCCTTTATATTATCAATGGGTTGACTTGCCTGCTAATCTTTTTAAATAAAATGGAAATGTAGTTTTTAGATTTGGATTCAGAAGTAATGATGATGATAAATTTGGCCGTGATGTCAATAGCCACGATGAATGTGTGAGTTGAAGACGAATTTCAGGGACACATTATCGAGGACACTATATTTGCAATGTTAATGGGACAAATATCGTAAGAAATTTTCTACAACATGACTTTGTTATATTAACTTATGTAAAATTATATATTTCTGATAATAACGCACGTAATCTATATACATAAGCGAAAAAACAGAACGCGCGTATGATTCGTTACACTTATAAATAGTTTTGGGAGGTCGAGTAGTTGACCTTACAGAGGTCGTAATTACAATGGAATACATGGTCCCAGAAGCGGGAATTAGACACGGGTAATAAAATGTTGATTATTCTTTATTGTCTGGAGCAAACGACTTATTACCATAAAATTTCGATATACGGCAATTTTGTAATTCAAGAGCCATTTACTTTAGCCTTCAGATAGGAAGTGCTACGCGTCTATGCAACGTAAAAGTGGTTACTACTTAATCCTCAAACGCGGAGTGAAATGGGCAAGTAGAGATGCATATTATGATAGACATTATGATAAATACTTACTGGTTTAATATAATTAATAATTACAACGGGATGGACCAGAGTATTAAGGCGCTCTACCTGATTTTGAATAATTTACCGATGAAGCAAGGTTGCTGTGTTGAAGACAAGGAAAACGATTACTAGCATCGACTCTTGTTTTGCATCTTAGCATGGCCTAAATATAACTAATTGATAACAGTCAAAAAGTGCTAATAACTTAATAGCAAATACTTGACCTTGCTAAAATTATGATTTAAAAATATTATTATGAAAAACGAGATCTTGCACTAGACAGCTCGTCAGTATTTCGCCTGAATCAATCGTTTGTTCGTCCATCCATCCATCTGTTTCCTCGATCACACGTTTTTTGACTTCACTGATTTTGGTGATCGCTTCCTTTAGTTTTTTTGCTTGCGATTGTTTATGATGTTCTGATACACCGGCCTATGTTGTTGTAATGAATCTTGACATTTTGATTAATACCAAAAGGGTGAAGTTCATATTTTTAATGTTAGTGTTAGTAAATTGTGAATATGTTTTAAAACGAGGTGTTGTAATTAAATTAAAAAAAATTAAAATTAAAATTCATTTATTTCAGGTATCACCCATAGTATAAGAATCAAACAAATCAATCAAAATTAATCAGTTAATAAGTTACAAATATACATAATAATAATAATAATAAAAAATCAAATCATAATATAGAAATGTCAAAAACAGCACATAATAAATACAAACAATTAATTTTTGCAAAAAACAATAATTTGAAACAATTTTGGAAGAAAAATAAAATAAAATAAAAGTCTATCCTGCCTCATAAATTTCTCGCCGGCTTGCGTACTGCCACATGTAAGCTGCAGCAGTGCCTTATATACGGACAGTCTAGCCTGGCCGCAATCATGCTTATAATGTTGTTGGAGCTGCTCCTAACTCGGCGAACCAGAGATGCACTCTTCTTTCGCATTATGGTATAAAAGCAATTTGTTCGCGCATCCGCGAACATACCAGAGGCGCTACAGTACCGGGGCAGCCCCAACAGCATTCTAAAAGCATTATTGTAAAGCACTCTGAGGTCATTGTACTTTTTCTTAGTGTAATTAGCCCACAGGCTGCACGTGTAAAGAGATGTACAATATGCTCTAAATAACGAAACTTTGACCTCTACTGAGCAACGCGCAAACCTGCGGGCTATCATATTTGCCCTTACCGAGAGTGCTCTCCGCTCCCTCTCAATATCAGCATCATCACCAAGGTCGGTGGTGATGACATGCCCCAGGTATTTGAACTGTTGTACTGTGTTTAGCGGAGCACCACACAGAAACACGGGAGGCACATCCTGATGGCATTTATCACCACCGGCCTCAAAGACCATACACTGGCTTTTCGCCACATTGTATATCAAACCATGATCACACGCGTACTCCTCGCAGAGCTTAACTAACTTCCTAATTCCACAAATCGACGCACTCAACAGCACCATGTCGTCTGCGTAACTTAAATTATTTATACATACGTCGTCAATGTGACAGCCGACATGCAGACTACTGAGCGCGACGATCAGGTCGTTCATGTAGACGTTGAACAGAGTAGGAGATGATAATCCACCCTGTCTGACTCCACACTCAAGCCGATACGGTTCCGACACTGCCCCCGCCCAGCTAACACTATTAGACTGATGCGCATACCAATATTGGAAGATGTGGACCAATTCCTGTGGTAATCCAGCACGTTCGAGTTTTTTCCACAGAAGGTCATACGCCACCAAGTCAAAGGCCTTGGATAGGTCCAGAAAACACGCGTGTACGGGAGTCTTGCGATTTGTATAATACTTTACGGTGTGCTTAAGAGAGAGTATTGCATCTTCGGTGGATAGTTGAGGACGAAAACCGAACTGGTTATCGTGCAGCTCTATAAGTTTATTTAATTGCTTATTAAGCAGACCATCAAATATCTTAGCCGCAACGGTGGCAAGAGAAATGGGCCTATAATTATTCTTATCGGCTAAATCACCGGTTTTGTTTTTAATTATAGGCACAACCACGGTCTTCATAAGGTCCTCAGGTAAGTAGCAGTGACTTACACAAAGAGAATAGAACATCGCCAGGACTCTGCAGATATGAGGTCCGGCGTGTCGAATGTGCTCAATGCTGATTCCGTCATGACCTGGAGACTTGCCCCTGGCCATTTGTTTGATTGTTTTATGAACATCTTTCGCAAGGAAAGACATCGTTACCAGTTGACAGTTCACGCCAGCACTTTGCACCCTCGACGCCGGACCCAGTGGTGATTTCACAGTAAAATGAGCCCTGAAGATATTTGCTATACCCCTCGGATCGCTTACACCCTCGATGCTCACCGGGAGGCCAGTTCGTATATTCGCCTTTCGCGTCTCCTGCCAGAAACCGCGAAAGTCACCTTTACTATGCTTCTCGACCAAAGCGTCCATTTTTATCTGTTCCTGGTGATCTTGGCACCACTTTAATCGAGATTTAAATGTCCTTCTACTGTCGCACATTTCGCGATATACTAGGCCAGATTTAGGCTTACCACACATGACCCATTCTATGAACCTAGACCTGGCCACCCGGTGCGCATCGCTGACGTGTTTATTCCAACCTACAATACGCGGGCCACGCCCCTCCTTTTTTGGGTTTCCCCGACTCACCACCGCAGCGTCTCCTAAAGCGGCGACAATGTCGGAATATAACTTATCCAGAACACGCCTGTGATCACGGTCATGACAAAAACGATCTGCACATTTAGTACATTCCGGGGGAAAATCAATCAATTTCAATCTTTTATTGCACTCTTTAGTATACACTTTCACCATCCCCTCATCTCTTTCACCCCACAATATGCCTTTGTTATTATTATTAATTTGAGGTGATACCATCGTCGGGGTAAGTAATGTCAAACTACATTCCAAAATGAGTGGATAGTGATCAGACCATTGAGTGTCATATTTTACATATAAATTAACAACGGATTGCTTAGCCGAGCAAGTTGCTACACAATGATCCAGCCAGCTAGTGGTCCCGTGCACGTCGCTTATAAAAGTAAACGTATCAGAGTCTAACAAGTCAACATCCAAGCATGACCACTGCTGTTCATGACAGAATTTAATTAGTTCATTGTAAAACAACTTACCCGGGTCAGCGTTGTAGTCTCCAAGAATCAACACGGACTCAACTCCGCTCTCGTCAACAATAGCACTTACCGCACCCAGACAATTCACAAAAACATCAAAATTATCAGGTGTATTTGTAGGCATATAAACACTCATCACCACTAACTGCCTATCTGCCACTTCAATTTTTATTGCACAAATACGAGGATTATTGCACTGTAACACTGTCACCTGATGAAAAGCGCCATATCTGTATAGTATCGCGACACCCCCATGCGCCCGACCTCGCACTATATCGACCGACGTGTCGACCGCAGACGTCGCCGTGTATCCAAACTCGCTGTCGATTGTCCCAACATATGGAATGTCATGCGGCAGCAGCCAGGTCTCCTGCAGGCACACCACGTCACACGAGCGGCACAGCGCCCTCACGTCTTCGCAAGAGCGCTTCACACTTTTGCAATTGAAAGTGGCAATTCGAAAAGGGTTTCTATCCATTATTAGACTGGTTAGGGCCGTCAACAGTGTGAATTACACTTTTCGATTTTTTGTGCGAAAAATGGACGAAACGACGAAATATCACGCCCTCGGGCCATAATTTTACATCCATATAGATTGGTAGGTTATGCTCTGATATCAGAAATTTATATGCTTTGTGCCCCCTTTCTACTTTCATATTTATTTTCTCAAGAGACACAGTTTCCTTGGTTTTATTATGAATGTAATCAATAATATCGCTCTCAGTCGTTGCCGTGTGCACATTCGTAATGAACATAGGTATTTTTCTTTCTGCAGCTCGGAAACTACCAGCCAGTTCCAAATCTCGCGCCACTCCAGACTTTCCCGAGAAACGATATTTAGTTGGTCTCTTACGAACGACCCGCCGCCATTCTCCTTTATTCTCATATTCCTTCACCGATTGCCTACTCTCAGCGCAGCCAGCACTGATGCCATTAGCTGAGCTAGCCCGCTCGTTTGTCTGTAGCGGCCGCTCAGTTTGTAGGCTAGATGTGTGTGACGTCATCGCTGCGGCGTCAATGGGCAACGCTCGCTCAGCTGTCGCCTGACTCACGTGCACTGATCGCCCCCCTCCCGCGTCGACTCCGCCGTCCGCTCCGGCTTGTTCAAACGGGCATGATTGTTCCAACGGATTTAATTTTGAATCCATTATTTGTTCGACTACCCTCAATTCACATTTGCAAGGTGTTTTGTTATTACTTATTATCTCTGTTTCTTCACATTTATTTTCAAACGACTCATTCATAACAGATATATTGTATCCCTCATGTGAGAGTCCCATAGGGCCGCTGTCCACCCATCCACCGCGTTTTGTATTGATTTTAAATGCCGACGCCGGGGGGGACACATTCCGTATTCGTCGAAGCTCAGTTTTTACTTCCTGAACATCGTAGACCGTAGCATATGTATTTTTGATTCCTTCGATTTCACTTTTTAACAATAATATGTCCTTTAATAGCTTCGTACAATCCAGGTGATCGAATAATATGGGCGGTAACTTGTCTAGTTGTCTGGCCACAAAAAGAGGGATGTCATCAGGCTCAGAAGATTTAAACAAACTGATTATGTCCGCTAGGTCTCGTTCCTCCTTCCCCTTGTTTTTGCGTAAGACTTTCCTTCGATCACCGGGAATGGAGTCAAAAAGGAGTCCTTTCGATTTTTTTATTTCTTCCGTAGTAAACGATGAAGAACAGATACGGATAAGAGTTTCCACATCCACCACCGAAACCTTGTTTTGTATGTACGAGAGAAGTTCATCAATAACAATATTACACTCGTTGCACTTTATAACGTTCGTCATATTACTTGCGCGTCAACGCAGCGAAACAAAATTATGTACGTCCGACACTGAACGGCGCGCACGCAAGACTCTGTGAATTTATTTTAATGTTTGAAAGTTTTACTTAAAAAATATTGATAAGATCACCTCAAGATGTATGAGCAATGAGCATTTGCTATTCAAATCCTTTAAAAAAAATCTTTTTTTTTATTTAGAGATGATCGTCTCTGTTTTATATTTATAAAACAGAGACGATAATCTCTAAATAAAAAAAAGATTTTTTAACTCAACTCAGCTTATTATAGCTTGGTAAGTTTACGTTGTTAAACTTTGAAACTGTTTATTTAATTAAGTTTAACAAAAGTATTGTTTCAATATAATATACACGTCCAAGCTTGACACTGGTCATAAAAAGCTAACACAATAGAGCTCATACAAAACACACACCTTTCAAATTAGTATTTTTTGCTGTCTAATGCGCTATTGTGCATTTGAAATTAACGTTCTTGTAGAACGTTGAGAGATTACGGTATTTTATAAGACGTCGAATTTTCCACTTAGTCGTAAATGATGTAATCAAATAATAAAATAACAAAAAAATGTTTGACGAGCGATCATCGCATCATTGTTGAGCATTACTATAGTGAATAGTGTCTCTCGCCTGCTCGAGCAAATCAAATGTTTCCTTCACTGCTGTCAATACTGTCTTTTTAAACGTGAATGTTCTGAGATACACGAGTTTCTTTGTAAAAAAAATATTAAAGTTATTGAGGTTTGGCAAAAAAAGTTTTAAAAAAAAAATTTTATTTACAACTGTGCACGCGTTGAACTCTTTCCTAAGATACTACTTATCTTAGGAAAGAGTTCAACGCGTGCACAGCTGTTCAAAGTTCAATGCTTGTGTAAAACATTATAGTTAAAATGATTATATATTTATCCCTATGAAACTAGGATATAGCAAAACGGATTGCGGTTCCAGAACACAATATAATTCTATAGAGGCAATACATTTACACTGGCTCGATGGTCTCAATTTGATGATTTACAATTAAGGGACTTGACCAGTTTTTTTATTTCTTCTTAAATATTAATAATTATTGTTTCTTCGAGTTCTGTAAGAACAAACACTACCTCACAATAAATCATACTATTTTATAAGTATGTATAATACACAAAAATGTTGAGTTCCATTCCCAGAAGATTCTGACCACACAACGCTAATCGTTGTGAGATTTTTTCATAACTGAACCAAAACTCAAGCCATTATTTCATCACTATCCGACATCGCAGCTGATCATAATGATGTTTTTAATGCGTGGGCGTTTCCTTGAGTCTGTTATTAAGGCTGCACCATCGATCAGCTAGTCTTCGTTGCGTTGCATCACTCGATCTACCTTCTAATAAATTTGGTGAACTTCGTTAAATCTCAACTCGTGAGTGGCCTGGTATTTTCTGCTCTTTGGATCATTTTGATATAACATTTTATTGCATTAGAAATATTATTGAGCTCTCTAACTGGGCTCTGGGCTTCTCAAAGCTCAATTATTATATAAAATAATTATTCAAAGCAAAATAATTCATCGCGTCTTACGTTTACGTTACGTACTTTTTAGCGCAGCTTTTAAGTATTTATATCTTGAACGAGGTTTTCGATAAAGATTAACCAAAAATATTATCTTATTGAGTAGTAATTAGAATTAATGGGGTAAGTTTACCTGTCCTATGTGTTTTTTCAATTCATCTGTTTTCTGATCTCTGTGTGGATTATCGAAGCCGCATAGTCCAATTCTGTAAAGATAGAAAAGATTTGTTATAATCAAGTACAAAGTATAATAATAAAGCTAGTAATGGACGAAATAAAGATTTAAAAAAAAATAGACGTTATGTATCTATCTTTAGAAATTATACTTATAATTAAAAAAAGTGATGAATATTTTATTATGAAATATTTACATGTTTTAGTTCTTAATTTGTATTTAAATTATTATAAATATTTTCAACTATGAAACTTCGTAGACAAATAAAGTGATGATGTCAAATTAGTCATTATTATTATTGTAGCCTTTTCAGTAATATGAAACCAACATTACTAGGATCTTTTGAAATGTAATCTCCGCACGATTTTCTATTTTTTATATAAATAAAAGATTGAGGGATATTCCTAGCACGTACCACATACTTTTATACGATGATTTCTGCATTGGATGATAGCCAACAACAATTAGAATATCTTATGGAAAACCCACGTAAAAACAGAGACATCCCCGTCGACCAACACACCACAGGAGTCATTCGCTTTGTTCTGATGAGGAGCATACTTTAGTGTAGGCAGTGTTCACACATTATCATAATTTAATGGAGGATGTTATTTGTATAAGAAATGTATTTACGTTTATTATATACTAGCGGACTCGTCAGACGTTGTCTTATACAAAACAACTAACACTATAGTGGACCGAATTGTGAATCAAAACCGTTATCGAATCCTCTTGAACACATACAATTATTTTTTATCAAAATCAGTTACATACCAAATGTTAAGGGTGAGAATAGATTAATTTTTATTTTTTTGTGACACCCAAATATTTCATTCACCTTTCTATCACCAACTCCTATTTTTAACAGCGATAACTAATATCGCATTATCTTTATCGATAATTTTTGGTACATCAAAGGCACAGCTGCTAGTATTATTAAAAACAGTACGAGATAAATACTTACATAATATTATTACCGAATAATCTCAATCACTCGTCCAAGGAGTTGTCGTCGTGTGGTTTAACGATTACGGATTAGAAAACAAATCCATTAGACTGGCCCTGAGTCCGTGCTGATAATATCACAGTCTATATTATTGCTGAAGCAGACACCCACTTTTGATCTCCGTTGCTGTAATTCATCATCATCATTATCGCCAGCCTGTATCCGTCCACTGCTGAACATAAGCCTCCTTCAATGAACGCTGCGATTAGATTAATAATATTCCGCTCTTTTGTCTTTTAGATGGTGAGTCTCTTTAGTGCTTCCAAACATACTTGACATTTAGAAAGGAATTTAAATTCGCATTATATTTTCCCGCATCCGATATAATATAACGAAAAACAAGTCTAATAATCTCATAGGAAAAGGTCATCATCCTTTCCATAATAGCTTCGATTAAAAAACATACTGCACCCACAATAGGCATATCCATAACAGTATGACATCATAGGTTACTATAAGATATGATCAACGACCAGAATATATTGAAAATCTTGTCTGCTATTCGGTTCTCATATAACAAATTGAAGAATGACGCCGGAGGAATTTGTCGGCATTTAGAATGTGTCTCACGTGCCGTATCGGAATATTGTTTTCTCAAAACCGTTCGCCTGAGAATCAACATCGCTCTCATTGGAATGCCCGCTGCGAGCCCGCGCCGGCCGCCGCGGCGCTTACCGATAACGATGCTCTATTTGACAACGCGGTTCAAGTACAAGGATCGATAGTCCATATCGATTCCTATTCGATTCTATTGCGAATCGATTGGGTTGACGGTGAAATGTTTATTAAATGGATATTATTAATAAAGGGAAATATCTAAGCTTTGATCAGATAAAGTTAGTGTAAGTATAAGAGGTAAATTAGTAGAGGAACCATCGAATGGTCAGGGGCCTCAGGGGCCATGCTCGTCAAAGCAGCTTTGTCAACGAAATAAAAACTAAAATATTATGCAACACTCGCATCGTAGAAACAACATCTCTATCGTGGGTAATCCTGTTAACACTACGAGGAGCTAAAGGTGTTTGGCGGACATGAGTATGCTGCAGGGCCCAATGACAGTTGGATTTGACAGTTGCATCGGAATTAAGCGGCGACGCTCCAGTGGGTACGGGCTCCGAATATTGGTCTAGATGGCCCGGGTTCGATCCTGGCCGCTAGTAGTATGCCATGAAATAGGTTTTCATAAATTACTAAAACGCGAGACCATCGCTCGCTCACCGGTGATGGAAAATTTAGTGAGGAAACCTGCATGCCTGATGAGATGATGATGATGTCAGAGAAGAATGACTATCGAAACAATAATTGTGAATTCCGAGAACGTGTGCACATTTGACACGTAGTGGTAACGGTACGGTAACCCGATACCCCCACGAGTATTCATAAATTGTAAAGTCATAAGCGATGGCGACCGCGACGAGCGACGAGCGACAGCGGCCGGGAGTGGGCTGACATGTATATGGTGGTATCGGAGCTCGACGAAGGAGGTCACGAGGCCTGGCAGTGGGTAGGTAGTAATAGTTGTAGCTGTTATTAGGCTGTAGTTTTCGATGAAGAAAATAAAATATCTGAAATTGATTTACATATTTATAAGAAGTTAGAGGAGTTCAACTTTGGAATACAATAGTATTTTCTTTTCATTAATTCAAGCTGCTGTGAAACTATGTTTGTTGCTTATATAATAAGTTTCTCTCTGAAATCAATTCTAAATTTAAATTCGACGAAGGCCCGGCAGCTAGTATAATGATTAGCATGGTGTGTTTTTCAGTAACTTTTTATAACAAAACGAAAATCCTGTAACTTATAAATTCATATAAATTCATTGTCTGAATTTGATTATGTAAATAAACTTCAAAACCATGCTAATAAAAGGCTTTCCTAATTAAATCGATATTTGGTTTTAAACTATCCGTTAGATGTTATGTTCATAAATGGTTATTATTATTATAAACATACTATGATATTATGTATATTATTATCAGCTTGTTACTGGCCATTCTGTTTTTAACAAAAATCTTTAAACGTTATTAAACACACAATTATGTATGGAATGTATTAAATTAACAATTCGTTTATAAAAACAACGCTGTACTACTGTCTAATTATTTTGTTAAAAATAATTTCTGTTAATATTATGTATGTTAGTTTATTTTATGCGGCTAATTAGTTTTATTTTAATTTACATTCTGACGCAACGTGCCGGTAATTGGTAATGTTTTCTGTGTTGTTGTGAAATAATCCTACGGATTTGGTAAATGTAATGTGTACGTTTTGGCGTCCTTCTCAAATTTTGTTATAGAATAGAATAGAAAATCTTTATTTCAGACACAGTGTATGCCCATGTATGTATGTATGTTATAATAATAATAAACTTTTTATTTCAAATAAGGAACATACATTTTCGAAACCTTTTTATTCTGCGGGTTTCTTTAATCCTTTACGTGCTAGAACAATAATTGTGTCCGTTGCCTCTGTAGTGATGTGAGTTAGTCATTATCGATTCCCCGCGACTGTTGCACGTCAGCTGGCGGTGTATCCAAGACTCAGCTAGGACATTAGTGATTTCTTGTTTATATTAATCTCTGTTAAATGCTAACTGCGGTGCTGTTAGATCGCGGAGCAGTGGTCGGGCGACGCGGCGGTGAGCGGGACCTTGGGTGACGCCGCGCCTGCGCACTGCGGGCTCCCGCCGCGCCGCTGACATACACTTACCTATGTCAACTAAAATAGACATTGATAACTTGATTTCAGAACTATATATTATCTCGATAACAAATAAATTGTTTTTAAAATTCATATTCCAATTAAGAGGTCAGGGTTTGTAAAGGTTACATTGCGTATTATAGTCGACAAAAAAATGTTAAATATTAGTGTACCTATAGGAGATCTACAACATGAGAGTGCACTTTATTATTTTATTATTCACAGACTAACTAGACTTAAAGAAGACTATTTAAGACATCATTCGGTCGACGTGTCACTGGTCTTCATTAGTTCAATTATTACAATCAATATTAGTATGTAAGTATATTTAATCGTCTCAACAGTTTTGTTTTGATAATATGCAATAAAAAATGTTTTTTTTAAATAAAGGTAGTTTTCCTATTATATTAGCAAGTATAGCACAGCTACTGGTCAAAGTGATCGACGCGCGGCGCATGACGGTGTGACCGTGGACAAGCGTGACTCGTCCAAGGCCGTGGTATAATGAAATGCTCTCAGTCCAGCGACCACCAGCCGCCTTATCATACAATTACATATCACTCGGCCGCCGGCGTCCAGTCACGAGCCGATCAAATTGGGGACCGCGGAATGATAATTAATATCATTTAGGGTCGTTGATGTATGATAAACATTAGATTCACGTTAGATAGATTGACCGATGCGAGGTATGCGCTGTACCGAGCTCCCACCTGCACGGGTACCACCGTGTTGCTTGTTTCTCCCGTATCCGCGAGGACAGGACAGGCGGGATTAATACTGGCTCCGAGACTTTACATCTTATGACTCATGATATTTATAACATATAAGAGTAACCTGAGCTGGTCTCACACTAACTGGCTTGTGATAATGGGCAACACTGACCACTTAACATCACGCCTTTCCGACTAACATACAAAAAATATATTTTCAAATGTGTTTCTTTCAAATGCATTAAAATGTTTGTCTTGTTCATTTACGTATGAAAACCACGCACGTAACAAATGACAGCTTAGTAAAATAATAAATTCGCTCGTATACACGTATACGTATTTATATTGAAATACACTATTTGATTGACGTACGTACAATATTTGATTTTGAACTCTGAAAAGAGTTCTTATTGTAAAACAAAAATAAAAATTATATAAAAATAAATAAATAAGTATTACTCGTTTTGGTCATTCAATGAAATTTGAATTCTAATATAAAAACAATTATCAACTCATCAACCTGACTTTCAGGGAATATACACTGTATAATGTGATATAATATTATGTGCTACATGTTAAATAATAAACGGCTCTCCCACATGAAACCGATTGAACGACCTTAATGTATAAAAGTCAATAGTAAAATACAATTAATCATAAAAGCGCGTTGTTAATTATTAAACAATAGTTAGAAGTATCTATTTTTTAACTCACATCAATGTCAGCTGTTAATCCGCCTCGTGGTCATTATTAAAGTAGCTCTTATTGCACATGCACGAGGGTTAAAGTTTGTAAAGCAATGCCTTTCTGTTTGCTTAAAGATTGGCTTTACCTTGACGGCATGCTCTAATTAACTATTATTACTAATATTACATATCAATATAAACAATATTCATGTCATTGTGGTATTTCTCAATCCTACAACCTTTACCTAATGGTAAATGGCAAACAGAACCTTTTGTGTAATCATTATTGGTATTGATTTCGGAAAAGTCGTTATGTACTAAACACACACACACACACACACACACACATACACACACACACACAAACATACGACTTAAATTAACAGTGTCTTGTGTCCGAAGCATAAAATATTAACATAAAAAATAAACGCCATGCGCCACCTTGTTTTTGTTCATAGACAATTTAATCGTTTTATTATTACATCATCGCCATCATTTAATTTCATACCCACTAATTTATTGATGACCAGGTTTTATAAATGTTTATTATTTGATTGGATACAGTTGAGAGTTATTTTTATATAGATACATATAATAGATAAATTACTCGCGGGCACAGATCAAATGATCATACTAGTCACACCAACATTAATTGTCCCGGACGGGAATCGAGTTCACGACCTTCTGGTTTAGCAGCCAGGGTCACTAACTAACCACTAAACCAATTACTAGCCAGTCAAAATGAGCCTACATTTATGTTACTAAGAAACATTACAATTTTTTACTAGGAAATAGGAATTCTAGTTTCTTATATTGGAAGTTCATACGAGTGAATTATTCTTAGCAAAATATTACTACTTCACCATATCTTTATGGTAGGTATAAGCAATAGGGCATAATAAGTAGGTCTTTTGGTGTATTAAAATTTTATCGACATCGATAGATTAACACGACACATCACTTGCGGTCGCGGAAGTGCCGAGGAAAGTAAAAGCTGATCGGCACCGGACTCACGGCGCTTGAGCCGACCACGTGCAGGAAGTTCACACAACATTGACTTGAGTTCACTTTTTATTACTCTCCTTCCTTGATTATTTGGTTTATATAATAATATCATCATCAGCCTTCATCCGACTAGCCATGATAATATTATAGAAGGATAATCTTTATAAGATAAGAAGCTAGAATATCAAGAGGAAGTTCGATTGAGGGCAAAAATAAAGAACAAATAAAATCAAAAGAAAGAACCGCCATAGACAGGTCGGTTCAGAGGTTTGAAGAGTATTGGACTTATATTATTTATTTACTAAAGTTACAGTTACATAACTAAAGTTTTAGGTAAAACTATGTTTCTTTTTTGTCTTAACTTTGCTTTCAAGATGTTTTGTCCTTTTATTGCGTTATATTTTTGACAAGAAGTTACGATAGTATATAGTAGTGCGGTGACACGTGTGACGTGACACATCAAGTATATGGATGTTGTATTGGTTTGGTGCCAAGGATCAGTGATCGCGGTGACTGTCGGCGGATGAGGCTGCTCTGTCACCTTGCTTCTACAATCGGGTCGATCGAAGAGCAAATACGTTCTCATGGGCTTTGATTGCAGTTGTGATGCGATGCGATGATACAAGTTATATTGGTGATTATAACTTTGAGTTAACCAAACCATATCTGACATGTTTTGTTAATATAAGCTAAGTATTATTAATAATTGAATAATGTACATTTAAGAAGTTGTTGATATCGTTTTTAAATCCTAAGCAATGTAATCCAGATAATACGTCCGTATTATTTGTTTTCATCGTGAGCTCATTAGAAATAAATAATAACATTCGATGGGAATCCTCGCATTAACGTTACTTGTAAAGAGTTGGAAATAACAATCATAATAATATGGATTGCCGGTGGAAGTGAAAACACATATTCACATGAATTTTCAAATGTACGAGTAAAAATAGTAAACATTTGAAATTTTACAAAAACAGCATATTATCACATAAGCATGCCATTGACGCGAACCTTTTAAAAAAATTTAAAAAGCATTTTTTTTGCTAGCGTCTTTAAAAGTAGTCTTTGAGTTTCAAGAAAGTCTATTTTAATGTACATAAAGTAAAAGGTACATTTTCAAAATCACCGTAGTTATAGTACCGACATCAAGATTTGCTCCATAAAAATGTCTTCAATTTTTTAATGAATAGTTTGTCAGCCAAACACTTTCTGCATCATAATGTCAATCTCCCGTTAAACCAATCGGTCGCACCTCGCTGTTTACTTTCCTCCGACATTCCCCGTAATAACAATTATTGATGCTCTAAAACACAACGGTGTCAATATCACTGTTGATTTAATCAAATACTTTCTTTAACACTATTTATTTTCTATTAATACTTGTTTAGATTTGGGTATCTTCCATTTTACTGTCATGGTATTTAAGCATTCGATTTTCTTATTTGATTTGATTTGTGGGTTTAAAGGTCAATCGTGATTAAGCTATTTAGGTTAGTCATTCTTAATATTTCATGAGTTTTACTTCGATAAAGAGTCTTATTTCTGCGATTTTTCATCCATTTTCCTATAAACTCTCAAAACATGATATCAACTAATAAGATCGCTTAATATGCTAAATGTTAAATGTATATTACAGTCAGTGGTATTTCACATTTACTCATATTACATACAGATCGCACTAAAGGACAATACGTGTGTAATAAAAACAGAATCAAGGTAAAGTAATAAGTAACAGTAATAACATAAAGAAAAACTTGCTTCTTTATAGTCGCGATAAATATTTACGCGTATAGCTTAATGCGGTGCAAACATAATGCATGCGAGCACCGAGCGCACCGCGTCACAGGCGTCGCTACGGGCGCTCTCTCCCTCGCCTCCGTCCCGATCGTATCTCCCGCCGCGATGGGACCACACAAACATCACTCTATTAGGTTACGTGTTAGTGATAACATAATTATTAGTGTTCATACTTTTGCACAAATTGAATGTTGCGAAAGAAAAAAGAGCGTTGGTAAGGCAAAACATTATAAGCATAATTGGTGAGGCCGAAAGTTTATCAAGGTGTGTGAAGCTCGTTATCGATGATGGCGTATTTCGTTTTAAACTTATCATGGTAGCTTAGAAGTGAGAACTAAAGGAGCCAGAGAAGGGAAAGTTGACCGACCGCATAAGGAAAAGGGCTAGTTAATACGAAACAATTATAATTCCTAGGCTGTTACAATTTAAAACACACGGCGTGTTCTATGGTATTCACTTTCGCTGGAACAAAGTGAAATCCTCACATAAACATACGTTAATATTGTATGCGGGCTTCCATGGCATCTCTCCTTGTTATATTTTAATACTAACTTGTCAGGGACTTTTGTCACGTGCCATCACACATCCATCCAGGTCATAATGCAGGGTAGTGTTATCAGCGGGCGGCGCGTATGTTTAATCCACGTACAGCGCGTGCGCATCGAAACTGATTATGATGAATAAGTCAATGCTTTTCATGACCTCAGTGTCATCATCATCATCATCATCAGTCTTTATCCAACCATGTGCTGAATATAGGCCTCTCTCAAAAAATTAATGGGCTGGTCTCACTCAGGAGAGCGGATGGATAGTGAATGCCACGATAAGGTAGAGTTGGTCGGCCATTAACCAGATGGGCAGACGATCCCCGTGCAGTGGCAAGGTATCGGTCTTCTTCTATGTCTATTTCACGACTCACGTGGTGATTATCCATTATCTAATAGTCGTAAGTACTTTATCCGTGAAGTTTCATTGCTTGTGTATTGTCAATGGATACACAATAGGTTATTTAATAGAGAGGTGAGCGACCATGCCGAGTTCAGCTTGGATTGAACCCGGCGACCTTCGCCACTCCTACTGAGCTGCTGAACAGGATGTGGC
Organism: Lycaena phlaeas; assembly: GCA_905333005.2. Taxonomy (NCBI): domain Eukaryota; kingdom Metazoa; phylum Arthropoda; class Insecta; order Lepidoptera; family Lycaenidae; genus Lycaena; species Lycaena phlaeas. The sequence goes on along the minus strand of HG995171.1, from coordinate 18,843,942 downwards.
CGCGGAATCTGTCAGCCGCGATTAAAGCTCCACGTATTGGACATTTCTTTATTTTTACGACTTTAAATTTGTGTCTTTAATACTTGACATTAATACAATTTTATGTATCTCAATAAGTGTAAGGGTATTTTGCTATAACACTAGTCTCTTTCATTAGCAGTAAGGACAAACGCTAGTAGTACTCGTATACTCAATAAACGCATTTTTTGATAGTCGCGATGACCTAACAAGTAATTTTTATAATATTTTTATAAAATTTTTATAATATTTTGCCCGAAAGAAGAGATTAGAAAAAAGATTTTCTATTTCTCTATTTTCATTCTTTATTATTAGTTCAGTAGTATTTGTTCTGCAGAAACGTCCATACCTTACCTTATCCTTATCACCGGTCCAGCCAACTACCGTACGAGAGTCTCGGGGACAAAAAACAAACGCGTGATAAAATCGCGGGTCAATATTATTTATGATTGAGTCGTTTTGAATAATGATATTGGGAGTGGCTCCCGCTTTTGTAATCGAGTTACTCTTTAGGGATCCCTTGGCAATGACAAATATGTAAAAAAAATAGTTAAAATCCGTATATGTTCCGTATCCGTATGTATTATACGGATATATTATAAGTATTTTTAATAGGCAAAGCGAAGTGTTTAAGATAATGAAACAACTTTTACGGATTTTATCGCGGTTTATTTAGTTTTTTATGAGCCCGACGTTTCGGGTACTTTACAGCAACCATGGTCACGGGAGGACTGAGGTGTCAGATGTCCTACCGTTTACAAAACTACCCTATGATACAACAATATTTTATTTAGTATTATGTAGTTAGGTTAAGAATACGCTGGTGTATATATTTTAACATAGTCATTTAGCTTTCAAAATCACACTGTTTAAGTAAAACATTTAAGAAAAACCCTTTCCCTTTTTTTTAATCCTCATTCATTTGAGTATTTTATAATATCAGAGCTCAGAGGGAACTGTGTCGTGGTGGTTGGTGCTATATAACTCTCTGATAATAAACGTGGATGATTATTGGACTCGAGCTGGTCATGTACCGACACTTGTTCAATTATTCAAATCACAAAAACATTACTGTAGATATATAATACAGATTACAGATGGAACATTTAATTCAAACGTCGAAATGATTAAATATATGATGATAATAATAGATTTGACCCTCATCATGTTATTCATCGAATCATACTCGAAAATAAATTAATGTTTTGAATTAGCATAATGTTGTACCCGGTCGTTGCTCATCCTGATTGATATGAATATCACATTTACGGTGAGACCGAGGAAAAACGCAATACACGGGCACACACATATACACTTGGAGTTTTTATAATCTATGGAAACGTATCATCACATAACATACTAGTGGCTTTTGTCGATAGAATAGTGATAGTTGTTTCATTTCCATAAAGACAAACATACCAATTAAATTAAATACTCATTGAGTGATGTACATAAATCTGCATCATGTAATGGATTAAAGTAAACATGTCGTTTGATAAAGAGAATATGAGCTATGGATAGTTCGGAGATAACATGCAGCAGTCGCTGTTTGATCATAGCTTATGCTAAAAATCTGGTTAAAAAACTTAGAATAAAAATCTTGCAATAAGAAACAGTTTAAGTGCATGTAACAGTTATATTATCTAATTAATCTAAATGGTACATTATACAAGAGAACACGTGTTATGATCAGGTAGAGTTTGGTCATGGTCGCGGTAACCTTTAGTCTTTTAGTTTTACTAACTGCCGCGTTTAAGATTGCATATTAAATTGAGTAACTTTCGAAATTGCCACTGTCGTAGTTTATAACATAATTTGAGCAAATTATCATTATTTTTCCTGTGACTTTGGAAGGGGAACTTTTCTCTATAATGTCTAGTCTGGGAATTTTTCCTCTTTAAAGAGATCTGTTGGAATATATTTAATCATCATCAGCCCTGGAACAAGCCTCTTCTTCTTCGATCAAAACCATCAAGTTTCTAGGAGGACTGCGGACAGTGTGATTCAAATTCTTGTTTCTATTCTCAATTCATAAGTCACGTTCGTATATATATGCCATCGCGGCCCACAGTGCGACCTTTAGGGTTCAAGCGGGTATCATACACGAGAGCTTGCCCAACCTGTGTAAATATATAATCGTCGTCAAGTTACCCAACCCGCGCTCAGCCGGTCAAAAGGTTACTTGTCCAATCTTACAAATAACTGCGACGTCCGATGAGCCTCGTTGACGAAACAAACCACCACAGCCGACCACCGACCTGCAATAAACCTGTTCTCATGTCTTCGCTATTTTGATGTAAAACCTCTATAATCTTGTAAATTTGTGTTGCCATAAATACAATTTCTAACAGGCCTAGCTCTATGTTAATGTGCTCGACCCTTTTTTTGTGGACGTAGAAAGAGGTACAGTTCGATTAGCCACTTGAGATACGGGGGAATTCTGAAGAAATTCAGTGCTTCGCTCATCAGACTGTGGGTGGACTGTTAAAAGCGTTAGCGTTGTCTAACAACATCTCACCACCATCTCTTCTCTGCGTACTGTTTCACTCGTCACTGCCCGAAGGCGTTAAAGAGCATCCATAGTCGACCAGCGAACTCAGATTGGGAATCTGGTAGTTCCGGTCCAGGTTTCTCGACCTGACCGACCTGGTGTAATCTATCTAATATGAGTAAAATAAAAAATAAATTTTAAGACTTATCTCTATGAGCCTGATTTTATTCTAGAAGAGATGTTTTTAAATGACCTTTTGGTTCATCCGAAAGTGTTGCATGTTTTATGTGGCTGCTAGTAGCATCACCGTGAACTGATTATATCTCTACTGTTTTAAATTAAGTATTGGCAAATAAGTTTAAAAAGAAGTATCATATCGCACCGCAGAGGATGCATCTCTCTCGCGTGATGATTAACACTCTGATAAAATTGTTTCTGATACTCAAAGTGTTTTGTTAGACACCAATTAGAGATCAACAGTATCAGGCTTCTACCATCGCAGGAACCACACATTATTTACGATACTTTCTTTATTAATTAAGGCGGTTTTTTTTTTTACATTTTTTAGATTTTATCAGATTCTCTAAATATTCTTTCACTTAAACTTCATTCCAACTAATTGCACGGCATGAAAGTACTTTATAGAAAAGTATTTTGCATAAGAACGTATGACTTTTGTTCTTCTTTCTCTGTCGTGTTGGTTTCCTCGTGAAGTTTTCTTCAATGGTTATCAGGCGATGGAATGATCTTAAGCGCTCTTCTTCTTTGGCAAGCGTTCGCTCCTTGCGGGGTTGCCAGTGTTAGAGTGAAAGCTTTAATATTTGGTGACTGTCTTAACTGAACTTAACTGAACAAGAGCGTTCAATTAAGAGATTTACTCATATCTTCAGGAAATCGGAAATATTTAATGAAATAATTTCAAATAATAAGATCAGTAAACGTTAAAATAGTTTCGCTGGTAGCGTGTGATATATTATCACATAACAGTATTGTGTAATTAAGCCTTACCTTCTAAACGCCGTTACATATAAAACATAATTGATAGTGATTGGAAACAATAATTTTTGATACGTTGTGCAAGGCTAATTATTCGATTTATCGATATAAGAATCGATATTTATAACAACAATGGCATTGATGATTTATCTAGATCGATTTGGGTCACCGGAGTAATCTCGTTGAGTCTTTCTTCATCTTGCTTGGTAATGCGCAAGAGATCTCATCCTGTACGTAATAACCTAACTGAATAAACGGTATAACAACTCAGTTCATGAATAACATTGGTTATTTATTATATTATTGTTGGTTCCATTAAGTTGCTAGCTCTGAGGACCTCCTAGTGTGTTGATGCTGCACGCGACCGCTGCGGCCTGCTCATGATGGTATTGTCGGGCGCGCACCACCAGCTCCAGCTCCCGCCACACACTTTCACCGGCCGCGCGACGTTCCCACACGACGTCAGATACTACGCATCACAGCTCATAAATCTATCTTAACCTACATTTTCATTGGGTTTCTATTATAAGCGATACGGTACATATCGAAATGTACAAGATAAACATAAAGAAAGGCTCGTCGTTATTTCTAATATTTATTATGATATGTTTGCAAAATGTTCCCATATAAATAGAAGACGACTTATGTTTTATATCATACTTACACGCATCAATGTTGAGTTAAAGATTAAAATACACATATGACATGTATTCATATTATGCTCGCAATGTAGAGTAAGCTAGTAGTAGTAGCAAAAGTAGCTACTCATAATGTAGAGTATTGCTTTGTGGTTTACTCACTCTGTCTTTATATAATAGAGTAGTAGTGAATATAATGCCATAGACATAGTTGATATATAAAGCTCAGTAAGTAAATACAATACCAAATAACGAACGCTCTGGAACTCGTGTTCGGCCGAGGGAACAGGAAGAGTATCGAATGTACATGACATTCCATTTAGAAAATCATTTGAGCGAATAACGTTTGAGAAATGCGAGCTGCCGCAGACGTCTGTTATATGATTTTAATGTGAGACAGCAACAGCACTATTATTTTTTTAAACTTTCTCCCTTGTTTGTGCAGTCAGACATTTTTGGCAAATTTCGTGGTTCTTGGTAAACGGGAACTTTATGTTTTGAACCCAAAAGCTCAGGTTACTTTCGACTACTACTAAAAGCAAAGTCTAATAGTACAAGTAAAGGAAAAGTTCCGAAAAGAAAAGAAAATTATATATAACTCAATATCTGGTATAGATTTCGATGCGAGGTCCACACATTCCTGAGAAAATCGGTGATGACTCACGGGCCAACGTACAAGAGAGTTATCTTATGAAGGTTGGTTTTTTCCTATTGAGGCTTCCTAAGGAGCCATTTTTCATCTTGAACTTGAGATAAAAATTAATATTATTTTTTTAACAAGTTAATAGTATTGAAAGTAAATAAAACCTTTTGACTATTATTTTGCTTACAAAACAATACACTTACACGATACGTCTCTGAAATGTCAAGCGCATGCATATGCTCCTAGTTGTATATGGTAAGCGTGCAAAGCCCGGCGTCCATAATAGATTGCCGTGGCGTGCAAAATTAGAGTCGTGTGACAACCCTCTAATGCAGGAACAATCGCACACGAGACGCGCGCTCGTGGGTCGAATCGGCCCCGGTAATCAGTAATAAAACACGGGAGCAACTAACCCACGTGCGCCAGCCATCAGATTACCTCTATTTGCATACGCTGACAGCTTAGATTTGACTAAAACAGTATAAATCCCTTTTATGTTGGAATGATCAGCGTGCATTAGAGCGGGCGCCGGGTGCCGGGTGCCGCGTGTCGGGTGTCGTGTCGCGGCCGGGGCTCCAGCAGCGATCCGTGTCGCAAGGCTCGCATGCGCAAATTGCGTTAAATCTTAATTGAATTCTTACGAGCTGTTAGAACTGAGTAGATACTTTTTATAAATTAGATCTCGCACGCGACGTGCTTCATCTGGGACGAGATTAAAAGGGCCGGAGAAAGTTAAATTGTACTAAATAGCGTTGCTCAACCGTTTGGATAGTATCTATCTTTAGCGTGAGTATAATTATATTTCCAAGCGTTAAATTAACTCAAATGATCGAATAGACCGTACATGCAAATAGCCTTTGGGCTATTTAAAATAAAACCAAAATTCTACAATGTTTTCAAAATATAATTCTTGTTTATTTAGACATAATATTTGTATTATTCGTAATGTTACAATAACATTTCTAAAGTGATTTTAGCGCCACACTATAAAACACAAGAAGTGTGTGTTGCATAACATCTGAGACAAATCCGTTGACACTGACCAAAGAGATCTCTTACAAAAGCCTACCTCAATGCCGACCCACTTTCCAATTGCAGCCGCAGATACAAATCAAGTGGACGATTAAATTATGTCATACGGCACTATAACATTCAATACTCGACTCTATCCCGATATCGTACAGTTCAAATTTGTTAGGATGTTCGATTTATTTAAAACTCGATGTTAATTAGAATTATAAATTTTACCTAAACTAAGAACTAACTTCTTTATATACAGCTCAGTGGAGCCAGGCAGCCCCCTTTTACCTCGCGTAAGAGGGAGCTGGCCGGAAGTCTAGCTTTCAGCGGAACCGGCCTATCGATGAGGTTTTCTGCAGGCAACTGGATCTAACCAGACTCTCAAAAGTGGCTGAAGGCGATCGAGTATGGAGATTAGGGTAGTGCACTTCCAAGTGTGAGTCACATTTAACCTAGACTTATGTCAAAAGCAATCCCCTGCGTCATCAAAATAAAGGACTCTTAGGGATAAATGTCCTAGTCCAAAAATATATTTTTTTGTAATTATATTATCGTATCTACAGATAACCGTTACATACGAATGTAATAAACAGTAAATTGATAATTAACATCATTGGCATGTTGTTTGACGCCAATCGAAGGGTCAGCGCAAAAAGCAAGGCTGGCACACGCTATTGTGCGTACGACATAGAATTAACAAAGCTACGAGATATTGATAAGAAGACAATAAACAATAACATTAGCGGTTGCAACATAGTTATGTTAGCGGCCGCCGGCGGGGCCCGCTTGCATCTCCCGGCTACGACACGACAACCACGACCGGAACTCAACGACTAGCCGACGACTCTCGACGACGTGTGATGATAATAAATAATTGGAGTTTTGTACAGCAAGGTTACTCAGCATGAGTGTCATAAACTTTTGTTTTTCTAATATCATCCAAAAATGGCATCCAAATTTCTAATAATCCAAATTCATCCAAAAAATAAAAAGAGCAGTTTATTAGTAATTAGGAGAACATAGCTACAGGCTCACAGATATATATATATATATATATATATATATATATATATATATATATATATATATATACTATATGTTAGAAACACTAAATTAATATCCTCTTGAAGTCCGCCTTCAATCAAATATTATTATAATTGACTAACTGCACGCAGCTTCGCCTGCATCAACTAAGATTTTAAACGTGTCCCTTTTTTGCAAATTTAATATAGCCTACGTTCACCGGGGATAGTGTAGCTTTCAAACAGTGACAGAATTTTTCAAATCGGTCAAGTAATTTCGGAGTCTATTCAATACAAACAAACAATGAAATATTTCCTCTTTATAATATTAGTATAGGTTTATTTTTAACACCATTGTACATGACATTGAAAGCTAAATGCCTTATGGCGTTTACAATGTCAATTCGTTAAAAATATCGTATGCTGTAAACGCCATAAGGCGCGTGCCAATGAAATGTCGCGTGGGCAGATAGGCAGTATCGACGGGGCTTGGTCTGTGGATTTAGGCTAATGTTCTGCACCTGGCGCTGATATATCGCGCGCCGCCTATACGATACGACAACTCATCTTGATTATTTATTTCAAAACTAACCAAATACGTCTTACCGACCCGGTCTTAGGCGATTTTATGATTTAGGATTTAGACCAACATTATTTTTAATATCTAAACTATTTAAAATGAGATTATTGTATTTATTACTATGGTAATATGATGGATGTTGACGATGCCAAAATATCGAATTAAACGAAATATAAGTTGATAATATGAATTTATGGAATGAAATCAAAATTGAAATTTGTTTTTGTCTTTAGTAAATTTTAATAATTTTATAAACTTGGAAGTTTGATGAAAATTTATTATAATATTGTTTGCAAATCAGAATAACTCATTGCTTATAATTTATCCCTATACTGCCACGGGAATGAGAAATTTAAAGAGTTACAACAGGTATTACTATTGATAGTAGATTTGGTTCGAGTATATATTATAGCATTCGCTGATATCTACCGTCACATCTCATACACTTGATGACATAAATGAAAACTGTAAATACAGTTACATTCGCCGCCGACTGTACAACAAAGAGTATTGAATTGAGTACAATCACACATAAATTCGCCAGCGCGTTATCAGATCAATACTGTGACAGTCTCGGATGTCCCCGGTCTTACACCATTTTTGCGTAACGCGACAATATAGCCATTATTTCACATCGTAAATAAAGCGATTGTTTGCCTTAAACAGTGGGTCTTGTATTATCATCGAATTGGATAACTGGACAACGCTTCTATGAAAATGGTATTTTTTTCAGTACGTATTAATGGTAGTTTTGTCCCCAAATGTTCCAAACACAGCTTATTTATTATTATTATTATTATTAAGTTGTTCTATATTTGCCGTTTGTTATACTAACACATTGTATAAATCCTCGCACATTTACAAATAATTTGTGTCTAACAAATAAATATATTTCCATAAAACTTAGCATAAATGTTCGCCGCTGACTGTACTAATAGATCGCATAAATCGTCGCGTGCGATACAAAAAAGCAACACGACGAAGTCACTTCCTATACAACGTCTATAGTGTCGAGTCCATTAATTCAATAAAATGAACGCCAGCCATTCCGCTATCACACAGCAGTCCCAATAATTAGGAGGAATGTCGGATGTTTATTGTTTGCTCGTACATAGATCGGGCCTAATTAAATCTGGGTGTAAGGCGGTTTCATTAAAATAATGAAATTCGTGTGTGTTCATCAGATAGTCCGCGTACATTACTTCCTACAGAGTACAGTCGGGAGAATATTATTTCGCGTTTATTCAAGAGGTATTTAGTAATAACGCTTTGTTGGTAGTGGAGTTAGTATACTCTTTTTTGCAAACGTGACGGCTACGCTGTCGCGTTTCGTGCGGTTTGTGAGTTTCCCGTGGCCCATTTGGGGATAGGGAAAAGGAGGGCAACTGGATAACTTCCTGTTATGTGGATGTTAATGGGCGTCGATAGTCGAATGGCTTCGATTGTTCGTTTGCCCTCCTATGATATAAAAAATAAGAAAAAAATATATCATCAACATTAATCCAAAAAAACAAGGCATATAAAAAAAAACCGCGATAAAATCCGTAAAAGATGGTTAATTTTTTATTGATGTTTGTTTAGGATTATACAATTTGTATTATAATATTAAATTTTAATAATCAATTACTCAATGCCAAAAAAGATAAGGATAAACATTAAACAAAACTATATGAATCGTAATTTTTCAGCACTTACGCTCGCGACAGTACTGCGATGATCTATAGTCGCACCCCGCGGCCCCGTCCGCAGCCCTCACTGTCTCCGACGATGTCATCGCTCGCCTATTCATTATCGAACTGTGCTATTATTTATTGCCTCTTCAAATGAATATAGAAATTTATTTTTGTATTCTCAGTGACAATACGGTATTTGACTAATTCTGGAAATCGTTTTAAATGATTCTTTTAGTATATAATAAACGTACAGTAATAATTTTTCAGTGAAATTTACAGTATATAGGATAAAAATCGATGTTAAAATTTAAATTGTAAAAATCGCGGCAAAAACGACGTCTTTGTAATGGCTCCGGTCACGTGACGCATGTGACGTCACACACTAGTAAACCAATCCATCTTGTATACTTCTGAAGGTGCATTGCTTTTTTTTTCTTCAAATTTCAGTATTTATTGGAAGAAATGGCTTATAAATGGTGTGTAGTACCACAATGTACAAATACGTCTATAAAAACCGAAAAATTATTTGTTTCTGTTGCTACGAATCCCAAAAAACGTAAATTGTGGTTACGATTGGCGCGAAGAGAGCCAAACAGTATTTCGATGCATACAAATGTTTTTATGTGGGAAGATCACTATTGTGAGTACCTGGCAAAGAAATATATGTTTAAAATAACATAAATTATTTAAATTAAATTATTATTCATTCTTAAATTTATATTTATTTACTATAACTACTTGCTGTTAAAAAAAAATAGTTTGCATAAAATATTCCCTCATAATCTTTTAAATGAATTGTTAATCGTTATATACTTCGCTATAGTACCTCCGAGATTATGTGTACAAAGTTTCATGATGATCGGTTGAGTAGTTTTCGCGTGAAAGCGTAACAAACACTCCTAAGCTTCAGCTGAATAATAATCAGCGTTATTCTTAAAGAAAAGTGCAACCATAAAAGCGTCTATATTATGTAGGTTCAAGGTTGCTGTTATCGCATCATCGCTTGCACAAAATTTCCTTCCATTTTGTGATTATATATACCACTATTAATGACTAGTTATAAAAAATGTCCAAAAGTTGTTTAAAAATAGCTCAGAAGTAAAAATAATAACCAAAACACATTAAACTCGAACGACAATCAGTAGTACAAAATATTGTTTACTTGCGTGTGACGTCACGAGTGTTACCACCAATCACAGGGCGTTTTGATTCACATCAAAAATTTTAAAAAATATCATTTTTATTTTGCGAATTATGCAAAATTTATGCATTATTTTGTTCAAAAAAAGTGATAATGGTTTTCTTTAGACTATTATCTCGCAGGATGTCCACATTTCATAGAGTATTTTGAATGTTGTCAAACACCGTATTCTTGTAGTCTGTCGATTTGGTATTAAAAAATTGTAAATATCTCGCTTAGGATAGTGGTGATGTTTTAGATGTGTCTTATAGAACTGGATATTCTTATCCTCTATATGTGCTATCAATATAAGACGTCCTAAATAGAAAAAAATGCATCAGATATTCCTCTTATTTTTTTTTTCGTAATGTTAATGGGTGAGCGTAATTTTAATGTCAATTAAGTATTTTCTCGAAAGTTAATGTGAAGTACGTGCGTGTTCGACGAGCACATGGATCAGCGACAGGGACCGCTCCTTAATATGAATTTACGATCCCACTCCAATGTAAATCGTTGTTAATATAATGAAATAACAGTCGTAATACTTATTGTTAAGCAATCGAATGTAAGAGAAATAGTATGCGCAAGCGCACTTGCTGAATGTTGCAGTACAATGCGTGATCATATGATAAATGCATCCAATTATATTAGCCAAGCTATTAGCTGAACCATCGCTTGCTTCTTAACAATATAATGTAATCTTCGTGCATCAGACACATGCTTCCACCAATGGAATGAGACGATACGTTTTCCTATTAAACGTAGGCCCCTTTTAATGAACGCAAAAGCCATATTTTGCCTATATTAAGCAGGGTAAAATCGCAGGAAACTTCTAGTTATTAGTAACATTTATATTTAAAAAAAATCAAAAATAATGTATCTAAATTTATTTTTGTTTATAAAATATAAATTTAGTCCAACATCATCAGCTGCCAGCAACCACGTTATATACGTAGTATAACCACGCTAATAGACTGTAAATATAATAATATATGTATACTTGGACATTAAAACAGTATACTGCAGCTAATAACATCTAACACTGGCAACAAACTGTCTTAAAACTAGTCAGTCTTGAATAAAGACATAAATGTACATGGCTAGATAAGTACAGTGAGTCTAGTTCGTGATTTATGTTACGCAAGCTCAATAATCAGACCGGGCGCGGTGGTGCAAGCATACCATCCCACCATACCACCATCCCAGCCAGCCAGCCACCACAGGACGATGACGTCATCTTAAATTATCTCGCCGCGATACACTTATAGGTTTTCGAGGAAGGAAGGAGGAGGAAGTAGGAGGAGGAGCGAGGAAGGAAGGAAGAATCTATTTATATATATTGAGGACTATGATCGCTTAACCCGGCATTGGTTGGACGGTCCAGCAGCTGTGTCCTCACAGGCTCGCATGTAGGGTGTGATGTAATCACCGCTGATATGTATTAATATTTATCTCGAGCCGTGTTCCCGATCGTATCGTATGGTTATCGGAATGTAGGGCAGCCACGTGCCACGGGCTTGGCTGTTGTCGACTGTACGCTGGAGGCATTTTGCAATGCGAATAAATCATAGTAATTGTACGAGTCGAAATCTAGTTACAGTAAAGCACTGCGGAGACTATTCGCGCGTTTTAATATTTTACTAAGTTTTATAAACGAAAAAATATATTCTTCGAATAACGTGGCAATATAATTATTGATATATTCTAACGCGTCCGTCTGTAGTCAAATGTACAGAAATTGTATGTCAAATATTGCGGTAAACATTTTAATGTAAATGAATTAGTAATATTTCCCAAACATTTCCCAAAACACAGCTTCATTGTAATATTAAGTTTGTATTTATTTTATTTATAGACAACTATCTTGGGCAGTGAATGGATAAAGGATGATGATGATGTATTTCATTCACATGATTGTTTTAAACTAACCCGGGACTGAGTATTTACATGTGTACGGAGTCGATATGAAATCCAGCGCCATCTCGCGACAAAGAACATTAAAGTGGGTGGCATCAATATCTCATCGATAAAATAAGTTGATATATTTTTGTATTTTGAATTTGTCGATCTTATACAAAATATTATAATAATATATGGATATATTTATATTGATAAATTAAAACGCTCGACTTGTAACTTCAGTGCGTATTAAGGCTGTTGAGATAACATTGATTCATAAATAATTTAAGCCAATACCAGTAAGTAAAAGTGGAATTAGGCCTACGCAGAATATTAATAAGATACAGCCGCTGTACCAGAAATGGTAGATAAGTGAATAGTTTACCAATCTAAGATATTAGAAAGTATGAATATAGTGGTAGGCAGTTGTAGGTCATAAATTGAGCAGAACCGGAATGGAAGCGAGATAAGCAATAGTGTTATCAACGATAATATATTATAAAATTACCTACTTCCGTCACACTATCGCTTAGGTTTCCTTTTTGAAATTAGTTAAAAATAATATTAAGTGAATGTATTGTATTGCTGACTTCGTGTAACTGAGTGAGTGAATTTTTCAATTCAAGTAAAATGAGTCAATACAAATTTAGACTAAGCCTATTGTTTGCCCCTATAAGTGTCAATAAAATGACGATTAGCGTGATAATACGAGATCAACTTCAGCAATTCAAATAAACAAGTTCGTCTAGAAATGGATACAAGAGGCCAATGGTGTAGAATGTTCTAAAACAATAGAGAAGGGTTCATACCTCATGCCGTCAAATCCGTCGTCGGAGCCGTTGATGGTGAGCACGGGGGCGCGCGCGTAGGCCTTCGCCACGCGCCGGTTCTTCTCGAACACAATCACCTTCGCCCAGATCTCGTCGTCGATCTGTGTCCATTTGTCCAGCACCTCTTGTATGTGTTCCTGGGGACGAAAACATTTTTATAATATGGCTCACGGGTAACACTGAATTTTAAAACCCTATAGCAGGAATCTATAATGCTACCGAGTAACAAATCAATACCGAGTAACACTTAAATGCTAATGAAATCAAGTATATTAGGCTGTAATACAAACATTTTAAAGATTAGTTACGATTTCAGAATCTGCTTGAACTATGCGTGGAAAATTGGGTTAGTAAGAAATTAATTCTTCTTTTCATCTAAAGTCACTTTTTAGAGTATGTCTATGACCATATAACGATCATATACAAAAGTGGTTTTATAACAGTTTTCGAGAATCCCCTCGTCGAGCCACTCATACGGTGGGTAACAATGGCCTTGCTGTGTTTTTCTTCGGTGGCGAGGCGGATAGAGATCATGTCGTAAGAGTTTCGCAATCAAATGACACAGGACGGCCAGTTTCATGCTCTAGTAACCGGCCTACAATGGATATGAACTTCACGTGGATTCTTTAAAGAAGTTTGTTTACAAGAGTATGCATTAGGTACGTGAATTAGCTCAATGCCGATACTGTTTATATTATAAACCTTTTCTACTGAAACATTTGACGACCTCCGTGGCGCAGTGGTTAGCGCGTTGGCGCACAAGCCGAAGGTAGCGGGTTCGAATCTCGCCAGGGAACAAAAAAAGTTTATTTGTTCCTGGGTCATGGATGTGTATTAAATATGTGTATTATATAATAAAAATCTTAAATATAAGTATTAATATAAAAAGTATTAAATATATGTATTTCCGTTGTCTGGTACCCGTAACACAAGTCTCTTCGAGTAAGGAAATCTGCTAAAATTTACTGATACGTTAAGTACCTTCTTTTATGAGACGCTATTTTTATCTTGTTATCATTATCTTCATCAGCGGTATCATCATTTTATCAGTCTATTTAAATTCATTATTTGTAAAAAGATCTTATATTCGTATATTAATTTGTTTTGTAATCTAGGTACTTGTTTCTAACAAAGTTAGCTTTAAATTATTTAGTTTTGTCATACTATGCGTATGAGCATTAATATTTCCAAGTATTAAATTTACGCGTAAACACTTTGAATAAATTTAAACAGATAATATTTGAACTACTGAAAGTGCATGGAATAATAGTTAGGACAACGCGCCGGTTACTAGGAGATGTTATTAATTACTCAGGTACTGCAAACTTTAGACAAAAGTTAAATAAATATATTTTTAAATTAAATATCGTGTGACTTGCAATATTATATTATCGTTTCTGAAAAATCCAGAAATATAGTACGAATAAATATTAGAATATTTATAAATATAAAAAACATATTACATATTGATCAAATCTTGTGGGTGCGAGTTTGCCGAGCTGGTAAACCTGCACCAATTAATTATTTGCACAAGCAAAACGATGAATCTACAATATAACAACCCAGTAAAGGTTTCCGTATCACAATGAACAGTGCAGATAAGATCCAACACCCGACAGGACTTATAAAGAGCATCAACTGCAATGACATTGTTACAATTATTTCAGAAAATGACAAGGCAATTATTGAAAGTAATAGTGGAGATAAAAATGACGGGCATACTTCAGGGGACAACAAAGCCGTATTTCACAAATCCGTTGAATGATCGAGCATGACTGATTCAGTGCGAATAAATACAAGAGCTGACACTAACGAGCCCTATTCATAAATAACACGCGCATGCGCATGCGGTATTCAGATCGACAATATACTAGATTACGAAGATAAAGTAGGTCTCCAACATTAGCGAAAATATTTATCAGCCGATGTCAAAGAGGCTGCTACGAGATATAATGAAGTGACGGTGACGGAGAGAAAGTTCTAGTAATTTGTTATGTTTAGAAAATTATGAGATTATCATTCAGAATAGAAGCAGTGGGAGTCGCTCGGAGGATGCCAAAGCCCACGCAAATTATAGACACGAATGAGTTATTACCACTGCAATGTTAATTTGGTTCACGTTTGTAAACGACATTAATAAGGCGCGATTATTGGTTACATGCAAGTGGAATATAATGGAAGTACTTATTCTGTAAATGAGCTTATATAATATCATGCGAGGATCATCAGCTGATGATTCAGTACACTTCTGTTTGCACGCACTGAACGATGAACGACTATGAAGTTCACTAACGATGCTAACAAATACTTTGTTATATTGATTTGATAATAACATACATAATATTATTTATTAATTATATTATATATATTTGTCGGCGTACATTAAAATGTCAGTGTCAAGACTCAAGAGTGACAAGATGTCACTCTAGCGGAGCGTCGAGTCGATGGTAGCGAGGCGGCCATCTTTGAAGGGGCTTCAAAAAAGAGCGGTCGCAGCGCACCACGTTTTCGACGAATCGCTGTCTATCGCCACAGTCATAACATATTTTAAATTTATAATTAGTGATCAGAATATTAGTAATTTTCATTAACGTGATTAAAGTATTATTTTAAAAGTTATTAGAAGTAAAATCATTCAAGTCTTGAAGAAAATACGTTTTATTTAAATTTTCCTGTTTCGACCATCACCCCCATACCCACATTGTAAGATGGATTCTGATGAAGGCCGTCCTGTGCTTTCATCAGAAGTGGGATCGAATGAAGTACATAGTGAAGCAAAGCAACCGGAATTTAAAACTGCTGAGAGGTTATTGACCAGCATGGAAGCGCTGCTGTCTCGAGTTTTATCGGCCCAACAAACACCGCTTGTAACTACGAATCGTACAATTCTTTTGAAATTTGACCCGGACGAGCCTGACTCGGACATTGATGGATGGTGTAAGGTGACAGATTTTATTGTACAAAATAAAAATCTGGAAGGTGTTAATTTACTAATGGCGCTGACGGAGGCGTTGAAAGGTCGTGCAGCAACGTGTTTAACGAAGCTTAATTTAGACACCCTTACATGGGATTCAATTAAAGAAATACTAATTGCAAGATTCTCAAAATCTAAACTTTTGCAAGACTATTTTGATGATGTGCTGCGCTTCCAAATAGGTGCTAAAGAGACTGCGTCCGAATCTGCTCTCCGGTTATGGAATCTCATCGAAAGAATACCTGAGAGCATGATGTCAGAAAAGGTAATTACTGGATTTGCGATATCCGTGTTGTGTCAGAAGGACAGCCTGATACGCCGCGAGTTAAACGGACAAACCATAACGACTCGAGCCCAGTTATTTCGAATACTTAGGGGAATATCACTTAAGCGGCGCACGGATACCGATTTCCAAGAACCGGAAGCAAAACGTTCTCGTATAATGGATAAATTCGCCGGTAAATGTCATCACTGTGGATTAGTTGGACATCGTATCGCCGACTGTAGGAAACGCCGAGACGAAGTTGGAACGAAGTTGCAAGACACTTCAAGTTCATCACGAGCCGTGGGGAAAAGATCGAACCTGATCTGTTATACCTGTGGTCAGCCTGGGCACGTTGCGACTTTATGTCCAGACAAGAAAAGTGGCAGTGGAGCTGCAGTCAAGGAGGTCAATCAGTGTGAGCACCGCCCTTCCAGGAGCTTCTTGAAGACATCTTCTGGTGAGCGAGTCCCTTTTTTATTTGATAGTGGGTCATCATGTTCCCTTTTAAAAGAAAGTTTTGCTGACAAACTTGCGGGTACTGTGCGTAAAAACCTCGTTTACCTTAGTGGCATAGGCGGTGAAGATATTAAATGTACCACTCAAATTCAAAGCTATGTAGTTATTGATGAACTCTTAGTAAATTTGACGTTTCACGTAGTTCCTGAAAGGCTTATTTCTGATCCGATCATAGTAGGGAGGGATATTTTTGATCAAGGCTTATGTGTTAAAATCGATAACGATAATCTTATGTTCTATTCTAGAAAAACGAGCCACTTTTGTAATGTAGAACCAAATAAACCGGATTTCACTAAGATTAACACGGATTTGCTAGGAGAAGATAGGGAAATGCTAATAATGATTTTAAACAAATATTCTGATTATTTTTCTGAAGGTGTTCCCTCCCGTAGAGTAGCAACAGGTGAATGTCAAATTAACTTAATAGATCCTCACAAAACCGTACAACGATGCCCTTATCGTCTAGCGCCGTCGGAAAAACTTATAGTCAGGGAGAAGATTCGGGAATTACTTGACGCTGGGGTTATTCGCGAAAGTTCCTCCCCTTTTGCTAGTCCAATATTATTAGTTCAGAAAAAGGACAACTCTTATAGAATGTGCGTGGATTATCGCGAATTAAATTCCAATACGCGACCAGAACACTATCCTCTTCCACGTATCGAGGAGCAGATAGATCAGCTCGCTGGGGCTGACTATTTCTCCTCCCTAGATATGGCGTCAGGTTTCCATCAAATTTCGATGCACCCTGACTCCATAGAAAAGACCGCGTTCGTTACACCTGAGGGGCAATACGAGTATCTTGCTATGCCCTTTGGTTTGCGAAATGCTCCATCAGTATACCAGAGATGCATAACTAGGGCTTTGAATAACTTAAAAGACAAACCACTTACGTATATCGATGACGTTTTGTGCTACTCAACTGGTATCACTGAAGGTTTGCAGCGCCTAGATGATACTTTAAATGCTTTAACGAAAGCTGGATTTACGTTCAACCTCCAAAAATGTACATTCATGACCCAAAGAATAGAGTATCTAGGATATTCCCTTCAATCCGGTGAGGTAAGACCAAACTATCGAAAAATACAAGCATTAGTAGACGCCCCACAACCAAAAACTGCCACTCAGGTCCGACAGTTTCTTGGTTTAGCCTCGTATTTTAGAAAATTCATTTCTAATTTCACACGAATTGTGGGACCATTATACCCCCTAACAAAACAAAAAGGACCTATTACGTGGTCTCAAAAACACGAAGAAATACGAAACGAAATAATACGCATACTTACATCTGAACCAGTTTTAACTATTTTTGACCCAGAATTGCCAGTAGAGTTGCACACTGACGCTAGCTCGGATGGATACGGGGCAATTCTCATACAACGGATAGACAATAAACCACACGTCGTAGAGTATTATAGTCGTCGAACCTCGGATGTTGAGTCGCGATATCACTCGTACGAACTGGAGACGTTAGCAGTAGTAAAAGCGGTCGAGCACTTTCGCCATTATCTTTACGGTCGTCATTTCGAAGTCTATACGGATTGTAATTCTCTCAAGGCATCCAAATCAAAAAAAGATCTCACCCCTCGCGTCCACAGGTGGTGGGCTATCCTACAAGCTTACGACTTCGACGTTATTTACCGTGAAGGTCGCGGAATGGAGCACGCGGATTATTTCTCGCGAAATCCTATTTCTGAAGTTAATAACGCTAGTGCAGCTCATAGGCGCCCGCTGAAGCAGCGAGTTCAGTATGTCGATTTACATCAGGATTGGCTTTCGATTGAGCAAAAACGTGATATCGAAATACAAGAGCTTATCTCAAAGCACAATAGTAACAGTTTCCCCGATACTGTAGCTCAAACGTATGATGTAAGAGACGGTATCCTATATAGGAAAATAGTTCGTAATAAAATAGTTTCCTGGTTGCCGGTAGTTCCCCGGTCTCTAATTTGGACGCTAATAAATCACGTTCATAATGAGTTACAGCATTTAGGAAAGGATAAAACTTTAGATAAACTCTACGAGCAGTATTGGTTCCCCGAAATGTCAAAATGCGTACGTAAATTTATAGAGTCGTGCATTATTTGCAAAGCATCAAAGGGTCCATCTGGAGCTCAACCTGTTCAGCTTCACCCAATCCCCAAGGCCTCGGTACCATGGCATACAATACATATAGATTTTACGGGAAAGCTTAGCGGGAAAAGTGATCGAAAAGAATACTGTTCGGTGATTATTGATGGGTTTACAAAATATATTTTACTAGAGCATACTTCATCTCTTGATGCTAGAAGCGCAATACACGCGTTGCAAAAAGCAGTCAATCTTTTTGGTGCACCTAAACGAATTATTGCAGATCAAGGTCGTTGTTACGTAAGCTCAGATTTTAAAAAGTTTTGCGGTGAATATAAGATAGATCTCCATTTAATTGCGACTGGCTCGAGCAGGGCTAATGGCCAGGTCGAGAGGGTTATGCGGACCCTCAAAAGCCTGTTAACCATTGTTGACAACGACCCAAGGAAAATGTGGCAAGATGAACTGGGAAATATTCAACTCGCACTTAACAGCACCCGATCATCCGTAACAAAGTATTCCCCTACGGAACTTATGTTAGGTATTCGTGCACAGTCATTAGGTATGTCGAAGTTAAACTCAGAAGTTCATGGTCAACCAGAACGTCTAAATCTCGATATTGTGCGAAATAACGCATCTGATAATATCCAAAGGGCAGCGGAAAGCGAAATTAAACGATTTAATCAGGGCCGAGCCAAAATAAAATCTTTTTCAAAGGGTGATTACGTTTTCCTCAAAAATAGTGAACGAAATCAGACAAAATTAGACAGAAAATTCAAGGGTCCATTTGTCATAGCAGCGGTACTCAGTAACGATCGGTATGAATTAAAAAAGTTAGATAATTCTCATCGTATTTATAAGTATGCCCACGAGAATTTACGCTCAGTACCTCGTGGACACGAAGGTTTGCTTGAAATCGCTTCAAACCTTTTGAATTATGATGAGGCCGAGTCGGCGCCAGAGGATGATGGTGATGTAGATGACTTGTTGTCCACAAATGATAGCGTCACCTTGACTGCATGCTCTGATACTATGACCGCTGGCTCTTCTACTATTACCGGTTATTCAGATACTCTCAGTGCACACTCTGATCCTGAGACATGGGATGTAGATAACGAAATAGAAATATGGAATGAACAGGATATTCCGCAATCATAGGTATGTTTTGCACGAGTTCGTTGGATATTGTAAGTATTGTGCAGTCCTGAACTGCCCGGTTAAGAGAGAGTGTCGTCCGGGCCATACCCAGTGGGGTTTGGTTGGAGGGATGCGCTCGTCCGATGTAGAGGTTATATCCTTACAGTCTATCCTGGTCGAAGGGACAGTGTCGTCCGAGCCACACCCAGTGGGGTTGGTTGAAGGGATGCACTCGTCCGGTCCAGATGTAATCTCCTTATAGTCTATCCTGGACGGAGGGACAATGTCATCCGGGCCACACCCAGTGGGGTTGGTTGAAGGGATGCATTCGTCCGGTCCAGATGTGTCGCTGTTAGTTGACAAGTTGATGGGAGCAGTGTCGTCCGGGCCAGATCCTTTACGGTCTGGTTGGAGGGATGCACTTGTTCATTTTTTCTTAATATTAATGACTCTGTGTGTGAAGCTACATCTAATTACAACTATAATTGCAATTAAAAATCCATGTACAGTCTTTAATGTCACAGGATGGACGAGCGGGTGTCTTGGTGATTAGATGTTGTTTGTTCCAGGAATACTATAACGCCCGAGGACGGTCGTATGTCAGTCTGGCCGTGTCGGCGTACATTAAAATGTCAGTGTCAAGACTCAAGAGTGACAAGATGTCACTCTAGCGGAGCGTCGAGTCGATGGTAGCGAGGCGGCCATCTTTGAAGGGGCTTCAAAAAAGAGCGGTCGCAGCGCACCACGTTTTCGACGAATCGCTGTCTATCGCCACAGTCATAACATATTTTAAATTTATAATTAGTGATCAGAATATTAGTAATTTTCATTAACGTGATTAAAGTATTATTTTAAAAGTTATTAGAAGTAAAATCATTCAAGTCTTAAAGAAAATACGTTTTATTTAAATTTTCCTGTTTCGACCATCACCCCCATACCCACATTGTAAGATGGATTCTGATGAAGGCCGTCCTGTGCTTTCATATTTTAATCTTAATTCATCAAGAAGTAAAATGTATAATAATATCAATATTTAATGTCATGGATTTCCGCAAACTGACGTCAGATATTAATTAAGTATTTAATATATTATTTTGGACGATAATTTTAGGATTATGTCAACATGTTATGTTATTTTTCAATGAATATTAGAAAGAGAAATTGAGAACAGCATGTGCGCACACACCGCAGAATAACAGAACAACAGTCATCAAAAACTTACTTTCGTATCGTGGAATGAAATTGAAAGCTATGGTAGTAATGGAGGCGGAAAGAAAACCTGTTAACAATTATAGCACAATCAATTACTCGTACTAGAAACTTTACGCTCCGACCGGAATCGTAAAATCGATATTAAACTATTTGGTTTAGTGACCGCTGTGGTTAACGATCTCAGTGCAGTAGCCGGTCTTTACTGTACTTTATCAATATAGAGCTGGTTAAGGTTTGGTTATAGTTTAGTTTCTTTAAAGTTTGTTCAAAAGTGCAAATATGTTTTCAAATTTTTCACTAATTGCTCCAACATTTTAGAAAGTTTTATATAGCTTGTCATGTAGAAGCTTTTCTCTACACACTACTACTCAAAATGTAGAAAATTGACGTAAAACTTATAATTGAAATTTTTTGTTGAACGAAATATACTTTTATGGATGCATAAAATATTACCACTTTATTTTATCGTTAAATTGAGTAAGTAATCCGAGAGGTTGCCATGGTGGCTTGGTAGTGGGACCATCTCTAAAAAAACGTGTGCCTCCTAGCTAATGTATTTTATGCTTTTACCGGCAATGTCAACTAGAAAGGCGTTTATGTGCAAACTTGTCGGCATAACTCAAGTCGCTAGAAGAGCAGTTAAATGAAGGTCGACAACCCGGCAGTGTCATATCTCATGAATGTTTCATAAAAATTACTCTTAATATATACATATTGATCTAGCCAACATTCTATCGGTCCAATAGAATTCTGTTTTTATCACTCCATATAATTAACACAGCGAAGGTTGTCTTGAAGGTAGAACAAAATTATTCTAGTTCTAGATCTAAGATAGTGGAAAAAATATAATTGAGATACGTAATAACATGTAATTATTATTATTATTAATAACAATAATCATAGTGTTATTGATGCGTATAGACTTGGCAGAACCAGCTATTGTGTAAAATATCTTTTTTCCGAAGTGCTTTCTCATCCGGGCGTGACCGCGAGTGAAACATCGACAGATATTAGACTGTTTATTTCTGGACTTAATGAATATGTTATTACCAATGGGTATAAAGGTTACAATTTTCCAAGCACTAGTGACGCGGGGACCATCCTCACTACTAAGGTCTAAGTCTGTCCGGGGTCCGAGAAGGATATTCCAAATATTTAGAAATGTATTTCAGTAATGGTTCCTTGCCTATGCTACTCTGTTAGGGGCTATATATTGAATGAGGCTATGTCGATGATGATGATGTCCTCCTTGTCGTATCCGACAACGGCGACCCTCACTCTGGATTCATTTGATGATTTGATGCGACTTTAGGGATTTATAGATACATCACGCCATTTTTATACCGAGGATGATGAAAATAAGTGAAACTATAATGAAGTATACCGCAATGAGTATTGAGTCAGCGCTATGACGATATTACTTTAAAATGCGATTCATCTCACACACAATAATGCTGTGCATTAACACAGCACAACACCAAAGACAATTCTCATATAGCCATTACGCCTGTATAACAATAATTTAACTTGGACAGACTGGGTTTAACTTTTAACATCGCAAAATAATTGCACTAAATAGGTTCACATGTTCAATACTTTGTAACTTTAATAAGGATACGCGCAGATATTATGATAAAAAGATCGCAGAGTGTTGTATGCCAACGTATTATTACCACAGAATCATAAATATACTTCAATATACTTTATTGAATTCTATCACCGACTTAATCAATAAACCAGTTTTAGACAATTTAGGATATTGAATTAACATATTTTTGCTGTCGAACCGATATATTGCCGAGGAATATGTTATTAAAATAGCACTATTAATATAATAAAATAAGATCCGTAGGTATCATGAGTCACGTCGTAACATTTTTGCAATAATTTGATTTGTAATTACTAATAATTGTTGTTAGATAACATGTCGTAATATGACGTATTGTCGTAAGGTTCTGCTGCTCGGACACGTACAGTGCCTGCTCCTCTACATCGTAAAAATCGAGTCGAGAGTCGCAAAAGATCTTTGTCAAGAAAAAAGAGTTCGAAAATAATGCGAGCACCACTTCCTCACTTAGATCTCAAAATAATGAAAAAACAGTCAGATAATTTAATCAAATGATTAATAATACATGTGTTACAATAAGCGTTACTTTAAATCTAACACTTTTTCTAGCCAAGCTGTACTTAAAGAGATTGGTTTACATCAAACATACCCTATTAATCATTAAAATCTCCTTAAAACCATCTTCCCTCAGGGTGGTGGGAGGACAAGAGGTGCGTATACAAACTGAAACAACTGCGGCCGCCATCAGACGCTTTAGCTGAGGGTCCCGGATTAAATCCCACAAGAAAGTCTGATTGAGGAACCATTGCGAAATTTCAAATGCAATTAATGCATAGTAGTTTTATTCCTATGTAAAGTATCCTAAATATTAGTATGTATTTGAATGTAGAGAAAAGTGTTTGTTAACGTTTAATAATAGAGGCGTTTATTTTGAGATGTGAGAGAGACATGGCATTAAGCCGTATAAGGCAAGGCCGTTGAAGGTGGTTTGCGTAATCTCGGCCAATTATATCGGCATTTGAGTGACTCTTAACAGTTTTTCATTAATAGATCATTATGACTAATGATTATCATTTATTTATCAAGCTTTTCCCGCAGCTCCACTCGTTCAAGGTAAAGTAACAAATGAAGTATTTAAAAAAGAATTTATGTCTTGATTGAATAATAATTCTTGTTCCAAATTTTTAATTCAAATATAAAACTGTTAGTGAAATAAGAATAATATGCCTACATATACTAGCGGCCCGTCCCGGATTCGCTCGAGCATAATTTATAGCCTATGTCACTCATCGATAATAAATGATTTCTACAGGTGAAAGAGTTTTTCAAATTAGTACAGTAGCTTCGGAGTCAATTCAATTGAAACAAACAAACAATCAAACCTGTCTTATAATATAATTAGTATAGGTAAGTTATATTTTATGTGATATAACATAAAATATAATTTGCTCAAACACAACAACCTTAACTAGGATAAATTTCTAGCCGAGAGATGAAACATTAGATAACTAAAATAAAATATAGCACGCAGTATGAGATAAGAGATCAAGTTTCAGATTATATTTTTGTAATATTTTTATAGAAAGATACTAGCGGTACAAAATCTGATTAATATGTTACCTAGGCTTCGATAGACTATAATGAATCAAGAAGATATTGAGATTTTGAGTAAGGACTCCAAACTCTGTAAGCCGATATTGATGATAATAATTCACACTACTAATATAGAGCGCTGTTCAGCCATTGACCAGGTGGGAAGACGATCTCAGTGGCAGGGCCACGTTGGATGCGAGTGGCAGGGGATCGGTCGTCTCGGCGGTCATTGGGGGAGGCTTATGTTCAGTAGATGGATAAAGGGTGATGATGATAAAATTAATGTTAATACAATCTTTTATATTCTTACATTTATTTTATACTAGCTGTTGCCCGCAGCTTCGCCTGCGTTAACTAAGATTTACAACGGGATCTTAGTACGCAAAATAAGTAACTTTTCTGGTTGATTTTTTACACCTTGTGTCCGAAAAACCCAAATATCTTACGGAACCCTATTTTTTTTTTTCAGAATAAAATTTAGCCTATGTAACTCTTGGATAATGTAGCTTTCGAATGGTGAAAGAATTTTTGAAAAACGGTCCAGTACTTTTTGAGCATAGATTCATTACAACCAAACAAACAAACAAAGTTTTCCTCTTTATAATATTAGTGTAGAAAATGCTTCTGAAATACATTTGAATATTTTGTTGATAGTTCTACAATTATTACAGATGTCGGAAGAATGTTCCACATAATGAGAGAAGCAGATGTTAATGAAATAATAAAATTATCTGTTTGCTTATAAAAAGCTACTGTTTCAATTAAAATATGTATTTTAAAGCTTACATACTCTATATTAAGGATCAATTTCTACAAAACATATTGACCAATAAAATAGTGTTTTAGTTTTTAAGTGGCGGCTCCAGTTTATTGTAACAGCATTACGGAAACTTGACCACAAGGTCGACTTTTAACAGCCTACATGTAGAGCAACATTCGAATACCTCCATCACTCCAATATAACTCTTATGTCTTTTGTGTAGGACTTATAATCACTTATAGTGCATTGAATGCGGAAAGACATCGCGTTGGTTGTAAAATATGCATCTATTAACTTTTCTATCTTTCTTACACGACGTACATCATCATCATCATCATCATCACCATCATCAGTATCATCATCATCACTCTTGGTCGTTTACCATTGCATTGGAATTATACCGCTACGACGGTTACAGAAGTCTATTATGGCTACCATTAAATCAAAGAGACTAAAAAGACAAAATTTCAAGGATATAATAATATGATAAAAATATTGAGTATATCTTAATATATATTTGATTTGTCTTGTCATCAATAACACACCTATTGTTTAATATAAACTTTTCCCATATTTCGCATGTAATAAACTTAGAACAACCACCGCCGCGGAGTCAACACTATGATGTAACAGCAATCACTGCGTACCGTCTAAACTCTAACTTAATGTTAGTACAATATTTGTGTACACTTACTTATGAACTGTAGCAGTCAAATAAGGCAGGTCAATTTGTAATTGATTAGATCAATAGCAATAGAACATAAAGCAGCAGGGAGAGTGAGATGGACTTACTTGAGTCTCATTGCCACCACTGCCGTGTGGTATAATATTATAGTATGAAACATTATAAAAAATATGGTTTTCTAATGTTTACGCCAATTTCACTCATTAAATTACAAACCCAACGAATGACGCTAATTAGTTTAATCTTGTTAATTAATAAAATATATTTTATGATATATTTATTAAAGGACTTATAGAAAACGTTGGTTGCCTTGACGTTTTGAGAGAAGCTTATATCCTACAGATGACCATGTTATGCGGTCTCTGATACTGTAACCGATAGTACAAAGGATTGTTTTCGTTATGTAAGTGATCCAACAGCGAGCGACCCTTGACTCGGATACAATAGTAGCCGGTCGCCGTTCACCGGCGCTCCGGACAGAGGTCAGCTAGAGATGGCCAAGGCTGCTCCACTTTACATACAAACATACATACATATTCATTTCTTTCCATTAAACGTTATATTTAACGTCTCACAAACAAACGTTAGGACGAGATATTCTAATATGATTGATGTCGATTGACGTAACGCTTTGAGTATTCAAGTTTGTCTAAATATGTTTTTAATCGAATATTACTTGTTTAAGTTCTATTTTATCTTAAAGCATTTGTTCAGAGCCTATCCCTAGCCTTTGACACGTCTTTAGTAGTGTTATGCCGGTCAATGACTGATGAAAATGAAAAGTGTCATGTGAAATGTCACGTGCCAAGCGAGTCGTTAATCAGTCCACACACATAACATTCAGAACAAACCATTCACTTGTTCTCAGTTCAAACTCATTTATGAACACCTGTACTCCTTATCCTCGTTCACAGGAGTTTGGTCTCTACTAGATGACAGTAGGGAGGAGAATAGCATATCTCGATCTACTCGAGTGACACAGTGTGACATATAGACAATGGTACCACGTGTGTTTGATGGATGGTTACACATTCCTAAACCGTCTACATGAGTTTTGGTTGTTAAGTCAAATGAGTGACGGATTGACAAATGTTCTTATCGTCTTCAACGAAAAAGATGGTTACTACATTAATATGATATTTCTCATCATCATCAGCCTTTATCCGTCCAATACTAAACGCTGGCCTCCCTCAACGAACGCCAAGACTACCAACGTCTCGTCACTTGCATTGAGCGCGGACCGACCACTTAGTAGTTAGACAAACGATTAGTGTCATCGAAACGGCTCAGCAATAAAAGTTCTTTATATGAAATTATCTATCATACTCCGAGTGTACTATTGCCTTCGTCTTAATTGTTAACACATTCTCATGTAGAGTCAAATCGCACGTCATGACATAAGGTGGCATGACAAACCCTGTCAAATGACGCGTCATCTCGTGTGAAAATCAGCGCGCACGCATGCTCGTGAAAGCTTAGGGCGTTACGCAAACCTTCGTCAAATTACGAGCACGGGAGCCGCGGTAAATTGCCACCTTGTTATTCACTCAAAATCAACTTTAGGGCGTTTTAACGTTTTAGTTGATTACACACGAATATGACGTCGCATCGTGACGAGCATGTGGAGAAAATAACGAAAATATATCGATACAAATAACCAGTGCTTTTATAATCACAACTACATTGTATATTATCGATAACTTCTCTTCTAACTTTAAATATAAAAATGAATCGTCAAAATGACAAGATTCGTATTAGAAAATGATGATGATGCTAGATATTTTTGGGTAATATCGGGACTTAAAATATTATTAATAGTCTTATCACTTATGACCTCACGGACAAACTCTGAAATTAGCTACTATTTTGAATGTGATATTATGCCGCTTTTATTGGCCTCCCTGTCTATGAGGTCATAGACAGGGAGGCCAATAAAAGCGGTCCATATTCAAACGATAGCATGTCTTCGTGACACTTCAAATATAAAGTACGAAGATGACATATAGTCTTCGCCACTTTTAAAGTCCTGCGACTAATGCCTGAACTAAATTTGACAACATTGACATCTTGACATCTGTCTGGAGTAAGAAGTTGTGATATTTTAAATTTTTTCACGTGAATTATGGAGCATATAATATAAAGTAAGGTGTAAAAATTTAAGGCCGTATAATGATCGTTAAAGTGAAATAATTTTGTGAATTAGAAAGTAAAAATAAACAACAATTAACCCCGTTAAATAATATGTTTATAAATGTCACAGCCATGACAGGTAAATTTTAGAAATGCCAGAGTCACTCATTTTTGCCTAATTTATGGTTAAAATATTATCATTAACCTTATACCTACATTTATCTTATGATATTTTATATGAATATAAATACAAGGTAAAATTATTAAAACCTTGTTCAGATGAATGATATTTTCAGGTGTTTCTGTAAAAAAGGTCGAATAACAAAGGAAGTAACAATGGCAGCAATTACTTCTGAGAAAATCGTCACTCCTGGCAAAAGCCGAACACACCCGAAGAAGCTTGTTTTAGATGAATTCTACTAATCGGTTATACGTAAAAAATACGAATGAAATATTTACAAAAAAATGTTTTATTTTAGTAAAACCTGGCAGGGAGATTTTTATTTTGCTGCTATAATTATTTTTGTCATTATTATCATACTCAGTCTTTATCAATCCACTACTGACCATAGGCCCTATAATTATTTAAAATTTTTATTGTACTAGACTTGGTGGAAAATCATTACACTATAAATTGGCAACATTGAGTTATGAGACCGCAGCGCCGCGTCTATCGGACTTCTAAAGTGGCGATGACTCTACATCTAAAGATTATCGAAAAACTGTTTGGAAACTGTCTGTGAAAGTTGACAGTTACATACTCCACGTGTTACCTGGCAGTATTATTAGTAAATAGCCGAGATTAAATGAACCCGACACCTACTGATATAATATTAGTTCCTCTTATGGCTAAAATACAAATCCTTGGTTAATTCTGTAATATGTAGAGACCAAACATTTGAATAGTTATTTCTTTTATGGATTTGTAAATATCGATTTAAATACAAGAATTGAGAAGGTTGCTAAGTTTCAAAATGATTAAGAAAGGAATATTTTCTTGATATTTAAAGAATTGTGCATTCATTATGCACAATTTCAGACAATGTGATAATAATATGTTTTATGTTTCGCAATAATAATACAATTAGCATTAACGAAAAACTGTTTGGGAATAAAAAACGGGTTTATTATTAAACACACTAAAACCTGTACTAAAAGGCAAGGTTTTTACACGCGAACATTTAAATTATTCAGACAGCTGTATTCCTTCCTAGATCGTAGGTGCTACAATTATTAGTAAGTATACTACAATTAATAGTACGTAAGCATGCTTTATTACAACATGAATTATGATTAGAAATTTGTAAGTAGTCGTTGTAGTGAGAGTCAGATGTTGCTCGAGATGAGCCAAGATACGGGCCCGCTGACAAGCAGCGATGTCGCCTGTCCGCTTCGCAACCTCAAACCATTTCTCTAATGTCGACGTCCATTCTACGACACGTTATTTGTCGACATGTGTTGCTCGTGGCCATTAGTTTGTGTATTTTGAATAATTATACTTTAACTAGCAGCGCCCCGCGTTTTCACCCGCGTACTTCCTATTCCCGTGGGAGTACAGGTATAAAATGTAGCCTATGTGTTATTCTGATGTATAAGCTATATTATTGTAAAGTTCCATTAAAATTTATTCTGTAGTTTTCACGTGAAAGAGTAACAAACATCCATACTTACAAACTTTGACGTTTATAATATTAGTAGGATCTTTATTTGTAATAATGTAATTAAACGCATATTTGAACTAAAACTATGTAGCTGTTAACACAAGGCAAGTATTTACACAGTTATTTCATACGAGCAAAAAATATACTACATCCGCCAGTTTTTGCTGTTCGCTGGTATCGTAAATGAAAACGTACTTTAATGTAAGTGCATAATGCATGCGATAGTTTGTGGGATAATATGTAATATTAAACCGACAGAACGAGTCGGGTGAAGTAGAAAGTTGTTCTCTTCCTGGTGGTTCGCGTCGGTGTGGAGGCAGCTTTATTCGCAAGGACACGCGCATGCGCAATGCGGTCTAGTGCGTGATGCATCTCATTAATATCAATTCGTGTTTAATTGCTCAATCAAATTTAATTAATATTTGCGCAACAAAGCATATCACCAATTGTTTTCTAATGTTAAATAATTGTTATAATAAAATTACTTTTTACGAATTCTATTGCACCGTATAAGGATTTTACAGAGGTTCCCGTGGTAAAGGTCGCTTCACTCTTAGATTTTCTTTAGCAGTTAAACGAAAACCTTCAGGCTCAACTTCGAAAGTTAAACAATATCCTATAGTGAGTTTGCGCGGGAGAGTCATGTCACACGTGAGACGCGAGTATATGACATGACCCAGCTATTGTTATATTTGACGATACATAATAACTATCGGGAAAAATATTAATGTCAACTTTCGAAAAGGTGAGAGGTTCATGGAGGTCTGACCTCTGACCTTTTAGATCTATCTGCATAGATTGGAGTCAAATATTTAAATCATCAATACTTTAAAAAGTATCGGTAGCTTCGTATCAATAATTTAATTAAAACATATTATTATCCTTATTAGGTATTATTATTTACTCAATGGTTAGTTTTATTTTAACAATGAAACTATTACTATGAAATATTTACCATGCTATTATTATTTATATATTATTGTTAAATACTGAACTGTTATCAGCGGCCGCATCATTTTCCGCTTTCGGGCAAACGGCATCTCTACTTATTTTATACTTTATATTACTTACATTTATTAAAAAGCTTTTCTATGAAGACTATCTTTCTAAATTGCTATTATTCTTAGCATATTAATATGCATACATATATTTATAATGATAATGATATAATGATAATGGAGACAATATGTCACACCAGCCACAGATATTATATATTATAGAGATAAAAGTATATTTCTTTACGTTTATTTCGTTTGTGCAGTTTATTTTAATCATAATGTAATGTTGTATTTATATGAAAGTGTTCAAAGAGGCTTTCATATAAATATAAATGTTTATTCCAACCGGTGACCTTTACGAAACGTACGGCCTTATAAAATTTACATAAACGGGGAAATAATTATTATGAAAACCTCCAAACTGATAACATTTACAATACGGCATACGAAAGGAAGAGTCTCAAATAACGACTTTCACTCGCACGCGCTAAAAAGTGAAACTCGTACGACGCGCCAAACTCAGACAAAATGATATAACGACCAACAAATACTATATTTGGGGTTATTTTATATAATAATATTACACCTGTTTCATTGTCCGTTTTCGTGTGTGTTTGTTTATTGTCACCATCACGGTATTCGAGAATAAGCTCTCACACTAGAGCTATACTACTGCCTATGAGTGCGTAAAATCGGTGTGTAATTACAAAATACACTTTGTAACATTCCGCATATTTTGAATCTGATATATATTACTGTACATCATAATAGTCTAATCTGAACAAAGAATCTGTCGTCTTAGCATTCTGTGATTGATTTATTCTGCAGGACGAAGAGGCCTATGTTAATACTCTTAATTCACGATCAAACTAGGGATGTATTGTGTTAAATGTAAGAACTAAAGTGAACATATGGTACGTCGTGCGAGGCGGCGGGTGAGGTAATTCGAATGACTTTCATGAACGCCGCAAATTCACAAGGTCAACGTGGTACGCGAAGTGAAAGTGAAACTATAAAGTATCATCAGTATACTGACTTCAACTTTGAAGTTGACCCTGAGTATAAAATATCTTAATATATATCGCTGGATAACTGATGGAAATGATAATGATGAATATAAAATACCTAGAAATTGAACGTTTCCATCTAGTTTATGATTTCATCGAATCCGCCATTTATAAAAAGCCAATAATAAATATACAACACAAAGATAATTATATTGCTCTTGATAATGCACCAGGACATCTTGATTATTATAAAAAACATAATTACGAACAGAAGTAAGGGTACAGCTGTCGAACGTCAGCTCACGAGCAGGTACAGCCTCCAAGGTCACCGGGTACAGGAGCAGGCGTGAAGGAGACGCGGAAACGACCAGCACATCATATTAGTATGTTATTCTATTTTTTTTAATTTAGTTGGCTTGCTATATGGCCTACGTGATCCCACTGGAGCACGGATCGCCTCCTCAAAATCAGTTCGGGTTTAAGACTCTAAACCTTATAATCATTAACCTTCATGACTTTGAAGTTTTATTTTAAAATCAAAATGAGTTGATCAACATGTATTTGAATTTATTGCTGATGAAAATAAAAGTAACAAAAAGACAGTTAAAATAACAAATTACTTTTCTGAGAAAAGTTGTTCAATATAATAATGTTCACCAAAATTAAGGTTCATTTAATCCTCGGTCATGGCCGCAACAACACAGCACAAATAACACGACCGTCGACCGAAAAGGGACATCAAAATATTGCTAATGTGATGATACTAATAACAAATATTATGTTGCTTCTTGAAAATCCATAAAATGCTGAGATTCCCGTTGATTTATATTTTTGTATTATTTATAGCTCATAAAATCCTAAAAATATTTAAAAAAAAAGAAATGTGGTTTCGTGGGGCACCAGGTAGGAACGAAGTTACTTCGGCTAAAAATATATAAATAAATAAATATCTTACGTAACCCCATTTTTTTCAGAATATAATTTAGTCTATGTTACTCGTGGATAATGTAGCTTTCGAATGTCGAAATAAATTTTGAAATCGGTACCGTACTTTTTGAGCCTATTCATTACAACCAAATAAGCAAACTAAGTTTTCCTCTTTATAATATTAGTGTAGATTTAGGATTCTATTATTACGCTACCCATTCAAATCACGGCAACACGATTTATTTTCTTGCGTATTATTTTGATTTTGCTATATCTCCTAAAGTATTCATTTAATTTGCATGATGTAAAGGGGAAAAATAATCTTCATGATGTGCTGAAGCTAATTAACTGATTTAAAATGATAAGGATTTATACCGTATTTGTGTAAATAACTTTCAAATGATCGCGTTATAATTGCTAATTTTTTAAAGTATTAAATCGATATAGTATGATATCCCTAAGAGATAGACATATGCCATCGCGGACTTTTTTTGTAAACCTATTTAAGATATACATTTTTACCATACATTATTTTGTTATATCTCAAAGGGTTTAGGCAGCGTTTTCGTTGAAAACTCCTAGGCGGCCAATTTTTTTCCGACACCTCCAACAATTATTGTTATATCTTAGCTAATGTATATAAAAACTTAATAAATGATACACGTTAACCTTCCTCTTGAATTGTCCTATCTATTAAAAAAAGATATTATACACTACTCGCTTGTGTATGCGACTGTCGCGCCTGCGCACGTCTCATTTAACGCTTTTTAATTCCACGCACTTTTTCTTACGGTTTTACTATTACATTTTTTTCGGTAGGGTCGAGCAGCAAAATCCCTATCCCCTCCAAGCCTGCCGTAAGGAACTTCGTTCCAAAAATCAAGCAATAATCCTGGTGTAGAGGTATAGTTAACCGGTTATCATGAATTTTAATTTTGACTAAACTCAAGTCAATATTAGAATGATAAACGTAATAAACTAGCACCGGGGCTTATTCTACATCTATTTATAAAAAGTATATAAATTTTATTTCCTCCTAAAACCCGTAAAACATGTTCTAGCAAGCATACCGAGGATTAGGTAAGCGTTGTTTTTGGACGTGTTACAATATGGGAAATAATAAGTCTACAAATATAACACAGAGGACGATAATGACAAAATACGGATGACAGCGAAAAACTGTGTATTAAAGTATAAAGTATAATGTAGACAAGTCATTAAAATATTTTAATGTCCCGGATGCGGCGGCGACCTCAAGGACTCCGCAAGCCCCCGACTCCTACTATGTAGAGCGCATCGCAGCTTCAACACCAGACTTTGGATATTGTGTTAAATTATATATTGCTTATAATAGACGTTTTACTCGAACAAACAATTCTAACATGAACTTACTACATACAATTGTTAATAACAATTAAATAATAAGCGATACAAGTAATAAAATGTTAATAATAATAATAATCCTCGTCCCTCCTATTAATAATTCCTCCCGAGACCATGGGTGGTGTATAGTATCCAAAACGTCGGCCTTGTAAAAAACCTAACCTAATAAGCCGCTATAAAACCTGTAAAAGTATTCATTATATATAGAGAAATTAGCTTAGTGGTCGTTGGAATCGTTGAATTCGTATCTAAACGAGTAGAGACCCGCACAGACCCTCGGCCTCGTCACGCCTGTGACTCAACGGTTAGTTCGCAGACCCCCCAATTCTTATAGGTTTTTTGGACTTCTATTGCCATAATCGGATTACAGATCTTTTTTATTTTCCATTAGTGTAACATTTATTGGCACATGTAACATGTTTGAAATAGTATTTATTGCTTCTTAAATATTAGTATAGCATGTATTTTTGGTAACGGACTCTCAAACGACGAAAAAGCTCCTCTTATAACCCCTAACATCGAGTCTAGTTATAATTCATTAATTCATTGATTCTAGTAATAATAATACAACGCGTAACGAATCGATTGGACTGCCAATTTGCTAATACATAGATATATCAAGAGTAAAATTTACATATTCCTTTATTTGTTGTATTGTTGTTCACTATGGACTTCTTATGCAAAAGTTGTGTTGCGTTATTTCAAGTTTTTTTAAATGCATTTAATAATTACTTCCAAAAATTTACAGATAATAGATAACTAAATATCTTTAGAAATTTAAACTCAGTAAGTTGTGTGAGCACATGACACAGGTGGCATGTCGTAACGGCGCGGTGTACGACAGCATGTGCGAACTCCGCGCAAATGTCATTGGGTCAAACATTTGATGTGATAATAATACTAATCATTGAGTAATCTGTGATGTTCCTGCCATGATGATTTTGACTGAAAGCCGAATAGATATACATACTCTTATCATCTGCTTGGGTTTCAATGATATAATGATAAAATCGAAGACCAACATAGCCATTTTAGCGTAGATCTAAATAATTTTATTGTTAACTTTTAACACATCGGACCTCCCCTGACTATAGTTGCAGTAGCAGAGATATGTAAAGATCTTAATAAAATGTGTTTTTATCACAAGGATATTTTAAAGATTTTACTCCGTAATCTTAATCTTTTAGAAAATTATTTAATTTTATATGAACCGAACATGGCTCCCTTCTATTTACTAGTCTAACCAAACAAAATAAACATAGTTCACACATACATAATGTTTATGATATTTATAATATGGATTTAGGCCAATTCTTTTCGATTCTAAGTCTTAAGATTTATGTAATGTACAATAAAATTAATGTAAATGTATTTGCTGGTGACGCAATGGCACCCCGTTCAACTCTACGGTGGCTTTTCACTTTCCAAATGTCGAATGTTAACCTATGACATACCGCCACTTGATTTGTTCCTTTTTTAACATATAATGACGTGTAATTGAAATGGCATTTTCATTGCATTAGTACATCGACGGTATGACCTTTGAGGAGTTTGTGTGAGGACATTAAGCTATTGCTTTGTTTTAATACTAAATAAAAAACAAACATGAGCCGTGGTGCCGAAGAAATCTTATTTGAATTTTGGTACTTCTATAGTCTAGCAATGAATAGTAGGGCCAATTCTTTTTAATGCAGTGTTGAAAATCATTCAAGATTGTTAAATTTAATGCTATCCTAATCCGATACCAAGCATAGGAGCTTAATTTATCAATCGGGTATTCTTGATAGGAAAAAAGAAATAGCGTCAGAAACAAATATGAGTTATGTAGCGAATATGTAGCGTACTACAAACGCATGTTTTTAGAAGCCTGACATATAATATTGGTGATGAATTCAATTTTCAAATAATTTACTGGAAGAAAGAAAAAACTATGTATATATTAACATTATTTGTTCATTTTGTATTGCGTAATACACAAAATATAAATTTTATTGAAAAGTTTAAGGAAGTTATATTATCGAGTTTCTATGTAAATTATGTCAATCTTATGACTACATTTTGTTTAGTTATCATAATACCATGGCTCTCCTCTGCTGAACAAATGATTTATGAACTACAAGACGACCAATATCCTGCGCTCGCGATAAACTACATGGTATTATTAGACTACATATTATACATAATATGTGTACGTTATATTAAGTAATAGCAGCTAGTTTACTAACGTGATTTATGAAGAGGAACGTGAGACCGAAAGACACAAACATAGAATATGCTGGAGATGACACGAGTGAGTTAGTTGTAATAAATAAAATCCTAGAAGAAGAAAGAAATGTTAGACATATTCTTTCTTAATCTGATATATATTACGATAGCCCGAATAGCGGAAACCGGGCAAGACGATACTTTTATTTTATAAGTCAAAAATCATAATCATGTAAAACTATTGAATTTCTTTTTTATATGATTTAGAAGTAACAAAAAACCACCGACAACCAAGTTTCACTTTTGTTCACGACGACAATAGAATGATGTAAATATTATTGATTGAACATAAACACATAACACATTTAATAAGATAAGACTGATTTAAAAAGCAAACACATAAGAATGCATACTTGTGAGACTTATTGTAATTTTCTAATCTAACAGTACATTATTTACTTTATAGTTTATTAACTTAGTCGCAATTTATATTAAACATGTTGGATAATACTTAGAATATAGTTTATAATTGTTGTTGAATTGAAGAAATATTAAGATAATGTTAAGTTTAAAATATTTAAATATGTAAAGAAATGTATAATGTTTATGAGAAAATTCTCATTACAATCTTATTTTGAAATTCCAATTGGGTTAGTAAAATGTCCGTTACTATAAATCCAATTGGATAAGGGAGACAGCAATAGAAAATGTCAAGCTGGAAGACATTAGACCGAGACATGCTTGTGTAATAGAGAAAGGAAGTGATGTGGGTGTACCCGGAAGTATTCCGCGGGGGACGAGGTAGTATAAATATGTGAAATGTAGATTTTTGATCGTCAGTCCCACATGCATGCTCGGATGGTGATGTCTTATAGGTAAAAATGTGTTAAAATTGTATATTGTTATATTAATGTATATTGTATGTAAATTGTTTATGGATTGAATAAAGATATTGAGTAAAAACCACTTAAGGGGGTGAGGCATGGAACATTCTAGAAGGTTTCATAGAAATGGTATAAAAGGGTGGACAAAACCGTAGAAATTCATTCGATACAAGTCTCCGAAGCAAGAAAGTAAATAGTAAAAGTTATAAAGTGTTAAAGTTAGTCCCTGCCTCATTCCAATAGTACTCTCAATAGTTAATCAGTGTTCAGTATTTTATTTCAAGCCCCTTAGTTCATTTAATAATCATCAACCCGAAGCCAGTCAACTTAAAGTTTAGAATCAGTTTAAAATCCGTTTTCATCACCATAATCACCCCGCTGGTGACATAATCTATAGCCGTAGGTAATCTACGCACATACCGTGCACATTTTATGGTCCTTCGAGCCGGATCCACGGAAAAGGATCCGAAGAAAGAAGAAATTAAGAAAAATCCAGTGCCGGCTAAATCATGTCACAGGCAAGATCGAAGCAGGGAAGCATAGCCGATGCTACGGAGACCCAGGCGAATCCTGACCCAC
The DNA here is from genome assembly GCA_905333005.2 of Lycaena phlaeas. Taxonomy (NCBI): domain Eukaryota; kingdom Metazoa; phylum Arthropoda; class Insecta; order Lepidoptera; family Lycaenidae; genus Lycaena; species Lycaena phlaeas. The sequence goes on along the minus strand of HG995171.1, from coordinate 18,806,402 downwards.
GTCTGGCGGGGGTCAGAACGAGAAGCGGTACAAGCTCGGCTAGGTCAGTAATTCAAGAGGCGCCGGAGGAAAATTCGGCGACCTCAGAGGGCACCGCAGTGACGTCCGAAGGCACAACGGCGACGAGTACAGACACGGAGCGCACTACCTATACTTCAGCGACGGAAGAAACTTTGAGGGACGCGGAGGACACGCGCCAGAACAAGCGTGCGTCGCGTCAATCAACGGAAAATAATAATGGAAAAAATACACAGGTATTAAGGCTACAAGCCGCGGAAAAAGTCGCAGAATTGAAGTTATTAGAGGTACGTGCGTCTCTCGCGCTCGCCCAAGCGAAGTTAGCCACACAACTCGCTGCGGTTGGGGGGGTCGACAATGAAGACCAGCAACCCCCGGCGAAAGAAAATGATGGAGAGCAGACCAGCCCAGTGGAAGAATGGTTAGAACGGCAGGCTCAAGCCGACGAGAAAAAGAGGGAAGAAATACCGCGGCCACAGAACACAGAGGTCACATCCCTGGCCGCGGCCCTCACGCAAGCGGTGAGAATGTCTAGAGATGCCCCGAGATTCCTGCAAGATCTGCCGGTATTCAGCGGGCATTGTTCAGGGTGGCTAGCATATAGAGCTACCTATTACGAGACAGAAGAAATGTTCTCGCATACGGAAAATTTAACTAGGCTTAGAAGAAGCCTGAGAGGTGCGGCCCTTGAAGCGGTCAACAGCCTACTTATTAGCCAGCCGGACCCGCGAGCTGTTATGCAAGCGCTCGAGAGGAGATTTGGTCGTCCGGACACACTGGCGATGAACGAAATACAAAAGATTAAGGCGCTGGGTAAACTAAACGATAACCCACGTGACCTGTGCATATTTGCTAATAAGATAGCGAATATTGTTGCCACTATAGAGGCATTGAAGAAAATTCACTATCTCTTTAATCCTGAGTTAGTGAAGAACATAGTTGAAAAATTAACTCCTATCTTGAAGAATAAATGGTATGACTATGCGGCAACAATGAAAGAAGATACTTCAGACTTGAAGAAAATGACGACATTTTTAAATCTCGAAGCGGATAAATGCGGCGCTTATGCACAACCGGAGGACATAATTGGCGAGTCGCAGCTAGAAAGAGTGCCGAGAAAAAGATTTGAAAGAACATACGCAACAGAGGTCGGAAGAAAGAAAGAATGTCCGATATGCAGACAGGATCACTATCTTCCTGACTGCAAGCGATTCACCAACACTCAAGTAAGTGATCGCTGGGAAATCGCGAAAAAACACCGCCTCTGCTATCAATGTTTAAAAGGCACACATCGCCGCGGCAACTGTAACGCCAAGCGATGCGGACAAGAGGGCTGTAGTATGGCTCACCATCGCCTGTTACACCACAAGAAGCCGCCTATGATGTCTTCGACTGCTGAGCTGCCACGCCAGGCTGATGAAGCGACTGCTACCGTCGAAGTGGTGAATAACGCAAACTGCATGAAGAGTCGACAAGCGTTTTTGAAGATCGCCCCAGTCACGATTACCGGGAAAAATAATACCCGAGTCGACACCTACGCGCTCATGGATGACGGCAGCACCGTCACCTTGATCGACGAAGGGCTCGCCGACATATTGGAGCTTGACGGCCCACAAGATAACATGTGGGTCCAGGGCCTTAATGAAACAGCAAAGCATGAAAATAGCAAAAGGGTCGACTTCAAAATCCGAGGGCGTTACGATAAAAAAGATTACACCACTCAAAACGCTCGCACGGTACAAAAGCTCGCGTTTACAAGCCAACGTATAGAAAAGAAAGATCTCCGAGATTGTCCGCATCTAAGGGATATAGAAGACCGCCTAGTCTACCAGAACGCTCGCCCTAAGGTTCTCATTGGACAAGACAATTGGGAACTCTTAGTGGCGATGGAAACGAGAACGGGAAAGAAAAACCAACCTGTCGCATCTCACACGCGACTAGGCTGGGTATTACACGGCTACCGGTCTTCACATGACAACCCGGTAGGCTTTTGCGGCCACACAGTCGCGACGAACGAACAAAACAATGAAAACGTGGCTGACGACGCGACGAGACAAACCCCGGCGGATTTCGGAGCCACACACAGGTGGTTTCATGGCCCGGAGTTTTTAAGAAAAACCGAAGACTGCTGGCCCACTGAAGAAAAAAGTAATCGCGAAATCCACACGGGGGAAGAAAAATGTAATGCGACGTGCGGCGCGACAAACGAAAGTTATCTCCCAGACATAGAGAGAATAGAAAAATGGCGGACATTAATACGCGCGACGGGTCGAGTATTACAGTTTATCGATCTATGTCGCATTAAACACACCGTCGCGGCGACAAGGAAAAGAACGAAGAAAAACGAGGAAAGCGACGCAACCTGGGGTCCGCGGAAAACGCCAAAAATAAATAAAGAAAAGCCCCGCGTTAATCCGCGACGAACGAAATTCATAACTCTCGAGGCACAGTATTTAATAAAGGCCGAAGAAATATGGCTGAGAAAAGTCCAAATGGAATGCTATGCCGAAGAAAGAAAAAGATTAATGGAAGGAAAAACTAAGTCCTCAACGGCGGGAGATCGCCTCGCGTCGCTGAGTATATTTATGGAAAATGGCTTAATAAAGCTTAAAGGCCGTATCGGAGCGGCCGCGGATATAAAACAAGAAACGACTAACCCCGTGATACTGGACGGCGGGCACAAGTATACGAGAATGTACATACAACATGTACACGTCGAAATGCATCACGGGGGCGTAGAGCTCACTGCTTCGGCAGCGATTTTGGGTAACCCGCATTCGACCTACAGTAAAAGGGGTCATAAGAAACTGCCAAGCCTGCCGTATCCGGAAAGCCAAGCCAATGAGTCCGGCCACCGGAGATCTGCCCGCGGCCCGGCTAACGCATCACGCACGTCCCTTCTCATTCACGGGACTCGACTACTTCGGCCCGATTGAAGTGACAGTGGGACGACACAGAGAAAAGCGATGGGTGGCATTATTCACCTGTCTAACGACGCGAGCCATACATCTCGAAGTCGTCACTTCACTCAGCGCGGCCTCGGCCATAGCCGCGCTCCGGAGATTCGTCGCGAGAAGGGGACAACCGACCGAGCTTTGGAGCGACAACGCGACGTGTTTCAAAGCCGCGGAGAAAGAATTGAAAGAAGCTTGGGAAGAGTACAAAAACGAAGTAAACGCTCGACATATCGTTTGGCGATATATCCCTCCAGGCGCTCCATTCATGGGCGGAGCCTGGGAAAGATTAGTGCGCAGTGTAAAAGAAACACTCCGCGTCACGCTGCATGAAAAACACCCGAGCGACGAAACATTCTACACTCTATTGGTAGAAGCCGAGAATATAATAAACTCGAGACCGCTAACCCACGTGACGGTCAATCCGGATGAACCCGAAGCTTTGACCCCGAACCACATACTTCTGGGGTCAAACAGCCACGTGCCTGCGCCAGGAAAATTTGAAGAAAATGCTTCGACGCGCCAATTATGGAAGCGCGCCCAGCACCTAGCCGACGAATTCTGGAGGAGGTGGGTGAAAGAATATCTCCCACTACTTCAACACAGGCGGGAGCCGCATACCACAGGCTCTACTCCGAAGATAGGCGATGTCGTTATAATATGCGACTCGAACCTACCTAGAAACGTCTGGCCCAAAGGAAGAGTTAAGGCGCTGTATCCCGGACATGACAACGTGGTGCGAGTCGTCGATGTGGAAACCAGCAACGGACATGTGCTTCGGCGTCCCTGTAAGAAGATCGTCGTGCTGCCAGGAGTGTCACCTTCGTGACAGGCGGGAGAAATGTTCACGACGACAATAGAATGATGTAAATATTATTGATTGAACATAAACACATAACACATTTAATAAGATAAGACTGATTTAAAAAGCAAACACATAAGAATGCATACTTGTGAGACTTATTGTAATTTTCTAATCTAACAGTACATTATTTACTTTATAGTTTATTAACTTAGTCGCAATTTATATTAAACATGTTGGATAATACTTAGAATATAGTTTATAATTGTTGTTGAATTGAAGAAATATTAAGATAATGTTAAGTTTAAAATATTTAAATATGTAAAGAAATGTATAATGTTTATGAGAAAATTCTCATTACAATCTTATTTTGAAATTCCAATTGGGTTAGTAAAATGTCCGTTACTATAAATCCAATTGGATAAGGGAGACAGCAATAGAAAATGTCAAGCTGGAAGACATTAGACCGAGACATGCTTGTGTAATAGAGAAAGGAAGTGATGTGGGTGTACCCGGAAGTATTCCGCGGGGGACGAGGTAGTATAAATATGTGAAATGTAGATTTTGATCGTCAGTCCCACATGCATGCTCGGATGGTGATGTCTTATAGGTAAAAATGTGTTAAAATTGTATATTGTTATATTAATGTATATTGTATGTAAATTGTTTATGGATTGAATAAAGATATTGAGTAAAAACCACTTAAGGGGGTGAGGCATGGAACATTCTAGAAGGTTTCATAGAAATGGTATAAAAGGGTGGACAAAACCGTAGAAATTCATTCGATACAAGTCTCCGAAGCAAGAAAGTAAATAGTAAAAGTTATAAAGTGTTAAAGTTAGTCCCTGCCTCATTCCAATAGTACTCTCAATAGTTAATCAGTGTTCAGTATTTTATTTCAAGCCCCTTAGTTCATTTAATAATCATCAACCCGAAGCCAGTCAACTTAAAGTTTAGAATCAGTTTAAAATCCGTTTTCATCACCATAATCACCCCGCTGGTGACATAATCTATAGCCGTAGGTAATCTACGCACATACCGTGCACAACTTTCAACACGCACCGCTGAGGTCGTTACTACTCGCGATCGTTTCTGCACAATTATCCACAATAATCAAACGCCGTTAGCACGAGCGAACCTCGCGCGGGTGTTTCAGTGAAAGTGCTCGTATTGATAAACGGCTTACGAGCTGTTATAAACACAATATCATAAAATGTTTAAGAAAAGTTTTACGATGTACAAATATAAAAAGCTGAAGAATATGTTTGTTGGTTAAAGCTTACTCTACGTACATCTATCGAGTAATTGTGGACACAACTCCTAGTATGTCTCTGTTGGGCTGTAAGGTTTAAATTGTCTGTGAGACCGTCTAGTGCTGCCGACATTGATTGTTTTCAATATACGGGCCAAGGTCTTTAATTATTTTGATTCTATATTTTAAAAATAGCAAATGGTGTGTTTATTCTGTCACACTACAAGCGGTCGAGCAGGTGTTGGGCAAGTGGTCTCGAGTAGCGCTTGCGACACCGGCGGCCGGTGCCAATCGTGTAATAAGGACATGGTTGTATAATTCACGTTCGTTAAAGTGGCCGAGGCTATTTGGAACTATATCCAATTGCCACAGACTAAGGGCTAAGGTGGGCTGGGCTACGAGAACATAGAAGGGCAGTGCTCCACATCGCCTTGCACGGTAAGTTTTGGTACTAGCTATTAGGATCGACCACACCCTGTATATAAAGTGTTCCATCATCAGCATGGGCGATAGCTTGTTTTGACGTTAGGATGATCCCCTGACAAATGACGCATGTAATTGTGACATGCTAAAGTAAAGTATCACCAAAAGCAAAGTGAAAAAGTAAAGTATCAGCCCATACATGTCCCACTGCTGGGTACATGTCTCTTCCTCGAAATCAGGGTATTGGGTCATAGTTAACCGATATGCTGGTCTTATACGGATTAGTGAAGTTCACACACCGTCAAAGACTTTCAATCTTATCAGGTGTGCAGGTTTCCTCGCGATGTTTTTTGGTCTCGTTTAAAAACTCTTTTCAAGGAAAGCTAGATACTCTCGCTCAAGAGGTCGAGCCCATACCTATTCGACCATCATCGCTCGTCGGATCAAAGAAATCCACCGATCATCAAAGAAATCCACGAATAAAAACATAGCAGTTCCACTAATGAAGGCAATATATACGTAGACTGTCTACTGACTAACAGCATCATGCTTATAACAAATGACAACGCGTCTCATATTCAGGGGTGGATAAGCAGAGATCTACCTACTATGTAGTCATGTAGGCTATAAAGCCGTAGCGTCTTAACGATGCTAGAATTTGAGAAAACGATCCAAAAAACAAACAAACGACGACGAAAAGTTTAGATTGCATTTTAATTTGGGCTGTTGTGAAGATGGCTCCAGGTCCAGCGAATTATCAGGCATCATCAATCAGCGGCCGGTCGGTCGGCCACGTAACGCGCCCGACTAATCGTTTGGAGATCGCTCCTCGAATTTCATACGCGGTGCAATTTATTACCGTTTACCGGAGAATTCGCTTTAAAGCAATTTGCAAAATTACCTCTTAAATTTAAATATTTTAAAGTGTTTAAAACTTGACTACAGATTTTAATCATATTATAATTGTGAATATTTTGACTCAGATCAAACTAAAAATAATAAAGAGTTGAAATCGAAGGGTACTTGCAAATATAAAATAAATAAAATAAAACTACGCTTGTAATACTGTTTTTTTTTAGTTATTGTATATCTGTTGTGATGCTGGACAGCGAACTGCTGTGATGAATTACAAATCTATCACTAAACTGGTCTAAGGGGTGAGAGCGTCTTCACGCATTTATTTATTTATGTAATTGTGATTTAAATGGTGTCCTCTAAAATCTATGAAATTATCATAATGTTAGTGGTCTTAAGGAATCTTGCAAAGTTTTGAAATCAATATTATAAACGTTAGAGAATTAAAAGAAATGAAGAAAGATTTATTCATTTTAGAATTAATAATACTAATGAATCAGGTCGATCAGGGATCGGTCGTCTTGGCGTTCACTGAGGGAGGCCTATGTTCAGCAGTGGACGGATAAAGGCTGATGATGATGATGATGATGAATGAATCACCAATTTTTAATAAAGCGGACATACCAAAGTTCAGGTTATCGGAATCTTTAGAAATTTTCAACCCTTTTTAAAAATTCCTCTTTATTTAGGGAATACTTATCCTTCCTCTTTCTGAAATCGTAATAAAGTTAAGACAAAGTTCTTAACTTTATTAAGATTTCAGAAAGGTTATCATAGCAAACCTTTTTTGTTGAATCTGATAAAACTAATATTATTTTCTTTTAGTTTCCGCTCTGTGTGCAAAATATTAAAGTCGTCAAGTCAAAGTAATTTTAATAACCAACGAAATGCCAAGGCTCGTGGCATTGTGAGGTGAGGTCGTGTGTTCGTCGTCTTCCGGAGTCGACCGTGCCTGTTGCCACACTCAACCATCGTCCATATAGACTACGGTATTACAACAGTTACTGTAATAGCTACCGTATACCTGCACTAGCACAAATATACATTATACATAGCCTGTCATACGAGTATAACAATCTAAAGCGTCAATATCATAACAATAAAATAAAGCTTTTTTTATAATTGTATTAGTCAATATCTAAAAATATAAATGGACATTAATATTCCGGTTTTTTATCACTTTATGTATTTTAATATATATTAGTATTACGAAATTCTCATTTACATTAAAAAATAAGAATAGAATATCTAATATTCTACTAAAAACAAAAATTGAAATGACACTTTAGAAATAAAAATTCCATTTTAATGTTTTAGTTATTTTAGTCAATATCATAGTATGGAGACTTTATAGAGCAGATTATGTGTTTTAGTAGACCCCTCGTATACCCCGTGATATAAAGGAGTTTTCCCGTAGGTACCACAAGAGTTCACCGTTAGACCTCAAGAGAATACGCCACTGTTGTGTCCGTGTGTGTATCGAACGAAGGGACAAGAGGGCAGGTTAATTTTATCTAAGATATTCATTATTACTGCGAGTGAGTGAATTCATTTGCCTAGGTCTAGTGCCGCTATTGTCACTCGCCGTCACGTTGGCTTTTGTTTGGCAATCTCTATGAATCTATCATAGTTCATAAACAATATAAGTAAGTGTCAATACTGATGATGATTAACGTTAGCATCTTGTTTTCTTATGTTTACGCGAATTTCACTCATTATAATGAAACAACTTTTACGGATTTTATCGCGGTTTATTTAGTTTTTTACAATCCCGACGTTTCGGACACTTTACAGCGACCATGGTCACGGGAGGACTCATGGTCATGGTCCTCCCGTGACCATGGTCGCTGTAAAGTGTCCGAAACGTCGGGATTGTAAAAAACTAAATAAACCGCGATAAAATCCGTAAAAGTTGTTTCATTATAACGTTAGCATCGTCAAACTCACACACTCATGCACACACATAAACACGCACTCACATACACACACTCACTCTCTCTCTCACACATATACACATTGACAGTGTTCTCACGTCCTTAATACATTCGGAAATCGTTACAAAAACCAACCATAGACAAAGGAAATGGCGGCGTTACGTATGGCACTGCACTCACTATATCAAACAACCACAGCCTTTACGTAATCGACTGTAATTGATATTAACATTAAAATTATCAGTACATCATCATCATCATTATCATACTTACCATTCAAGTAGGAGCAGGGGGATACATTATAGCTTATATTCTATTCTGATGTCTGAGCTATGTTATTGTAAAGTTTCATTAAAATCGATTAAGTGGTTTTTGTGTGAAACCCGACCAACAAACATACATCTTTACATTCATACAAACTTTAGCGTTTATCTAGACACGCGGTAGAGTGTCAAGCCAAGTTCAATAATAATATTAGTAGGATTACTAATGAAGCTAAAAGCCAACCGCAGGCAGATGTTCTTATCATTTATTGCTGTCCCGGGACCGAATCATTGTTATCACAACTTACATTTCAACTTCATGTATGACTCTTATCTTCTTGTCTTGTCCAAAAAAAAAATCTCCCATATGAGAGAAACCGCGAGCAAAGATAAACAAATTTGATAAAACCTTCAGCTAAATATACTATTAAATTCATATAAATTATTAAACAACCTCGCCACGCTTATATTGGTAACGATGATGTGTACTTAATATTACTTCATTACTCGCTAAAATAACTGGCTTGAAACTGTCAGCGGAGAACATCTCAGCCGCGGCCAAATTAATAGACGCTACAATGATAAATGAGAGATTGGGAAATATATTTAGTGATGTGCCCGTGAAGGTCGATATTATTATCTTCTTGATATTAGCCAAATCATACTGAGTATATACATGGTGAGATAAATCAACTCGGAATCATCACTGACCGTTTTGGTTCGTAATAATATATTTTTATAAATTACACACATCCATAAACTATAGATTTAAGCTTGTAAAAAATTGGCGCTCTGGGCCGGAATAAAACTACGTCAAGTGAGTGGCCTCCGCTACTACCCGAGGCGGCTTGTTGAACCTAACTATTAACTAAGATGCAAATCACTGCATTTCAAACTTAATTGTAAAGACATTTGTATTGCCTATAGTACATAATATAGAATTCAGAATAACAAGTGGCTATTATCGTACATTAGCTAAATCTAAAGATATTTCCTTAATTTGTTTAATTTTGCACATTCATACAAATTAAGGAAATATATCATTAGCGTGAGCAGGTCGTCACGAAGCTTTAATATATCTGAGGAGCAATATGTCAGGACGATTGTTCCCTGGTGATAGGATTAATGAAGTTTCTCCGGTCGTTATCACTAACAAATAACAATGTGTGAGAACTACATTAAACATCCAGCTACAGAGTCGCGGAGAGAGTTCACAATTAGTAACTATCAATGGTTGATTATAAGTATATGATTTGTCATTCTATGCCGTTGTGTACGAATACATGTCTGATGATAGAGGGAAAGGGCCGGCTGTCATTATACGAGTAAATGTACTAGTGTTAGAACAGTTACATATTTCCTAATGATCGTCAAGTTACTTCTTTATATTAAAACTTATGACGAAACGTACTTACGTTACTTAAGCTTGTAAGAAGATAGTCTATCCAAATAGAACCTAAGACTTTAGTATTCTGTTCCCCTGCTTTACAAAGATTTTCATCTCTATAATAATATAATATAAATATGTATCTATAATATACATTGTCTGCCTGCTGTTTGGTTCTTTTAATGAGCGCCATTTTGTTGTATTCTAACTGTAGCGGTTACCTTATAAAGTTTGTCCTTCTGGTACCACACGTCCTCCTCCTCCTCGACGTGCGGGGCGAAGGCCTGCGTGAGGTCGTCGCGGGAGCGCGACAGGATCCGCCTCCGGGACACCATCTCTCCGCCTGAAGCCGCCTCGAACGGTCCGAGACTGGAACAAGACAACGATATTATAACAACAACCATCATACGCTATGTCCGTGCAATTGCATTATAATTAAACTACTTTTTACTGATTTATAGTTTTTGCAAGTCCGACGTTTTGTCGTCAAGGTCGATACTATGATCACAGGGGGACTGTCTCCTGACGGGGGACTCTCATGAGCAGTGATAAAATCCATGAAAATGTGTTTAATAAGATAATAAGATTGACGTTGACAGATGCAGTCAAGTGCACATAAGCTTGTGTGGGCTCTGTTTTCTGTAATATTAAAGTTACATTAATTTACCCAGCGAAGAAAATCGTACGCTGCTGTCGTATTTACTCTTCAATTTGACAATTAATTATGTTAGGCTATTCGATAAAGTAAAACGTATATCGATATATAAAATAACAAGGTTTTTTAGACACATTTACGATAAAGTATGTGTAAAGTATATGGTGGAATTTGATATGTTGTTTATGATACAGCGGTGACCATCGGCAATGGTCGCTCACTGACGGTATCACCACTGTTAGCAGTGGCAGACCGCACAGCCTCGGGCGACTCTCCCTCGAATACCTTTGTTTCGCGGTCAAGTAAAAACCATCTAATAACAGTCTCACAGTATAATTACCGCGTGTCAAACACGAATTAACGCCTCGGGCGGACCGCTAACACAGACGTCTTCATCAACTATAATCATGGTGATGATGATGAATTAATCGTCATAACAAGAACCAATTATAATATCATTACCACGATATATAAAGTAATATTATTAGTAATATTATTATTGTTAATTTGGTAATAATAAAATATATTTATTTTAGTTAACGAGATGATGAAATGATAGTAAAGTTGAACAGCAATTCTTTAATTGTGTCAGTACACTTGCATTTTGTAATTAAGAAATATGTTTTAATAAATATGCGCGATGTTTTCATCATGATCATTAATAATTTGAATAATTGTCAAGGACGGTGAGCGTCGAATAAACCGGTCCTATTAAGGTAGGTTTTGTGGAAACGAGGATATCTTGAAAAGGTATGTATAAATGATAACTATTTTAAAAGGATATAAATCAAAGAGCCAGATTTCACACTAAGGATAATAATAATATCTCATACAATTTATAATTTAGTCGCATACTTAGTGAAATATATTATAATACATACTGTTAAAGAATGGTTTAGTATATCAAACGATCGTTTCGGTATTTCCCTTCGCCACTTATAATTCAAGGAATAAGAGATGTACTACTATCGATATATCAGACACCGTCAAAGCTAACGAGCAGAGGTTTGGGATAATAATCTCGTAATAAGCACAAATAAAGGACAATAAAGTGTTAATAGCTCATCACCTCACATGTTTAAATCACCAAACAAAGCATACTTCGGCCAAGCTTCCTTCCGAGTGTTAACAATGTGTGGCATTGGAGCCGGCATTGGTACCGTATCTAACGATCGCCTGCAGTTCCTCCCATTCACAGCAGTTTGTTTGTATCTGAGATGCTAGTAATGTAACAATGGTACGCTGTCGAAGAAAGTATCGATAGTGCTCGAATTCATGTCGATGCGCTCTTGTTAACACAATTGGAGTACTTTGGTTTCCTTTTGTGTTTAACGTTTGGATATTTATCGACTATCGATAGATCCCCGTGATTTATTATTTACTGGTGTTCCCTAAAATGGTACGTTAGCATTTGTAAGTTAGGGATGTAGTGTTACTTATGTATTGAGTATACAATACTATGCAACCAGGTTTGGTTGGTTGTATCATCATAATTGAAAATTTATTATAAATGCGAAAGTTTGTAAAGATGTTTGTTACTCTTTCACCCAATAAACTACTGAATGGATTTTGATGAAACTTTACAAGAATATAGCTTATACATCCGAATAATACATAGGCTATAATTTATCTCCGTACTTCCACGGGAACGGGAAGTACGCGAGTGAAACCGCTGGGCGCTGCTAGTATAAGATAATAGGGACTGTATACTCGTAGATAAGTACATGTGTATCAAAAACTGTTAATCTAAATGTATTGCGAAATATGTATGACTTACAATTGAACTCTATAAACCTAAAACACGGACGGATGTTATACTATATACCTACTAGCAAATCACGCTACATACTCCATAATAATATTCGAGTAAGCTTAAGGGATCGGCCTCCGTAGCGATCATTGACGAATACAGGCTGATGATGATGATGATGATTAATCTTAAGAAGTAGGTAATCAATATTTATAATTTCAATATTACACTGTTCACAATGTATTGTCATAATTATTATTTTTGAAATGGCGGCAAAGATATTAGGGTTGTCCTCAGCATGAGGTTTTCATCCTGACATGCGTCTAATAATAATGAACCGTTACACGGATATAATTTGATCCACAGAAACAGCGGTTACAGATAATAATGACACACGACGCATCGTAACGGGCAGTTAATAGGCGTTTTGTTACGTGACGAGCGAGACACGACACACAACACACGAGATGACGGTCCAAAATAATTAGGCTTAGGAAAAAATAGCTCAGATATAGCAGTGGCCGGTCCCGATGCGAGTGGAGGGGCGATGAAACGCATACCACCAGCTGGGGGGGGGAATAATATAATGATGATTAAGAATATTCTACCGTGCCTCTGTAACCGTAGTTATACCTAATATTTACAAAACGGTTAGTGTGTAATCCAAAACACAATGATTGATCCAAAAATATTCATGTATGCTTTGAAAAAAAAGATAATTAGGGACAACTTTTTTAGTAAAAACAATAGATGTTTCATAAAAACGTCAAATTATTTCGTCCATAATGAAACGAAAGTTATTGCATAAAGCGAACTTTTTGTCCACTTGAGACTAAAAGATTTGACGTTTCTTTGCCTTTTTTCGGAGTTGATTACGAAAATAAAATGATTTGGACTTGAGAATAAATGCACCAATAATTATTAATAGTGTGGGTGTATTATTAATAGTGGGCTCTGGTTTAGTTTTCAACAAGTCGTTTTCTTTCTTACAAGTGGTCTCGGTTAACACTTATATTAATAATACACATCTTATGAAGGTGAATATAGCACAGGCGTAATCCGTAGACAGTAGTAGTCGATTCCTTATCATTATAACAAAACCATTGGCGACTAAATATGAAATATCTAATAGCATTACGGCCGCCGGCCTACTTCTTTTGTACTCGTCATCACTCACAGAATCAACGTCCTCTATAGCCTCAATGGTTAGCGCGTTGGCGCTCAAACCGGAAGTAGCGGGTTCGAATTCCGTCAGAGAACAAAAAGTTTTCTGTGTTCATGAGTTATGGATGTGTTAAATATGTGTATTCTAAAGTAAAAACTACAAAATATTTAAATATATTTGCGATGTTAACACAAGTTCTTCAAGAACTTATCACGGGGCCAGATTGACGTGGTTTAAAAGTGTTCATCTATTATTTAAGTCTAGAATAGACACGAATCAAACTACCTTTCTCGCCTCTACCCCAAAAATCATCTTCATGTTATCTTTGTATTACGTAGGCTGTCGCTCTCTGCCCCGGTCGGGACTCGGGAGTAGGCTGTGTCTCTGTCGTAAGCGCATACTACCGATACCGTGTAACGTGTATGAGACTATTTATAGATGATAGCCCGGTTCCGCTGTCCGTCCAGGCGCGGCGTCGGCGTCCAGGCGGTCCCGTTAGGGTCGCGGGAACAGGTTCCAATTACGGTAAGGAGTAAGGACGCCACGTGGTGATGTAATCTCCAGCTCCACGTCTCTATCCCCGGTGATTGTTCGACCGTGACGTACAAATTGGAAACATCGATGGCGTTTTTTATATCTCAACTTATTATCTTGTATGTTTGTTCCATTTTCGAAGGTAAGAGTGAGTTTGTTACTAATGATTAGGTATTTTTGGGCTCTTTGGAATGTGGGCTATGTTGCTTTTGTTATATAAGTTCGTTATGTATTTAGGCTTAGCTTGACTATTGTTACTTACAACTGTTAAATCCTTACAAACATCCGAATTCATAAAATTATTCTATTTATTATAGTCACACATATTACGTTATGTATATAGTCTTACATATTATTGTATTATAATATATTATAAAAACAGCAGTGAGTCTAAGAAATATTTTAAATAATTCAACATTTTTCGGTTTTAATAAATAGTTCTTAAATAATAACGATTACCGTAATTGGTTTGTTAATTTGATTTACATAATATTTATATTTTATACAAAGATCATTGTAGCAATTATTTAAGTTTTTATCAATAAATACCATTGAAGTAATTATTATAATATATAAGGTACCGGTAATTTTGTACAATTATTAATTAATTTATATTCGAGGTTTGAAATGTTTAAGATGAATAATGTTAAAATGTTTACGATACTAAAACCGTATTTATAAAATCTGAAAAAGCATGTTTATTTGTAAAAAAATAAAAGAAATAGGAGAAAAAAATATGAGATTATATTTTGTTCATCTTACAGCTCTGCTACGAGTGAGCTCTTGAGCGAAAGGTCCGGGTTCGATCTTCGAGCCTCGGGTTTTCCTAAATTTCTAAGTGCACCCTACACACTTGACTTTCTAAGTCACTGTACACAAGAGCATCTGTCAATCACGGTAATATTTAAATAACGAACATTTGTAATTGAAGGTGACTGCAGCAATTAAAACCATTGATTACCTTTGATTATACTCATCACTAAACAAAGAAACTACGGAATAGACCTACAGACGATAATAGTGATATTTATATATATAGTTAAGAGATTACGACAAGACTTCGACAAGACTTCCACTTAGAAGATAAAGACAAGACGGGACGTCATAACAACAAAAACCCGTCTTGGATTATGATATAAAATCAAACGATTTTTTACGCTGGAATTATAAAACTCTTTTCAATAACTTTCACCTAAGTGACAAACCATTTATCGGATTACGTCACGGCCGACCGAGCTATCCCATCAATGGCGGTCAGATCTCTACATGGGATTAATTTACAAAAAAAAAAAAGAATTTATTACAACACCGAGGAGAATTGAGTAAAAATAACCAGAATGCATTCTTCACAGCCACTTTCAAAGTGTAATGACAACGTGCTCGCGGTTCTAATAACATGTCTATTATGTGTCCGCTGTCCGCGGAGGACAGCATTGTGTCTTGATGCTGGCAGGTTGGACACATTGCTATTGAAATACGACTGATTTTCAAACGAACGAAAACGTACATTGCAATGCGTTTTTGTTAAAAGATTTGTCGCGTTCCATATTCAAAAATGTTTTCGCAATGTATTTTTCTTTCTGTTGCAAATTATATGACGAAATGATTTATATTATGTTATCTTATAATGATTTGTTTTCGAAGATATAAATTCCAAACATTTGTAACAATAATATTATTTCTATCCAACTATAGTCTAAGTTAATTGTATAGGCAGTATTAATAGTACATTAAAACAATCTTACATGGTAACACAGTAACATAGAAAAAGGAACACCAAACGAGTGCACTTACAAATTTAGCAAAACCCATTTCAAGACACCACAGGTGGGAGTCAGGATCGAACCCGGACCTTTTCGCAAGAGGCAGAGCTCCTTAACCACTGGACAATCATCGATTATGGATTTAGTAAAAAATGTTTATTTTAATGCTTATACAGACAAGAAATAAAATGCTTTTGTATTATATAAAGTACTAAATGCCATATTGTATTCTGTTTATGGTACGACTCACTTCCACAAACGCCAAATGATGTTCATCGTTTTATAGTCTATTTTAATATGTTACTGCTAACTGTCAGGCTTAGAAGGTGCGTAATACTGTAATTAGAGCGAGGTGCATTTACCATACGCAATTGTAATGGTAACGCGAGATCCTCGGCTTGATTACCAGCTCGTGGCCTGGTTCCTTCAGACCGACCTTCGACATTTGTGCTTTAGACTTAAGCTGTTAGTATTTAGGCCATTATTATCAGCTTCAATTCCCTGAAAGCCTAACATTATGGTGGCTTAAAGACTTCTTTTACGTTTTTTTAGTTTGTCTGTGAAACGTAAAGAAGAATCCTTCGCCAAAACTGGCGCGTCTATACGTTATTTACTTAAGATGCTTGTTATGTTTATGATTATCAAGAACTGCCCAGGAAAAGGGCAGAACAGGCAGTGCAGTTACTGACATCGGGACTAAAAATCTCATGTTTCAGAATAAGCAGCACACAAATGATTTTCCTAGCTAGTTTCAGGCACACTAGTTTAGTTCATGAGGGATGTCAGTCCCTTGTCTTGCCTGGATAGGCACTAACATAAAAAAAGGTTTCTACTCTTATCTGTCCTGAATTTTCTTGCGATGATGGGCAGAAGGAATGAGCAGATTGTTATAGCAATATCAGTAATAGTTTCCATGCTGATAGCGATTATTCATATTGGTAGTTTAAAATGCTTCGTCTGATGTCAAGTACACGTGCAAGGAAATCTAGATTAACATCATCCTTAAACTTTACAGTCAAACAACACGATTTTACATAAACAATTAACCTTCGAGCATCTTGAATGGTCCATATAAATTAGATCACTCTGCAATAATATATTATACACCTGTTCCTAAATTGAATAAACTAATTTATATAGTCTGATGAATGTGGCTGACTCCTAGTTTATTATTATTTATTTATATCTTTACTATTTGAATGCTACTAATAGTTTTTTTTAGTTTGAAATCAGATATCGAGTTATTTGGATTTTCTACTCTAGTAACTATAACAAATTAGGTATTGAGTGTTTAAGACGAAAAATTCGAATTTATGCCTGTGTTCTTTTCGATATTGTAAGCAATGTAAGACAATACATGAATAAAATTTTATTACTTTATTTTTTATTATATGTGAAGCTATACCCTGGCGATGTCGTGACTGTCTGATGATGCTACAGGGTGTCTCTTCTCATCTGCTTTACCACCGATGCTCGTTTACCTTCTCTTGTATCTCTCTATTGTAATAAAAAAACGTGTCATCTTGATATACTAATAAGACTAATACGCGAGCTTTGAATCCAATTTGAATATCTCGTTTCGGCGCGTCCTTGTTAAGGTCAATAGTTTTAGGAGGAGGAGACTATTAACATATCTGCATCCTGTTTGTTTCGTTTATAACATCTCATAGCATAAAATTGTTTAATAAAACATTTTGTTTAACATTAGATAGAGGTTTTACTGCTGCAATTAATATATCTCAAAATTACCAATAAATAAAAACAATATGTTTCATCCGACGGGTGAGCAATATTCGACCACATCCATCATCATCAGCATTCATCCGTCCACTGCTGGGCACAGGCGGGAGGCCTCCCTCAATGAACGCCATATATATTCGTTAAACGTAATTTCTGTAAACTCGATGATTAGTATCAGTGCGGAACCCTCTCGCGTGGACATGTGGCCGGACGGACAGACGCTTCTGCGACACGTGCCATAGATAAAGCTCGCTCGTGTTGACAACATCGCTGCTGTAGCCGAAAGCTTATCTCTGGCTAAAAACGCTCAGCTTTTGTTATCTGGTTGACTACGACTAGGTTATGGAACAGCTTTCTGATGTAGCGTTAGGAGGCACGTTTGAGCAGTTTACGGGCACGAATATTTATCGGAAATGTTAGGAACTTTCCTGAAATTCCCTGAAATTCTGATCATTTTGTATAACAGAAGTCAAACGACGATTTGTTGGTTAGTGTGGCTGGATTAGCATGGTGGTGGTGGTGGAGAAATTAACCAAAATGACATAGGTAGGTAATAAATAGCTCTAACAATATTTTAAACAACATTAGTAGAACCTCACACCGCCCACGATGTATTTTTAGATACGGTTGTGCTGATTTGAATATTTTCTTAATTACCTTGTTTTATATAAGCCGAGTGTCCTTCAAAGGTTAATGCTTTGTTAACGAACGTGGTTTAGTATTGATTTATCGACTCGTTTGTGAGGCCTTGCTATTATTGGGATCTATTGCACCATTGAACTAATATCTATATTGAGTTAAATTAGTTAGCGTAAAAACAACGATGGCGCGAGTTCGGAATTCCGTAATCCGTACATGCTCAATTCGAATTAACATCCAGCACACACTGTCACACACCACGAATTAACATAAAGCACTGCTTTAGAAACGAATATAAACAAAAAAAAAATAGAACAGATTATTTATTTGTTTGTAATCTATCGCAGGTACTTTTGTGAGGAGCGTCGCATTTCCACGTGATTCGTTCAATGGAATTTTTATGAGATAGGAATATAAAAAATAAATTATTAATTAAATTATTTGACGGTGTGTCCTCCTGCAAATAAGCCTATGATTCTTATCGATACATCTTCGCATAAATTAATTAAATATGTAAATAATTTTGACCCCATACGGTGTTAGAATTTTAAGATGAATCACAGCGTCAGAGCTTAATCGGATCATAACTGCAATTCTTATCCTTATCACCTCCAGACCATCCTCTGCGGAGACTCACATAACGGACACATTTCATGGAAGCAGAACATAGGTGAGATGTTCCCGGAGCCGACGGCGGCGGGGCGGCGGGGGGCGGGGGGTAGGACGGTATCTCAATCGCTCTCGGGCGATGGTGTTACGTGTTATGTCTTTGTAACTGTACGTCTGGCGATTGTCTATGATTTTGTGCTAAATACAGTTGTGTGTTTTGCATGCTGTGTTACGTTTGCTGATAATATTTTGGCAATAATCATTATTGAATGATCATATTATGTATTACTGTTTGTGAGAAGAAGGCATCGCAGTTTTCTATTCTAACACAAGTTTATACATTGTGCCGAGATCATCTTGCTTGTTTCTCCCATGAAATAGCCTTGCTGTGTTTTCGAGAGAAGCGCAGGACAGCCAGTATAATTACTGACACAGAGACTTAACATTTTATGTCTCAGGATGGGCAACACGTGAATCAGTTGTCTGGACTAGTGCCAGCTTGTTGATGAATGATGGGTGACATCGGTCAGTTATCATCACGCGGCTTGTCTGTCCGTTTGCCTCTGTGAGTGATCGTAATCATTATCACCCTTGGCCCTTATGAAACTCAAACGCAAGAGCCCTGTGATGCCAGGCCCCGGCTGGACCGCTATGCTGGCGTGCTATCAGCCGTTACATCGCGGCTCGCAAATTTTGACTCTCATTTCGGATTCCGAGCACGACCGTCGCGGTTGTAAACTCCTGTTTATCCTTACAAATGTACCTACGGTAGTCCTCGTTTAAGAAGTTTTATTTCTCAGATGATCAAGAAATAGCTTTGCAGTTTTGATCTACTTCAAATAAGAACATACTCAATTTCACTATATTTTTTATTCGTATAACATTAAATTCAATTTCATCCTTAATATACGAGATAATGGGATCGATTATTTAACTTTCGAATTAAAATTTTTACTCACACCGAAAGGTAATCTCAAAATTCTTGCGTCGATAAAGAGCGGTAAATATAATATTGATGATGAAATCCATAAAACGATTTCAAAGCGTCATGGCTATGGTCATTTTGAAGTAATAAATATATTATTTTTCTCATATCATTAAAAAAAAACTTGAGACTATATTATAAATGTTGGCAACTTTTTTTCGCAATTTATTAAAATACCAAACCTCATAAAATCCACATTTATTTTTATTATCTGCCATACTATTCTCTGATATGTATATTGAATCTGAACCTTATGGTTTTATAATTTTGCTTCAGTAAACTTACTGAGGATTTTCTCAATTTTTTAAAGGAGATTTGCTAGCAGCTTTAAGTTCGTAAGTCAAATAATGTAATTAAGATGTTTGTTATGATGTAATAAACGTCCTCCGGTATGTCTCGATAAAAGAATAACTCGTATCCACTCACTTATGGATTTTGGATAAATTTAATAACACGTAATCATAGTAACAAATTATCAAAAATAACCAACTCGTGACATTTGGAAGAATCAGCTACAAACCAATAGAAGAAAACATTTTCGCTGCAAATCAAATAAATGCAACGTTTACATGTGAGATGAACAAAGTGTCTATTTATTTAACACAAATTTGAATACTAATCGACAAAATAATGTCAGATCGAGAAGTTTTATCGGCTAAGTAGAGGTTTTTCAAAAACCATCTCTATCCGAGACTCTACTCCAGAGTAGGTTTTGTAATATTGTAATAGTATAGAGTAGAGATACACATTACACACAACACTATCCAACACTTGGAAAAACATACAAGAAAACACTTTACCGAATTATTTAAAACTGTTATATTTTTAATTTTTCCCATAAAGTACTTTTATTTCAAATTATAGAGTAGACCAGCGATGTCATATGCTAAAATATATTAAAAATGAGTCATATTATTTTGTGTATTTCTACTCGACGTTTGACTATTCTGTCTGCAGCAATAAGTTTATGCTTTACCTTCATAATTTAACCTCCACTGAAAAAAAGAACAGTAATAATTGAGTTTACGTTGTAATAGTGTAACGTCAACCAAAAAAACGTTTCGTAAGGCTTCGTAAGGCAGTGCCCCCGCACCACTTCAATTACAAGTCGCGCCAAAACCAGGTCAGATTTTAATACATTATTGTATCACGCAATAAACGCTCCAAATCTCGTAAGATAAAGACCATAATCGCTCGGGAGTTTCGACAGATCTAGTTCAGAGGGTTGGTTGTACCGCCAAAAATGGTAGTGACCGTTTTAGGTATAAAATTTATAACAAATATGGTCGTGAGAAAATACTTATTGTTATATACAAGGTTGTACCTGAATGTAACAACAGGTAGCCATTGTATTGTTGAGAAAATATATAAGGACAAATTCAATTTATTAATATTCATACGCAGCTTGATGCTAACATATTCAAAATAATATAAAAATTATTATGAAATATTTAGAAACGTTAAGTATTTTGTACTTCCAACAAACATTATATTAATATTTCTTATTTAATAACTATCCACCAGTAAGACAAGATAAAACAAATACATCACCCAGGAGACACAATTATAATATATTTTTCGGTTGGTGTAGGTTTTATATAATTTAACAAGTCGCTTATTTTATTTTAAATTGTACAAAAAAAGTAACCAAACATTTTCTGCAAAAATGAGCTTGTTGTTCTTGACCTTTCACAATTATTAGCCAATCTAACATTAGCAATATCATAATAAAACCAAGGCTCTATTGTACATAATAACTTTTATAGTCAAAAACATAAAAATATCTCACCTAGCCTGAGTCTACCCGTATAAAAAGGTAATAACAAAAGAAACTCGCTTGCTAAAATACCAAAGACAAATTAATTTTATACACAAATAAAAAAGATGAAATATGTTAATGTGTTGTCGCTATAAAGCTCGAAAATGTAAAAAAAAGTTTTCGTTAACGAGTGTGTTAGTGTGGATAAATAATTTTTACAATACTAAAACTATAGATTTTGACTAAAGTATAGAAATAAGGGTAAAGTATCAACCCACTGCTAAGTACGGGTCTGTTTTCTTCGAAATCAGGCAAGGAGGGGTAATGGGTCATAGTTCGTCGCTGCGCTGGTCCAATGCGGGTTGGTGAATTTCACACACCTTCAAAATATATTGTCAATCTCATCAGGCGAGCAGGTTTCCTCACGATGTTTCCCTTCACGTAGGATCCGTGGTTAGGGTGCACATCGAAGTTTAGAAAAACTTATTTCAAGGAACCACATGGTGGTCAGGATCGAACCGGGACTCTCTCGCTTAAGAGGTCGAGCCCCTTACTCACTGGACCATCGTCGCTTCGAGTATATTTCTCATTAATACTTTTTAAAATATTCCATTCATTATGACTTTGGCAAAAACCTTGAGGAAGCTAATATTAAAGAAGAAGACTTTAAAGAACAACGTTATGATATGTATAATGTCTTTAACATTTTTATCGCCTGGTACAAAAGTAAGGAGTAATGGTACTCCTTACTTCTCATACATCGAAAATGGCTTTGTGTATGAAAAGTGTACTGCAGTGTAGGGTACTGTGTAGTACTGTAGTGTTAAACTAGGAGTAAATGTGGTGCCACAGTTATAGCAATAGGGTAAATTTTTAGACAAGTGTGACAAGTCTACTATTAGTGAACCCCTTGTATATGTGAAATCTAGTTGGCGGCGGATGGCTCGGAGTCGGTAGCCACAGGGTGTTTCTCAAGTATTGAGTAACGCGTTTCAATGTTTAATTGAAATTAAAAATAACAAAATATTGCAACTTCCGGAGATTGCGAATTAGCATTATATGTGGAGGAGCTTGTCTATTGTTTCCTTTCAAGGTGACGTCGCCATCATCAACAGCCCGTAACCAATCAACTTTCTCTGGTACCACGATGCTCCTTTAACATGAACCTCCTACTATTATAATATGTATATAGCTTTATTAGTTAAAGCTTAGTCCTTGGAGCTTG
This sequence comes from Lycaena phlaeas, assembly GCA_905333005.2. Classification (NCBI taxonomy): domain Eukaryota; kingdom Metazoa; phylum Arthropoda; class Insecta; order Lepidoptera; family Lycaenidae; genus Lycaena; species Lycaena phlaeas. The sequence goes on along the minus strand of HG995171.1, from coordinate 18,783,690 downwards.
TGTGTTTCGATGCGTGATTCCAACGCTTATTCTGCACATTAAGTCAATTTTGAATAACGACTCGATATAAAAAAGATTTCTTTAATTCTTCCCTATGACAAAGTAAGTGAAGTAATCATTATTGACTTGTTCTTAAATAATATGTTTTCTCCTATGTTAATATGACATGGTCGTAATTTCGAAGTTACAGTCTGTATTGTATATTTATATTTTTTAAAATATAAATTGCATATATAATGTCCAAAACTAACGACCACTCAATTGCTGCCTGACTTTCGCTCTGTAGATGGAAAACCACACATGGTATTTTTTTATCTCTAATAAAACTAGTTTCTAACTAAATGTGGGTAGATAACATTTAGATCCTAAGTCAAGGACATTAAAATGTTAACTTTGTCTAACAGTTTACTTACTGTGAATATCAAAATGTAGAGATCGACAAAATGTTATTTCCTGCAATTTGATCATATAATCCTGAAGGTTAAATAGAGTGAGACAATAAGTGTCGTGAGAGAGAGAGATAGATCAACAATATCTGGACGTACCTAGGAGTAGACATAGAGGTGGACCTCGACAAATTGGTGTTATTCCTTAGCCGGAACAGCTTATGATTACGCAAATCCATGATCACACAATCAACAGTCAGTACACAACACAACACGACCACTCGCCACCCGCGTACCCACCTAACTAATGAAATAATTAGAACATAGAACATCGCAATCTTATTAACATAAAAATTTCAAATGTTTGCCTCAAAGTCATTAAAATGGTTAGTGCGTTGGGAAATCTCATTCTAACAAACACAATAACGCGTTGGTGCAAAAGGGAAAGGTATATTGGTTCTCAGACGTAATTGTTTTTATAATAAGAAAAAAATCTTTTAAGTGAGTAAAATATGTGTCATAGTAAACATCACTATCAGACTAGAACTAGACACTCTTACCCTTTCCAGGAACACGAGTGAACTTCATATTGTGTAGTCGGACGCCCTGTAATCCTATCGGACTTACACATATGCCCGGTATACAGGTATTATTCTTCAAGAGGCTTAGTCAACAACAAAAAAAAATATAGCAATATCAAAGCATTTTCATATCGAAGCAATTTAAATAAACTAGTATATTTTGAATTTGTAATTAAATAGAAATCAGTGAATTCTTTCATCATCATCATCATCATCATCAGCCTTTATCCGTCTACTGCTAAACATAGGCCTCCCTTAATGAACTTTGCTTATCAATAATAAATAAAACCTCATGTGAACCAAGCACTGTAAGTAATATGTCGTTTCATTACATACTTGAATTTAACTGTATGTTATCAAAATTATTTATTAATAATGAATGATATTAACAACATTGTAACTGTACTATAATATAGCCCGACAGTTTTAGTAGAACTTTCATATGACAACTAGCGGATCTGATAGACGCTGACCTGTACAAGACATCTTGTAGTTGACCGAATTGTAAATCAAGGTAATTCAAATCCACTTAAACACAAGAAGCATACACTGTTATTTAGAGGCATTGCTCACTTTTAACTCTTTTTGGCCAAAATCATGGACCTCGTGTCATTTTCACCTCGTCACCGAACGCTTGGAATGACTTAGTCATATATTATATTCGTAGATATAAGTTTCCACTTCTATCGGCAATGTCTATGATTGCCATTTTTAATTAACGCAGTGAATACGAGCTGAATACCTGAATAAATTTTATTATTTTCACATCACAGCAACAATTTGTTGATTCGTTAAACAAACAGAACATGAACGCTAACTCCAGTGCTATATAACAAATACACCGCGTGCTATCTGCACGTACATCAGATACGAAACCTAGAACTTCCTAGTTCCAGATTTGTCTAAATCTAGACATTTTATATTTCTCTCTTAATCGCTTCTATTTCTAGAGTATTCTTTAAAAGTCTTAGCGAAATCTTATGCGGATATTATTACAGAGGACAATATTATCCCACTAAAATAGAAAATCAAAATATCTCTATAATCAACAGCCTATATACAACCTCTTTAAATCATTAGGTATTATTGGCGCGAATTATATGATATTGGTTCATCCAAAAAATTCTTAATGCGCTTCAATAAGTTTTCACTTCAAAAGCTTTGTCGTGAAAATTTGATATATTTTGTGTGGTGTTTAGAATGTTTGAGTTATTTCAGCAACTTGGTTTGATCGCTTGGTGTCGCTATCAAATATAATTAATTGGTAATACAAATAAATTCCAAGTCCACTATGAATTAATTATTGATAAATGAACTTATAATTGTTTTATGCGCCGTGGGTGGACGGAGAGTGATTATGATTGTATTTTGATAGCGCGTAACACACGAGCAGCGTCCATTGCTGGTATTGTCTAAGGACTTACTAACATTGTGTAACACGCGCGACAGACTGACTAGCACATTTAGTATTAGTAATCAACTCATTAAAATATTCCACATCAAACACTAGTTTCAATTTAAAGTTGTTGAAAGATTAATAATTTACAGATCGGTAGAATTTAACAAAGCATCGCTTCTAAATGGGTACCAACATAACAAATGAATATATTAAAATATTACGATTTAATTCATTATAATTATCTTGTGAGCCCTTTTTTTTACAAATACTAGGGGCTGGCATGTTCACTATGTGACAAAAGCCTTTTGTTTAAATAAAGAAAAAAAAATACTAGATATTATAGTGTCATATCACTGCTGGCTGTCTCATATCGCAGTCGCTGAGCAAAGCTTATATTTTATAATGAACTCGCGTTGAGCGTGATACTTTCTAGTCCTAAGGCCTGTCTCGTGAGCTACATATTGTCAAATACAAATAGACTGATATAATTATACAGAACAAAAGGCGTTAGCCGGACCGTGGCCGGAGCCTACTTTTAAGTATGACCGTTATTAGAAATACGTTGCCGGAATAACTAAGCAGCAGCAGTCGCGGTACTGCGACAGTTACCCGTATACCTTCACGTCAGGCTTTCTGGCGAAATATGCTGATTACTAACTGTAATAATATAGACGAAATAAATATCATGACAGGGGATAGATATTGCGGCAAAATAATATAGCGTGGCAAAAAAGTCTTTCTAATTGAATTGAGTCAATGATATTCAATGACTGCGCATTCGCCGTGTTTTTTTATTAAACATGAAATATTTGTCACATTTTCTAGTTTATTCAAATTATCTGATGTCTGTATTATATTTTGGCCGGTATTGTAGAGGTTTTTAAAAAGTTTTATTATAAAAAAACTGTTATTATTATAATATTATTTAGTAGGTGTAAGTTATTAAGATGATTGATAGCAAATACGATTTGGACGTGTTTGATTGGAGTTTAGTGATTGTATCGCTGGTCGGAGGCAATGTTCATTGTAACCCGACTGTTGACTAATAAGGGTGAGCGATGACTGACCCGACAGTTATTCACGCTGAGAACTAATAACGGTATGTGAGATATGCAACTAGCATAGTGCTGCCACACGTGAGGATATTTGCTCGATTTGTTGGAAAATAGTTTAATTTAATTTTACTACCTACTTTTTAATTTTCTCCGTGATTATTATCGTACATGATAATCTTGATCTTATCACAATTTTTTTTTTAGTATCATAAGAAATAAGCTGAGATAGTTTTGACAAGGCGTGTTGGTGCAATGGAGGAAAACTAACAGTTGTCAGGCTACATCATTTCTTGGTACCTCGAAATGAAATTTTATTAATTTCTATGTACACCTAATACGTGCAATTTTTTTTGAAAGACCTTTAAGCTGAATCGGTAGGTAACGGGACAAATACTCACCGGTGAAGAAAAACATCGTGAGGAAACCTGCACGCCTGATGAGATTAATAGTTTTTGAAGGTGTGTGAAATTCACCAATCCGCTTTGAACCAGCGCATTGGTGAACTATGGCCCGACACTCTCCTCGCCTGATTTCGAGAAAGAGACCTGTGCCCCGCAGTGGGAGATATAGGGTAGATTCCTAACTTGTTTTTCATTACTTTCACTTTTTTGGATATCAAGTTAATTCAAGGAAAGAATGCATGTCGTATTCGCAGTGCGAAAAAAATATTTCTCAGTACATACATTAATTTGTTCAGACCACAATATTTCACTCGCACGGCTTGTAACAATTACTCAATTGGTCACTAAAGTAACAACTTGTCCTTCAAGTGATATTTATAGTTAAGGTTTCGCGGCGTTCGACCGCGAAACCTTATCACTGAACATTTAAAAAGTGGAGATATAAATCTAGACGGTCATGGCATACCTAGTATTTGTCACGCGCGTACACGGATCAGCCAGCTGAGGATTTTTTCTCGCCTGGGAAAATTGTGCTTTTACTGTACATAGGTTAACTGACTTAATTAATAAAGTGTGTGCATTACTGAAGCTTTTTATGAACCCTCAGATCATAATAATTCTTCACGTTTGGCAGGTATGAGGTATGGACATTGAGCTCAGGATGGCAATCGCGAAGATAAAAGGATTATATTAAAATTGATTTTGAGTTTCATCGAAATGCATTCGATTCAACTTATCAAAATCCTTGATGAATATACCGCCACTTCAAATATCATGATTTATGATTATTTATTTATTCTGTATATTAATAAAAGGTTGTGACACAATAATGACGTGGTTCTTATCGTTTTATTTCACTTTGTAATCGCCTTACTTAACACTTAGCAATTTATGTTAAATCCTAATTCCATTGCCGAGACAGTGTGTTTAAATATTCATTAAAAATCCTAAGCAAGAAGTCAATTGAATTAAATTTCACTCCGAGTCAAAGCTCTGAATAGTTACATTTTTACGATTCGGCAAAAAAAAAACGAACGTCTTTAACTATGATGTGTTAAAGGGTAGTTTAGAAGATCATCGCCAACAAACAACGTAACATAGTCGAAAAAAAGGTTTTTTTCTTTTCAATAATGGTAATTCGTAGATACACGGTAGTAGTGAATTTCCGCAAATATAAAACGGGTTTAGAAAGTTTGGTTTACAACGACTTAGAAGGACGCTTCCAGCGCAGTTCATACAGGAAGCGTATCTGAATTAGAAATGGCAGATCGTCGACATTTTGAGAGTAAAATATACTGGCGCAAATTTGTGACGTCCATTGATTTAAAATAATGATGCCTTTCGTAATATACAATACTTATTTATATTTTTTAAATATTTAGATCTTTTTTTTCCCAACATTCTTTATAGTGTTCCTTAAAGTGAACACAGTAATATTTATCACCTACGCCCTACGCCCCGCGCACGAGTTTAAATACAAAAAGAGTTCTAGATTTTTAATTAAGCTGGATTAAATCTGGTATTCCAGTAGATGGTAACAGGAGATGTCTTAATTCAGGGATAATTGTATATTAGAGAGGCGAGATGTTATCGGCGAGTATCACGCCAACACTAATGCTATTGATGTCCGACTCGTGTTGTTCGTCAATCAACAAACTACTTTTATTGCTCTGCAGAAAAAAACGACAAACGAAAAGTACACGGACAAAAATACCGATACAAGCGTGTAGCTTTATTTTTGTACTTTATATAAATGAATTCAATTTTTTTTGCATTTTGGCAAGTTGGCCGCTATTGAACGCCGGCGAATAAATCATCTATTAAAATATTTTAATATTAAAATACATGATTATTATATTAATAAATCCATTATTATAAATGGAGTATCAAAACAAAATATAGCGTCATGCTGTCACGACATTCGGATCGCTTTTAGTGTCATGTAAACATGTTTTACTTCTAAAATATGTTCAATTTGAATATATCATAAACAGATAATATTTTTTGTTCAATGTTTGGAAAGAATGTCAACTTCTATTAAGACAAGCTCACAAGAAACATGTAAAAGGAAGTAATTAATGCACTAAATGCCACTCAATTGACATTTTTATAAAAGTGACAATCACATTTAATAAATAATTTTATGCAAAAATTCTTTAAGATTTATCAATCAGAAATTTCATCGATCAAATTTAATTTACCCGTACTCAATTTCTGGCTAAACAAGATAAGTAAATTATAATGAGAATAATCCGGCTAATTTGCAACATCATACTTATATTTCAAAACGAACCACCCACAGAATGGTGCGCAGAACCGACAATAGGCATCAACGTATCGCTCAAGTTCTTTATCGTGTCACCTATTCGAATGTGAAATAAGACGACACAAAACCTTTTAAATGTCCGTAGATATAACATTCACTTGCATTCAAATACGTGGGCATCGAGATAAAAATATCTCTTTTATACCGGTGTATATTAAAGGAACCTGGCGGTGCGACGCGTGCGCCGCGCGGCCAACACGCGCCTGCTATCTGATCAATCTACTCACACACAATGAAAACTATCAAGTGCCTCAAATTATTTTTGACATAAATCATATGGGTTTTGCGTGTTTTTATTAAAATTGATTATAACTCGCCAATATTCATATACGTTATTGCTGAAAACACGTTTGGATGATGATTTTATTTTTGTAATTATTTTCTTTTCGTATTTTTATTTTATAATTGAGAATACCCATCTCATTTGTGTCAAATTTTCTATCAAAGGTAGAGTAATTAAGCTCAATTTTTATATTTTGAGCGGTTGTTTTACTACGCTATAATGCAATAATTTAACCCATAAGGTACACATTTTGGTAATGGCTTAATAATACAAAATAACGTATGCCCATTTTCATATTTATCGAATGTGAAGGTCCCAAGACTCGAGTGTGAGCGCAACCTTATTATAATAATAGACATTGTGTTAAGTAAAAACTATTAAAGTTAACTTTTCAAGTGTTCTGTGTTCTTGTGCAAATCTTCAAGGTCTGTTATGAAATGGGCGCCAGTGTACGCTCCCTTTTACTTGTCACAGCAATAAAGCCATTACGTAAGCAAAAAGGTATCTCAGCTTTAAATATAGATGTCCTACAGAGATCCTTCTGTCAATCGCTAGAGTTGGTGTCTTTTTGTCTCGTGTCTATTTTGCATGCATGTGTATATTGCTCGCATCACGTATAAGGTATCGATGTTTAAAAGAATCGTATATTTTAAACCTGCGGCATATTGTTATGCGCATTTAAAAATTTTGTGGCCGTAACTGTTTTTAACTGTTTTTGTTTTTATACTTGATGTTCTGAATAAATCATTTTTGAGATGGCCTCCAGTTTTTCATGAATAATGTAAGTAATTTTTGCCGGCATATTAATAAATTTATTTTATCAGGACCTTTTATAAAAGTACTAAAGACCGATAATGTCTGAACATTTGAATAAAACTTGCACCTGCCGTTTGAACTACATACAGTCATTTCCTTATAAGATTAATTATTCATCATTATTACAATTATGTAATGATTTGACTACAATATTGCGTATGCATGTGATTACAAGGAAAATGCTATTTTATATATTGTGCGTATGTTTTTGTATATTATCTTAACGCCGTAGCGCGTGTTTAATTTATTATAAAACTTCCAAAAAAATTTCATACATTTCCTTCCCGTGGAACATTTAATTGTCTTAACATTTTACTAATTTAATGCTAAAATACTTTGGAGCCAACTACGGAATCCTCTTCATGAATCAAAAAGAGTCATTATGTATTATAATTTTGCTCACAGCATTTTCTGCGATTGAATCCACGCTGATGGATTCATACGTACATTTAAGAATTTCTTTTTTTCTTTAAAATTTATTGCTAAAAGTTCGATAATTTTCATCCTTACAAATCTGTGGTAAAGTATTAATTAATATTATGTGTGAAGTATCTTTTAATGAATACTTATAATTCTTGCAAAATATCTACAATAGCTGCAGCTTATGAAGCGATATAAAAATAGAGGTATCGCCCACCTGATTAAAGTGGGACAGTTATATAACAACTCATTATAAAGGTTTATTGAGCCCTTTGAAATATAACACTGCTTTAGTTTCATCATCGCATGCGGTTGCATCAGTGTCATTAATATTGAATAAAAAGGTCGTATATCAAATATAACTGTACGGCTATAAAACAGGTTTGTGGTATGTTTGAAATAGTTAACTAATAATTGTTTTAGGCACAGTTTGGTAAAAATGATAACTAGGAGGTCTGAGGTGTCACCTTGGTGAATACCCTAATTTGAATTATTGTCGTAAGTGGAAAGCACTGACAAAATTTAGTTTGATGATGTTTTATAAACTCAATAACAATTTCACCTGTTTGTTATTCAGAAGCGTGAAGGAATGTATTATGCCTATCACGTCATATTCGCGCGGAGGCAACTTCACCCAGCCACGCGCATGCAGTAAAGTTTACTTACAAATTTTTATGATCCTCTTTTATATTGGAAAGCTTTTACGTAACCTACCATAAAAATAACATGGCATCTATAACATCTATATTTTGTTGTAAGAATAAAAAAAAAACAATTTTTATACAGTGTGTATTATTCAAATACTTCGGAAAAAGAAACAACAAAGGAACCATAATAACACAAATTTGATAAAAAATACAGATTTAAGCACTGTTTATTTACGTCTGTCCTTCCGTGAACTTAAGATTTCCAGAGTATGCAAAACATTGGGAATACATAAATGTATTATAAAAAGTAAGGTTTGGCATAAACGTTCTAAGAACGAAACAAAGGTCATTAACATCATTTACGCTCAGGCTTATGTCAAAAATCAATTACCAAATAATTTATTATTTGTGGTTATATAAAAGGGATCATCATCGAAGCATGACTTCACTGTTCATGATTAAAAAATAATCATTTAACCTTTGTACGTTATTTGCAAGATCACTGCGATAAGAAGGGTACCTTTATTTATATTCAAAATCCCTCTGGGCCTGATCGATGACGGCGCGGAATGTATTTTCCTTTTTATTTTAAGGCATTAATAAATGTTTGTGTGGCTTTTACCTGCATCGTGTTAGTCTTTGATAAGTACATTCGACTATTTGATAAAAAATCATCTGCGCACAGTTTAGCTATTTACTTACCGTAAAGCAAATCGCAAACGAAAAGTTTTTGGAAAAACTAAGCTAGGAATAATATTATGTACAAACTTCAAAGTGGGCTTAAATTCACAAATACCTTGCTGATTTTCTGTCGGTTGCTATCAACCACTTCAGTTTGACTTATCTAATGTGAATGAGGTTCTTCATGAACCGATACGTACCTGAAACAAGCAAAATAATTATAAGTTTATAATACAGAATACTCTTAAAACACAAACTGCATATTTTGTATTTATATTACAGACATCTGTAGTTCATGTTGGGGGGAGTGGCAGGTCCGTGTTGGATGCGAGTAGCAAGGGATCGGTCGTCTTGGCGTTCATTGAGGGAGGCCTATGTTCAGCAGTGGACGGATAAAAGCTGATGATGATGATGACGATTACAGACATACATACATTGATTTATCATTACTTAGTATAAAAACAATAAATATATTTCATGTAAAAACCATAGCCGATATTAACACGTCTCTTCTCAAACGAGCCGGTAGCGTCGACCATCCTATCGACACAAACCGTTAATATAAATCGGAATCATCTATTCGTCATGATGCAACGATCAAACGCATCATAACATTTGTACGCATACAAATCGATTAACTTTCACCGTATCAATGTTACGCTATGAACCGACTAATGTGTAACGCCACTATCAATGTCCACTCTGAAACTAAAAGGATGTTTCTTCATTTAGTCGGTTAATGCTGTTCCGATCGGGATTGACGGCTGCCAGTGTGAGTACGTTATAAAATGATTTATTAGTGGCTAATCAATTAATATTGTATTGTATTATATTGTGTTACGGTTTATTATAGCGTGTGACCCTGTGATTGGCTATTAATATGTTCATATCGTTGACTTAATTCATATAATAAAACCGCTGTGAAAGTAGTTTCATATAACGGAATAGATTAAATGAAAATAATCTGATTTGAAGGAAGAACAAAGGTTGTTACTTTTTGATGATATTTAATGATTATATTGACATTTCCGTAGTCTAATGTTGATATCGATTCGATATTTTTTATTGATATAAATCAATTTAAGTTATATAAATTTTATTAATACGTACTGATGAACTGAATGAAATAATTGAATAAAATATTGTGCATTCATAATATTACTGTTCTGCTTCTGAAACGCAAGAAGCTTTGGTTGATATGGCCGGTGAATCGGCCTACTACACATATCTCTCACTCATATATACACATAACCCAATGAATTACGTAATAATATAATACAACTTTTATAATTTTAACACCTCATATAAGATACCGCGGCATATTTCCATAGCTAAAATATTTGGGCTATTAACATATCTCAGACATTAATCTTATAACTTATTTGAACTCTATCGCCGAACGCTTATATAACCAAGACCAATGCGTATATTTTAACAGTCATTTGCATAAAAATATGGATACTATTATATTTATAAAGCCTATATATATTAATAAGTATCAGGATATCAATTTAAAAGAAACACTATATTAAGACCTTCATAGGCCAACGTTCAATCTGTCGTATACGTTTTTTCTCCTTTTTTCTGCGATTAATTGTAACTATAAAAAGTTACTAATTATAAGTAGTGTCCCGCTGCTGGGCACGGGTCTCCTTCTCGAAATCAGGCAAGGAGGGTAATGGGCTATATTTCACCAAAAAAAAAAAGATATAACCAACATGTTATTACAAATTGATACCAATTATCCTCAAAGATGTTTTAGATTAACCAGATAATTTGCAAAAAGTGATTTTGGAATATTGTCAAATATGCCAAAACATTTCCAATGTAAGCTTAGAATGGGAAAATATAAGCAATTCACAACAAATGAGCTCAGTGTTACTATTGTTCACGACTGGAGCAAGCCTTTATACAATGAGATATAGATCTCAGTTAATGGAACAGAATGGAACAATCGATGTCCACTCGATTCCAATACGGTCACGCAATGCCACGACTCTCCTTTAGTTCCGGCTGGCCCGGCGTCCGGCGGTACCTTCCTTGTCGCCGTTGTTTCCGCATCGGATGGTGACCACCGTGCACTTTGGTCGTCACCATATCGCTCTCATAACAGGCAGTCACCGAGAGTCGACTGAGTCGGTTTATCTTCGGGTCTTTTAGCGCAGAGTGGCGATTCAGCAAAACACCTTATATTATTATATACACTGTATTGTAGCGTGAAATTAATAATTCAGTGTCAGTGTGTAAAAACAAAAGAGTGGAGTGAAGTTATTGTCTATTCATCATCATATTTCGTCTACGTTCAAAGCATGTCTGTTTAATGTAACAAAGCAAAACATACGCTATTGTAAGCTTTATATCTGTCTATTGTGTTAAGGGGAAAGCAATTTAATTACTAATGAACTTAAAAATGAATATAAAACTACTACTTTCAGTACTTTCATTGCAATATGGCGCTTAAACGAAGATAGAAAATAATAAATCAAGATTAATTTCTAACCAATACAACCTTAACGTTATAAATTTTTCATTTACTATAAGCATTTGTATCAGCAAACAATAACAGCTCTTATTATTACGCCAATACCGTGTTATTTCGAATGGTTACAGTTCGCAAAATCTATAAGAATGTGAATTTCTCTACGTTTCTTGTGTTTACTTTCCAAGAGTTGAATAACCCAAGTGTATTTCATAATTGCGTTAATACAATTGTTTATTTTGATTTATTAGGTAAATGCCGTAATAGAGAAAGTTTGGTTAGCAAACTAAAGACAATCTGTATTTAAAATTTAATTAAAAAATAATTTAGGTATGTTGGTTATGAGAAAAATAACAAACAAATAAAAAAACATATTATAGAACAATATTATAATGAACTGCTAGTTGTGTACGACGCTAGTCTTTGGGTTCTTCGTATAAAAATTAAATTAAATTAATAAATCTCAAGCATCAAGTATATAATATTGTAATGACGTGTATGTTATGTTTTTGTATTTACGTTAATCTAATAAAGCCGAAAAGTAGTTTCTTACTCTATAATCACTGGAATTATTCGTTGGATTAGAAAAAATATATAGATAATACTATGTAATTTTAAGAAAATAGTGATTTTAGAGCACGTATCACCGCGGCAAACAGATACTGAGAGTAGTTTGTAAGTAATAAGCAAGTGAAACCGAAACATTGCCTATATACAGTATACACCATAACTTATGTTATTGTCACTTTTACTGCGAATAGCTCAATGAAGCCTCCGACACAATACCGCGTCCCAGATACCACGAGAAAGTCTAGTCGCGAGCGCTAACAGACTCCACGGGAAATTATTGATTTCTCTCAACAATGGTTGAATCAAGTGAGCCTTGCGGTGTGTTGTCGCTACTGCATATTATTATAATACTAACAATATATTATCTCATACAAATATGTATTTAAATTAACTATAAAGAAAGTATTTACACGTAGGAAAGTGATTCCTCTAATTATTAAAAAAGGTAAAAGGTACCTTGAATACCAACTGGACGTTAAAATGTAAGATAGTCTATAACAATAATAATAATAGAGGAGGATTTACTGGAGCTCGGCAGATTAATATATTTGGAGATAACCTTGCGCCCATTCCTTTTACGGGTATTGTTGTAGTGAAATAGGTTAATTCTTTGACATTCTCAAGCGCTTCAGATTCAGGTAGAGTGAGTTATATACGTCCTAAAAGCTGTACATTTCGATAATCTGACGAATTCAGTGTGACGTAAGGAGATGAGGGAAATATTACAAAGTAAAAAATGTCATCGTGAAATTATCAAGCGATAACAATACATAATTCAAGGATAACGGAAAATACATAACCTAACAAGCACACGTGAAAATACATAACTTAAACAACAAATCACCAATAAGTAAAACGAAAAATGTTGATGGAAAATTAGAAATTACCAATTTGGTGATCGATTGCCTTATGCGGTGTTTTTCAGTCTTTAAATACGTGAAATATTTACAGTTTCAAAATTTCTGGCATTTCATTTCTTTCAGAAAGATCATCGCTTATAGCACGTTTCACATAGTATCAGCGGTAGTCGGTTGCGTTATCCTTTCATCAAGTCAATGATCTAAGAATCTTGATGAGAATCCTCTTATGTTAATGAGCAGGTACTCTCAGCGCGTACATATTTGCATAAAATGTGTGCGTAAAGCTTATTAATTTATTAAAGATTTAATCGGACGAAAATCGTAAAATCCTTTTATGGAGTTTTTTAGACTGGATTTATGTATTTTTTTTTTCACGGCTTTTTAAATTTTTATATGCCCCATGTTTTTTTTAACTTTTGTGGAAAGGTCACTTTGAAGCTGTGCTAACTGATGGTGAATTGGTCAAAATAATATAATATAAGCTAGTTTATAACAAGTTTATTATATAACATATAGATTGTACCAAAAAATTGAGACATTCTACTAATATTATAAACGCGAAGTTTATAAGAATGAATGGATATGTTTTTGTTCTCTTTTACACCTAAATTACTGAATAGTTTTTGATATTGTGTACACATCCGAATAATACATAATATTAAGCTATAATTTATCTTCGCTGTCGCCGGGGAATGGGAAGCAAGAGGGTAAAACCACGGAGCGCTGCTAGTATTTTATAATTTGTCAATTTTAACACAATTAGAAATGCTCTGAAAACCATATACGAAAACCGGTAGATAGTAACCTAATGATGAATCATTTACTAACAAACACAATAAACATATGCTTGTCCATGTGTTTGTGTCCCTTGTTCCCTATGGTGCTTAATCGTCATCTCATCATCAAGCAATTTTAATGATCATAGATCTTTTTCAAGACGACCGATCTCTCGCATCCAAGCAGTCACGTTAATCAACCTACATACAACTCAACAAACGCGGCTTGCCCCACAGAGCCTCACAGACTCTTCCATCTACTTGTGTGTGATCTATCTTAAGGAGGCCACTTTCAATCTCAAATGGCAATAGCGTTGAATTAACATACTCCAAACATTTCTATAAGGTTTAAATTGGTTTCTCTATTAAACCATTAACTTAATTGTCCAATTCATTATAAGAATATTAAAAAGTGATTTTATCGAAAGTTTAATTAATATAATATTAATATTGTTTGCGCGTTCAATAAAAGTGTCTGTAGGTGGCTGAGGTCGTCCGGTTTTACCCAAATAGGTATAACGAGTTTCCCAAATGTCATACAATCGTAGAGACCAGTAGAGACCGCGCTCTCGCGCCACTTGACGACACTCGAATAACAAATATTATATTGTTCATGTGTTCAGCATAATATAGCATTCCTATATTTAGTGTTTTAAAAACCATCGGTTTTGTTTTGTGTTTTCCTCACTGACTAGATGTGGTCGATGGGTCTTTGCGCAGGATTTTAAGCCATTCGCTCCTGCGATGACGGTTTTCTCAAACCTTTTATGAGTTTCGGAAATCGTTTGCTATTTTTGTCTCTAACAAAGTAAATTAGATTTGGCTGAAACTATACAAACGGAATTTATTCGTTTTAGTTCAGGGAGATAATATTTGTGACTTAATCTTCTGGTAAAAACACGTCACGGTGTGACTCGGTTCCCAGCTTCTCCCAACGGTGATGATGTTCGGGTTCTTACGCCGGGCCTTCGCTGTTACTAAACACCTAATATTATGTATGTCGAAAGATGGTCATAACATACGAAGCTCCAAGCCCTACGGCTTAGTAAACATTATCTTTAGTTTCTCGTTAATTTGATGTATTGTAAATTGACATGTATTCTCGAGGTATACATATCAGAATTGCTCAGCAATTTCAACAGCTAAATCGAGGACAGAACGATGATTAAAAATTAGTATTGCTGGAGGGTTTAATAAAAATTGTTTGATTGTTTTGGATCAATGGATTGTTTAAACAATTGGCGATGTGAAAGATTGATGATGAAGAAGAAGAGAACTAGGATTAGTGTCTGGTCTGTCGGTCAGTTTAGGTAAGAGTTTATTATCTAATAGTTCTCTATCTCCTCCATTCCCATTCGTTCTTATTGTCTTCGTTTTTACTACTTTGATCGGAGAACTACAGTTCTTATTAATAAAAAAACCTAGAACAACATTAAGCTAAATGTTTAATATATTATATTTTTTAATATTTATCTATACTTGTTCCATTTATATGTAATTTAAAACAATATAAACAAGGATAGGTTTTCAAAGTCAGCTCAGATGTTGACAGTCACGTGAAACCCGGCTGACTTTTTTAAATAACAGATATATTTCTCCTGCATATATTATAAATTGATATGTATGTATATATTCATTATATAGACGAATACATACATAATATCAATATAATATACCAGGCTATGATATAATATCCTCTTATCATAAATGCTGTATTAATATTTTTTCTTATTCAAAGTCACGAAGCTTCTTAATTTAATTGAGATTTTATATAATTAGTGGTTTAGGCATAATTTAAAAAAAATCTTAATTTATACTATTTTAATATTTTATGTTTACATTAATACTGATATTTATGTTATGTGATGATTAAACGATTTAATATTGATTTTCATATTTTAAGTATATTAATAATATGTTCCGTTTTATTTTGATATTTTTAAGCACGGTTTACTGAAATTGGATATATTTTAAGGAAACAAATACAAATTTAAAAAAAAAAGTTAAATAATAATTAATCATCCCAAATGTTTTTTTTAACTTTATCAACTTTTTGAATTTCGGGTTCGAATTTACATCCAATTTAAATTAGCAGCAAATACGTTTCTTATACAATCAACGATACACAAAGCCGAGTATGAGATGAGCTGAACGAATATAGTTAAAATTTGGTAGAAAGAAAAGAAAGTAAAAATGTTTTTTTTAATGAGAGACTCTACAATATGCTTATCCAATTAACCAAACTATGTTGAGGCGACTCAACACAAAAGAAAATTAGCCAAAGGTGGAGCATCCTACTAGGTAATGTTAGGATCTGATTGGTAATGAAATGTCAAAGGTCATTTGTCCCATTAGTATTAGTCCGATAAATAAGGAGATGACACCGGCGAGGCGCATATTAACGAGCCATCAGACGCGACGAGCCGAGATCCGGCTCATTATAATATCATCTAGTTTGCTATTAATTGTCCACTTGTTCCGTGTTCCAGTTGTTTTTTAATTTTGACATTTTTGACCAACTAGTTTACACGCTCTATTATAGTTTTAATTAGAATATCAAATACAAATGTAATAAATAATAAAAAAAATAGCTTAGTCTTAAAAAAGCTTTTATACTTTATTTTGAACATATTGAAATCAACTCAAAATATCAATATCTTTTTAAAACCAAAATATTATTTTCAAAATTGAACACAAAAAAGTCAAACGTCGTTTCGTCAAAAAAAAGTTCGCCGTGAATGAATTTGGACCTTGACATTTGAAAGACGTCCTGGAAGACGGGCTCAGACCTCAAGGACCGGACTTCCTGGTGCACATTCTTTATCGTTACATGGCCAAGTAGATGACTCTTTTTTTATATAAAAATTATGCTAATAGAAGAGCGACGTGCCTTAGCAGTCAAATACACTCCAACGCCGTGACGGGAAACGACATGACGTCGTTATTTCGTTGTTATGTTCAATATTTTATTAGAGAGTTTTATTATTTAATATTATCATCTATGTTCGTGGCATACCGTGACTAACATCATTTTTTTTTTCAAACAAACAGCAGTACCTCATCGATATCTACAGTGTAAACAATATTGAGCAATTGTCAGGTGTGGTGTATATTTCGCACCTCCCAATGTTTTAGTCTGTTTGTCGAGTCGAGTGTTTGCCGAGGACTATTGCGTTCGTGGACAGTTATGTCTAACTTTTATTAGTATTGACTTTATGTAAGTAATTTTTTTTAATGGACAGAAGCATTTAAGGCGTGCACGTAGAAGTTTGTAGTTAGTTAATCTTATATGATACTGCTTTCATGAAAATACAAACAGTAGACTGTATTTACACTGGTTTTGGTTGAGTTCTTATTTAATGCGCAGGCTGGCTGATGATGATGGTGGTGGTATGTAAAGTTTGTAACATCAACATAATTATACTCGCTAATTATATCAATCAATCAATCACGGCGCGAGTTAAACGTCTCAAATCATTTAAGTGCACAAAACGAGTACTTTACAATAATTTGAAAAATTATCCGAAAGTGCCGGATACACTAACGTTACATCTATGTTTGAGAATAGACTCTAATTGTGAGCAGTAAAGATTAAATTGAATCGTACATGATCTCGCAAAATCGTTTCACGAATCGGAAAATAGATAATAGTTCTGCTGTAAAGTATACTTATTAAATTGTGCTCTTCCGACGGCCTCAACTCTCGGAAAACGAACAGAGTTATATGGGTCGGGCTGTCTAATATTACAGTAAATATATAAAAAACGGTGCAAACACCCGAATATTCATCTCGCAGCTCGTAAGCCGGTCGGTTGACGAGCTATCTGTCTTCTGGAAAGAACTGGATTACTGCTAGTATCTCGCCCTTACTATTGGTTTAAGGTTAGACAACGCAGCCATCAGATACGTTATATCTCGTATATTTATTATCGTATTAAAAACAAGTCGTCGTCTCCTATATAATATATGACATGACAACCACGTGATAGCTAACTGTTGCTATTACCTTACTGTGTTTTATTTAAGTAGTATTTTTATCATAATCGTAACACATCACCGCACAACCTGCTAACATTGTCACATCCGGACGGACTTACCATTAGCTTTCGATTGTCATCCGTGTAAATATTGACTTTGGACCTTACCGCCCGGTGATACGTGCTACTGGGCGGAGCATATGTTAATGCCCATTCTTTGTGCGCGTGATGAAATTTTATAGGGCGGGGACCGTGAGAGTTTCGTTAACAAATAATTGTCAATCACCGATAGAATAATCGATTTCTCTAATACACATTCACAGCGGTAAGCGGTCTCCACAATCAATTGTGAATACACATTTGACGTACGTTATTTGTATAAATTGAATGTTCGTGTGGTCTCGAAATAGTGTAATATTTTTGGATTTAACTATGTAATTAATTGTATATTAATTAGCTAAAGAAATATTATATACATTTTTTGACGTGACAACGTCTTATAAATTGGTTTGCCGGGTGACACTTCAAGAAACAGCGTTACGCTCCGCTCACGTTATGCGCTCACAATGAGAGCGAGTGAGAGGCACGCGTCCCTTCCACTCGGGCATGGTTAGCCCGCCTAAGAGCAAGAGAGACAGACATAAAAAATTTTGTTAATATGAAATTCAGTGCGAGATTCTTTGTATAAATTAATGTTTTAAATATAATTCTTTGTATAAATAAATGTTTTAAATTGTTACTATTATTTCATCCTTCTTCCTACTATACGAATGAATATTCACATTAAAATTATTTTACCACTTACGTTTCGCCCGTATACCGACTTTACAGGCAACCAATTTTTTATCTGTATTTTTTTTAGCTCGATATTATGACATAGGACGAGACTAATTGTGACTAAAGGATATAATTTAGGTCTATAAATATTAACAGTGTCTAGGGAGAGTTGGGCTGGCGATAGCATGATTTCGTGGGGAAAATCTTGGCTCAAAAATAAGAGTCTCTAAATATGACCTTTACATTAAAATCTACAAATATTAAACAACCTTTACGGAAGTTGACGTTATTATACTCGTATTAAACCGCGATAAAATCCGTAAAGTTCTTTCATCATGAGTGAAATTCGTGTAAACAGAACAAAACAAAACACATATATTAAATTAACTTCTTTATACTGTGAGATACAACTTGGAGAACCCACCACCAGACCACGTTTCTCGTTAGTAGAATATTCGGTGGTTATACCACGGTTATATATTTATTAATATGCCTCATTATGTATTTGCATTACATTAGCTCGGATCGATATCTTATACCATTAGTTAAATACCATTTCAATTTATTATATAACAATAAAATATACATATATGTCAAATATCACTTCCACGAAACGTATGAGGGTACTATATTTGCGTTTATTTTAGCCGCAAAAAGACAAAAAAATGTAAAAAAAATATTATGGAAATTGTAACCCCCTTTATAGCATAGCAGTGCAAACGATAGTACGAACAGTCGAAGTCTTGAATATGTCATGCAGATGCGGTGCCCTCTATTTCATGATCCGTCTATTTGATGATAATGATGATGATTGGCTACTGTCACTGTACGAGATGTACCACCCTGGTTGTGAAGGCGTAATTTGGCTGTAAAATAACATGGCCCTACCTCTTGATAAATTAATGAATCGCGATCCCATGACCGGTCATAGAGTAAGCTTCGTGAGTGAACTGTGACTTAACACCGCTGGTAGAGAGGCAGGGTTAATATCATTAAATGATGTACGAAGCGTGTTCGTTCGCTAGAGAGTTTATTGACTATTACTACCTAATATGTACTAACAAATTAAATCTTACATAAAATTGATAATAACTTAATACTTTAAGTATTTCCTAACGAAAAGGAGGAAAAATTATATAAACTTATTAATATATTATGACAATCTTTACGAATTTTTTTAGACTTTTTTTTGTAAAAATTGTTTCATTATAACGAGTGAAATTAGTGTAAACATTAGAGAATAAATCAATCTTAGATCAAGTTAAGTAGTTATATTAATTGTTACAAACTGTAACTTTAGCATGTATGATGTAAGTGAAATAAGGATTAAGTAAGAACAACATCGGATAGTAAGGTTTAGCATTATTCAAATTTCTGATATCAAAGAGTTTCCAAACCCTATCTCATATCCAAGCTCAGTCAAAATGGCCACGGTGTTTGCTTGATCTGGAAGCGCATTTGCGCTCCTCTAAAACCTAGTTCCTTGACAAGGGCTAGTCATAATTAGTAGCTTAAAAGTAAATTAACTTGTAAGTAAATCGTATTAACAATACGCTACAGGTTACGTGTGAGTTTCAAGGCTTCGAGTTACCAAATGGTTGTTCGTTAGGAAACCGCGCGATTATATCACAACAAACAAACATTAGTAACCGCTACTGTCGGCCTCTGACATGTCTCAATAACTCATGAACCGGCCGATGGACCAATCGCACTTCATATTGGACTGATCAGGCTTTCGTCTGAAACTGAGACTTACTTTCATGGAAGTTTAATAAATTTCATTCCTATTAATCGCCATCACCGGGATCTTACGCCATATATAAGTCTAGTAAAAGTAAAAAAAAAAGTAATGTATCTACCCATATGAGTACCCATATGTTTCAGTGCTAGGAACGGGTTTCCTTCTCGAAATCAAGCGAGGAGGGTAATGGGCCATAGTTCACCGATGCGCTGGCTCAATACGGTTTGGTGAACTTTAGATACCTTCAAAGGTTTTCAATCTCATCAGGCATGCAGGTTTCCTCACCATATTTTCCTTCACCAGTGAACGAACGATAGCTTTGTTTTTGGGGTGAGCTTAGACACGGCGGTGTCAGGATCGTCCCCGAATCCTCTCTATATATTACCTCTCTCATAAGTCTAGTAATGTATGAATGTTGCATCTATCTATCATAACATGATGACTTCAAATAATTTCAGAGCAGGTTGTTAAGATCAAGTCAGGTCGCTAAACCAGCTAATCAAGAGTAAAAGATGAATAAAGCCGATAATTAAAAATGATGTTCAATTCAATAGTCCTATTCCGGGATAGTGTTAAACCCTTTTGTAAGGATCAGGTGGACGAAACCGCAGGCATCGAATAGTAATATAATAAACGCGTAATGAAGATGATAAAGAAAACGTCTAAACTATTAATTGGTGACAATGATAAGAGTGGTTGATGAAGCAATAAGGCTTATTCTACTGGTGTTGTAATCACGAAAATTTGTATGTATGATGTTTGTAGCTCTTTTAAACAAAAATTACTGAATTAATTTAGATGAAACATTACGCTTATATAGCTTATACTGATGTATATACTGATATATAAGCTATAACGCACATGCAATTCATAAAGATTTTGTGTGAATTGTCCAAAATATAAGACGCGCAGACGAAGTCGCGGGTATCAGCTAGTATAGTGTGTATACACGACACGAGTAGCAGGGAATCCAAAGGTTACCCAGACGAAGGCCTACTTGGTTACGAGTGCTGTGATAATGGTGAGCATAATATAAGAAACTTATTATTCATGAAAGGCATTTTATAATAGAGTATTGAAACGAAGGCCGCGTTTGAAGCAACGCTTTGCCCTCGCCAACTAAACCAACGCATTTTAATATAATGTCGTCGATGGAAATAGTATACAATATATTAGACACCGAGTATTAACAAATTAGAGACCTTCGCGAGCACTGCGAGCTAACAATGTTTATCGCAATCAAATGAACGACAGCAGACAACATACACACAAACAAACATTATTATAACGCATTAGACAATACCAATATGATTTTGTGGTATTTCATATTATAATTTGTTTTTATACAAATCGTTTAAAAATACTTTAGGCATTTAGTAATTTTTTAAACTTGATATTTAATCTTAAGACGAGCATGCTCTATATTATTATGTGGATCTTTACAAATTGTAGCGTTAAGAAAACTTTACTAACTGTTAAATATAATTCTATATAGATAGGCTTTATGATAAACTATTAGTTTTCAACTATTCAACTATGTCTATACCATAAGGATAATAGGCGTATGCGTTTTTTACGGGGAAAAACCCTCGCTACGAGAATACGCGAGGGACGCCTACGTGCGCTGGGAAAGACTTCAACGGACCTAGCGCTACGGCCGCGACCGCGCTGAAAAAACACCCTTGCCTTATACACGCTATTATAGATACGATACGATAGAAAATATAACCGCAGTCTATCTCTGCCCTTATATTAACGTGTTTCAGTAATCATAAAGTATAATTAATCAATGTTTGTTACACATAAGCGGAACTGTTCCAACTTAATTACTTCGTCGATTCAATATGCATAATTATTCTACATCAATATTTTGCTGTTAAAAAGGTTAGAGCCAGTTTCGTATAAATATATTTTTTTTAATAATTAAAACGATCCGTCACCTTTTAGTAATCACTTCCGCGGTTTGCCAATTGTGTAATCATTACGTTTAATAGAAAAAAAAACACTCACCACTTGCAAAAACTCTATGGAGGTGAAAGTGAAATGGAACGCTATTTGCAAGCGTTCTCGGCACTTTAAATACTGGCACAAAACACTAAAAATCACTCGATGATAAAAACACAAAGTTCGAAATTTGAAAATTGTGTATATGTAGAGGGCGCGCTTCAGTATGGCGCGCGCTTCGGCGGCGGGCGGGCGCACGGGGCGGCTGGCGGCAAGAGACTGCGCGCGCGGCTCCCACCATCCGCGCCCGAAATACTAATCACCTTGCTATCGAGACTGTCATTGGGACCCAAACCTTAAGATTCGGCGTTTCATTAGCTTGAACAAAATTCTTGTGCTTTACCATTTACAACAAAATATGTAATTTAATCAACTATTATTATAATTTTAGAACTCTACATTTTTATTGAATCCTTATATACATTTTTACATCTTAAAAATTTTCTATCATTAATAGGATTTAATTACAAAATTGGATTTCAATTTCTATTCGGAAAGATTAAAAAATATGAAGGCAGGTATGGAAACGCTAATGCTTGTCCCATATAGCACACACCGTGAAGGCAACACACGGATCTAAATGGCATTTGTCATTTCTTCCACATTTTTGCTGAGGTCGAAAACTGACCGGTCATGGATTCGATCGAGTTGTCCGCGTGACGTCACTCACCACATCCCAATGTCAGTCCGTTTGGGTATCGGAATGTAAATGCATTTCTCAAGGTCATATTAATAAAAATATTTTATACCTACGAGCCTTTTGGTCAGGTTATTCTATGACTTAAATTATCTTCGTGGAAATAGGAAAATGCATAAGATTTATAAACACTATGTAGAAAATCTGTCTATCGAATTTGCTGGATTGAAATTGACATAATATGTGAGAGCCAAATAAAACATTTCTACAAGGTCTATTATTAAGTAAATTTATTATGATTTCATTTTAAACACTTTGCAGGCGTTCTTTGACAGTAACACGACTTAAAACTGCAAGTGTACCGATTTTCGTTATATAATATTTATAACATATTCATTAATTTGAAATTTAATATTGAAATAGACGATTAACATTTGCCGGGCGACACGTGACGGACAGAACATGTGTATATTAATATAACATACATATATATTTTATATCACACAATAAGCATCGTATTGTGTCCCTGTGTATTTTGACGAGTAAAGTCAGCGTAGTATACTAGTACACCCTCGCTCGAAAAAAACACTCGGATATAAACGGACAATACATATTACATACTTATTGTATTTATTTACTCAAAACACATTACTTCAACGGTCAGCTCTGGCCGAGATCGTTAAACTCTCTTTTACAATTATAATTCAATTATATTTATAACTATAATTTAATTATATATATTTTTAATAATTCACCGGTGGGAGAGTTGCTGTGCCGCGTTTCTGACTGCACGGTTACCACCATATTGCTTGTTTCTCCCGTCAAACAGCTTTGCTGTCCCTGACCGTAGGTCAGAACAGACAGTGATATTACTGATACCGAGACTAAACATCTTATGTCTCAATATATAAAAGAGTTGCCTGGACTAGTTCTAGATAAAGTGGTTGATGTTGACGGGGGACGTTATGTTACCACCAGGTGGTGCGTCTGCCAGTTTGTCTATTCATCTATCATAGAAAAATAAGATTTCTTTAGTAGACAAGTACGTGTATATATAAACAATATGAGTGTCACTATTTTAAATTGATCCTTTGCTTTACAGTTGGCAGTGATCCCACGCGACGTCACGTGTTTTAGTAGTGATGTGTAAGCCGTAGGACGAACGCGGAGGGACGACCTAAGGCTGCCGACGCACGAGTGCTAATAAATCTATAAAACAATATTAACATCGTTATTTCATTACTCGAAGCCTAATCGATTGTATTAGCCGCTACTCTGTTATAATAAGCCTAAAGATAAAACGGCAAAATATAATTTATCAGATGTGAAGAAGACCGTTGAAACGATAAAGATATCAGTACCTGGTTGACCGAGCATTTGCTCGGTACTCTTAGTGATTACATACGATAAAATTTTTCTTCCAAAAAAAAAAAAAGATCTTAAAAAAAGGAAAAAAAAAATCGAACTGGAGATTCGAACCAGGCTCGTTCGGATTTATCTGCCTAACTTTCCCACTAAGCTATGATGACATACAAATTGACAGCGAAATTTACGTTCGCATTCTAGTCATATTTTATCGTTGCCCAAAACACGGATAAAAAAATATTTTCTAAAAATCTATCCTAGCTAGATCGATTTATCGCCGTTTTTAGCCCATGTATACAAAATTTCATGAAAATCGTTGGAGCCGTTTCCGAGATTCAGATTCCATATATATATACAAGAATTGCTCGTTTAAAGGTATAAGATAAATTCCGGAAGAGCACACAGCATTAGAATCAGTATTGTGTTAAACAAACAATCTAAAATACTAAGTTCATAAAATAAATGCATATTGAACTACATTGTATGTTGAGTTTCAAATTATTTTTCAAAGATGAGGGTAGTTAAATAAAACTTGCATTATTTTTGTCACCTGTCAACGTCCCTACTTTCCGCGAACCGTCAACCAGTATAGACGCTTTTTCGCTAAATGTTAAACTGTAAATTAAGATATAGGCCTATCGTAGCTATTAGGACGCGATCGCGCGTGTGTGTGTGTGTGTGTGTGTGTGTGTGTGTGTTTTGTTCTGCATATCTACAGACTGCTAGAAGATTACACGAGGGGGTACGAGAGCTGCTGGCATCCCTGGGAGAAGAACAAGAATACCAGGTCAGTCGCACATATTCCATGCCTTCCTCCTGTTTAGCGACCTTACGTCTGTACTATAATATTATAAGCTGTACATGTATAAAGTGGACTGTATCTAGGTTCGATACGAATGCTATCCAGTGACAAATAGATGATTGGAAAAAACCATGCAACCGTCTCACCAGCGTCTCTGCTAAGCTGCTGTAGATATCGGCGCCGACAAATCCGACAATGTCCTGGATTAACGAGAATACGATACTTCGCACACGCACTGAGTTTATGATTCTGGATGATTTATATAAACGATAATTCGACAGAATTCGAGTTCGAAAGCGATAATATGGCGCGCATGTGTCTCTTCGATAATGTCTTCAGCGTTCAACAGCTCAGCGAGCAGTACACAGTCACCAATATCTACCGTCACTGGATTTAAACATTTAAAATTCGAATTTCGAATTACCGACAAATTTGAAAGTCGCTAATATTGCCAGTGTAGTTAAATCGATACGAAATAAAGCAAAGTATTTAAATAAAATAAAAGAAATATTTAACTATGTATTATTATAATTAATTAAAAATAAAATAATTAATGCTGATTCTACATAAGCTAATGCGTGTTAATTTTCATACATTTCGAACAACCGTAAAAATACAGTCAACTCTCTTTTCTTTACCGTATTAATTCTATGTTATGTTTAAACGATCGACGGTGGTCCAGTAGTGGAGGGACTCGGCCTCTTATGCGAGAGGTTCCGGGTTCGATCCTGACCCGTCCGTGTGTGCCTTGAAATGGGTTTTTCTAAAATTTCTAAGTGCAACTCAAACACGGGACCATCGCTTGCTCACCGGTGAAGGAAAACATCGTGAGGAAACCTGCATGCCTGATGAGATTGGAAGTCTTTGAAGGTATGTGCAGCTCACCAACCCGCCTGAGCCAGCGTGGTGAACTATGGCCCATTACCGTCCTCGCCTAATTTCGAGGAGGAGACCCGTGCCCAGCAGTGGGACATACTTTTTTTATATTTTTATGTTTAAACGAACCAAATTATCTCTCTTATATATTTTCTGGCCTCAAGAGCTATCGAGCCCCTCGGATAGAAAAGATGGACACTAGGCACCTCCATTATATGATAGCTATACGAAATCGTGATGATAAAGAAGTACATTTCTTGAATAGTGTCAAAGGTTTGGGCTCTTATTAAAATGATTTTATTGTTGTCTAATGTTTACGAGATTTTTATTATAATCAATCAACTTTTACGGATTTGACGTGTTCTGTAAAGATACTAGCTGTTGCCCGCAGTCTCGTCCGCATGAACCTTCGTTTATAGCCATGTACGGGTTGATGATTATTATTATCAAAGTCTATTTTACTTCCTAATATAATATCTATCTGCCAGTGCGTCGAAATCGGCCCAGCCGTTGCAAAGATTAGTCGGATCAAACAGACAGACAAAATTTTAAAAATTTTATTTTATTAAAAACAATGTGCAAGTGAAAAGCTCTCAATTTTAGTTTACAACCATACACTGAAATTGTATATATTTGCATAGAAATCCTGATTAACTGAAATTAAATCCGTAAAAGTTGTTTTTTTTTTTTGTATTCGTATTTATATGAGTTTTGACATAAAGAGTCGAATTATTTTTTGCTTTTAAAATTTATTAATAATCATGGCGTAACTGCTACTCATTCGCTGACTCATCTCAAGAGGAGAAACTAGTGAACTTGAGATTCCCTCGAACACGCTTCTGAACAAGTTGTCTGTCCGTCAATGTCACCGAAATCATATCGTTTGGTGATAGTTGCATGTAAAATGTATAATGCAATAAGTGAATGCAAATCAAACGATAGCATCGCGTGGAATATTTTGAATCTGCGACGGCTGCGCAATGGCTATCTTAGTAATTTTCCAACCAAATATGTTATAGAAAGAACGAGCTGTATGTAAGTATGATCTTGAGGTCTAACAGATCTTAAGTTCTCACACAAACAACCAGACCTACTAGAAGGTCAGAGTCTTTATTCAAAATAGTAATATTCTTTACCACACAAACGCTCTTTAGTAACTTGAAGGGCTTGTAAGCTGCATGGATGTACCGTTTCTGCAGCTCAACAACAATGTTATATTTGCAGCATTTCCTCTTATCTGTAGGTATGCTATAAGTCTTAAGTCTTGCTTATGCTATGAGCTATTCTTATATACTTATCGTCTTAGAAGAAACCTCATGTATATCTTGATGAAACTGTAACAATATTATCTAATCTCTCAATTCAAATATATTCTACATTCGTCATCATCATCATCATAGTTTTCTTTCAATAAGCACCAGCTCTGCTACAAAATATAATTTTAAAAAAGACCAAACCGATTAAATCAATACGAATAGAGAACTTCCTTTGTTTTTAAAGTCATTCAAATTTCGAAGGTGTTCTTAAACGCCGTTCGCACTCTTGAACCCTATTTTAATATAATTTATTCACACCACCACCTGAATTTGACATTGAATCGAATAGTCCAACTATTTAATGTTATAAACAATTTTTTTCTGGAAGTGTTTTTTCAATAAGGAGACAGGCGAAACTGCGGGCAATGCTAGTCATTAGTTGTGAAAGTTATAATATTGCATATAATTTCACAAAGAGATTACAGGCAGCCTTATGACGGCCCAGGCGCGGCATTGGCCCACATGTGCCGGTTGCGACACCTTATCACGTCGCCTGACCTTTACGCGGCTACGTCACGCCGCTGTCACCCGGCAGGTGCACCCGCGGAGACGGCCCGAGCCCAGGGGGTGACCGTTGGTACACAGTAACCGGGATCATACCGCGATATGTCCTGTCCTGACACGTAAGATAGGGAGACACTGTCTGCGTATGTTATACACACGAGCTAGTGCACGTCCTATGATTAGATTCATAAGAATAAGTAAAAGATTCCAGAAAAAAAACCTAGCCACTTCAAATGATCAATAAAGAGCGTTTGTGTGGTAAATGATAATATAAAGCAAATGATTTCTTGGAAGAAGAAGCACCTTGGGAATAGGGCGTTTCTCGGCTTTGCTATAGAATATTTGAAAATATTTTTTTTTTATTATTTGTTTCACGGAGTAGGAATCTCCGGCTTTTGTTACCTTGGGACCGTTGGTAGATTCAGTTGACGTTCAAAAACATACTTTGGATACCTATTTTGAATAGAAAAGTGATATTAATTTTATTTTGTCTCTCTTCCAAAAAAAAAAAAAGAATTGAAACACTAAAGTTCATGGAAGATGATTTTGTTTCCCGCCAAAAAGCGATAATTTGATCATCCAAATCCTGAACCGAGATGATGATGAGAATAAGCTCTCGTATTATTATTATTAATATTATTAATAATTTTTAAGAAATATTTCCTTTGCTTTGCTTTTGGTTATCCGTGATCGAGGTAGGGCATTTAGTATTCTCTCGGTCAAAGATGGCGTCATAATAGAAACTTGATATGTAATTTTTTGTATTTAATTTATTACTTAAGTTTAGTCATAGTGAGAATTCAAAGATTTTTTATGGAAAAACCTGTTTTAAATTTAACACGTATTATCTATGTTAATACTATTAAGAATTATTGTTTGTGTTTGCGAGGCTGTAGGATTTACTGAACGGATTTTGAAAATTCTTTTACGAATAGGCTTCGCTATTCGTTAAGTTCAAATCCAACGTTTCGGAGAAAATATTTATCAAAGAAAAATAATAAGAAGAAGAAGACCTTAAAGAGACACACAATTACATGTCATTTTCAAACGCACGTCAATCCGAGCGAACTCTCCGCCCAATATCCTCAACATTAAGTAACATCATAAGGTTAGGCGTTAGTTCACAAATAACACACACACATAATGACAGGTAATCATTATGTATGACCTGTACGACAAAAAGATTATACATACTTAAATATCAGTGAAGGGTACGTCACTGTGTGTCATCTCTAGTTGTTTGGTACGAGCACATCACTAGCTCGTAGGTTTCATAGGTTTTTTCGTAGTGACGTGTCGATCCGGATATCGATTATATACGGCGCTTGCCAACATGAAGGTTTTTTTCTGAGTAACACAACCTTGTGCGAGACAAGTCCTAATATAAAAAGTTACTGTTAAAATCGCTTAACATAGTTCTATTATTAAACAAGAGAGCGAGAGATAAATTCCTTTATTTTAACAATATTTTCCTTTCATTGGCCCAGAGGTATATTAAGTGATAACATATTTGTATATTACATATATTTTTTCAAATTTATTACCTTTTTATTAAAATGGATCTAAACTATTTGCCTTTCACCGTCATTAGCTTTGAGTTGAAGTTGAAGGCTTCGACAGATACCTTAACTTTTAACTATGAAAAATAATTAACAGTAGTTATTTGCAACATAATATTATACTGTTGTCGAAATTTTTAATTTTCCATATAAATATTTGACACTTTTACAATAGAAGTATTTTCCGTTTAAACACCGGCAAGTTAAATTTGTTTTTAGTATCTGTAATTAGGTGAGTACAATATATAAATAACATAAAATATAAATATCATCTTATTGTATGACGTCGGATGACCGTCGTTACGATATTTAGTGGAATGTAGTTGTGAGGAGTGGGGACGGAAACCCCCAAAGTGATTCATATTCGTCGGCGTTGGACTTTGGCTTAATCATTTTTTGCCATATCCATTAAGTTTAACCCTACTTACTACTAGTAGTAGTTACTTCCTTTCCTAATTACGCTACTACTGTCCCTGGTATTAGGAGGTATTGATTGGACTTAGTAAAGCTAAATCGCACCACTAGTTTTCCAGTTCAAGCTACTAGACATCAAATTTTATGAACAGACATACAGAAAATATAAAAGAGTTGGCCATCAAAGAACGCCCAGAATATTTAAAATTCCTACGTCGATATTTGAATACAAAATTCATATATTTCTTACGTGAAAATTCAAAAAAATACAGAACGAAAGATCCCTACTATTTGTTATCTAATATTAACGCGATTACAATAAAACAACTTTAATAAACCGCGATAAAAATCGTCAAATTTGTTTCATTATAATCCCAACTAATATGTTTAAAACAAATTTACGAACACCATTCACAGTACAAATGCTATCACAATAATAATAAAGGACGTTATTAGATTAAAGTAGTTCAATTACAATAAAATATTCATATTTATTTAACCTATTTTAAGGGCAATAAAAGAGTATTGCTATGAGCTGGTGTAGTCGATGGAGACGCAGTTGTCTTGTGAACTTGAACTTGTCGTGTCTATGTAAGGAGGCTTAATAATTGTGTAACGCTCGGGTAAAACAAACATCGCAGCGGGCGACTGACGACCGGCGTCACCCACGCAGGCTAGTACTATATTTTTGGCACATACATAATTTTCCTTTACAAGCCATCGCTGTGAAATAAACGATAGACATGATAGAGATAACCAGGTATAGGTAAATTAATAACTTAAAAGAAAATCTCAAATAAGCTTTTGGAAGTAACTTGTGTGACCACTTGAATGAGATAAATTTCAGATTTTATAAACCTTTTACTCTTTTTAGTAAGAATTCTTCGGGCGCGAGTCGCGACTCTATACTCTAAAGCACGACAATTTTTTTTCTGATGGAAGTAACGCTCAGTGTTCTATATTTCAAAACAGTTGCATACATTAGTCATGAGTATAATATGTCATATTATACTCCATGCTGTTTTTTTTTTCTTCTATCCCGTGGGGTATCTTCGGGTAGATGCTAACCCTAGGTGGAACTGACACTTGGGAGTGCCCTACTCTCAATTAGAACCACTGCGGGCACCTCCAGCTATTTTAGAGGACTCTAGATCTGCAGGCAACAGGATCTCCGCAGAGACAGACTGACCTTAGTGATATATTGCGACGATAATTGCAATAGACAGATTTTATTATTATTATTATTTTATATTACTATATCAAACCATTTAAATGGATAGGGAATGTTATCCGTCCACTGCTGAACATAGGTCTATTTCAATGAACGCCAATACAACCGATCCCTTGCCACTCTCATACAAAACGGACCGCCACAGAGATCGTCTTCCCACCTAGTTAATGGCCGACCAACACTTTGTCTACCGTAACGCTGCAGTCACTCCTTAAAAGATCACAACATAGTTTAGGTTATATTTGAGGAAGCCTGATTTCGACGTGAGCAGTGGGACATATAAAGGTTGGGCATGGAAATGGATGGATGCAAATGACATATAAACAATGGGG
This sequence comes from Lycaena phlaeas, assembly GCA_905333005.2. Taxonomy (NCBI): domain Eukaryota; kingdom Metazoa; phylum Arthropoda; class Insecta; order Lepidoptera; family Lycaenidae; genus Lycaena; species Lycaena phlaeas. The sequence goes on along the minus strand of HG995171.1, from coordinate 18,752,475 downwards.
GTTGCTGGCACAAAATAACCAATTACTACGTCCCGTAGAATACTGCACACGTTAGTCGCTTTAATATTTTACATCGACGGCTATACCTTATGGACCCGCAAATGAGAAGTCCTTTTTAAGGTCGCAAGGGGGTTCAGTGACCCGGCTCTAACACATTATTTTCCTTCTACGTGATGTGAGCTGATCTTAAAACAGCGAATTATGTTAATTTTACGACATGTACCTTAGTAGTTTAGACGTCTAATGTTCTAGAATATTATGACAAATTTGTTGTTTTATTTAATACAAATAGAAAGAGTCACTCGAATTGACTTTTATTGGCTAATTCAGTAGGGAACTGTGACATTGTTTGTCACAATTATTAGAATAATATTATGTTACTATATTGTGTTATCTGCTGCTCGCAACTCTAGTTGGACCAATAACTGTTATTTTATGTCCAAAGTTACGCAGTGATAAGGAAACATTACACTGTTCAAAGAATTTGTGAGAAATCTATAGACGCACATTCGAAGAAGTGTCGGTGTGAATAAATTGTATTTTTTTTATATGAATTAAATAAAAAAATTAGAATTGCAAATCGTTTAATATTAACACTATTTCACACCTTCCGCACCCCCGTGGCAGCCTACTTTCAAATAAACACATAGTTTGCAATTACCCGCTCTACATCCACACATATAATATCTTAATAGATTATGTCTAGCTGGACGAAGTTTTCCAAATTGTGTTCGGCGATAATAATTTTATCTATTTCTTTATATTCAACATGGGGGTTTGTTGTGAGAATGCAACATATGAGAACACTACTGTTACTAACAGATTATGTGCGTTTACAATAATACAACTTGTAGACACCATGGTTCCCTCACTCCTCCATCAAAACAGTTTCCGTAATCTCAACTAACAAACCGTAGACCACATTACTGTTATTATTATTTAACACTATCGTAACTATAAACATTATTATGTAACTATTTAAAATATTATAATTACTTTGCCGTTTACACAATATACGTTTCGTAACACAACATTAATTTGTAAAAGTAACATAAAATATGTGGATTTATTAAGTGGATCTAACATATTATTTATTTATGTTAATAAAAACAATATTTCCTTTTAACGGGCTTGGCTTACCGCTCCTTACCAGATACCACCGCTGCCCAATTACTAAGAACAATAACATCTTTAAAATAAAGTTAGTATGATAGAAATTACTCTCATGAAAAGCGGCCAAGCGCGAGTCCGAGATTCTCTATATAACTTATAGGACAATATACTCATAGAGACTATGACTTTCTGTTGCCGTCATTAATGTTGAGCAAAAAACGATAAAAAAAATCAGGTTTTTTGTAAGGGAGATCCCTCTTAAGTCTTAGTCTGCTTTTGGAGTGATGACTTCTTTAACCAGTTTAAGGAATGGAACTCTTATTATAGAAGGAGTAATAAGTGGTGGACATGAATTTATGAATGCGCCATCTTCATTGTTTCTCCTGTGAATCAGCTTTGCTGTATTTGCGAAATGCCTAGACTACTTTCATGTAAACTAGTTTTTGGTCATGGGCCACTTCGACGACTTACCATCAGGTGTGTCTTTGCTCATTCAACGCCATTACAATACCTGTGAGTATTTATCAATAACTATACTGAGCTGTAGCGGCTGCTACTGATGTTTGTGAGCGTAATGTCATGGTGAGAGTCACCTAGTCTCAGGCGTATTTGAGGAACCTTTAACTTTTTTCGGGATTCTGTCTTATTTTAACATGAGGCTTCTGAAGTAAGGAGTAGTGCCATTACTGACTTTGCAGTCGAATAGGGCCTGCACGACCAAGATGGTAGTTCTCGCTCACACAATACCGGCGTAAAGTGACAGCTACGTTGTCGCATTTTAGTTCATGGTCGTCAGTTAATGGAGGGGAACGCATCTGCATGGCCTCTGGTTGTGCGGGTATCAATGGGTGTCGGTAGTCACCATAAGGATCTGCCTGCTCATTAATAGTCTCCTTATGGGATAAACAATAATTATCCTGTCAGCTGCCAGGGACAAAGATCACTGCCGAGTAGACCGAAGCCTCAAGAGATGTATGATGATGGTCAAGATATTTGTGTCTTTTTATGTTTTGTGTTGCTGAGTCATTGGAAGACCACCTAACACTCAAACGGCATTGCCCTTGACGGAATAAAAATGGACCAAAAAGTATTAAGCACAGGTTTCTGATTGCCCCCGCATTATAATATATTGTTGCCAACTGCCTCTTGTCGTCGTCGAGTCCACGGAAGGTCACCTACACATTTACTAGAGTTTTGACCCCCCTGGTCCATATACATTTACCTGGACTCCAGAGCCCAGTATGCTTAATATTAATAATATAATATTAATATTTTTGTTAGTAATCTGTTAAACAAAATGTCTAAATAATTGTAAAATTCATGATGATCACCATATTTTCGCTATCTGACTTGTCCAGCTTTTCGTATCGAGGTAATTGTTTAAACCTACGAGTACATCAATACATACATACAGTACACACACCTCCACACACACACACACATACACACAAAGGCGTTTGCGCCATATGCAAAGTAATAAAAGTTGAACATTCCTACAATTAGTTATCTCCGCATGAATCAAATTCTGGACGATATTACGGAACGACCTGCCGCGATACCATTCACATTCAAACATTTTAATTACACCTCGACATTTTTATATACTCGCGCGCATAATATTCAAATGGCCATAATTTATTGCCGTGTGTAATATCGACATATACATAAATATTTATTTAACTTTGAACTCAAATATGGTTTTATAAGGTAGCTGCAACATGGCTTTGATGTTTATGAGCACTTTTGAGGTCTATTTATTGGTTATCATTAAGTAACTAGTTTACGTGTAGAAAATGATTACTTATTAAATTTAACTGAAAAGCGGACCATGTCAAAATAGCTTAGCAGAGGAAGGATAAAAAAATATATATTATACTAGCTGTTGCCCGCAGCTTCGCCTACGTTAGCTAAAATTTACAACGGGAGCTTAGTACGCAAAATAAGTAACTTTTCTGGTTGATTTTTTACACCTTGTGTCCGAAAAACCCAAATATCTTACGGAACCCTATTTCTTTTCAGAATAAAATGTAGCCTATGTTACTCGTGGATAATGTAGCTTTCGAATGGTGAAAGAATTTTTGAAATCGGTCCAGTACTTTTTGAGCCTATTCATTACAACCAAACAACCAAACAAACAAAGTTTTCCTCTTTATAATATTAGTGTAGATATGATTAAAACTTTGTGTAAGTAGTTTCAAAATCGAGTTGTAAAAATACTTTTTTCATTCCATCCTTTAAATGCGCCATATTCAGCTATTTCTAGGAGAGTCGATTCTACTTGTAAAATATGAGTATACATGATAATACTTAACCCGTTGTGAAAGCCCTTGCTTTTGATTTACCTAAAAATATTAATAGTTAATAACTTTACAAGGTAAACATACGTAGAGTATGGTTCTCTCTTTGACTTCACAATATAGTAGTACTCTACAGAGTATAATCCCACAGAGCACACTCCCAATTATCGGTATCGATGGAACATTTTTTCAATTAAGTATTCCCGCATCCCGCATCCCGCATCCCGCAGGCGCCGGCCCGAGCCCGCGTTAATCATCACGAGAGCAAATACATCATCGGCGGCGGATACTTCCGCGTGTTATCCGTCTTCTTCTTTAGGGATGCTACTCAATATTTTTCATCTCAATAGGAGAAAAATAGCTGAATCCTGATAAAAAAAACTAATCTTGAGCGACGACGGTCGAGTGGGTGTGGGTTCTTCTACTTGAGTGAGGAGTCTAGGTTCGATCCTGAACTTTGCAGTGCCTTGAAGTAGATTTTTTCAAATTCAAATGGACACAAGACCATTGGTTGCTCTGCGGTAAGATAAAACATCGTCAGGACAACCTGACTGCCTGATGGAAAGTCTCTGAAGGTGTGTGAAGTTCACCAACTCGCATTGAGCCAGGGCATCGGAGATCTATTGCCCGATATCCTCGTCTGATTTCGAGGAGAACCGTGCCCTGCAGTGGGACATATAGGGGTTCATACTTTTATTAGAGAAGATAGAGGGTAATAGTCTCGACCAGATTACACAGCAAATGGAAATACCAGTCAACTGGGCACTCCACGAAGGAGAATAGACATTGATAACAAACACGCTCGTAGATAATGGGCACAACCATCAATATGGCGGGACCGACTGACCAGAGAGATATTATAATACACTTCTCAACCATAAAATCATTATAAATACAACTAAAAATTAAAAAAATCGACTCGTCTAACTAAACCCTTTCTTTTAAAAGTCGGTAAAGATATAGCCTAAGGAACTCATATAATAAATGTGTTTGTAATTGTTTATAATAATTTTGTTTAATATTGTACAAAATACAAATTAACAACTGATTATTTCATAACTTTTATTGTTATATCACTGGCAATTTAATATTTTCACTATTCGCACGTTTCAACGTATGCTCTATCTCTATTTTTCATTATCTTGATATTACATATATTAGGTAATAGATTATCTTTAAATGATATTTTAACGTGTAACATCAGAGCAGATATAAAAATGGCAGCCCTTGTGAAACACATAATCCAGAACAAAATTTAAAACGAGTTCGTTGAAATGCGGACGTCAACCGAAAGAAAGCTCCCGTAACGAATATCAGGCTCGCGTCATATTTATTAGTTATAACCTTCGTTACGATACCCGGCCGCGACACTCACCATACACTGGAAAGATATGTTCGTGAACAAACGGATAAGCAACACTTGATTCAAAATTTTAAAAAATCGCAAAGATGTCCTCCAAAACCTCTAAATATTAATTGGGTTTTTAAATGAATACACTTATTATAGATCAGTTTGGTAGTTTTAGGGACCACTTAAATCTCAACACTTTAGATTTTCTTCCTATTGGCTTTTAAACGAATTCTTTTTTTAAACACATATTTTGATAAAATATTGTATTATGCGAGGAAAAATTTAAAGTATCCCGATCCACGCGTTATGTAAAACAGGGCAAGGATGTTTGTTCAACGGTGCATTGTTCACGTTAATGGAAGAGACAAATAACTCTTTTTGGCGGCAAAACGTGGGAGGTTCCCCTCATATACCTCTCGTCCCCGCCATCTTATCCGCATTATTTTTAAGTTCAAAATCGATCGCATGAGCGGTACCTACATAGTATTAATATCTGAGGCTCGAATGCGTATTTTTAACTTTTACCAAATTCTGTATTGGGTTACCGTTACAGAAATATTTCGTTCATTGTGTAATCGTGGCTCGAGGTCAGAATATTATTAGTATATATTGTTTTGTTTGTGATATTTAACGGATCTATGACACAGGTGAATTGTGAAGATGCTTCATTATATTTAAGAGTATCTCAACCCATAAACGAACACCGAGACAGCTCTTCTACTCTTATCTATTTCATGTTACATTTTCTAGATTACTTTAGTATTTGGTTAAAAAAACAGCTAATATACGTCTTAGTAATTTTACAAAAAGAATTCATAAGTAATGTAAGTTGAAGGCATTGCCAATATTATATCTAAGTTAGTAATATATTTAAAAAACGCTATATTGTAATATGTGTGTATACTGTTTTTGATGTTTTATTAAAATGTCAAGCCCACAGGTCAAGCCTATTAGATTAGTTCATTTTATGAAATTATTAGTTTGTTTCTAATAAACATTATCTGATTAATTGTTAATAAAGCGATATCATATTTCCTCATAACCATTTATAGTAACAAACAAAAACTTTAACTCTTTGAAATCTTCTTATTACCGAGCCATGAATGTCAGTCAGAAAATCGGACATATAGTTGACCCGTATAGACTAATAGACACAAGATTTCCAAAATCATTACCCTTAAAAGAATCGAAGTCAGTATAGGACACGTAACACAATTACACACTGTATCCCCGGTCCCGTACGTATTTACGTGTGTACGTATGTTTGTATACGTGTGTACGTGTGCACGTGTTTACGTCTGTACGTGTGCACGTGTATGTCGGTCACAGGGACGGTCCGTCCGTGTATCGAGCCACGCCGGGAATATGGACACACCATCGTGAATACCTTTCCTTGGTTACAACGGCGGCCGAGGCGAGTGCCCTATATACGAACATCATTTTATTAAAGTTAATCATCAATAATTGTTATACAGATGTTATACCGAAAACCTTTCTAAAGGCACATAGATAATATTTATGTACTCGTAAAAGGGGAAGGTAAAACCAATTCTTATTTTTCCATTGACTTTACGTAATTCCATTTAATGCATGGACAACACACATGATTCTTTTTGTTAAATGAGTCTTAATGTATTATCACTACTCTTTATCAGTGTTGAAAAAAATGTCATTTTTATACTTGTTAGCTTTATATTCCATAGTTTACCATTGTTTTGTTTAGGTATAAAAATACAGCAAAATTGTTAATATGCCTGCCCCAGTACTGAACTGCTTGTGCGGAATCAGGCCGGCAATGTCGGGGCCGGCGTGGCAGCTCAGTATTTGGTAGTTCAGCAGTATTTGAGGATCGCGTCATGAACACGCAGCGCCGCGCCCGGTGGCCCCGATACATCTTACGGGAGATTCCGAGAAACTAAATGTGGGTTAAAGGACGATATACAGCAGCGAGCCAGAACTACCACGCTTTAAATAAAAAGGATTAAAAAAACTCATATAAATTAAATATGATAAAAAGTTTAACCATCACGGGATGTCGGGCAGATGTAAAACATCAAACATAGGATTTCATTTTTAGTAAAGATACTGAAAGGTAGAATCATAACATAATAATTAATAATGTCATGCCATTAAGCGTCACTGGATTGAAATCGATTTTACTGTAATGGCGTGCTTTACCTTATCCATAACACCGAAATTATACCGACATGATATAAACCACCATAAAACAAGGATTTACGTTGACTATTTTGCGAGTAGATTACATTTTATTGAGTATCTTCTAACTACTATTTAGCATTTCAATATAAAACATGAATACCAGCCCGTTTCAAAATAGTCTTCACCAAATATAGACTTGGATTTTAGGCTAATAGGACACCGTATGTTGTTAAAATATTCAGTTTAGAATCATCTGCCGTCGGTCATCAATACCTTAATGGTAATGTTTATTCGAAATAGGATTCCAAGTATTGCTTTAAAAGGTGTTAATTAGAAGAAATATTATCTAAGCGGTACTCGTCCGACCCTGGTGGAATAGCTATTAGATGCCTCAATGAAGGTTAACTTCTGCTTTTTACGTACATTTTTGTGTCGTGTAAGGCAATGTTTATTTACAAAATTTGGATAACAAAGAAAAAAAAGTTGTATTTAAATTTACAAGAACTTAATTTAAAGAACAAAGAATCTACGTAGCGTAGCTTAGAAAAAATATTGTCTTATGTTAATCGATGTATTTTTTACGAGCCTGTCTCCTAGAGGAATAGACTACTACTGCAAGACACAGGAGACCACAGATCTCATCAATCCCACGGTAACGAGGCGAAAAAAATAATAGTGATTTGTCAGATTTTTCTGTAAAACAAAATTGAACACAGAAAAAACCTTATATACATATATTTTTATTGGAAAATACAAATGCAGTCTTGCAGTAATTATGAGTCGTCATAATCTCATTTTCCATAATAAAATTGATTATTATTTGTGATAGCGTGTCGGTTGCTTACTAACGAATAAACTATCTGATACAAATACACATTTGACAGTCGTTTATTAGTTTTTAAATGATTTTTAAACGACAGTGAATAAAACGCTCATATTAATTGAGAAACCCCGCAGGGTACTTTAGAATTTAGATGATAAAAGAAGTATTCTGTCGCGATGATATTTTCGATTAATTGTCTGCCACCAACAGACACAGAAATCCGGACGTCCAGAAAAGATTACTTTTAATGTTATTATTTACTATATAAATATATATATATATATATATATATATATATATATATATATATATATATATATATATATGATAAATTATATCCTGAGTGTCTTTTGGTATGAAAACTATATTATTTAAAGTTATTATGTTAAAGAGTCATTAATAACATCCATACATTCTGACAGACATTCGCGTTTATAAAATTAGTAGAATGTTAGTCAAAATAATTGTTATTGAAATATATTTCATGTGGCGGACAGATTATTTGACTTGTGTTAGCAACCGTAGCGTCATCTGGCGGCTATAAGTCGAAAACGGGGAACAGGTTCCAGTTTACCTGCGTGTGGCGTGACATAGTCGTTGTCAAAGTGTGGGTAGGATGGCCGAGCGTTATGAAGGTCATTAAGTTTGCCTTTAAATAGCGGGGTATAATTATTAGAGGGGTCATTCGCGTCTGTGAGTTTGAGGAGGATGAAGCTCTGCCCGAATTGTATTGTAAGGTCACGTAAGCCATTGTTTATTTTAATGTGTAATATGGCGATAGTGTGTGTAAATGTATGGGCAGTGTGAGTAAGAATGTATCTTAAAATATGTACCTGTGAACCTTAATATTGATATTTTTATGGATAATATAATAAATGTTTATATTTAAAACGCATTTTCACTTCTGATGTTTAAATCAGAAGTGGGATGGCGAACTCATTGCCCCACAATTTTACTGACGTTAGTATGAATTGTTTAATAGGCGCATTAGCGCGCCAGGCTTTAGTTTATATTTACAGACTGTGGATAAATACTCACGACACTGTGTGGCTATAGTGTGATTACTAAAATAATAGCTTGGATGCTGTATTATGCTGGGAGTAGCCATATAAAGGAGAAGGTACAGGTTATGTCGTATCGGGAGGTGAAGGTATTGGTGGAGAGGAGGAATGAGTGGCGAATACTCCACCGACAAGAGCAAAGCTCTTAAATAGAGAGAGAGAGAGAGCCATATACCGCGTGAACACAGCGGAAGGAGAGAGTAGATGGTCAAGACGACTCAATGCGATACAGTGCGAATGTGGTCTTGTGAATGGTTGAGTAATGGATCAAACACAGCTGGTATGTTAATCTTGTCTGATATAGCTGTTGCCACAATAAGGGTGAAAGCGATTCAATTTTTTTTTTTAAATGTTATTAAGTGATTTGTGATTTTTAAGTGGACAGTCGCGTAGTTTACTTGGCTGGATAATTGTAGATGTATTATTGCGTGCGTATTGCTGGCGTAATAAAACCACGTGTTAACTTAATTTCGTATAGCTTCTAGCTTCTAGCTAAAGGGTCCAGTTTTGGATAAGAGGCAAACGAGTAATGGACAAAATGAGCAGCTTTTAGCAGTGTTAAAGGTACATTCATGGATAGTGAAATGAGCCGAGGATATGATGGAATATAATTCGAAGACATATTGTATAAGAGATAGTGAAGGAGAAAAATAGTTGTATGGAAAGTGGAACTTGATACATTTAAAGTGGTACAAAATGTATTTTAATAGCAAGTGTTCTTTAGGTCAAGATAAAATGTTTTACATAATAAGTAATAGTATAATAATTACGTATTTTATAAAAAGAGAAGATCTTGTATGTTGAATGTTCTAGTGTGAGGAAATGTTCTTTAGATGAGATTGATTACCAGGTGATGAAAGACTAATTCGGTACGTTGAGTATGATAAAAGGTTGTTCAAAAGGAATTGATCACTAGACAAGGTAAAGAAGAGCTTGGTACGTTCAGTGTGATGAAAGGTTCTTCAAAAGGTATTGATCACTAGACGAGGTTAAGACTATCTTGGTACGTTCAGTGTGATGACAGATTATTTAAAAGGAATTGATGACTAGAAGAGGTAAAGATGAATTTATGTTCGGTATGATGAAGTTTCGTTAAATGAAAGTGATGTTCTAAAGTGATCGAATGTCCTTTATATGAAATTGATCACCAGGCGAGAAAAAGACTATTTTGGTACGTTGAAGTGTGACGAAATATCCTTTAAAAGAATGTGTTATTTTTATTGTGGTAAGGATTTAAAGTGGTTTGGTAAGGATTAACGCTTTTTATTCAAGTGTGTTTAAAGGAATATGAGTGTAAAAGCAGTGAGATAACGAGTCGTGTGATCAGAATAGAGGGTTTCCAATTATGTTGTTTAAGAGTTAAGAGATTTGTAATTTGATGATGACGAAAGGAACGCCGACATGTTGGGTAGCTAAAGATTGCAAGGCACGAGGTGCGTTATGTTGCTAATAAATAGTTACTGGGACCATTTGCGTGTGTTAGTAAGAGAGGCAACTGAAATTTTGGACTTTTAATTAGATGCCAACACTCATGATTATAGGCTTCGGGCCTACCTGAAAACGTTTTGGATAATATTAAAATAAATTGGGGTAAGACTTATAGAATATCAAATCTAAGAGGTGGTGAGATGTTTATTGCCATAGTGTTCAGGTAATATTATTCGGGTAAAGTCAGGTAATACATTATTGAATGAATAATGATAAGTATACTAGTATTATGTGGTAGATAAGCAAATGAATTGTTCAAAGTGACATTATGTTAAAGTTACCTTTTTCTTTTATGTTATATTTTTCTTTATCTTATTGGCCTAATAGAAACAAACTACTAGACGTCACCTAAGACTAAAGGGACGGTGCTAAAAGTTTGGTTGGTTTTGCCTAAGCATAAAGGTGAACCGTGGCCATGTAGATAAAGAATAGACTAGGGTCATGGTGGTGCTGTTTTCTTTCGTACGTTTATTGGAACCTAAGACTAAAGGTACAATAAGGTTACGCGTGCGAACGAAACTAGCACCAGCCTAATAGAAAGTCATGATAATAGAGACAGTTTATGAGCAACAAACTAATTTGTGTTTCTATACTAATATATTTCTTGTGTGACTAGATGTGTGGAAATGTCGTGCCTGAGGGCATGCACGATGCAGGATGGCCGTGTTAGCAACCGTAGCGTCATCTGGCGGCTATAAGTCGAAAACGGGGAACAGGTTCCAGTTTACCTGCGTGTGGCGTGACATAGTCGTTGTCAAAGTGTGGGTAGGATGGCCGAGCGTTATGAAGGTCATTAAGTTTGCCTTTAAATAGCGGGGTATAATTATTAGAGGGGTCATTCGCGTCTGTGAGTTTGAGGAGGATGAAGCTCTGCCCGAATTGTATTGTAAGGTCACGTAAGCCATTGTTTATTTTAATGTGTAATATGGCGATAGTGTGTGTAAATGTATGGGCAGTGTGAGTAAGAATGTATCTTAAAATATGTACCTGTGAACCTTAATATTGATATTTTTATGGATAATATAATAAATGTTTATATTTAAAACGCATTTTCACTTCTGATGTTTAAACTTGATACAAGTGTATATTATATACCTATAAGGGCGATGTAAATAAGAAAAAAAAAACAATTACAGTTTCAAGAAAACTGCTTCGACATGTTGGGAGTAGAATACTCAACGTTTCGTTTATGAGGCGTGCAATTAAGATCAAATCCACAATTAGACATTTAACGAAATACATTCAGACACGAGTCCCGCCAGCTGTTGGTAACGGTACAGCCCCGTACAGCCTCAGCCGTATAGCTGTCACAGCGATCGATCCTCTCGCCGTCCCGCGATTTATTTGGCAGGCAACAGTACCTTCGGAACGCCGGATGGTGGCAAACTGAGAAATGATTTCGCGGAATGTAAATTACCACGTTTGCCGCATATCTTCATTTATTTATCGTTGTGAGTGTTTAATGTTGAGTTACGAGAGGATAAAAGGAAAGTATATTGTGTGCCGAACTGAGTAATTGAGTATAATTTATTTTATACATTCCAGTGATATCGGTGAATCGTTGGGTGACATTTATTTTGATGACTTTGAACACTTATGACGATTAATTTGAACGAAATACGTAAGGAATCGGCTTGTAAGTTATCACAATATTATTCTGTGATTATATTGGAGCCCAGACAAACTTGAGTCTCGAGTATTTTATAAGAAAAGTTGCTACATATTTCATGTGATATCAAAATATCTCCTCGTTTGCTAGCATATTGGATAAAGATAATTCGGTAATGGACAAATCGGTGTTCAAATTCTACATGCGGACTATACAATTCTTGTAGTACTGCATATGCTTTTAGGATATAACGAATAGAATTGGCGTTTTAACCATTTACTTGTAATATAGAGGTAAGTCTGAATGGTGATCATCTTCTGAATTGTGAGCTTAATGTACAGTATTGACTGTAAGAGAACGTGTATCGAATACACGAATAGCTCTACCATGACAGCGTGCTGATAGCGAGCTCAAAACATAGCGCGGGAACCGACCCATCCTGGTCACGGCTGAGAGCATCCAGCCACAAACCAAAACTTTCGTTATAACTATATAAACAAAAACACTATCATTACACCGAACAAATGAGCGGGTCCCCGCTACAGTAGTAAGAAACAGAGTTTCACTTGACTTTTACTTCGAAAATTATACGTTTGTGAACGTGTCCAATGGATAACTAGTTCGATTAGTGGTTACACCCCACGGCACTGGAGTGTCTGTCGAGGAGACGTCATACAACTATTGCATTAAAACGCAATAATGTCAATAAAAAGCAGGTAAAACGCACCAAAATTTTGAAAATGTTTAATTCTGTTGCTAAAATTCACGTGACCGGAGGCTCGCTTCAATTGCAAAGTTCAACGATAGAATCCTGAAGCGACTTACTAATGAGTATATAATATTATAACTAAGTAGCCACCTAACACGCTACACAATTTATTGATGAGAAAATTAGTAAAATATAGCACGCTACACAATTTATTTAAATATCCCTCTTTTTAGTTCTACGAAATGAAATTGCATTTTCTTTCTGTGTGTCGGCTCTGCTACTAGGAATATAAAATTGCTCAAACAAAAGCTTGTCTTGAGTTTCTTATTGCCATTCTCGTTGTCAAATGGATACAGATAAAAACGCAGTAACCATTTTCGCATAAAAATATCGTAATTGTATTGAAGGTGCATAATCGGTAGTCGCGTTATACTTTGTGACACAATCGGGGAGGATCTAGTTTACGGCCGCGCGAGAGCGTTACCAGCGTATGAGTAAGTGTCCCTCGGGAATATTTATGAGAGTGAACGGTATCAAAGATCGCCAGTTTCGGACGCCCCACTGCAGCGCCGACTGGCGAATTTATGGCGTATGAAGTGTTCGAGTGTAGGCCGTGATGTATGATCCATTTTAGGATAGATGGGGCGGCGGACCATTACGCGAACATGCGCCGTGTATTGGGAGTGTCGTGGTGAGATACACGCTATTTACATATTTGTGGGTGTGGAGGTAAATATCTCGTGGCTAGTTGTAGCGCAGAACTCAACACTATGTATGTTTGCACTTTAGATGGGCTTGGTTATCAACATCATATTATGATCCAGCTACTATTAAATTAACTAAAAAGTTCATTTTGAAATCTGAATGATTTTGGTAACACTAATCTAAGAGTATTAAACAAATTATGTTGACATCGTTTATAAATATATGTAGTGGAAATATAATATGTTGGCGTTAATTGAGAGAGGCCAGTCCGTAAACTGATAGAGGCTGGCGTTGGTGATGGCGCAGGTTTGAAAAATTAAAGGCGACCTAATTCAGTTCAGTATTATTGTCAAAACACAAACGAAATTTATGATGAAACACCCTAGCAACTCTACTATTAATAGCGGTACTCGCTTATATAGTATACATTATATTTCCCCGCCAAAACAAACGCATCGCATGTCATAAATAAATAGCTAGAACCACGAGTGTCCCCAAACGGAAGTCGTAGGTCTGTAGTTGTTTGTAACACAAATAAATCACAGGCTATATTCAGTGGTCGGCGTGTGGGACCGTTAGCCCGTGTTAACACGACCACCGCCGACCACCGCCGACCACCGCCGACCATCCATACAATAAACAATACACATCTCCCACGTAAAGCACCTTTTAAAATTATTTATATTCGATTAAAACTATGTACTATATGAAAAAGGGTTATTTACCATGATTTTACCCTTTGTATCATAGGACTCGATGTGGTTTCGGGAGCGATGCGTCGATCGCGTTAGGTCTTATTTTTAAAAAACTTCGTGTTATATATTGTATGTTACATTAGCACTAGTACTGGTGAATTTCATGAATAACGTTGTCATAGTCGGCCGGTGAGAATGCAGGCAGGCAGGCTCAGCGTTTTCTTTCAAGCTCCTCTTTTGTAAGAAAATCTTTTATGAGGATACTCTAATCCGTATCTGAAAAATATCTTTAAAAAAATCAAATAATCCGTGTTTGCTTTGAGGTTAGACCAAGAAAATTAAATTAATTTTATTTAGATTTAAAAGAAACAATCCGATTTTATATATTTACTAATTGATACGTTTTATCAGATAGTATATATGGTTCTGTTTTATTATTATTATTTGCGTCAATAGGCTGGAAACTGGTCAATATCTCTTGGCAAATAGGCTGATATTATATTATAATGTTCTTTTGCGCCTTTAGGAAATTATACAAATAATCTACTTAAGAAATAAATAAAAAAAGAAAAATATTTGTACTGTACAGTTCACAACAACAAAATATATCAAGACTGAATAGTAATAAGAGTGCCTAATTAATGCTTTTCTAACATTCAAATGGTTATCGCATGCGAAACCAAAACCTTTGAGATAATATTTGTTGTACTGAACACTGTGGTCTAAACACAGCCTGTGAACAGTTTCCTCTCAGCTTGTTTGCCAAGACTTTCTTGATAACCGTTGAATTGCCCATACTTTACACTATTAATATAACACGTGAATTTAAAACTACTCTCTCCTACTCTTATCGTGTATTGATAAGAAATACATTTGCAAGATCCGCTATAAAATTTACTTATCTTTAAAATACCACTTTCTATGCATTTAATTTAAGAATAGATTAATGGAAAGATTTTCAATTGTCTTGCATCCTTAGGGTCTGTTTCACAATATACTAGTAAAGTACCCTATAGCTATATGACACATAAATTAACTGACAAATAAATCTTCTAGTTAGTCTTGATTGGGTTTCACCATCATCTTCCCTATAAATTTATTTGGCAGATCCCTATTTGGCACTTACTGGTTAGTAGGCTTGGCAACCTCGCATTTCATAGTTCCATTTTACGATAAATATGTTTTAGAAAAACATTCCATGTTGTAAATATACATGAAAATATGTTTTTATAATTTAAATGTATGTATCATACCATCTTTATACCTTTTATTTACATAGACATTGTATATAATGTTATCCCTTAATTATTAAACGTTCAAAACACAATTTAAATTATTTTGTATATTACTGTTACCGGAACGTCAAATTGTCAAATGTCGTGAAGCTGTCAACCGCGTATATATCTGTCAACTAATTTATGTGGCACATAAATTTGCTAATGGCCAGTTGATCCGACCTATAGTTTACAGGGAACTTTATTAGCCAAATATTGCTATATGTCAATTGTGAAACAAAAACGTTGTAGTTATGTGGTAAATATGTTGCAAATAGCTTAATTGGAACTTTATTAGGACATTGTGAAACAAACCCTTAGTCTATTAAGTAATACAATTAGTTGCGAACTAATTTATCTAACACTTATGAATTTGTTGATTTATTATAATACTAACAGCGTCCAGCGGTTACACCTGCGTACTTCCAATCCTAGTGTGAGAGCTTTGGCCTCTGTTTTATTCTGATATTATTGTAAAATTTCATCAAAATCGATTCAGTAGGTTTTACGTGAAAGACACATCATCCATAAATCCCTACATTGTTACAAACTTCCGCGTTCATAATATTGGTAGCATGCAGCCAAAAAGCTTAAAACTCTTTTATTTTTTATTAGCCTATGCTGTCCCACTACTGGACAAAGGCCTCACCCAAGCCCTTCTATACATCACGGTCCTGCGCCACCGCAGGTCAGTCAACTTGGTATGCGTCTAAATCGTCGCGCCATCTTTTTCGGGGTCAACCTCGGCGACTTCTTCCATTTTTCGGCACCCAAAATGTGGTGTCGTTTGCCCAGCGATGGGAATGCATTCGGTTGACGTGACCAGCCCAGACCCATTTCAGCTTAGCAACTTTGATGCCCATGTCGGCAATGCCCGTTATTAAACGCAGTCTGGTGTTTCGTACTCTGTCTGCTCAAGATACTGCATTATTTAGCGCTTTGGCAAACTCCGAGACGGAACTTCTGTGATTCGGTCAGTGACCAGGTCTGAGCACCATTGGTTAGGATGGGCAGGATGCACATTTCTAATAGCCTTCTCTTTAGGGAGATTGGTAGGTCTCCTTTCATTCCCGTGTGGAGTTTGCTAGTCTCCCATCGGGCGCGTCCCCGGGTGGCGGATAGGGGGTTTCGTCGTAACAATGCCCTCCAAATGGAGGTCATAGTTACGACGACGTGGACCAAAACTAGCGAGGGGGGAGGGAAAATAGAAGAGGATGTTGTAAGCACTGTGTTAGCCCGCAATGCTTATAGCAGGGCGTACCACTCGCTCTATTTCTAGAGGGGTGTATGGTTCGCGGAAAACAAGTCGTAATCCTGGTGGCACACACTAGGTCCGATGGTCTTGCCTTAGCCGGCTGGACCACGAGGAGAAAACCTCTTTAAAAAATCCTCAATTCTCGGCGTTGCGGCACGTGGCGTCGAGATGCTCGCAAGAGCGGCTGGGGAGTTCATCAGTTGCTAACGGCCAACCCTGGGATACCTCCCGACCTCCCAGTGGTATGTAGGGTTACCTGGATGCAGGGGGCACCATCCGGGTGGACCGTTTATGTCCCCCATACTCGTGGGAACAACAATGAATTCTCTAACAAAAAAAACAAAAAAACAGATCGAGGTGGATAAGGGCTTAGAAAGCTCTGATATAATTAGGGAACAAACGCAGGCGCAACCTGCACTTTCTGAAATTTCTCAATATGAGAGTGGTGGCGAATGCACTGACGGCTCAATGACATCTGTGACGTCGCAGGCATCCACAGAGTCTGGTGTACGACGAAAAAGAAAGATGAGGGCGGCTCATGTTAATACTTCAACGCCAAAAAAAAGATCGGCTGTGGATCAGGAGGGTTTCGTGAAGCCTGTTGCAGCTCCAAAACCGAAGACAAATGATTCGTTACCTAAAACAGAAGAACTATCTAAAGCGATGAGAGAGCAACCAACCGCTGATATTGTTGCAAAAATCTTTGACAGCCTTGCCACAATGGACAGTGTTGCTAACAAGTCAAATAATATAAAAGGCGACTTAATACGTACCCTACGTATTGCGGTGTTGACGGCTCAAGCAGCCACTACTGAGCTAACACAAAGAACATGTAGTGAACGACTTGATAGCCTAGAGAAGGAAAACGCCTTTCTGCGCAATGAATTAGGTACCCTTAATAGCAAAATAGATAGATTAGTCGCAGAATTAGCGGATTATAAAGGGAGAATAGAATCTAATAAGACAGATTCATCAGGTACAGAGTTTGCTACTGTGCAGCAAGTCCAAGCTATTGTTGAAGGAAAATTTGCATACTTATTAGAGCAAATTAATCCTGGGAATGTGATTAGACCATCACTGGGTCAAAAAACCTCAAAACCACAGAAGGATCAGTGTATTGAGAGTACAGTCGGAGATAAACTCACAGTGTCACGCAAAACGAAAGCGACCAGAAGTGTAACCACACAAGAAGCGATATCAGAACCTGTGCCAAAAGAGCCACAAGCTTCTCAAATGTTATGGTCCAAGGTAGTTAGTAAAAAATCAAAAGCAAAAGAGGGGGACACCAATAACAAACAAAATACCAACAAGGTGTGGAAAAAGAGTTTGAAACCTACTTTAAAACCACAAAAGCTACCCAAGTCAGCAGCTGTTGGGATCACCATTCCACCAGAAGCTCAAACTACATACGCAGAGGTAATGACGGTTGCGAAAAGTCGCATAAAGTTGGCCGACATTGGTATATCTTTAATTCGTCAGAAGAAAGCTATAAACGGCGGAATGTTGCTGGAAGTAGATGAGTCAGACAGTGCTGATAAAGCAGACAAGCTCGCCGAAAAGTTGCGATTGGAGCTTCAACATCTAAATGTGCGTATTACTAGACCTGCAAAAACTGCAGACCTACGTGTATTGGACTTGGACGAATCTGTTACTCAACAAGACGTCGCTGTAGCTATAGCTGCGACTGGTGGCACCATAGCGGAAAATATAAGAGTTGGAAACATTTACCACTCTCCTAAAAGTCTGGGCGTCGTCTGGGTCCGTTGTCCTCTTGCTGCAGCACATAAGATCTTGACTACTGGTCGAGTGCAAATAGGATGGGTTTCAGCAAGAATAGAGTTGTTAGCCAAACGTCCAATGCAGTGCTATCGGTGTTTGGAATTTGGCCATACTCGCTACCAGTGTTCGAGTCCTGTAGATGTAGGAGTGGTCTGCTTTATGTGTGGTGAACAAAATCATAAAGCTAGTACCTGCTCGGCGTTGTCACCAAGATGTCCGTTATGTAGAAACAAAGGCTTGGCAGATGATCACCGAATGGGTAGCACCAAATGTGTTGCTTACCATAAGCATGATGGAAAGTGTAAGCAGGCACCTACCATCACAAACATCAGTCATCAACCATCAACACAGGGAGGCGTGCCAGAAAATTCTCAAAGCACATTAGAGGAAGTGATGGAGACTTAAAATTCACACCCATACAAAAAGTTCTTCAGGGTAATCTGAACCATTGCCGTGCGGCGCAGGACCTGCTACTGCAAACCGTCATGGAATGGTCAGTTTCTTTGGCTGTGATGGCTGAGCCTTATCGAGTTCCAGACCATCCAAGGTGGTTCGGTGATACTGCCGGTTTGGTCGCCGTCTATTGGTGCGACCAATCAGGTGATCCTCCGTGCAAAAAATTAAATGCTGACCACGGTATTGTTGTTGTGGAATGGGGATCCTATATTCTCATCGGATGTTATGTCTCCCCCAACCGCGGCATTGCTTATTACGAAGCCTATCTAGACCAGATAGAACGATTTGTTCGCCAGTATATGCCTCGTCCGATACTTATACTCGGGGATTTTAATGCCCATTCTAGAACTTGGGGAGACACTCGAAATGATGCAAGGGGAGATACAGTTCTCGAATGGGCTGCAGGACTCGATTTAAGACTTATTAACCAAGGTTCATCAAGTACTTGCGTGCGGTGGCAAGGACAATCCGTGGTTGATCTAACATGGGCCACTGAATCTCTTGCACACCGCGTATCTGGATGGAGGGTGTTAGAAGAGGCAGTCACATTGTCTGATCACCGACATATCATTTTCAATGTAGATTTTCAATGTGCAGATAATATCCGACTTCGAGACCAGGACCTTAAGAGACGCTGGGCACTTTCACGACTCGATAAGGATAAACTTATCGCAGCTGCGCAGATTGCTGAGTGGTCGGATTTCACAAATGTAGAACTAGAACCTGAAAGTGGATCAATTTTGGTTCAAAACACCATGACATCTATATGTGACATTGCAATGCCTCGAATAAGGCCCATCAAGAAGAAAACAGCATACTGGTGGTCGGAAGGCATCGCACAACTACGCAGGACATGTATAACATCGCGACGTCGTTTTCTTAGAGCCAGAAGAAGACGCATAGCTACCGATGAAGAGAAGGCTGAAGCTTACAGGCAATATCGTGATGCAAGCAAGTCACTACAAAGAGCTATAAAAGATGCGAAATCAGAGGCATGGAAGGAGCTTACTGCTGATCTAGATAGAGACCCTTGGGGTCGCCCATACAAAATCGTAATGGAAAAGCTTAGACCATGGGTACCACCTTTGACGGAAATTCTTGATCCAATTTTTATGACGGAAGTCGTAAATACTCTATTTCCGAGAGTTGAAGACACAACAGAAGATATAGGTAGTCGAAGGGGGCGATATGTGATCTGGAATAACGACCTAGAAATCACATATAGTGAACTAGAGGCGGCAGGCAAGCGTCTTTCATGTCGAAACACCGCTCCAGGACCTGACGGTATACCTGGACGCGTATGGGTATTAACTTTACCAGTGCTTGGTGAACGTATAAGAAACCTCTTTAACAACTGTCTTCGTGTAGGTATTTTTCCCAAGCAATGGAAAGAAGCTCGATTGGTTCTAATACACAAAAAAGGGAGGCCTTCTGATTGTCCTACATCTTACAGGCCTATTTGTCTACTGAACGAGATAGGCAAGCTTTTTGAACGTGTTATTGCCACACGCATAAATCAACACTTGACGAATAATGGCCCGAATCTGTCAGAAAATCAATACGGATTTCGGCGTGGCCGCTCAACAGTGGACGCAATTCGTTATGTTCGTGAAATTTCTAGAAGGGCTACCTCCCAAGGTAGAGTAGTACTGGCTATAAGCTTAGATATTATCAACGCATTTAACTCTTTGCCTTGGGAGACCATCATGGAGGCACTGACATATCATTCCGTACCTAGTTACCTACAAAGAATCGTAGAATCATATCTATCTGATAGAGGAGTGCGCTATACGGGCCGGCATGGAATTACTTACTTCAATAAAGTTAAGTGCGGAGTTCCACAGGGATCAGTTTTAGGGCCATTGCTTTGGAACCTGGCTTACGATGCGGTCTTGAGAACGGAACTACCTGATGGAGTAAGGATTGTATGCTATGCAGATGATACGCTCATTATAGGTGAAGGAGAGACTTTTGAAATAACAACCAGACTTACTGAGCGAGGGATAGCCCAAGTTGTGGAAAAAATCCATGAACTAGGTCTAAAAATAGCACCACAAAAGACTGAGGCTTTATGGTTCCATGCTCTTCGCCGTAACACAGAACCACCAATTCGTTCAATACAAATAGCTAACACCGTTGTACAAATCGGGCAGTTTATGAAATACCTCGGCCTTTATCTTGACAGTCGATGGAGTTTCGATGAACATTTTTCCCGATTGGCACCCCGGCTCAACAGAGTGGTGGGTGCCTTGACCAGATTGTTGCCAAATTTAGGAGGACCAAATGAGGAAGTAAGACGACTGTATGCGAGTATTATTAGATCGATTGCACTATACGGTGCTCCCGTGTGGTCCGATAGGTTGTTGGGATCTCGCCGCCGTGCAGCTAAACTACTTGCTGCACAACGTCGTATATCAATAAGAATTGCACGGGGATACCGCACAATATCTTATGAAGCGGCTAACATCCTGGCTCGGTTTCCACCACTTGATATCTTAGCTGACATGGATGCTAGAGTGTACGACGAAATTCATGTTGATCGGCAAATCGGTGAAGGAAATCTTAATAACAATCTCATTAGCTTTAGGCGGAGGGCACGTGAGAGGGCACTTCATATCTGGCGCGAGCGGTTGCTCGATCCTAGGAGCATCCAAAAAAGGGTAGTTGCGGCTATCCTGCCCAATTTTGATGCCTGGATGACAAGAAGTGGAGGCAGCGTTACCTATCGATTGACTCAGGTACTCACTGGACATGGCTGCTTTGGGGAGTACCTCAATCGCATAGGCAAAGAGCCTACAACACAATGCCATCACTGTGACAGCGATCAGGACACTGCGCAGCACACGCTCGAGGTGTGTCCAGCGTGGCACTCCGAGCGGCAGGTTCTGATAAGATACGTTGGACGAGATCTTACTCCATCGGTATTGATAGCGGCAATGTTAGGGAGTCAGAACGCGTGGAACGCTACAGTTTCTTTCTGCGAGAACGTTCTTATACAGAAAGAAGCTGCAGAACGTGATCGTGAGCGGGCTAATCCCACAAGAATGCGCAGACGAAGGCGCTTATAATTATAATAATAAAAGAGTTGCTGATGGACGGAGTTGGGGCTCCAGTTCATATAATTCTACAGCAGTGTGTATGTGGTTGCGAAAACAGTGCTGAGTAGAAGAGGATGTGCTTCGGCATCGCGTTTTGGGATGCACTGGTGAAGTTCCCCCGGAGAACCCAGAGCTTCCCTCATTACGCGGAGGTAGACCACACGGGGGGGTTTTTAGTGGGTAAAAATCTCCACATACCGAAGACTCTTCCCCTTAAGAGTCGCGATGATCTTTTAGAAGATTTTCCCCCTCGTCAACAAAAAAAAAAAAAAAAAAAAAAAAGGTCTCCTTTCATTAGCATCTTCAAGGGTCAGCAGCTTTTCCAGGCATTTTCGATGTGGCGGTCGATTTCCTTCTCTTGCCTATTTTCGAAAGAAACTAACTGGCCTCAGTAGATATTATACTCACCGACATAGTGTATTTCTTAAAACGAATAAAGAAATAAAATATGTGTCTATCAGAAACATCGTGTGTTGTACCGTAACGTCGATCCCACATCGACCCCCTGAACCCTGGGACCAAATCTTCACTCGCTGAATTTACTTCATCAACATTTGTAAGTTTTAGATTTCCCGACAGTTCAAGACAGGACTCCTTTACTATGCCGGTAGTTATTATTATTTAGTTAGCTTATTCCCCGCAACAATACAGTCGCGCGCGCACCGCACCTGCGCGGGCGCATCCGCCGGGCGGGCAGCTCAATACCCACGAATACAATGCGCAGGCGCAGGCATTGCGTTGTCACTTGCGCTGGGGGTTCGCCGCGCGGCCTGATGGATAATGTTTTTTTAATCATAAACAAATGATGTCGGCCATACACACACAATACACCAACTGTACTTCGGCTGTCGAGGTTGAAGAATGGAGAGCTAGTGAGCCATAAATACATATAAAAATAGCCCATCTATTTATGGTTTTATTTAATCGTGGGCTGGTTTTATGGTTAACCTTGGTTAATTTACGTCCGAACCAAATAATTTTTGATGACGTTTGATAGGTTCTAATAAAGTTATAATGAAGATTAATGTCGATGTGTAAAGCTTTTTAGGTATATAAGGATTTTCACACGATATCGAGTTTTGTTAATACGATAAGAGAACCCTGCAAGACTTATCATATAATTCTAGGTAATAATCATTTAAAGATAATAAATAATCATATAAAACCTTTGACATATTACTTAGAAAAGAACTTGCCTTGAGAAAACAATCTAATGAACATGACATTTTCTAGCGATACAACAAACGTTTGCTCTAATTTATTTCAAAGATCAATGGTATTGTGCCATCAGACCTTCAGCCAGTCCCAAGACTGACAGCCAGGCCTTCGGGCAGCGCACCGACACCACACGTGTTCATCCGTCCGTCCGTACCACTCTATAAATAAAACCGATTTATTTGCATACAGTACCCGATTTATAACTTTATTTGACATTCTGACGGTACACCCTCCCTATATCCATATCGCAGACTTATTCAGAGCTTATTAAAATTTGTTTTGTAATGATTATAATATGCTTTTATATTAGCAATAAAATTTATTTAATCTATTTGTATTTTTGGTATATCGCAGTGAGCTACAATGAGCTTGTATTAAATTATGTCCATAATATGCGACGTCGCCAACTCAAAGTGATATGTTTTCAACGAAATTAGATAAGTACATGTGCTCGGCGCCGCGGTCTCCGGACGATCTAACAATGGGAGCTGCTTCCTTTTGAGTATATTTCAGTGCTGGTCATAATACACTGCGAAAACAATTAAAAATGACCTAGCGTTGACCTTACCGTATGCAATGAATCTTTTTGAACGATCCTATCGTGAGAATGCTGTGATAAGTGTGAGAGATCTCGCGCTACAAGCGTTTGTCTATTCAACCGCTGGTGGTTTAACATCACCTGACGGATTCCATCTACTAAGCATATTAAGTCTTGTGTTTTACATAGGGTAAATCCTTGGCATAGTATAGGTCCTATAATGTATATTGACGTGAAGATTACTTTTGCCGCGTTAAGCACCAATTTTTGGGTGAACACAAATTATGGTACTCGCGAAATCATTCCATCACGCTCGCGTCGGATTGGCTCGCATTACATTTGCTATCGACAATACTGTCTGATTGGATGCGTGTGTATTTCGAGTTTAATCCATTGGCTATCGTAAAAGCTGCGAGAAAATTCCAACCCACTCTAATTTTTTCAAAAATTTCAAAGTTATAAGATTTAACTTTTATCGGCAGTACCTAAGTTATTTTTATTGAGAAGGGGACGGACAGTTGGTTACCCGATGGTGAGTAATCAGGAACATCTACACCAGCTACACCAGCGTATCGGCAGGTTCATTGCTGACCTTTTCAGGTCTTACATGCTTTATATTAGGTGATCTAGACAGGTTGTGACACTTTCCAAATCCTGACGACTTTAACTTGTCAAACGCTCTTCAAATTATCAAGCACGAATACTGCTTCACGAAGCTAACCTTCACACAACAAAGGTGAGCACAACCCTCCGCATAACCTGTCTAATGACCGGCCACTGCCTAATATAAACATAATATATCAGTGAACATGACATATCGAGTTAATTTAGGACCAAGTTGACAAAGACAGTCATCCGTTGTCCGAGAGACCTTCCCAGATAGGACCTTCTTGACCTTTTTTATACGGAACTGGTCCAGAGCCACTTCTGCAAGTTTGAAGTCAGATTATTTCGAGCGAGTATATCTTATGACGGTTCCACACAGAACAATATTATAAAGGCATCGCTTAGAATACGGCCAGAAGGCGCAACGACAAAACTAGTTGATCAATTGAACCACTCAACAAATTTTTATTCAAATAAAACTGTGTGTCGTATAATACTCCAGGCGGCACATGAATAGGACGCGCTACAAGGCAATATAATGTTCCTGTGATTTAGTCCCCCGCCATACACCGCGCATCGGCTTACTGCCTGAAACACAATCACGACGCGGCCCATTATAACTTTATGTCTCTATATCTCCAGCTTATGCGTTTGACAGCTATGCTGGCATTGCACTACGGAAAACATCGCAACTCATTACTCATGTAAGCTGACACTAGCTGTTCCGGATAATCTACGGCTCACAAATGATTTGCTTTATTGATTTAACACTCGATTTCAAAATAGATATTAAGTAATACGAAAATTAACATAAAATAAAAAAAAATGAAAAAAGTAAGTAAAATGGTAATCCATCCATTTGCAAAAAAGTGCTTGAAAGCGATTTTATTGCCATAATTTAATTTGTTCAAGAAACCGCTTAGGCGATCAAAAAAGCGATTTTTTCGAAAAGCGTAGATAAAAGATAATTTTTTGTAGAGATTTTGGTCTTACATTAAAAATAGACTTTTTTTAATCTGGTAACTGATATAATGTAATATTATGTAGGTGTGAACTCCATATGTTAAACTAGATTAATAGTGTATATAAATCACCTTCAAATTTGGCACACATAGTATGTATAGCTAAGTGTTCTGTCGCAAGAGTCGAGCGCACGCGCGGGTAATGAAATCATAAGTCACGATCTCCCCCCTACAGCTACCTTATCGTCTAACAACTCTATACCCTAACCGATAGTATTAAGGTTAACATTGCTACTGCACAGACCCATCGCCCTATGCAGATCTGGAAGGAATGTAGGGTATTTCAAAAGTTAAGTCAAGGTGTTTCATAGTAATAATAATTCTATTACTTTACGCTTAAAGGTATCATTTTGATGAAATATTGTTTTTATGACGCTTGTAATTGTAGTATTTAGCAACCGCGCTCAAGACGATAGTTGAAGCGGTCCGGCGAGAAGACGAGCACGATTTATCGGTGGAGGGGCTGCTCCGCGTTCCCTCCTGCGCGGGCATCGCCACGTTGCTCGTTCCTCCCGTCAAACAGACGCAGTGTCTCCGACAGTAGGGCAGGACAGGCAGAATACTTACTAGCACAGAGACTTTACATCTTATGTTTAGTAGAGGCACCACATATGAGTTGTCCGGGCCAGTTTCGGGTAAACTAGTCTATGGCTATGGGTGACGTCGACCACACACCACCAGGTGGCCCGTCTGCCAGTTTGCCAAACCAACTAACTTATACAAACGATATTGTACCATTATAAAAAAACCACCATATTTTCCTAACTCGTATCTCAATATCTCGTCTATAAACTTTTAAATTTTGATTCAAATTGATAAAAAATATAAACTATGGCGTGTTTTTAACTATTTTTATAAAATGCATCAATGTTATTGATTATTCGTTGAAATAGCATTCTTATTATTAAACTGTAACAATTATTACTTAATATATTAAGTATTCGTCAAAACAAAAAATAACCTACCGATAATCATAATTCCAATTCTTTGTATAATAGTCGAAAGGCTTTACTGTTAATTTGTATTTAATGGCAAGTATCCCACGTCCCAGCATTATTATCACATTTGTCCAATAGATGAAGACGATCAGAGACGGACACACGTACAGACATACACACATACACACATATACACGTAGAGTACCTACTCAAGTACACGTACCATCATTAGGCCGTATGTACGAAATAATACGCAACACGATATTAATAGAGTAAATGACATTTACCAGCTATGGAGGTATTGAGATAAAATGATTGTGACCTTTGGTTTATGCGTTATAAAGATATTTGATTTAGCAACTTATTAACATGTGTTGTGTAATACCGATGTAGTGCTTCTTATACAAAAGGCTTTTACAGGATAAAAAATGTAGATGTCGATAGATAAAGGAATGCAATAAACAAATGTGTAGCTATATCAATTAGCCTGTGAATAATAAGCATTGATTATATTTTTAGACTAGCAGCACTCCGCGGTTTCACCCGCGTACTCCACTTTCGCGTTCCCGTGACAGTACGGAGATAAATTATAATCTATATTTCTGAAAAATAACGTAGATAGATAGATAAACTTTTTATTCAACACAACACATACAAATTAAAAGAGGAAAACAAAAGCTAAATCTAACAGACAAACAATAAAATAAATCTTTACAACGTTAATAATACGTAGCCTTCTATTAGTAAAAGTATTTTGAAAATCGGTTCAGCAGATCTAGAGATTACCCCTTGCAACCTTACGAACTCATACACACTAATACAATACATATTTAAAATATGACTAGCTGCTGTAGCCTGCGCGCGTTGCTACACCACCGAATAAAATAAATTAAAAGGCATTACACAAATATTAAAATCTGTTGGGATTACAGTGACGCCATTTATCGACAATTGAAAAAATATTTTTTTTATGAGTTTGATTTGATCAGGGTTTATTGAATTTTGAAACTTAGGTCATGTAAAAAAATTGTTTGATCATATTTTTTTTAAGTTCCTGCTGGGCATCCTGCCCTGTTGCAACATCGGACATAGCCTCCATCTAAACAATATGTTAAAGTAAGTTTTCTCGTCTAGCGTAATCTCCGGAGACATTAAACGAAATATTCTCTGGAAGTATAGGGTCAAACTCGTATCATCATAACAGTATACGAGGGCTAATCGCGGTGAAAGTGGACCAGATGAGAGCAAACCAGCCGCGCTTAACCCCGGGGAAACCATAAACAATCGTAACACGCGTTAACGGGCAGTGACCATCTTTATGGACGATAAACAAGTGAAGATAGCAACTTGTGCATTGCACTTTATTTACGAGCAACCGTGTGAACTGAAACCTTCAAAACCATCTCAACTTACATCGCGTGTATTTAGAGTATAATCTCATAAAACGTCACCATCCCGAGGACCCAAGACTTCTTCATACAAGTATACGGGGAAGAGAAGATAAGTGTCGTGCGACAGACTGCATTAAACCAGCGGTCGAGTATTTATCGCGTTGGCTCACAAATAAATAACTTTTACGACACAATATTACTTTAATTAAATTCTAAGTCAAACAATGTTTGCGGGGACATTACAGTTATATTTTTGTCATTTACAATTTACAGTTTTTTTCTTCTAGTGAAAGAGACTGTCTCAGCTTACCCAAGGTATTATAGCAGTAAGGAAGTATCAATTACGCGGGAGATCGGAATAATGTCGGAGTGTTGTTTTGTTGTCAGAGGAACATCGGGTTGCTATCGGGTGGATAATTCATAAGGTTTCGTCAACCCTAAAAACTCGTCAGGACTCTTTTTGGACCAACTTTTTGCGCTTCTTGACTTCTTAATGCGTAAGAACAAACAAGAAAAGATTTAAAAAGTAAATATATTTCCTTACATAAAATCCTTGTCTAACCTTGAGATAAAAATGAGCGAAATATTATTTACCTATTTAAAAAAATACTTTGAGTTGCATACTTTCATTACTAACATATATATAAGAACATTAATTGTATGATACTAACACCAATATGGATCAATAATTGGTCTGAAATGGTTTTTTACCTTGGTTATAATCCTCATGAAAGTAATTTTACCCAGGGAGGCAGAAAAGGTTATGCCCAATTGTGTTCAATACGCAAATCCTAAAGTACATTGACGTGTTAACGCAATCTCCCGGGCCCACGTAAAACATGTACCTAAAATTATTTAATTCATTCAGAATAATATGCACACGTGAATGAACATAATATTTCATTTAATAAATACAATTCAATTTCGTTTAATAAAAAAGACAACATTAATATCATAAATATAAATATAACGTTACGTTCCGGGCGTACGGTACTTCGGCGAGATATATTTACTTTATAAGGAAAACAAAGGACTCCAGTAAGGCGGTGTTATAGCGAAGCCTTCAAAAATACATTAGTTTGATACGATAACAACGAAACGTATTTTTGTGAAATATGCCTAACCAAAAACAAACCTATTTAAAATAAATTCTGTTATAATAATTTCTCTTTCCTGTTCGTTTCGAACACAATCCATCAACAAATGTTGCACATTCTTAATTTTGCGGCATACGTCACCATTAAGCGAGCTGCTTTCCGCATTAGGAATGATTTCTGTTGATGGATAATGTCGAGAACAAAGTCTTAATGCTAGTTAGACACTTTCTATTTATCTGATTACCAATATTAATAATACTAAGCCTATAAATAATACTAACAAGCTAGGAATTGTGAAGATCCTTTACTCTGTATTGTCCTATGCCAGAATTGCTATACCATAGATATCTAAGAAAAAGGTTTGAAACAATTAAGTACAATATAATCTCAAAATTTTCCATTTACTGAATAAATCTTGTTTGAATTTTTTATAAGGTTAGAGTATATTAATAATGGTTAGAGTATGTTTTTACGTGAAAGAGTAACAAACATCCATCCATCCATACTTACAAACTTTCGCGTTTATAATATTAGTAGGATGAACGCAGGCCTTTACGTTTTGGATTTTTGGTTTCGATTATTCCATATCTAATTGTTTTGAGAATCATGAAATAAAGCATCAAAAAAGTTTATGTGATTACAGTTTTGTTATGATCAACACAAGCGCATGCAGACAAATGAGTATTTGATGGGATTCATTACTCGGGACCTCCTTAGGGTTCCGTAGAAAGTTGTTTTTTTTTTATTGCGTCTTTACCTCTCAAAATCACCACAGATTGGTTGTAACAATTTTCGAAAGTGTTAATTTAGTATTTTAAATAATAATGCTTACTTTATTTTATTGTTTTATTCATTCATCTATTGTTGTATTTTAATAAACTTATACGTCATACTTTATCTTCATTTATAGAACTATGTTTTAATTATTTTTAGAGTTTTCATATTCGCTAAATCAAAAAGAAAAAAGCGATGTACTAAAAATATTCACTACCTAAATATTCATTATAGATAATGCAGCTAAGATAGCTTATATACAGCTTAGCTATACAGAGTATTGCGTGGTGACTCAACTAGGACGACAAGTGCTAGTTTAGAGTAACGCTCATTGTAACATGTTTATTTTAACGTATTGACTGAAATCTTTCACTGTTTTTCATCATAATCAGACGTAAGTGAAACAGTGGCGCCCTCAAAATTTTCAAACTCTTTTTTGCTACCTTACATTTGCTGCCTATTATTTCAAAATTAGAAAGACTATGGGATTCAAAACTCATCTTTTTGTTAGGAATGCCAAAAATGTTTTAAATAGCCTGGCAAAGATAAGACAATTTGTTATGACAATATATTGCTTTAATACACACAAAGCACCAGTAAGCTCTATCATGCCGCTTGTAATGAATTAGTCTCGGCGTAGCAGCGCCCCGTAAAGGATGTCATACACCAGTCCTCGAGACCACACTACCTGGTGGCAATTAATTATATCGACCTGAAATTTTTATTAATAATTTCGTTATGTCACTTACGTATAATGGAACGTTGCGACCTGTTTATCTGTCAGTGCATATTTTTGCATTCGTCATACATATCTTGTGATGAATGACTACATAAAAAACACAATAACAAAAGGCCTGAAAACGGAAAATTTTGATAAAACACACACGCTAAGAGCTACGGTGCCACTCTTTTTTGTTGAGAGCTTAATAAAAATTAATTAATTTCATTTGCAATATTGCTATGCATAAGAGTATATTTGGTTTTCAATTAATATCAAAGAGTAAGATCAGTTAAAAGACCTTGATGGCAATTTTCTTTTCATTCATACAAAACAAATGCTAAAATGATCATTAGCTGTAGATCTGAACAGGTTTGTGATAATAATGATCAAATTCCTAATAAAGATATGACACACAGATTATAAAATCGAACATTTTAATTTTGACATCACAAACATTCCCGGCCGTGGACGATGACACCGCCCGCGCCAGCTCAGCCGCAATCCTTTAAATTTCCTGAATATCTGGCGACAGTTTTATTTACTTATAACAAACATGGCGCCTTCTGTGTCAATTTACATGTTTTAAATTATGTAGATAAAATTTCGTGTACAAGTTTAATGTTGTTACATCTTTTTTCCTTTTGCAAATCCTAAAATTATCGCTCTAAAACAGAATAAAATAACAGTAAAACGCCATGTTTTAACATTATAATAACTTGAAGATTTAAAATCATAATAACCAGTAAGATATTATTATCCTTTCATCAAGGAGACCTTTTAACTTTAAATAATAATTTAAAACAATGTATTATATTGTGTAAAATTTGTTAATAATGAACATTAGAGCTAACGCGTAAAACGAAACAAAATGTGTATAAAGAAATGCAAAGCGAAACCGACGATATTTATTTATCTGTGGTATTCATTAATGTGTTACAGTTTCGCGCGCACGTGCGGAATTTTAAAAAGGAACATTCTAGTATTAAAACATAAATTCTCACTTAAGCCAATACTATCTTAAAGGCTTTGTTAGCTTATCTATTTGATAAGGCCATACCAATTAAAAATTTGTTCTACCAATAAAATATATAAGAGCATACGAGTAGCAGTGAACTAAGAGGTTACCGGTGTAATATTGATGAGCATTTGTGTTTGTTCCTTTTTCGAACGTTCATTGCATATAAAAATATTCAATGTGGCTGCCACAACTTTTTGTATAGTCTGTGATTATAATCAAATCTTTATTTAGAAGTATATTTTATTTGAGATGTATATTTTGTTGCACAAACGGATTAACAAAACGACATGATTATACGTAAGTTATTATTAATATCAGTAGTGCTCAAACTTTAATAAAAACTTATTTTCCTGCATTGCATAACTTCACAATATTATAAAGAGGAATAAATTAATAAACTTGAAAACTGCTGGACTAATTTCTAAAATTATTTTGCTATTAAAAAGCTTCATTATCACTGAGGCTTATTATTAGGTAAAGTATCAACCCTTTATGTCCCACTGCTGGGCACGGGTCTCCTCCTCGAAATCAGGCGATGAATCTAAAGACATTTAAAACTATTTATTTTATACTACAGTTTTTAAATATGTGAATCTGTGTTTTTTGCTATATATAGTGTAAATTACAAATGGGCCACAAATTGGATACACGTGACATGAAATTTGATATTATCGGCCCAAACGTAATTCTATAAAACCATAGACAGGTTTAGACTATGCTATAGACAACTTGTGTAAATAGGATATGTCAAATCACTGCCTATCATACACCCACCGCATTGAAAGGATTTGCAAAATATGCTTTGTGGGTGGCCTTCTTATTATCTTAATACGAGCTGTAAATAATCTATATAGGTAGGTGCCTTGTACGAATTCAGAGTTGTTGAGATTCAAATGAGATGTTGGAAAATAAGCATTCTATGGTAAAATGGTTATTGTTACAATATTTTACACTAAAATAAGATCTTCTCGCCTGTTCAGTTAATATTAAGCCGTGCAGGGCCGCACAACCCTCCTAGGAAGAAAAACACAATTTAAACAAATACTCTTGTAATATAAATTAGTGTAACTAAACTTGAGACCATCTACCATTATGCAAAAATTTTGCTTGCAGATATAATTTATATGTTGATATCATTTATAATAATAATTATTATTTATTATTAGTGTCGCTGCTAGTGATAGCTGCACATCAGTCATATTATAATGAATGTATTGTTTTAAAAGTACCAATGAACCGTACTATTGTTGGAATACCCCCTTCATGATTTGTAGATCGTCATAGGTGACGGTGACCTCTTAACATTAGGTTATCCGTCTGTCAGTTCGTTTATCCCTATTCATATACAAAGTCGATAAAAAAAAGAAAATAAGCGGATAGAAAGTGGACTACATAACATTAACTCACATATGATTTGACACACGGCGTATATTATTCGTTATGATAACGCTACTTATAAATTCTTCAAAATTTCTATTTTAACTTTATCTTATTCGAATCTTTGAAAATACATGTACATTAATATAATTTTTTCATGTTATAATCTCCAATTTGAAAAGGTAGTAGGTATTAATAAACTTTAGTTTTACCTCAAAATAGTATTGCTAAAATAAAATACCCTTAAAAAATAGGACGGCATAATGCGGACAACATTGTAAGCGTACATCCCAACGATGTTGCCAGTTGTTCCATAAACTAGAATCGCTAATAAATAACTTTAATTTTATCTAGAACACGTCAATTCCTTGTTAACACGCTTTGTCTGCTCAACATGAATATAGTCGTAAGTGTTGCGATATAAAGGATGTAGGCGGGAACCGAGAGGCAAACTCGATATAAATCGATACTTAGCATTAATCGAGACAAAAACTCGATACTACGTTTATCACACATCTGTCAATTGCGTTTTGATATTGCAAAATTTGACTTTTAAACTGACATTTCGTATTGATATCGTCCATCATAGCGAATATTATAGATAGGCTGTGTGTAACTGTTAAAATGATTAGAACGGGGACAGTGATAAGCGATCCTTACTGTTATATTCATAATGAGAAACAAAATGGCCGGCAAGTATAAAGAAAGTCATCTTTATTTGCACCAAAGTATTATTCATACCGATTTTATTACAGATTACGTCAAAGAATATCGCCAGTTGAAGAGAGAGTCAATTTCACGTAATCACAAACTAATAAATGGTCCATGTGCGAGTCGGCCAATAGTAGGGTTCAGTAACATAATATTAAGAGTTACTATATATACTTGCTTACTTTTCTAATAGGTACTTAAGGACATTTTACCGATTAGTTAAGCTCTACTAATTTCCGCACATGAACGAATTCGTCCCAATGTTGAATGTCCACATTCAACATTGGGACGAATTCGAATTACTTACCGAATAGCAGTTATGCCCTGTTACACACACATACACATAAACAAAAAAAAGTTGAAATTGAATGGCAGTTTTCAATTTTTTAGCATACACGTATACTTCAATTAACAAAGTCCGAACTTGGTGCTGCGGAACCCTAGAAACGGCCGTTTTTAAGTAAGGTAGATTCAATTGCTAGCACCTACTTAAAAAGATGAATGTTATAGACGATAATAAATAAAAAAGGTGTGTGTGCGATTCACACACGATAGAAGTGAAACGCACGTTAAATGCTCAAATACAATCAAGTATTAAATAGTGTGCAATATACATACACACCGACATTTGCTCTCTCGCTCTTTTGCATTGGTGTCTCTTACCTGTCGCTTTTCCCGTTGCATCCGGTTTGAAATCACGATTCTAAAGAAGTTTCACTTCAAAAAGTTGTAAAAAAGGCGGAAAATATTTTTTTGTAGTTTGTAATATCTAATTAAATATATTTATTGTTTTAGTTTTGTTTTGAATGGAAATAAATTTTGCTTGCAGATATAATTTATATGTTGATATTTTAAGACACAAAAAATGTATTATATAGTAATGTGTATGCCTCTTAGCATTTCCCTATAAAATATAATAAGAAAAAAGAACATTAATTACTAATTTTCACAAAATTATAATTGGTTTATTCGAAACATAAATTGCCCTTAATAATAAAAGAAATGAATGTACCCTCTATCAGGTTGAGCGAAACATCCGAATCGACTTAAAATATTATTATTCAGCTATTCCAAATGGCAAATATATGGTAGCATTCAAAGGAGACATTCAATCAGATCAGGGTGAAACAGATCAGGGTTCGATACTAATTGTTATCGGAGAACTGACCTTGAACTTTACCCTACTTAATAATAAAAGGTACATCACCGTAGCTGTTTTTCGCGACCACACCAACGTAACATTTTAAGTTACAGAATATTAAATAAACTATTCAAAGACTTTTCTGTAAAGAATTCTACATTTCCTAGCGAGCCCTTATAAATGTCCCCGATAGATCAAAGGAGGCATAGATTTCTGTTATTGAAATTAATATGAATTACGAGCAATAGAATATTATAGGACTAGAATATTTCTATGGTCTTTCAACCTTCGTTCGTTTCGTCCAAATCGTTTACTAATTATATTTAATAACAAGATTGTATATTATCAATATAATTCATCTTATAATAGGTAGGTAGTTAGTACAAATTTCGTAATTAATATTTTTATTTGAATTAAAACGTGGTAATATTTTAAAAAAAATATTAATTTTGGGATATAAGTTATAATGAGTGAAATCGCATAAATTAAGGCAAGCATAGATTTAATTTTATTAATACAATAAGAAATAATATAAGGTGCAAAAAGGTAATAACTAATATGCGAAGCTTTTATCATATTTATATAGCACTCGTTTACTATAAAAATTACATATAATATATTATTTCATATTACGAGATTTTTCTTTCTTGTTTTTCTTTGTGTATTATTGTCAGTCAATCTCAAACAAACAAAACAACGGGCAAAAGTGTAATTAAGCTAACTTAATTTTCTTTCTAAATTTTCAATTATTAATATCAATTACATTCGTGATGAAACTTGTGAAACCTGTTAACTAATAAAATAATACTCATTGAGTACGAAGTCCGCCAACCCACCAGCGCCAGCGCATGCTACCATGGCCTGATTCCACGATATACTTACCTACTACTCGCTCATAGAATATAGAGTAGAGTGTAGAGTGCGTCAGGCGCACAGGGTCATATAATAGAGGCAAAACCGCCTGACACACTACACCTGCGCCGATACCAAAAGCGGACCAGCACCAACACATACATCCCGCATTACCACCGCCGCGCTACAGAAATATAATATATTTAATTAAGGAAATAAAATTATAGACAGCTTGATACAGTTACTCAATGCGTACACACCGTTACTTCTTTTGTTTTTCTTTATCAACATTATAATACAAACTACATAGAAATATAAACTCTAGCATATCTGAATAAGACTTCAAATGACGTCTGCCAGGTACAATAGTGTTAAGACTAAACTAAACGTTTTGATAAGATCGATTATCGCTAAAGTTAATTATCTGTCGGATATTCGCGGGTTCAGGAGGCTAATATTCGATTGTGAATACAGCGCGAGGTGCTAGCGAGGGACACGTGTGCTCAATACACCGCTAACTACACCTATTGTCTAAACTCTATCTGAAACATAACACTCTTCATGAGCGCAATCACTGATTCTAAGGTGATAATATCATAGAGACCGAGTTGAAGCAACAGTATAATACAGAATCCTATTAACCCGACTACGAAGAACACGGCAAGAATGGTATGGTTTTAATAGTTTACCGTATGTATTGACGTACTCATATCTATCGGCTCGATCGTCTTGGCGTTCAATCAGTAGTCTGTGGGCAACAGTGGACAAAAATAGGGCACTAGGTCGATTATTAGAATATAGATTGTCGATTTGTAAGACGTAATAAAAACAATAATTACTTTTACCTTCAGTAACTTCAAATTACTTAAGGATACACAACAAAACAAAAAATAATTATAATTATGTATAATAAAATATCAAAATAACATAAGCCACATTTTTATAAACAAAACTCGTCACGCCCTCTTTCGGCAACTCTCGTAACTACGTAGTCAAATAGCTCGTAAGTAAAAGTAATGTCATAGGCTAGAGCTTTCCATTGCTGCCGCTCGCTCAGACGGCGCTAGTGTCGATAGACTTGGCAAAATTATAACAGTCTACGCAGACTCTACAGTTAATTTATACAACATATTTTATACACCAAATAATTATCAAGTTAATAATTTTAACTAAAAATTTATATAATATATAAACTTCATAAGATCACTTACATAATATTAAAAAAACCCGAAATCCGTAAAAAAGTAACATTGATCGTGAGCAACACGAAATGCTTTTGTACCCTTAAAATTAGAGATAATATAATAAATAAGTGATGGTAACAACATCCACCATTATGATGGCATAAGCTATCACCGCTATTGTTTTGGTAACAGCTATCAATATTGTAATCGTAGTCACCACTTTCCTTACCTTCTCTCTCTTCTTTTTCTCTTTGACGTGCTGGTCCCTTTGATGGTTCGGTACAAGGTCATCATATTGATCTCTCGTCACCACGGTCCACAGTCCACACTCATACACAGCACTTCACTTCACACCACTGCGCCGGTAAAACTGAGACGGATCTGAAAAAAAAATAACGGAAATAAATACTGTGTAAGAGAACTCATAGGATAGGCAAGTTTATTTTTAGTTTTTAGAATCTAATGAACAGACATGGATTAAACATTTAACAGATTTTGGCCACCGACCGGGCCAGCTCTAGAACCGATCGCGATGGTCAACTGAATTAGGCGTTCAATAGTTTTCTTGTTTTTTCTTTTTGTATTATACGTGTATGTTACTGTGTGATATGTTTTCGTTGAAAGAGTGTAAATTAAATGAAAGAAGACGAGCTAATAATGATGACGACGATAGTAATTTTAATATCCACCATCACAGGAACTACTCACGAGCAACACTTGAAACGGCTCCAACGATTTTCATAAAATTTAGTATACATAGAGATTCAGGGGCTATAAATCGATAGCTAGAATTCATTTTTATAAAATGTCGTTTTATTAATAAATCATCCGGGTACTACGATTATTAACTCTACAAATGAACTATCGATTAATGGAAGATCTATTAGACCGGTGGGAGGGAGGCGCCGTGCCGCTCTCCCGCTTGGATCCTTCATCCTGGTACCACGGACTACCATCCCGCTTGGCGATCCCGTCTCCTGCTATTTCGGAGGAAACGTGGGACAGAGAGTGTAACAGCCGTGCTGGCACAGAGACTTAAAATGTTATGTCTCAGTGTGGACTACACATGAATGAGTTAGCTGGGCTAGTCTCAGGTTAATTTGTCAGAGTTGATGGACGACTCTGACCACACCACGTGGCACTTCTGTCCGAATGTCTAGACAACTACCATAAAAAATGGAGTTTCGATATATTTTTGGTCTTTTTATCATGGTAGGTGCAAAGCAAATAACACTACGTAACATATTTAGAGAGAATTGCATCGGTAAATATATTTAAATATAACTGTTTAAAAGTTGTTCTGGTATATTTTCCGTAGTGTTAGCTAACATATTACATATGCATGCTGATAATGTAACTTTAAGGGATTTTAAATATAACTTTCACAGAATAATTTTGTCAGTTTAAAACACGTTACTCCTATTAATATATAAAAAACATTTAATGATACTAGTAGTAGTATCAACCAATCACACTGCTGGGCAGGGGCCTCCTCCTCGAAGCACAGCTGTCGTCGCCATGGCTACCGTTCGCCCTACTAACCGAATGCCTTTCCAGCCGCCGCCGAGCCATTCCAAGCTAAATGTACCGTAATTATATCTCATATCGGAAACTGTTTCGTAAACATATATGAGAGGAAATTGTAAATAAGGTTCCGCTATGATTTAAATCTGTTTAGAATATAAACATACATACACTTCACAAGTGCTTGATATTCAACAGACATAAATATATGTATTTTTAATATTCATTTTTCGATACCGACAGTCGATCGGTGAATAATGATATGAAAACAAAATATAATAATTGTTAGTACCTACTATTTAATGTTGATTCCAGTAAACCTGAAGCTAGCTTTTTAAAACGAAACTGAAGAGCTAGCTTTTAGCTGTTTAATTAAGGTTTGTTATATTGTTTTCTAATATGAAATTCAACTTAATGAAAATTACAGATTATATCGCGGCTTATTGAGTGTTTTACATTCCCAACCTTTCGGATACTTTACAGGAATGGAACCAGGATAAATCCGTAAAAGTTGTTTGTTATTTATTTATGTAATTGCTTATTTACTAAAAAGAATATAATATTATATATACATTCCTATCCTGCCTACATAATGATAGAAAGATGGATGTGTAATCAGCAAGTCGCTCGGATAACGACGTCGTGTTTTGTCGTCCTAACTCTTATATAACAGAAACGTTCAGATATATATATATATATATATCTTTCTCACTCGGCGTGAACACTAGTCTCCGTGTTTTTTTGTGTGATTTA
This sequence comes from Lycaena phlaeas, assembly GCA_905333005.2. NCBI lineage: Eukaryota > Metazoa > Arthropoda > Insecta > Lepidoptera > Lycaenidae > Lycaena > Lycaena phlaeas. Next base: position 18,713,737 of record HG995171.1, on the reverse strand, counting down.
ATGGTAAAATGTCGAAGTTTAACATGGAAAGTGCTTTTGGCGATTTAAGAAAGGAAGTAGAAGCGTTGACGCTAAAAATAGAATCTCAATCGACAACGATTGAGGCTCAAAATAAAAAATTAGATATTCAACAGCAGACGATCAAAAATATTTCTAGTCTAATTGTTGAACAAAATAGGGTAATGGAACAACTGTTTCAAAAAATCGAACAGCTGATTGGATTACCGAAACTGGCGAAGAGCAAGAAGGATGAACCACCAGCGTCCGCAACGGCAGCCGCCGCGCAAGTGAGCGAGACAGCTGTTTGCGTATCGGAGCTCGAGCCGTTATCGCAAAATGTAACGGTGCGCCCACGCAGGCGTCGCGCGACAGAAAAAAGTGATAAGGACAATATTTTATTGGAGAATAGTCGCACGTCACATGAGGAGAAAAGTAAACAAGAAGATGCGGTCTTTGAAGACTGTTCTGATAGGCTGCAATCTGAAAAGTGGACGGTTGTAGACTACCATAAAGGGAAAAGGAAGTCCCATTTGAACGCAATTAAAAGAGGGGGTAATCAAAATATTTCCTCCTTTCAAGCGGTGGAGAAAAAAAATTACCTGCACGTATGGTCACTTCACCCGGACACTTCCGAAGAGTCTATCACCGAACATGTGACGAAAACGTGTGGTTCTACGGATGTGAGCATTAAAAAGATTATCCCGAGAACCAAAAGAGACTATTCGTCATTTATGGTCGGTGTCCCTGAATCCAAATTTGGAAAAATTAATAATATTGACAGTTGGCCATTGAACGCCAAGTTCAGCGAGTGGAAGTGGTTTCGAGACACCCGTAATTGGTCCAAAAGCAACAAAAAATAATAGTACATGTACTCAGCTATATTACCAGAATGTACGTGGACTCCGAACCAAAACATCTATTTTCTATAAAAATTTGTTAGCTTCGGATTGCGACTTGTTTGCAATAACGGAATCTGGTTTGAATAGTTCTATTCACGATGGCGAAGTCATTCCACCTAATTTCAATATACTCCGTTGTGACCGTGCGGATGGCCGTAAACTGGGAGGTGTGTTATTAGCGACATCGCCGAGATACGAACTGAAGCGCGTGCCTATTGATAATGTAGACAAGGCCTTATTTGAAATAATCTGTGCGACGGTACATCGCAAAAATATTCTATTATTTATGTGTTGTGTGGTTTATATTCCTCCGAAATCGAACGTTAATGAATATATGCACTTGTTTAATATTTTAGAAACTATCTGTGTTAAATACAAAAAAGTGATAGTGGTGGGTGATTTTAATATGCCATCGGCTTCAGAGGACGTACAGATTTATATGGAATATGTGAAGGCTCTCTGTGGATTTCGGCAGGTAAATAATGTTTTCAATGTCAGTAATCGGATCCTAGATTTAGTATTGTCAGCAGTACCGGATAGTGAGTTGGAGGTGCATTTAGCAGACGAACCCTTAGTGGACATAGACGCATACCACCCGCCGCTTGTTGTCCGTATGGTGACGGCCGCCCAACAGAACGGTACTGAACCAATTTCCGACGGGAGACCCTCATCCAACTGCATTCGTTGGAACTTCCATAAATGTAATTTCAAGGTCTTGTATGAGAACTTAGATAGCATTGATTGGAATAGTTTATACGATCATAAACGTTCTGAAGATGCGCTAACCTGTTTCTATGATTTAATAAATCGAGCCATAAATAATAGTGTACCCAACAGACGTTCAAATTTGAATGCGTCGAGACGTGCCTACCCGGAGTGGTATACGGGCGACTTGATACGTGATATCAGGAGCAAGTGGCGTTATCACAAGTTATATAAAATATATGGCGCGAGTAACGACTATAAGTTATTTTCAAAATTTAGAACTATTGTCAAAAGGAAGCTCGCAGTATACTTTGATGCTTACCAGAAAAAGCTAGAACTAAATTTTGAAAATGACCCAAAGTCTTTTTGGATGTATATTGCCAGTAAAAAAACAAAAGGCTCGACGCGATTGACTAAGGATGGGGTGGAGTTGCGCGATGATGAATGCGCCGAGTGTTTCGCGTCGTATTTCCATTCCGTGTACAGCCCGGACAAGCCGCGTCTGGACGCGGAGGAGGCGCAGCGCGGGGAGAGCGCGGGGGCGGGGGCAGACGCGGCGCGCGTGCACGTCGGACAGCTGACTGCTGCTGATGTGCGACTCGCGCTGCGGAAGCTCAAGCCGAAGCACTCGGTGGGACCTGATGGCATACCCCCTTACATCGTCAAAGACTGTCGTGCGGTTTTTGAACAACCATTATTGCATATATTTAATTTATGCCTCGAAGAGCGTCGCTATCCGGACCGGTGGAAGACGACGCGAGTTATTCCGGTACCCAAGCCGGGTAAGGGATCGGACGTGAGCGGGTTCCGACCGGTCGCCGTGCTGTCGGCGTTTGCCAAGATATTTGAAGCGGCACTGCATAAGTGTATTTACTCACAGGTGCGTGCGAGATTGACGGACGATCAGCACGGCTTTCGACCGGGTCGAGGTACGGACAGTAACCTCCTGTCGTTCGTATCGTACGTGGCCCCGGCCGTGGACGCCGGACTGCAGGTGGACGCTGCGTACTTTGACTTTCGGAAGGCCTTTGATACCGTTGATAACGACCTATTGCTTAGGAAGTTCGCTGCCATAGGTTTTACACCACGCCTGCTTGAATTCTTCGCGAGTTACCTTGGTGATCGCCGACAGTACGTCGAATATGCGGGATACCAGTCCAGACCGTACAATACTTGGTCGGGTGTAAGTCAGGGTAGCAATCTCGGTCCACTGGCGTTCATCATCATGATCAATGATCTCCCCGAGGTAGTTAAAGAAGCCAGGTGTTCACTCTTCGCTGACGATTTAAAGTTATTGCGAAGGGTGCAGAACACATCTGATTGTACGAGTCTACAGCGGGACATTGACAGTGTGGTTCGATGGAGCGAGATAAATAAATTATATTTCAATGTTGAAAAGTGCTGCGTGATGACTTATAGTCGGAGGCGGGCACCACTGGAGTACCGGTACACCATCGGGGGCGCAGGGATGCCGCGAGTGACTCGCGTACGCGACTTGGGTCTCGAGATGGTGCCCGATTTATCTTATCGTACCCATATTAATAATATTTGTTTGAAATCCTTCCGCAATTTAGGCTTTTTATTGAGACAGGCATCAAAATGTTATAATACAAAAATTATTAGGGTATTGTACAATGCGCTGGTACGGAGTCAGTTGGAGCATAATGCTATCATTTGGAACCCCCATGAAGGTAAGTACACACAAATGATAGAAAAGATACAAAATAAAATGACGCGCTTTCTTTATTTAAAAGAGTACGGAGTATACCCGGGCTATCCACATGTGTACCCGAGTCAGTTCGTGTTAGGTATGGTAGGGTACTGCCGGCTGTCGGTCAGGAGAGACGTGGCGCTGGTCAAGTACGTATGTCGTGTGCTGCGTGGAGACCTGCACCACCCGGAGGTGCTGGCGGCGCTGCAGCTGCGGGTTCCCGACAATTACGTGAGCCTCCGACGGCGTCCCGCTATGCTCAGCCTTCCGTCATCAAAAACCAATTTGCTAAATGCATCTCCAATGTTACGTGCTATAAGATTAATAAATGAAATTTCAAACAATGGTATAGACATATTTGCATGGAACCTGCCGAAATTAATGGAATTGGTACAGAATTTTTTAGAAAAAAAATAACTTAATGTAATTTTGTTTTGTGTTATTTATAAATAAGGAGCTTTATAATATGTAGGTGTCATATTTATTATGTAATATCGTATGCGTTTGTATTTTTATGTTATGTTGTTTGTCTGCTTGTAACGTCATCTTGGTATTTGCTGTAACGGCGTTATAATTGTGTTTAAAATAAATAAATAAAATAAATATATATATATATATATATATATATATATATATATATATATATATATATATATATATATATATATATATATATATATATCAGAATAGAGATCAGAGAATCGTCAATTCTAGATTAGAATATGCTCATAGATCGTACCATTAAAAAAAACATAAAATGCCGTTTTGTTAAATGTTTCAGGCTTGCGATTGAAATTTGTAAAAAAACGATGGCGAATGTAGATATCTGATTTAAAATTGATCATCAATAGACCGGTTGCAGCTGCAAATATTAAATCTAAGTTAAACTTGCGAAGCTGCTCTCAGCATCAGCTGTGGCGTCGAACATATACATGTAAGAAAAATATCAATGTTTTATACTCACATTTAATACGAGACAAGACTAACAGCTAAGCAAAACTGTAGACGGTTTTATTATTATAATTAAATAAGATTAACTCTGTTATGTGTGTTATAAAAGTTATATTATTTTTATTACACAATATTGTTCCACATATTCATTAACATGTAATACGATGTTCAGTTATTGCGGTCGCTGATTATAATAATATACTAATGCTGAATGACTTTCTCGTTACCTCCCTCGGATGGTGACGCGGACTATTAATTTAACAGAACTTGTAAAGTACTGCAGCTGTTGTATCTCTATGGCTTGTGATCGTTTAGTTTTTAATAACTTTTGCTGTTTAATTTTCCTGTAATGTGTTTGTTGATGTTGATTGAGGAATTTGATACTCGGTCTTACGCATTCGTCGAATCGCATCGAATTTTGTCTTTATTTATTGATGTACAAGAAAAAGATATATAAAAAAGAAATCTTAAACAGAGTGAGTAGAGTGCGAGAGGCAAGGGATCTGGGTCTCAGCGTTCATTGAGCTCTGTGTTCCCTGCAGTGGACGCGTAGAGGCTGATGATGATTTGAATACTGTCAAAAATTATACCCTGTACTTTCGTTAGTTTTCATATTCCGTGTTGTAAACTGTATCCCCGAAATTTCGAGTCTGAGTAGTAGATTAATAGACCTACCTTCTTTATAACAGTGATAGACAAACAGTTGCCAGCCATTCACATATTATGCATGTGAGACTGAGTTTATTTGAATCAGATCCGTAATACGACAATACAAAAATAAATACAAAGGTAAACTCCATATATAAATACGTACCAAGATTTTATGTCTAGAATTTATTCTAAAAAAACTTTCTTCTACTCTGAACAATAATGAATTCTGTGTAATACGCATCGTGTACGCAACCTCACACTAAACAACATAGTAATTATATGTTTTTCTATAATTTGTAAAGAATTTAGTGTAATTTTGACAGTAACCAACCGTAACGATGCATTGGTGAAGAACATTTTCGATTACACAACGCAGTATTAGCTCGTCAATTGTTCTGCATAAAAACCCGACTGCGCCCTGCTCCTCGCCGTAACGTTGGCAACCAGTCGTATCACCTTCGATCAATATTGATATTTATTTAATACACATCAATAAACTTGAAATATGCGTATAATTAATTAGTTTGGAATGTGGTAGTGAAGCTGGTTTTAACTTTAACGTACACTGCTTGGGTTCATTATTGTTTAGTGTGTGTACACTATTACCAATCACTGTGTTGTGTTCTAGCGTCACTCCGCAATTTCAACTGCGTTCAATCCATTCCCGCGGGAGAACATAGATCAATTTTAGCCTATTATCGATAGAGATGCTTGTTTTAGGGTTTCATACCTCAAAATATATAAAAGGAACCCTAAAGGTATAATAAGATCACTCCGTCTGTCCGTCTGTTCGTCTGTATGTCCGTGTGTCGCCAACAATTTTCTTAGAATCGGGTGGACCTAACAGGTTAAAATTTATGCCTGATAGTATAAAAATTAAGGTCGTAAATCAGCACGATACAAAGCTATGTTCAAATTTAGATTTTCGCGAAAAGGTGTTCGTACCAACATTTTCCTTAATTATTTTCCATAATTTTCCCTTTACTTGTGGTAAAAGACCTTGCTTCTAAACGAAATTATGGGTTTGCTTCGAAAACCTACATGGTAGTTTCCTTTAACCTAGATTCACGAAATTTGGTAAAAAACAAGGTATTACGTCAAATAAGGACACGATTCCAAAAAATTATAAACTTTAAATTTAAAACGTGTCCCTGCACACACACAGCTAACGTCATTAGATAGTCCTCTGAGTTGTGTTTTTGTCCATGTTATAGGTATATATGGGAAGGAACCCCTCGGGCACGAGTCGCTTCACCGCTTACTTTAGGTTCTGGCAACACTATCGGTTCAATAAGCCAAGAGTATTACAACATCCTAATACCATGTTAACAGCCTCCAATAGTCTGTTGTAATTATCATTGTGCGTTCAGAATTTGCAAATATTTTAAGAAAACCGGATTCCAACAGTGAGTAAGGTTTACACAACAATAACTGGCGTCGTTTGTCTCATGCAACGGCGAATAGCGATACGGCGCAGGCGCAGGCGCGGTGTCGCAACTGCTCCCGGCTTCTGAATCAGCTGACCGTACCCTACTTGTCTTACAAGTCTCACAACCAGTGTTCAGTTTTACTGATCCAGTTTGGCTCACTCGATCCTGATAATACGTGACTAACGCTTCCTAGAGTCGATGCGGACCAAAATATCCAGGTGTCTCAAAGTATTCCAACCATACCGCCTCCTTCGAATAAGGAAACGCCAAATGCTCACGTGACTAGTAAAAGCCTCCTGGAATACAGCCCTAGCCTAAGAAGACTTCCTCAAAACACAAAAGGTTTTGTGGTCGGTTTTTACAGCAAGCGAATGTAATAATTAGCTGCCGGTTAAAACTTTAGGAGTTTATATATACTAGTCGGATTTGAATGATTCGTTCAGTTTTAGATAGTTCATTTATCGAGGAAATAATAGGCTACATATCATCCCGCTAATTAGCCGTTGTAAATCTTAATTAACACAAGCGAAGCTGCGGCCAACAGTTAGTTCAAATATATACTTGTTGGTTGCTAACCGCGTTCAAAGTTTTATTGAGGTCCCGATATTTCGGCAATGTCTCAGTCGTCATGATCAAGTGAAGTCTTCCCTTGTTTCCGTTTATCGAAGTTTTTCTAAAACTTTCATTGATTGGGAGTCGTAATGAGTGCAGTGACTCTGTGAGGTCATTATATAATTTATTCCGATTGTTATTATGATTCCCGGTAGGGACGTGCGCGGACCGGCGGGTATAAAGGAGCGCCGAGTGTGCCGGGGTTAATATGCGCGGGCCGTCGGCGCCGGCGCATCCATAATACGAGGCGAATGGTCACCACCCGCTCCGCCCTCCGGTGAAGGTCTGATGGTGGCTCCGGGCTGTAGCTGGTGATATTATAACTGTTGTAGGAACCAATTGGTGGTATTTTATTTGCATACTTCCTGATATCATCCACAAAGTTTTACCCTAAAAAAGTTTCAACCTTTATCACGTTTATTTATATGTAACAACTGGACGCCTCAGGCAGTTACATTATTATACTATATTTTAGAGAATAATATTCCAAAAACCCCGGGAAATGACAGTCAGAGAGGAAATCCTAAATAATAATTAATTCGATTCTATAGATAATAAAACATTTCCGGGTCGGGTCGGGAGAGTCTACGATCTCCGTGCAGTAGCCGGACCGTGTTGAATGCGAGTGACAAGGGATCGGTCGTCTTGGCATTCATTGAGGAAGGCTCATGTTTAACGTGAGGCGGATAAAGGCTGATGATGATGATGATGATGATAGCAATCCTAGTAGACAAAATAATAAAGCAATAATAATTCGTAACAAATTAAAGTTACTAAATTATCATAAGAAATTGACACTTTTTGCGGTCAGGCTTTATTGGGAACTTGGATGCCAACTGCCGCGGGAGCAGCTCACTCGTCGTTCATCTTAACTAAATAAATAAAAAGTTCAAGGCGGCGGAGAAACCTGCTGAATCCGTTACTTCTGACCTTAACTGACACATTGCTTTAGCTTTTATATTGCACCTACGTATTTCATTTTTTTTATTTTTATTCTGCCGTTAATTTTAACTATGTATATGATTTACAAAATAAGTAACATTTATATTGGAAACTAATAACCAAGACATTTATACGAAATAGCCTATTGAAAGGACCCACACTCCTGCAAGCAGTTAATTTAGTTTAGATTACTAATAGTCAATCACAAACACAGTTTGTTGTAAAGTGTCAACCCTGTGGTACAAAAGGGCCCATTGTTATAGGCCATGCGTCGTTGCATCACGACGCAAAGGATGCCGTCACTGTATGACGCGTGACGTCACGACCGCCATCATTCATCGGCGTTACGCTCCTCACACTGGCTACATGACATTATTGACATGACTCTATCTATACCCAAAGACCGTTGGACCGAATTACGGTGCACTAAATTCATTATAGTTAGCTCAGTAGCAAAGGAGCCTATCGCAACCATACTCTCGATCTGACAACTGACACACACAAAAAAAAGATTAGTATCGACCTACTTCTCTTCTTCTTCTCGAAACTAAGCGAGGAGGGTTATTGGGCCATTACTTAACGATGCGCTGGCCCATTGCGGGTTGGTGAACTTCACACACCTTCAGAGACTTTCAATATATTCAAATTTCCTCACAATGTCCAACGGTGAGCGAGCGATGGTCTCCTGTTAAGGGTGCACTTAGAAATGAAGAAAACCCAATTTTAATCTACTTTTTACTTTAATTTTTATTTCTTGGCACATAGTTCAGGATCGAACCCGGATGCTCTTGACCATCGTGGCTCATTAGCTCTACTTGGCTGTAAAAGCGACTCGAATGCCGTGACAACAAATATGATTTAATTTAATAATCATTAAATTAATAATTATAAATTTAATAATCAATGGCGCGGTCATTTAATAATCTTATTCAATCTTCCAATAACGAAAGGTCTATATATTATATATATAGATGTTAGTTTTTTGTGAATTTTGTTAAAAATTGTGATGCCGGGTGTCCCGTGACGCGTTTATTAACACATCAATAATGATGTTAAAATAAACATTTCTCACACTAAGAACCTGGTGATGATGACGTCACATTTCCAAAAAAAACCCACGAGGTGCAGGACCTCTTTATACCTAAAAAACCAAGTGATTATTTTCCGCCCCGAGTCCGCATAATTTATTCTAAAAGTATTTTTCAATAAGGCCCTGATATCGACACGACCCGGCCTGACTCATCTCCGTTTTTCTAATGAAGGTCAGTTATTCGTGTATAATAAGTTGCGGTTTTTATGTTGAGCATATTTGTGTGTGTGTCTAAATTGTGTGAGCGGACCTTTTGTGTGCTGCATGATGTTATGGTTTTAGCCGTGCATTCGTTCATATTTTTCGCAATATGTCAACATAAATGAAACATACACAAATGAAAAAAATGTTAATTTATTTTTGTAAAATTTATTTTTTGTCTTTGTAATCAAAAAAATGTATTTTTCTAAAGTCCCTAAAGTTTAGATACAAGAATATCAAACTGTTAACGCACATCCCTACGACGACATATCGGTGGATTCGTATCAAGTCATGCGCTGCCTTCCCATTGGTCGCCGATGACGTGATATTTTTTAACTGGCGAAACAACGGTTAACAACGAACTTAACTGCAATTCTTTGTTCTGGTTAGACGCACGCGGCTTAACTAAAAGTTGTAATTTTTAACGCAAGATATTGTAGAAGTTAATATACGCAAATATCAAGCTGTATTTTGTTTGCATTTCTTCTTCACTCCTCAAATAGTATATTCTAAATACGCAGCCAAACCAGCGCATACGCATAGTCTTCAACATAGTTCTTTTTGGTCCATCGAACCTGGATTGGATATACATTTGAGAGACGCAATTTGGTGAAGAAGATTCACATACAGTGCATCATCGGTAAGACGTGCCAGCCAAAATACCCAAACCTTTCCACTTTCACCTTTATTGATACTGCCATTTTCTCAATTCCAGTGCTTTCAATCGTGGCGACTAGCTTGCTTGAATATTGATATAGCTTGTGGCTATAGCTTACAGTGTACGCTTCATATTTAAACCGTAAGTACTTACAGCTTTTCACTTCAGTGCAATGTCTAGTTCTGAGCAAAAGGTAGAAGCAATGTTAAAAGATTTACGAAAGAAACGAGGGTTAATAAAGTGTAGGTTAACAAACTTTAAAAAGTATGTCTCCTCGTTTGATAATGTCGAATTAACTGTTCATCAGCGAGCAGAGTTAAAATTACGTATACAGGGTGCTCAAAGTTTAATGAACGATTTCAATCAAGTACAAAGTAAAATCGAAGATCTCGTGCCGGAATCAGAATCCGACAAGTTGATCGAATCACGCGTTGAATTCGAAAAGGAATATTACATAGTTCTTGCTATGTTAGACTGCATGGTACATCCCGAAAACTCCGATGAGAGGTCGCTTAACAAGTCGCTCGAGTGCTCCTTAGGACATGAATCTAATCATAATCATATCGGTGAGTCCGTTAAACTACCTACTATATCTATTCCTACCTTTGACGGTTCAAATGAACAATGGGTTGAATTTCGCGACACATTCATGTCTCTTATACATAATTCGAAAACCATACCAGCGATTCAAAAATTTCATTATTTAAAAGCGAGTTTAATAGGCGACGCTAAAATGGTTATCGAAAATGTGGAGTTTTCGTCTAATAACTACCAAGTGGCATGGGAACTGTTGTTACACCGATTTAATAATATTCGATTAATAATACAAAGTCATATTAAAGCTATTTTTTCTATTCAACCTATAACTAAAGAGTCGCCTAATCAATTAAATAGACTTATTGATACGATTTTAAAAAATATCCGATCTCTTAAGATTTTGGGTGAGCCGACTGAGTATTGGGATACGCTTATTATTTATATTGTTGTGTCAAAGCTTGACCCCGCCTCAGAACGTGAGTGGGAACAGTATAAGAATACGTTGCATAAAGTAAATACAGATGCTAAAATACTTTTAAGCGATTTATTAGGTTTTCTCAAAGAAAAGGCAGACTTATTAACCACGCTTACAGGTAGCCACGCAAATAAAGTTATGTATAGCAACACAAATAAAAAATCATCTTATAATCAAAACACATCAAAAGTTCATTGCAATATAATATCAGAAAATACTAACACAAATAGTAAGTCGCAAAATAAAAGGTTACGTTCGCAGTATAATAAGCTATGTATAATGTGTAACAGTCAACATCCGTTATACTCGTGTAAAAAATTTCTTGATTTGTCTGCGCAAGATAAATTAAATTTTATAAAAGATAAAAAATTATGTATCAATTGTATGCGTTTTGGTCATTCTGCGGATTCTTGTCTTTTTGGTCCATGTCGAAAGTGCGATCAAAAACATAATAGTTTAATTTGTGACGCCTTTAAGTTAAAGAACAATATTGTAACGTTAGCTACGTATAACCACGGCCCAACTAAAAATGTACATCCCATTTCAGTCGACGATCAACCGATGCGCAGTTATCGATTGCCGTCACACAGTATGCACGCGCATGACAATAATTCATATAGCCAAGGCGAATATATTTGTCCAGATCAACTGGTCATGTTGTCTACTGCTATCGTAGAAGTATGCGGGGAAGCGGGTGAGTATTACAGCGCTCGCGCAGTTTTAGACAGCGGTAGCGAGCGTTCATTTATTACACGATCACTCTGTAATAAATTAAATATAAAAATCGTACAGTCCACTCAACATATTCACGGTGTAGGCAATACTATTACGCAATGTTCGCAATCATGTAACATTGAATTGAAGTCGCGCGATGGGAGGTTCACTGCCAATATTCAATGTTTAGTGTTGCCGCAAATTACTTCTAAGTTGCCTACAACTAATTTAAATTTTAAATATTTTAATATTCCTCATAATTTATCCTTGGCAGACCCCACTTTCTATGACAGTCAAAATATTGATTTGTTGTTGGGTTCGGATTTGTTTTGGGATTTATTGATTGATGGAAAAATTCGTCTTAAAAATGGTTGTTTCATTCAAAATACGAAATTAGGTTGGATAGTTTCTGGTGTATTATATAGTAGTCCGTATAAACAAAATAGTAAACACGTTCACTGTAATTTATCCTCACAATTAATAGATAATAATATGATTTCTCTCGATAAATTAGTTAGGAATTTCTGGGAGTTGGAAGAATTGCCTGCGACTTCCAGCAAAGGATATTCGAACGAAGAGTCTTTGTGTGAGGAACATTTTATAAAAACTACTCAAAGGCTTTCAAACGGTCGTTTTTGCGTTCGATTGCCATTAAATAAATCCCCTAAAACTTTAGGTGATTCACGCGCACAAGCTACACGGCGGTTTTACGCATTAGAGAAACGTTTTCAACAAAATTCGAATTATAAAACCATGTACAGTGATTTTATTCATGAATATATTAGTTTGGGTCACATGAGTCTTGTTGATACGTATGGTGATCCGCATTATTTTTTACCACACCATGGCGTATTTAGAGAACATGCTTCAACGACAAAGTTACGCGTAGTGTTTGATGCTAGTATGCAGTCTAGCACTGGTGTGTCGTTAAACGACCTGTTAATGATCGGACCTGCTATTCAGGGCGATTTGATTTCGATATTATTACGCTTTCGTGAGCAGAGATATGTCGCTTGTGCCGATATTGAAAAATTTTATCGTCAGGTGAACATAGCCGAAGATCAGCGTGACCTTCAGCTCATCTTGTGGCGGGATAATCCCTCAGAACAACTAAGAGTATACCAATTAAATACGGTAACGTATGGTACTGCGTCTGCGCCATATCTTAGTTGTAGGTGTTTAAAGGATTTAGCGCAAAATTGTGGGGATCCGATAATAGCTCACACTATAAATAACTGTTTTTATGTTGACGATTTAATTGTTACGTCTAATAGTATTATAGAATTAGAAAACATCTGTGAGGGCACTAGTAAAATTTTAAATGAAGCATGTATTAATCTGCGCAAATGGATTTTTAATTATGATCGCACGAGCCCTAATACAACCGATTGTGCCGAAACAAATATACAACATCTATCATTATTCGACAAAAATATACAAAATAAAACGTTAGGGGTCGGTTGGAATAATATAACAGATGATATTTATTATTTGTCTCAGGTTCAACAAAATAAAGACAATTATTGTAATGATATATTAACTAAACGTATTATATTGTCATCGGTGTCTCAGATATACGATCCGTTAGGTCTGCTGAGCCCAGTGATAACGATGGCTAAAATATTGTTACAAAAATGTTGGTTATTAAAATTAGAATGGGACGAACCGGTTCCCAATGATATATTACACATATGGAATAAATTTGTCGATGGATTATCTTCTTTAAATTGTTTTCGCTATCCGCGTTTTGTGATGTGTGTTGACCCTATTCGCATCGAGCTACATATTTTTACCGACGCGTCACAGGTTTCATACGGTACTTGTGCGTTTGTTCGGACGGTAAATGCATCAGCTGATGTAACGGTACGCCTGATATGTGCCAAGGGCAAGGTCGCGCCTACTAAACCCACAACTATACCGCGTTTAGAGTTGTGCGGTGCCTTATTAGGGGCGCGTTTATACAATAAATTAAATGGATCGCTACGGACGAATTTTGATAAAGTGGTGTTTTGGACTGATTCAACCATCGTTTTAGGCTGGTTAGGTATGCCTACTAATCTGTTAAAACCTTACGTTCAAAACAGGACGACAGAGATCCATGAGTTGACGAAGGAGCATCCATGGCGACACGTAGCAGGCAAAGATAATCCAGCGGATTTAGTTTCACGGGGCCTAAGCTTCAACACGCTAATGTCTTCGCCTTTATGGTGGAATGGCCCAACATTTTTACAGGATATAAATTTTGAACTTCCAGATTTAAAAGGGTCCAATTTAATATTAAATGATTTACCCGAAATTAAATTAAGTAATATTTGCTGTCACGCAGTAACTCAGATAAGTAATAATTTATTTATTTTTTCTCGGTTCTCGCAATACATGCGATTGAAAAGAGCCACTGCTTATGTTTTACGCTTTATTTATAACACGCGCAACAAGAAGAATAAGCGGATAGGTTCATTTTCTCGCGATGAACTGAACAGCGCAGAGTTGACGTTGGCAATGTTTAGTCAACAGGAGTCATTTATGGAGGTTTATGATTCAATCAAAACTAAGCAGCCTTTAAAGAGTAGTAGTCAACTTTCGAAATTAAATTTATTTATTGATTCGAATAATTTAATTCGAGTAGGTGGTCGTATTCAAAACTCGCCTAATTTTAATTTCGACAAAAAATTTCCTATACTTATTTCCGCTAAACATATTTTTTCTGTTTTGCTTTTCCGGTCTGAACACCAGCGTTTGCTTCATGCGGGACCCCAGCTACTTTTATTCTCGTTGAGGGAGATGTGGTGGCCCATCGGAGGCCGAAATCTCGCAAGGAAGGTGGTGCGTTCTTGCGTGCGGTGTACACGACTGCGACCAACGACGATTACTCCTATTATGGGAAACCTACCCCAAGAGCGTTTAGAACCGGGTTTTCCGTTCTTGCGTTGTGGCGTCGATTACGCTGGACCTGTGTTCACGTTGAACCGTAAGGGTAGGGGTGCTAAATTACAAAAATCATATATATGTCTCTTTATATGTCTCGTAACGCGCGCAGTTCATTTGGAGCTGGTGAGCGACCTTTCATCGGATGCATACCTTTTAGCTTTAAAGCGTTTTATATCACGACGTGGTAAACCATGTGACATTTTTTCCGACAATGGAAAAAACTTTGTGGGCTTGATGAATGAGTTCAAAAAATTTTTAGTTTCCTGTTCTGATGAAATAAGGGATTACGCAATTTCTCAAAATATACATTTTAAGATGATACCTTATTACGCTAGTCATTTCGGGGGATTATGGGAGGCTGGAGTGAAAAGCTGCAAGCATCACTTGCGACGCGTAGTAGGAAATGCACATCTAACATTCGAGGAATTCTCTACAGTATTGACTCAGATCGAGGCTGTTCTGAACTCCCGTCCATTGACTCCTCTGTCCACAGATCCTAACGATTTTCTTCCGCTTACCCCAGCTCATTTTTTGGTTGGCCGTCCACTGACTGCACCTGTGACAGCCGAGATACACGACGTTCCTGCTCCACGCCTCACACGATACCAGCGTGTGGAACAAATACGCCAGCATTTTTGGAACCGATGGTCTAAGGAGTACGTGTCTGAGCTTCAGATCAGGAGCAAGTGGCATCAACACAAGGGAGATCTCAAAGAGGGCATGCTTGTCCTGATCAAAGAAGATAATCTTCCTCCATTGAAATGGAGTTTAGGCCGTATCCAAAAGACATATCCAGGCAGGGATGGAATTTCAAGAGTTGCTGATATTCGTAAGGCAGATGGCGTAGTACGACGCGCCTTTTCCAAGATTTGCCCACTTCTTCCTGCTGATTGTTAAATTAAGGAGCTCTCTTGGAACCTGCTGCAGCTTCCAAGGCCGGGGAGTATGTTAACGCACATCCCTACGACGACATATCGGTGGATTCGTATCAAGTCATGCGCTGCCTTCCCATTGGTCGCCGATGACGTGATATTTTTTAACTGGCGAAACAACGGTTAACAACGAACTTAACTGCAATTCTTTGTTCTGGTTAGACGCACGCGGCTTAACTAAAAGTTGTAATTTTTAACGCAAGATATTGTAGAAGTTAATATACGCAAATATCAAGCTGTATTTTGTTTGCATTTCTTCTTCACTCCTCAAATAGTATATTCTAAATACGCAGCCAAACCAGCGTGTTACGTCTGATATTAAATTGGGGTCGCCAACGACACTTACCGATCTCCTAGGCAACACGTGGTCTGGCTCCGTCTGGGCAGATCAGCTATTCGGCAGGTGAAGCTCGCTATTCCAAATTATGTATCAACGCCACCATAGGGACACTAGTTCGGATCTCCAGCGTAAGGTGAAGGATGTTGATCCTTGATCGAGTTAAACGGTAGGCAGCACGATCTTTTGTATGCGCTCGCGGCGGCGGCGGACTCGTAAGTGTTTTGTCCCCCCGCGGCTTAACAGAGGGCGCGCAACACGGTGCGTTCGGATACAGTAATATATCGCTAGACGACCCATTAAATAATAAAAAGAAAAAATAACAATATACAATTGTAATTATCCAATTTGTGTTGTCTTTTATTTATTATACGAAAATACGTCTTTTATTTTATTTATTATATTTAATTATGTTGTTTCTTATTTAATACACGAAAATGCGAAAAACAATTATAATGATTCTAACTAGATATGTTCCGGTACGGAACATGCCGCTCACCTTAAAAGCACGTAGTGTCTTTTAAAAACAAAAAAAAACATGACAATGAAATTAAAACTAAACTTAATTAATATTAAAATTGTTTGCACTGTTGATCGACTATTGTAATGGAAGAGGACAAATTTTAACAACAGGACG
Organism: Lycaena phlaeas; assembly: GCA_905333005.2. NCBI lineage: Eukaryota > Metazoa > Arthropoda > Insecta > Lepidoptera > Lycaenidae > Lycaena > Lycaena phlaeas. The sequence goes on along the minus strand of HG995171.1, from coordinate 18,697,327 downwards.
TTTAAAAAACGTATAGCCCCTCTTCAGAGTTACGACTCGTACAACCTGGTCCTCGCCAGGATGAAGCGCGTGAACGCGTGCGAGCTTCCATTGGAGAGGCGGTAGATTGTCATCACGCACCACAACAACAGTACCCTCCCGAAGAGTGGAGCCACGGTCGTGAAACCATTTATTAGTTTGTTGGAGTTCGTGGAGATATTCTTTACTCCAACGTTTCCAAAAGTGTTGAAGCGACTGTTGAATCCAGCACCATCGAGTAAGGCGATTAGGATTTTCGTCTACCAAGGAAACATCAGGCACCGCTGTTATGGGTTCTCCTATTAGAAAGTGAGCTGGAGTCAATGGGAGAGGATCCGCAGCATCTGAGCTCAATACGCAAAGAGGTCGCGAATTTAAAACTGCTTCAATCTGACACGTAAGAGTGTGCATCTCATCGTACGTCTGAATTCGCGTACCTACCACGCGGTGAAGATGATGCTTAAAGCTCTTTACGGAAGCTTCAAATAATCCGCCGAAATGACTAGCATAAGGTGGTTGGAAATGCCACGTAAGGCCTTGAGTTAAAGTTTCTTTATTTAAAAGATTCTGAACCGGATCGCTACGTAAGAACGCGTATAAATCCTTTAAATAATTATTGCAACCGACAAAATTTCTTCCACAGTCCGAATAAATGTCCGTACAATAGCCACGCCGGGACGTGAAGCGTCGCAAGGCGGCTAAAAAGGCTTCGGTCGATAATTCGGATACGAGTTCGAGATGTACGGCCTTTACTGCCATACATACAAAAACTGCAACATAACACTTTATTACTTTAGCATTTCGAACCTTATTAGCACGAACGAAAAAAGGACCCGCAAAATCCACACTCGTCTTTTTAAAGACACGAGAAGGACGGAGTCTTGAATCGGGAAGCTGTCCCATACGCGGCTGCATAGGTACAGGACGCGCGCGGAAGCATCGTACGCAGCGATGTATGCGTTGGCGCACGATATCACGACTCGATAAAATCCAATATCGCTGTAAAAGTGAATTACGTACTAATTGAGATCCCGCATGAAGATTGATCAGGTGAGCGTCGTCAATTATAAGATCCGTTAAGGGATGTCGTTTAGGTAAAATCAATTGATGCTTAGAGTTGAAAGGCAGAAGAGATTTATGAATGCGTCCTCCCACGCGTAAATATCCGTCACTATCCAGAAATGGCGTAAGACGGCGCAAATTTAACGAAACTAATTTATTATTAGAAATATTTTTTATGTCCTCACTAAAAACGGAATGTTGCGTCAAAAGTATAAGACGGTTAAGTGAAAAATTATATTCAGGAACGGTGATGTAATTTGGAAACGATTGTTTAAGACGTTTATCTTTACATTTGTTATAAAAACGAAATATATAAGCAGTCACGCACACAAGTTTATTTAACGACGAATATCGTGTGATTAAACTATCCGTATCGCGAAAGGTATCCGTCGTAGCCACACACGAATATTTATCTAGATGTTCTTTAATGTTACGTTTTTCTTCGCTAGTACTTGCGATCGGTCTTTGTATAGGCCAAGAGTCTGAACCTTGTTGGAGCCATGCAGGGCCATGGTACCACAAGTCACTCTTAACCAATGCGCCAGGCAATAGGCCACGTGACGCTGCGTCTGCAGGGTTATCAGCCGACGGGACGTGGCGCCAGCAGCTTGCAGGTACGCGGGTCGTGATCTCACTAACGCGGTTAGAAACAAAGGTCTTCCATTCATGTGGAGAAGAACGTAGCCATGCCAATACGACTGAAGAGTCGGACCAGGCTTGAATATGGCGGATTTTATCTCCGTATATATGGTTTACCTTTTCAATTAATTTTGATAGCAAAAGCGCTGCCATCAATTCTAGGCGAGGTATAGTAAGACAAATACGTAGCGGTGCAACACGAGTTTTAGCCATTATTAAATATGTCTTACATTCGCCGTTTTTATTTTCATGGCGTATATAAACACAGGCAGCGTAACCGATTTGAGATGCGTCAGCAAAACCATGAATTTGAATAGATTCTAAGTCGTCAGTATTAAAAATATAACGAGGAAAAGAAATAGAAGATAAGAGCGGTAGCTCCTTAGTGTAACGTGTCCATGCGTTTAACACATCAACAGGCGGCGGGTCGTCCCAACCGATGTTCTCCAACCACAGCAACTGTATTAAATGTTTAGCAAAAAATGTCACCGGCGACAATAACCCGAGAGGGTCGTATATTTTCGCTATCTCTGATAATATAGCACGCTTTGTGTAATCGCGCGAAGACACATGAACATTGAAGTTGAAGGAGTCTGTTCGAGGGTTCCACTGCAACCCAAGAACCTTCACACCACTATCGCCCTCCATCTCGGCAAAATGAACACTCTCACCCCGCTCACCATGAAACGCTGATGGCTGGATCGCGGCGAGAATCGCGGGCGAGTTGCTATGCCATTTGCGTAGCTCGAACCCAGCTGTTGCGCAAATGCCGATTAATTCCTGCTGAAGAAGGAGAGCCTGGGCTTCCGTGTCAGCGCCCGAAATGACGTCATCAACGAATACATTATTTAATAAGACTGCTGCGGCCGATTTAAAATTCTCGGCTTCGTCGTGAGCCAGTTGTCGGATAGTACGAAGTGCGAGATAGGGAGAACAATTAACTCCAAATGTGACCGTACGAAGTCTATAGTCACGTAAAGGCTCCTCTGGTGACCTACGCCAGAGAATACGCTGAAAATCTCTATCACTTTCACGTAGTAATATATTACGAAACATTTGTTTTATATCTGAACAAAAAGCAATGCGATGCACACGAAATTTTAAAAGAACATCCACAATATCTAGGTGAAGCTTAGGTCCAGAGTACAGCACGTCATTTAATGAGTACCCACTGGTCGTACGACAGCCGGCATCAAAAACAACTCGGGTGCGCGTTGTCTGACTTGAAGGCTTAACTACACAGTGATGTGGGATATAGTAATGCGCTCCAACTGAGGGCTTATCATCTACGCGCTCCATATGATTGAGGTCAATGTACTCCTGGAGGCAAGCGTGATAGTCCATCTTTAGCTGGGGATTACGTTCTAATCTATATTCCAATTTATGAAAACGTGAAACTGCGATTTGTCTAGATTCGCCCAGTAGTGGGGCATTGACCTTGAAAGGCAAAGCGACAACATATCGCCCTGTGATGTCTCGAGTATGCGTTCTTCGAAAAAAGGATTCGCATAATTCCTCATCGGGAGTGTAACTCCGCTTATCGGATATTGACTCCAGCTCCCAAAATCTTTGAAGGTTGTCGTTGTCAAACGAGCTATAACAAACACGGAGTGGAGTCGTAATGTTGGTATTGAATGACAGTTTGCCTATCAGTAAATAGCCAAACACACTATTTATAGCAATCGGGGTGCCCGGTGGACCCGTAATAGTGTTATTCAATAGAATATGGGATAGTATATCCGCTCCTAATAACATTTCGACCGGTTGTGGTGTATGAAAGTCGGGATCGGCCAAGGAAAGTCCCTTCAAGTGCGGCCACTTAGTATATGGCAAAGACACGTTAGGCATTTTTGACATTAAATTAGGTAATATTAATGCCTCGACCGCAATGACGGGATGATGTTTGTCCTTGGGCGTGATCGAGCACGTAACCATACCCTTGGGCACCAATGGTTGAGTATCACCTATGCCCAACACAGGAATGTGAATATTAGTGCGCGGTAAACAGAGACGCTGTACGCATGCCTCGCTTATAAAGGAGGCCTGGCTTCCACTATCAACCATACACCGAACGGATGAAATTTTATTATTCCCTAAATATAAATCTACTAAGGCCGTTGATAATAACACTGTAACCATAGAATGCGATGAATGCATTTTTGTTGCACAATTAATAAGTAGACGATCGTCCTGAGCGTCCACCGTAGGAGGGAGCGAGACGGCGTTAGCGTTTGTAATCTCGCTTACAATCGCCGAAGACTGCGGCGAAATTAAATGAATAAGGCTATGATGCCTTTTATGACATGTATGACATACAAAATTCGATTTACAATTTTTTACATCGTGTCCAGTATTTAAACAATTGTAACAAATATTTTTGTTTTGAACAAAATTATACCTATCTTGCGTAGATAGATTTAAAAACTCGGTACATTTAGATATTAAATGCTGACCGGAGCATTTCAAGCAAGAACGTTCTCTAGCGCGTTTAACATAAGGCCCAGTTTGGTCTGTGATTGGCGCGACTCCCGCGTTGAATGAATTTCGAATAGCATTTGTTTTCCCGCCAATCTTCTTACGATGAATATTATCAATATTTTGTATATTTTTTAAAGGCTGCGTATATGAAACTATAGCGATTTCGTAAGCTGAAATTTCGCGTTCTAGAAATTCAATTAAGGTATTGACCTCGGGTATATCGGACGGTTTTGACAAAGAACGTTCATAATTCCTTCTCATACTAATCGGTATTTTACGCAATAATATGTTAAGTAACACGAAACTCCACTGCTCGATAGGAAAATCCATAACCTCAAGCGCCCTAATGTTTTCCTGATATACGTTTAACAAATTGCGTACACTTTGATGCGATCGCTCGGTACATATTTCAAGGTCAAGGATGCGATCTAAATGTTTCGATGCAATAATTCGTTTATTTTCATATCTTGACTTTAAAATATTTAATGCAATAATATAATTATCTCCTGCTATGGGGAGTGATTTAATTAAATTATATGGCTCGTTTTTAACCGAAAGTAGTAGATAACGTAATTTTTCCGTCTCCGAGTAGGCCCTGTTGCTATGGACTAGTGATACAAATAGATCAAAAAACGATTGCCAATCGGTAGGATCACCGTTAAACTCTGGCAAAGGCAAGACGGGTAGATTTCTTTTATGAGAAATATCGTCCTGATGAAGTGACCGGCGTCGGTTGAAATCGTCATCTTTGAGACTATTTGCGTATGAAATAATGGCATAATATATATCGTTAAAGTCGTTACGTATTTTAATATGCTCGTCCTTATCAAATACCTTACGTTTAATAAGGGTTTTTTCAATTTTAGTTTGAACTTTAATAAATTTTCTTTGATGTGAAACTAAATCACTAGCTCGCGAACGAAATTGTTGATCATTTGTGGTTGCAAGCTGTAAAATACGTTTAAGCTCGTCAAGAATCAAATCTCTTTCGAAAATATCCTGCTCACATAATAATTCTGTATCGTGTTCGTCCGGCATTTTGCGTTACAAAGATGGCGGCGAAACAAATACGAAAAGAAATGCGTTTATTGAAAAAATGAGTACGTAGTACTGCAATTAAATAAGACAACACAAGCTGGATAATAATCCCGGTTCGAAGGATCAAAAAATGTTACGTCTGATATTAAATTGGGGTCGCCAACGACACTTACCGATCTCCTAGGCAACACGTGGTCTGGCTCCGTCTGGGCAGATCAGCTATTCGGCAGGTGAAGCTCGCTATTCCAAATTATGTATCAACGCCACCATAGGGACACTAGTTCGGATCTCCAGCGTAAGGTGAAGGATGTTGATCCTTGATCGAGTTAAACGGTAGGCAGCACGATCTTTTGTATGCGCTCGCGGCGGCGGCGGACTCGTAAGTGTTTTGTCCCCCCGCGGCTTAACAGAGGGCGCGCAACACGGTGCGTTCGGATACAGTAATATATCGCTAGACGACCCATTAAATAATAAAAAGAAAAAATAACAATATACAATTGTAATTATCCAATTTGTGTTGTCTTTTATTTATTATACGAAAATACGTCTTTTATTTTATTTATTATATTTAATTATGTTGTTTCTTATTTAATACACGAAAATGCGAAAAACAATTATAATGATTCTAACTAGATTTGTTCCGGTACGGAACACAGCGCATACAGCGCAACCTATATTATTATGTTTTTATGAAAGCAGCATTATTGTTTAGTACCTACATCTTATATTATAAATACATTTATTATAAATACTGTCTATTCTGTCGTAACTTAGGTAATCTAAACTACTTTAGGCACTACTAGAGGATATCTTATTTATTTTTCTGACGGAAGTAACTCACAGTAATATAATAATATGTTAGAATATTAACTTGTATTGGTCGCATCACAATATACTGAACGCTTCTCAGCATAATATATACCGACTACTGGCAAAGATCGTAATAATTTAGGATTATATATTTTCTAATTCTTATGAAGTTTCACTTCATTCGCGAGTTACACACGCAAACATTTTTTATTAACACTCTAGTTTGATAAAATTAAGTACCAAAAACTGTGTGAGGAATTACTTTAAACCTTTGAACAGCGCTACAATTATCTCGCGAAAATATTTTCAAGTTTGGAATCGTAGAAGAAATCATATTTTAAACTGACCAGTTCCTTTTGAGTTGAACTAATTATATTATAACTTATACCTTTAAAATACCTCTAGACTATGATATTGATATATTGCGAGTGACAAAAGTCGGTCGTCTTGGCGTTCATTGAGGGAGGCCTACAATCAGCAGTGGTCTGTACACTAAAATGTTGATGTGTGCAATCTAAAGAGTTTGACTTGTAAGATTGATACTCTATCCACCGAGCGTGCACATGCGCGCATGCGTGCTCGTATATGCGCCATATCGTCATCATCAACACGCGTAAAATACTAATCGTGCCTCGTAAGTGTGTCATAAACCATCGTGAAAGTAACGCGCATAACACGACACATTATCTAGATATTCTCGAACATCATAAAACTCTAATGATGCACTTCTTGGAAAGAATGTACCGCCGCCTTCGCATGTTGGAATAGCTCTTTCTACTGTGTCGACTACATGGGGATAATACTATTAGACCAGGCAATAGATGCACGGCATAGTGTGAGGGTTGTGTCTATGGTTGCTGTACTTTGAGGTTTCTCCGTCTTCGAGAGACAAGGACTAATAAGCATCATTGCCGCTTTTGAGTTGTAACTCATGATAATAATAATAATATGTTGGGACTACTTACACACGGTCATCTGATCTCCAACTGCGCAGAGCGTGTATTATGGCAACCAGACAACTGATACACTACATACTTTATATTTCTTAATATGTACATATAATATAATAATATAGATAAGCACCCACAAAACAGAACAAATATTCGTGCTGTGGGAATTGAACCCAAGACTTTTTGGTTTAGCAGTCACTAACCACTAGACCAATAGGCCAGTCAGATGTTATGACATTTTAATAAAATTTAATTTCACCGTTATTTTGACTCACTAAAACATATTCTAAACTTTTAAAAGTGTTGTCTTCAAAAATGAGTACATCTTTTTCCTTAAAAATTCCGGGAACAAAAAGTGTTCAGGTATTTTAGTAGTAAGATAAACATTGATAAAAACAACCAATAAAGTCGGTTCAGTTTCTTTATAAACTTAAGAATAATGTGTGTTGGTAGTTTAAATAAATAACGTAAAAACATACAAACCAAGCGACAAAGGTTGCTCTAATACAGGTAAATTTGCGTACTTTTGCTTTCGACACACGCTACAATTTGAACACATAGAAAATTGCCGTGATCTCTCGCATTTGCTGTAGACATTTATGGGTATACCGCTCGGTGTGTGCTCCTTGTGACTCCTTGACACTATAGCGAACTACATTCACTAGATAAGACTACTACATATGTACATTAGTTTAGTTCTAAAAAGCCGACTAGCTGAAATAAACAGCGTCATATGAGCGACCATAAAGGTCAACCAGCTCACCAAATTTGTTAACCATTACTATTGGCTATTGGCCCCATTTTAATATTTTGAAAGGGGGTTTTCACCAACTATTATTTTTAACCCACTGTCTCTTGAGATGATGTGGCAAGACGAGAATTTGCGGAGTTTCACCATCTCTGATATTATTTACACTATGCGCTTTTATTGCTTAAGACGAGGACCCAAATATATCTTCCTCGCTTGCCTTGCCCATTCCACATAGCACGATGTCAAAGTCAAAATATTTTTTTTTCATTTAAAATAGTACAATCAAAATATCTTTTTGAACGTCAATTGACGATCCCAAAGCAAGCCCACTGAGAAGAACCGGCGAAACAAACTCAGTGGAACTAATGTTTTCGCTAAGGTGATCCAGTTGCCTGCAGACCCACAAACAGCGGCTAAAGGCGCTTGCAGTTGGTTTAGGGGAGTAGTGCGAGTCCTTGCCCGATCTAGATCACGCGAAAGCATTAACACGCGTCATTAAAAAAGGACTAGACCTAAAAGTTGTTTCATTATAACATGTTAATCTGATATCGCAGAATCCGCAGGCATCTAGACTCTAGAGAGATGTATCTGCGGCGCCCACCGTGCATGTCATCGGACAGGTCACTTTCGACGTTGTTTGCGCAAGCGCATCAACGCGCCGCGCCGGGCGACTGCCGCCGCAGTATGAGCGATGTTATTTACGCAACCCGCTTTCCTCTTCGATTTCCTTACAGATACGATAATATTGTTCCGAGGAAACATCATACAAATCATTTTTTTAGGCGGTCTCCTCTCCCACCCGCTCATTACTGCCTCGCAAGAAGAGACCATCGCCGTCCATGGGTAACCTGGACCCCTTACCATCAGGTGGCACGTCGGCCAATTTGCCTTTCAACTAACTTAAAAAAATACAGGTTGATAATGATTATATATATATAAGTTTAGAGTTGAACTATCATTGTATGTAAGCTCTGGAATCTGTATTCACCAAATCTTTATATGAGAAACTGTGGCAAATGCCAATTTTCGTCCTTGTATCAAGACCCTTTTAGACCATACGAGAGATCAATTATCTGTGAATTGGTAAAAGAAGACGACAAGAGAATCACCAATAATATCAAGCGCTGGACACTGTACTTTACTAGCTTACAAATAGATTAGAATATTACAAGTTTAAGTAATATACGGCCAATTAATATGCACGTAAGCTTGTTTATTGTTCCAATGAGTATAATTTATACTTTAATTATAGTTTCACTTTTAATCTTCGAGCACGCGCGTTACAACGTGATGAGATAAAGGAATATTATGTTCACGAACGCGCGGTGGCTGGTGGCTGGTGGCCGGTGGCTGGTGGAGGTAGCTGCTGGCCTCACAGATAAAAAAACTCATCAAACTTTCACCGTACTTAAGTATGCAAGGGCCGATCCAATCGCTCTTATAGCAAATGTGTATGTTATAATTTGATGTTACTTTAAATATTTATACTCAGTTGTTATATAAAGTTATGTATGTTTTATATTCTTTTATTAATCTTAGGGCCTGTTTCACAATCTCCCGTTAAGTTCCCTATAGGCTATAGGGAACTTAACGGGAGATTGTGAAACAGGCCCTTAACATGAAATATTAATTATAAAGATACTCTTTTCATTTGTATTAAAGTTTAATGCAAATATATATGATTGATGGTATTTGAACATTCCGTCAATGAGAAGGCGGGGAATGTTGTGCACATTTATATAAGCTGCACAAATAGAGAGAGACGAATCTCTTCCTATAGATTGTTCTCAATACGCAATAATGAGATAGAAAGTGTTGCCACCTATTAATGACTTCCAGCGCCGCTAACAATACCCGCGTGAGAACGGTATTGGCTTTTTATTGCCATTCGTTTAACTCTGTTGATAAACTCACTTTAAAGGTGACACTTTACACTTACATTATTCAAGTGAGGTTAAATTATTGAATTGACCGAAGAGCCACTTCATTAGCGCTCAGCAACGGTCATCGACATAACAGCAACACGCTTACGGTAGGGGTCGTTATACCCCTTCGAAGAAGGCAGGCTTCGGGCGGTCGCTCTTAAGCTTCTAATTATTTTGGATAATGATCTATTAACTAATAGGCGACGACATAAATACAAGTCTAGTGAGGTCATACCTGCCCCCTGCGATCCCTTTTCTGTGAGCCAAATTGTCATTCAAAAAGCTTCTACGACAAAAAAATTATCTCATCAACCTATAACTCTTTGCGTGGGCTTAAGATACTCTTTAACCTTACAGTTAGAAATTGGTCCTTAAATTCCGAGAAACTTGATTACTTTTCACAACGCGGCTATCAAAAACAGCTAAATGTGCTTAGAAATTTCTAAAAAAAGGAAAATTGAGACGTCACGGCGGACAATCGTAAGACATGAACATCATAAAACTTCTCCAGCTTCGTGTGTATTCCAGAATATAGAGCAGTTTAATGACTGCTGCTAAAACGTTAACTTTGACAGACTGCAACACAAGAATTATTTGCCTGAGACAACATTCGTCTGACCCCAACAAAAATACATCAAGTTGACCACCTAGCAGCTGACTCGTCGACTATACCGATATAAGAGTGGGTAAGAATATACTAGAAAAGAGTTAGTAAATTGTGTTTCAGTCATAAGTTAATTTTAAATTTGCTAGGACTTCAGTTACTCCTTGTTTCGGTGTGATATTAAAACGTACATCTGATAACATAACAATTTGTTCAACAGGTTAATTATTTTAGTTAATAAACTTTCACAGTAATTAACACCAAGCAGAGAAGAGAAACCAAAAGCGAATCAAGCTATCGATAAATACATCAGGTGGTAATCTTGTTAGAAATTCACCACAAACGAATTTGTAGCCGGACCACCAAGTGAAATTGATGAGGTCTATCTGACCTCAGACCTCGGCGACACCAAAACGTCTGCGTGACTCACCGCCGGGTGAATTATTGTTTTCGGACGCACATTATATACGTGTAACCGTGTTTTCATATAGCTTCCATCAAAAGACATTGTAATTAGAGAAAGCCTTGCTTAGTAAATAAATTTTATCTAAAGCATTTGAATAAATTTGAGAATTTTCTTTAAGATTACTCGCCAGTGATCATCATCATCATCAGTATTAGCCTTTATCCGTCCACTGGTGAAGACAGCATTTCATCAATGAACGCCAAGACGATCGAGCCCTATCACTTTCAAAACATTATTAGGTACTTAAATAAAATCATATTTCTTTATACAGTTTTATCAAACACATAATTTTTTTTGTCTCTCAAAATAATTTTTTTTTTATCGCATAACAATATTTATAGGATGTCTGAATTGGGTTCTAGGTTCTAGGATATTGGACGTTAAATTATTACACGCAGCTGCTTCGAGCGATTTTGTTACTCAATTGAACAAACTGTAGCCGAGTCACAAAAGTTGTGAGCGGTTACCGTCGCTCAAACAAATTCACTTTGCACTTGCTTCAGCTTACTCTGAATAAATACTCTTTATTAAGGTAGGCCCGGAAGTACTGCTCGTAACAGTGCCAGGAAATCCGCTGCCTGCTCTTTAACTAAGCCCACAGATAGCACATACACTGCTGTCTGTATGTAGACATATTAGCTATACAAATGAGTCTCTCAAAACACTCAGTCGCGGTAGTATTAGAGAGCTAGTTAGTAGTTTCACTAGCTCCCAAATTTCCAAAACATAGAAATTGAGCGTACTTAGAAAGTGGTTTTTCTCGTTTCTGTTATCAACAACAATATAATAAACATACATTTTGAGTTTGTAGTTGCGTATTGTTTGACTGCGGCCTCAATCTGCAAACTCGGGTTCCAAACAAATACGATTAGCAAATATTAGGAGTTGGCTAACATAGATTAACAACCAGCTGCCGTATGAAGAATATTTGGAGACGCGACTACTGTCGTGGTCATCATGAGACGGTAGACGGAGTTAGTCAGTTGATATTATGTTCCTTTTTCCAAATACTAGTACTAGGTAATACTAGCTTTATATAAGCCTCTTTTAACCAACGCTAAATGGTTAACCTTCGTACAAATGGTAGCAATTTCATAAACCAGTATTGCAATAAAAGGTATTTTGGAAGAAAGTGTCACCTACTTAATTTATAGTGAAAATAGAGTAAAAGTAAAAAAGTGCATTATACTCGTAGATACATTATTTAATATTCATACATGTACAACATGTAAATATATGCGAGAGATAAAAACAAAATTCGTTTAAAGCGTTTTTAGGGCGGATTTATTAATTATATTAAAATAAATGTGATATATAAGTTAAATTTTCATAGCATAGCATGTCGGTGACGTGAACCTATGAGATTGTCCCCTACCAGAAAGTGCCCAACGCGACGTGATTCGTAATTTGATTGAGAGAGCAGAGACTGGTGGGGCTCCGGTTTACGGACGAGCAAACCACAGCGCCAGGGACAGGAAGGACAGGACCCTGATATTGTGCGTGCTCTGGTATATTAGGTATCGATTTAACTTATTTCACTTGTCACTTTTTTTAAGTGAAAACATCTATTTCTGCTTTAGCTTTTATTATATTATTTAGCTTTGTAGGTTCGCATAACCGACATGATAATATTCTAAGATATCAGTTTTCATTTCCGTCGGCAGTCCTTATGACTGGTATTATTTTAAATTATTTATAATCATATCAACCTGTTCTATAAAAAAATCATATTTTAATAAAACAACTCGTGATTTGAAGATCTTGCGCTTCACCATGGTCTCGCATATGGTCGAGGCTCTAAAGACCAAGACTCATGGACAGCACCACTGTCGCTCATCATTACTCCAATGTGATACTCATCAAGTCATCAATATTCTACCTTGACGATGTGATGACGACATAATTTCAATGGTAGAATGTAAATCTCATAAATGGCTCCATTTTCTTATTCATGAAGACACGCTCGTACGCTCGTGTAGGCCGTCGGGAAGCAAACATTACTTATATGGACTATTCTCTTAATTGGATCAGTCTTAGAATTCTTTATTCAAATTCGATCGATATAACGTTATGGTAAGATGGCCGTCTTTGATACGCTTGGTATTTGTAATTTAATCTTAAAAACTTACAGTTCACTTTTTACTTCTTCTTTTATTAAAAACAGTTTACTTTTATTATTACAAAAGGAGTATACGTCGAGTGTGCCGCTCCCCTCTACCGCTATCAGTCGTCTCAGCGAATAATGCATGTTTTTTTTTTTTAATTACATATAATTGGAGAGCAAACGAACAGTCGAACCCACAGATGCCCACAAACATCCGCACAACCAGACGTTAAGTCTCTACTTAATACTTAACCTAGTAAACTTAACTCTAGTTAAGTTAAGATGCGTTGCTCTCCTTTACCCAATGGGCCACCGGAAACTAAAAAATCGCACATATTCGTATGTGTACAATACTATTAGTATGGCACAGACGTAAGGGTACATTTCGATCTTCTATATAATCACGGGTCTGAGTAAACTATGACCGCGCACCGGTCAGAGCGCCCGAGTATATTGGTTAGTTCACATAAAAACATGGACATATTTAGATATGAGCTACCTCCCAATATTTTTATTTAAAATCGTGACATAAGAGGCAAATACAAGGTCGGCGTTTTTATACGTAAGCGGATGCTTTATCAAATCTTTATTAATAATATTTTATTAACTATATTAACTATTTCTATGTTTGATTTATATGTGTTGAATAAATTATGACACGAGTTTAAGGTGCTACTTTTAATATTTTTAACCATCAAATGAAATATTAAGAATTATATTACTAAATTATTGATTCACTCTGTATAAATAACATGTCAATATAATATTATATTCGATGTGGGAATGCCAACGAATTTAAAGTTCTCGCCCGGATTTACTTCCTATAATAATGCTTACGCAAAGTCGGATCCTTCTACTGAGTTGTGTCTTAACTACCAAAGTGTTGTATAAATTATTGCGCATGGCTTTAGCTGCGTTAATTCTTGTTTTGATTTTTTTCGCGGATGACACAGGCGCGACGTCGTAAACTAGGGATTTCATGTGACCCCAGAAATATATATTCCGCTTTTCAAAATTTCAGTATTTCGTAAAGTCTATATTCATAGCAGGCCACGGAATGTATCGCCGTATTCGCTCTATACACAGGACTAACGATTAGGAAACTGGCTATCGAGCTGTTGCCAAAATATACAGAACATTCGTATTGCTGGTGATCTTCTGAAGTCACTACAAGAAGTTAAGGCTAAATTACAAAACGTCCCAATTGTCAGTTATTAGTTATTGTTAATTGATATTAGGTACACTCTTACTAGTTCTAAATTTTATTTTAAATGTTTGAAGTGAAAACTTCTTTAGCAGCGTTGGGCACTCTTTGGTAGGAGGTAATCTTACAGCATCTCAATCAATCTCATATCTTATATTCGCGTCAACAAAAATCGTCATATCCTACGAAAAGTGCCACAAAAGCCAAAGTGGCTTTTTATTATTATTGTAGATTCCAAATCTACACTCTAGTTTACATAACTCCCTTTCAAAAAAACATGAAAAAGCTAATTATATTAGCAAGAAAAAAATGTTTTAAAATAAGCCACAATTGTTGCCGCTAGCATCGTTCGCCGAAAACGGCCACAATGGCCACAGTAACTATTTTCCACGAGTGTTTGAGGTGGCGGAGCGGGTCGCAAGCGCCATACCGCCACTTTTCGCCGTGTTTGCGTGATGTGTGTACTTCTTATGATTTCACTCGCATCATTCAAATATTACCACAAAACAAAACAAAAGGAATAAACGAGGACACAAGATAGTAGACATGACAGTGACCAGTGTTTTAAACCAAAATAACCCGTAAAACTATGAAATTAATAAATAAATAGATTAATTTGTAATTTAGTGCAGCACACAGTGTGTTTTACTTAACTCCGCCGAAAAAGGTCACTATGGCTGTAGTGGCTAGAGAAAAGTGGAGCCCTAATTACTTTTGTGTCCTTATTCCATGTGCACTTTATATTTATTGATTTTTTGGTACTTATTAGAATTTGTATGTACGTTTCATAATTATTAGAAAAGCTCTTAGTGCTCTTACAACCCTGAGTATTCCGAAGAAAAAGGGCATAATGTCAATTATGGCTAATATTTTCCCGCGAATAAAGCTTTAAGGGACAATTTTAGCATAAATATGGGACTATAAGCCTCATAATCAATTTTATACTAAGCCTAGATGCCTTTACGTATGTATTATATATTAATATTTTGAAACTATCAATAAGTATTGATATAAAACACAAAAAACCTCCCCCTGAAAACTTGGTCATTTGTAATTATGGCACTATTCGTAGGATATGACGAAATATGCTAATGCATTTTTTTTATTTAGACTGACATTTTTTATTTTAATACTTGTAAATAACCAGCATTGAATGGTTTTTACAAATTAGGAGAAAATTTTAATTTTAAATTTATGCTTTTTTATTTATAGTGTTAAGTTTTTCACTTTATTTATAAAATTAAAAAAAATGAAAACTCGAAAATGGTTTACTTTTGCTTAATGTGGTAGAGGCTCTTCCACATCTGATCCCGCAGACAAACTGTGTAATCAGTTATGCGGCAAAAATTTATAGCCTCAAATATTATATTGTAGGTTTTATGGTAAATAATAATAAAAAAATAAAAATAAAAAATCCTAACTACCTACTACTAATAACCATGTATATTATTGACTGTTTGATACCTATCATTTTTTTAATAAACTGAAAATACTAATGTTCTTAATCTACTACCAAATAAGTAATACTAAAAAGTCAAAGTGGTGGATTTCTATATAATTAAAAAATAATGATTGTAATTAGCATGTACCAGCGGCAACGAGCCCACACTGCGTGGTCATACACTTGACCTGTTTCTGAACATTCAAATTTAACATACGCCTTATGGTAAACCATTAGCTGATACTATAATAATTTTCACGACTGCTGTAATGAGACTGCGGATATTTATTATAAAAACATTTCCAACACTGTCGCTCCACCAGAAAGTGATATGGATTTTCATAAACATCACACACCTTCATATATTTATTATAAAATAATATTTGAAAATTATTTATTGAAATAACACTTCGACAATATCCTTCCACTACTACACATAAGCCCGCTTTAATGAACGATAATACGATAAATTTAATACATAAATTATTTTATTTTACTATTAAGATTCATCTGTATTTTTTCTTTCTATTCATTTGCAGAATAAATGGTGTAAAAATTATAAGTAATTTTTGGTAAATGTTTGAATTAAGGTAAAGTAAGTTTCTAATAAATGCTTTCGCTTATTAATTATTCTGTAATAACTTAAATATTAAATGAATAAAATATTTTAATAATAGTTATAACGATGTAAAAGAATTTAAAAAATACCAGAAGCAATTGTATGCAATCGTAATAAATCGTAATCGCAATGCAATCGTAATTATTTTTACTTTTTTATTAAACCAGTGTTTTTTAATTTATATCCCCTAATCTGAAATATATTTGTACGAACTAATTTGTTCCAAAAGCTACCCAGATGTTTAATAGTTAATATATTTTAATTTAAAAAGACGTTAACCTTATATGCAAATGGGACTACAAATAAAAAAAAAAATGAACTTACCAAAATATAAAAGCCTGGAAAATAATAACACTCAATTAAAGGCTGAACACAAACACAACTATTCACAAAAAAATCACAAAAACTACGTTCGAAACACAAAATTTCGCGCCAAGAAAAGTACGGTCGTTTCCCGTTTGACACAAATTTGAACAGATTTGAGCAAAGAGGCGTGTTGGCGGCGTCGTGTGCGCCGCTAGTTTGCGCAGGCGCACCTGTCGCGCCCACCGCCGTATCCGAGACATGGTGGAAAGAAAATTGAACAGAAAAAATATTAAAATAATCTTTCTTGAAATATAAAAAAAATGTTATGTTTATCTCTTTCTGCCGTCTGCCCTTGTTTTTTCAGAATTACGTTTGCGAGAAATACAAGGATAAAATATGTAGCAGTTAATTTTACTTTATTTATTATCTGCTTAATCGTTCCTTATAATAGTATAATAAATCAACTATACCTATTTAGATTTTATATTAAAAAGAAGTTTAAGGAATAATTAACGTTAGTGGCATTAAAAAATTGCAAACCTATAATTATAATATAGATCAAATCTACCAATACCTCTGACTACTTTTATTTCTGTATTACTGCTACTACTATCTACGTGCTAGTAGTTGCACTCGGTATTTCTAATCAATCTGGAATCCCTAAAACTAAAGTCCTATGTTTCTAAATAAACAATGTACCGACATGTGCGATTTTGAAACTTTGCATATGTCAATAGTAATTAAAGACATGTTAGATGCGACCTCGGCTCCAGCCCCCGCGGCGGTAACCAGCATCAGTATTGACAGACGTTGTGCAGAGAAATCATTACTCAAACAATGATAAAAACTTTTAAAAATTATAGAAATGTTAAACCGTTCCGTACGCTCGATATGCATCTCCAGCTTTCTTAGACAGACCAGTCTCAGTTTAACGCTAATTTTACACGTTCTTCATAATTGTAATCATTTAATTAACATTCACTTTATATTCATTTAATTTAAAGTTATGTAATCACGTTATATATGCGTTGTACCTACGTTTACCAAATAATTATATAGAAGAGGAAAACACTCTCATATAAAAGTCACACTAGATACACATGGAAGCCATACCCACCCAACAAGAAAGAATTTTTAGGCGACCCAACCATATAGGGAAAAAGTAGGCCCTTTTTCAAGTCGAATATATTCGGATATACTAGAGTTGTCAGCCGGTCTTACTAGTTCTTATAGCAACTAAGATCATATTGTGTGAATTTCATAAATATTAATTTCGACGGTAGATTTTCCCAAACTAACCATAATACGGAATACCACAGCGGCGAGTTCCACTCCAGCCATATAGATAGCAGATTGAATTGTAACGAGCGTATTGATTGACAGGTAATGTGATTCGCGCCGCAGGTTGCGGGTAATGTTTGAGTGTGATAAACTACAAAATTAACTAGCGAATTTATAATACATAGAACACAATAGAATATATGACAGTTGCATGAGGTTTAACTATGGTAGTAGTATAACTAGATGTTTTAGACGCTCTCGCGTATCTCCTTCTCAATTTTTTATGAAGTCCACCATTAGGATATGAAAAGAGTGATATGAAATGAGTAAGCAATTAGAAGACAACAAATTGTGTTGTATTTTAAAATATTATAATGACGAAGTTCGATGATAAAACGAGAGAAATATTCAACGAGAAAACCAAACATATTTTTGTTTTGAAGACGTTTGTGGTTTAGCATTATATAGCAGCACTAACAAATCACATTTGTACAATGACAATTTAACAAGCACAATTGTAGACATTATTCATACGATTGTCACATCTATGTAGAACCCATCAACATAATATATGACATGGCAAATCACATCTCCCTTTGAAGATCTAACTTATTGACAAATAAAACTGCCAATATTTTTAACAACATAGGTATTTAATAATTGCCTTTCAAATTATGACGATTACTATTAAAATGCATATTATATAGATTAAAATTCGTGTAAAAATAAATTATAATAAATTCGCACATTAGCGGTAACATGCGTTAGACAGGGTATCGGTTTCGACAGAGATGTGGGAATGTGCAGTTGAGATAAATATGTAAGAGCGACCTATTAGCGAGCAGGCCGTGGTATCGACGTATTGCCACATTAGCTGCTGGTCACATTGTGCAGTGACAGTTGTAGAGTATCCACTGAAAAATAATATTATTCATGTGTCAGATATTTAATTTTTGTTAGACACATTTAAAGGATAACCACACACATCTCAATTCAAAAACATTTTTGAGAGCTTGGATATCTTGGACATCCGGTATACAATTAACATGAGTAGCAGATGGATTTAGTTACCTAATTGAATATATATTTAGTCGGTATTTAAACTTTTTTAATTGAGTTCCCGATATTTCGGCTATGTTTGAATCGTCGTCACGGGAACACTTGGTGATTGCATGATATTATGATTATATAACACAATACGCTATCTTCGATGAAAATGATCTATTTGTTAAAAATGGCCGGCCGCCGGCCCGACTCCGACACCTTACGTCACAGTTACATGATACATCGATCCGTCTTAATGAATAACAATTAGTGATGCAATTCATATCGTAATGCCTTCACTTGCCTTTTATTGTTAATCGGAAATATTTGATGCGGTACACAAGGCAAATATATTCTTATAGCCATTTTTTACGTGTACTTTTTTTTTTGACGTATTTCAAGTGCAGGTAACAAGTATTCATCCTACAAAATGAAGACATTTTATAGATATAGAGCAAATATTTAACTATTTATTTGTGCAGTAGGTGATGATGTAATATGAAATAAACTTCTTAATAACAAGAAACTCTTACACCACCAAGTGTAAGAGTTTCTACATTGTTTTTTTCGCATATCTTTAACCTATGCATCGATTATGGAATATTCCCAGATGCTTTGAAGAGGTCACAGATGTGTCCAATCTATAAGTCTGGCAAACGAGATTTAATGCAAAACTATTGGCCAATTTCGATCCTTCCTGTGATTTCAAAAACACTAGATTATAAATAGAAGAATCATTATTATTATCTCGAACGGATCAAACTGTTATCTGACTCACAATTTCGTTATCGACATGGACGTTCAATTAATGATGGCGTACCGTGTTACCAATAATATAGCCACAAATTCAGACAATACTTACAAATGTGTTTGATATTTATTGATTTACCTTACGCTTTCGATACTGTCTTCATACCTAAGCTGACAGATAAGCTCGATTCATACGGTATAAGAAGAACTTAGCTTGAATTGTTGAAGGATTATTTGACGGAGCGCACTGAGTCTGTAAAAATAGACTTAAATAGACGTTTAAATGATAAAAGTGAGGACATTTCCGTATGCCACAGTGTTTCCCAGGAAAGTTTTATGGGTGATACTAAGTAGTCTGTGGTGGCTAGTATATACCAAGTAGTCTGTGGGTCCTACATTGTTTCTGGTTCGCTTAAATGACCTCCTATCTAATAACAATGGCGCCGGTAAGATAGTTTCGTATGCTTATGACACAGCTCTTTTCTATGGTGCCAAAATATGGCCGGATGTTTAATCATTTACTCAACAGGTATTAATAGTGTGCAAAACTGACTAAAAAAAAATAACCTAACTTTAAATGGATTTTTTTTTATTATTATATAATATAGCTTTTTCTGTCAGAGAATCTTAATAAAAAAAAGTAATTAATATTCATACATGTGGCATTGAGAATGTAAATCCCGATGGTTGCAATAATCATATTCTTGAAAAAGATAAGGTGTTAAATACTTGGGCCTACTGTTAGATGGTAATTCAAATTATAAAGAGTAAATACCATATACGAGTAGATTTGAAACACAAGTGCAAAAAGACAGTTACCATGTGATTGTTGGAACTAACCTCTGAGGGTACTGATAACCTAATCGAAATAGGCGTGCATTGATATATGTTATAAAAACTATGAACGTAATAATATATTAAAACACACAATATATTGCATAATATACATAATACATTCATATATACACCACATACACAAATGCACACACCCACACACAATAATAGTTGGTGATTGTGTGAGGACCTGCAGCTCTATGTGAATACACTTGTATATACAGGACAAACAATGTTTGTCTAATGACATTCTGACTTCTGTATGTTAGTTTGACGAAGATATCGACAGACGTGTCATCTGGGGGTAATTCTGATATCTCAATCATATACTATGTCTCTTAAAACGTGACTTGATTACTATCTGGCCACTGCCCAGCCTACCATTTCCGAAACACAGCAAGTCCTCATGCAGATCAGAACCCTCTAACAGCAAAACAACAAGTCTCGGTATTTTAGATTCCTGCCATTTGCCGACATGGAAGCTTGTGGATAATGGAACGTAACACAAAATCTAGACTTTCCATTAGCTATTAACGCTTTCGTTATAATTGCGTGTTTCACATGAGGACGCTGGACGCTGCATGGCGTCGCAATCATTAGCTCACGAGGCGGAGTTCCTCGGAGTGAAATCGGAAACGTCCGTATCATATGTACATAGTCTACAATCGTAATGTTTCATCTATTTCATAGTTTGTCTTAGTAGTGTATAAGTTTAGCTTAAATTTATTGTTAAAAAATACTTCTATGTTCTATTCTGAAACAAAATTAAGCAATTGAAAAAAATATTCATGAAAAAGTTATATATGCGATTGGTTTTCATTCTTACCGCATGCAGGCGACCTCCACAATCCAGTAACTGGGTAATACGTAACCCCGTGGTGGAACTGGTTGCCAGACTTTCGGGCTTCTGACTGCCCATAACGACCGTCAATGATCGATGAACCGACATCGGGACGGCTTAGCGTGCTTTCCGAGGCATGGACGAGTGTACGTGGGTGAAGGCAGTCACCCATCCGGGGACCAACCCCAGTAAGCGTAGCTTAACCTGATGGATCGAGCCTCACACCACGAGCTCCGCAATTGAAATATTTATAGGTTTGCAATTTTGATCAAACTGATTTTCAAGAGAAAGCAAGAGGATTAGATGATATAATATTATGTTTCTACTATTTTATATTATCATTGGGAAGCTTATTATAAAAACATTTAAAGTCGTAGAATCACTGCTAAACCTTATTAATGTTAACTAGCAGGCTAGCAGTGCGTGGCCGGCTGGCCGCAGCGATGCGAGCTAACGGGCCGCCCTAATATGGTCGGTGACCGCGTACCCTAATAGTACTATAGTCACCTCAACGCCATACCATAATCTAAATTATATGTCATAGTATATTAATTTGATTCTATAATTATTTAGCCTATTGCAACGAACGCTAAGAATTCACTTCTTAGTTCAAAGTATTCTTTTGTCATCATCACCTTTATGATTCTACTACTGCCTTCCTCGATGAACGCCAAGAATTCACATTTTATTCTAAATACCTATTCTATATGGACGATTATATTCAATAACTGCATCATTTTGAGAATAATGATGAACACAAATAAGAATACCAATCAGGTCGAGTGGAGGAAGTTAATTTCTTGATTAGTTCCGTTAAACAAGCAGCGTCCCGCGGTGCACCCGTATTTTCGTATTTTCCATTCCCGTGGGACTACGGGGATAAATTATAGCCTATGTGTTATTCTGATGTATAAGCTATATTATTGTAAAGTTTTATTAAAATCCATTCAGTAATTCTTACGTGAAAGCGTAACAAACATCCATACTTACAAACTTTCGCATTTATAATATTAGTAGGATTCGTGCAGCATCGTATTCAGCATCATAGATAAGATTAAATTCCACTGACATGAAAGCCATACCAAAAATGACCTCATGACTTTTAAATGGTAGCTCATAATTTTAGATCATAAAATGGACTTAAAAATGATAACCGACCGATGATTAACATATATTATTATTGCACACCTTAAGCAGCGCTTTAGATGTGTTAATCGTTGACAATTTCACTCAGCAAACGATAGTTATGAATTCTAGTGGTTATTAGTTTATTAAGTTATAATTTGAGATATAATTTAAACCCCTAGCCGACGTGCGCGTGTCAACGGACGATCTACTTGAAACTAGCACGAAATAGCACGCTGGATTACAGAACATGTGTGGGCCGCCATTTTCTTCTCAGTTCAAGATTATCCTTCGAACTTTATCACGCTTTTTTGCTTAATCCTAAACAAACGGTGTGGACGGTGGGTGGTGTGACTACCATGTTGGCAACCTACTTATTGCAATTAAAAGTGTACTAAAAATGTTTTATTTTCTACTTTATGTATCCTCCATAGTTATCTTAGTCAAAGTCAAAGTCAAAAATTTTATTCAAAATAGTACTATCCAAGTATCTTTTTGAAGGTCAAATATTTATCCTAAGAAATTATTTTATTTATCCTAAGAAAAGTAAATAAGTAGATAAATTTAGACCCCGCAATATCCAAAACAAACCAGTGGATGTTAATAAAAAAAAAAAAAGAAAGAAACTCAGCTAGGTAGAAATCGCATAACATGACCAGCCACCACAGCAGCACCTCCACATAGGCCTGGACGCGTGAGCCAGCGTCAACCTCTTCCGCATATTAGAGGGAAGTGGAAGACCCATCCCACAACGCCACCACTGCAGTAGCGTAAGCGAGCATGACATGTCATACGTTTCACCTTTACACTAGTTTAGTTCAACACACTGCAGGCTCAAAATTTATCTACATTCTAGATAAAACAGCTTATTTCAAAATACATATTATACACATTGTTATTTATTATTTTACTTTAGCTTTTATGCGCATGTTTGAGGTGTGCACTGTTCGGAAGTTCCGACCAATTTATAAATATAAGTCGGCTAACCTTGTCGGCGGCGATATATCTCGTCGAAAGTCAGACGATTTCCTCTCCCAGTTCCCAGTTTTGACTTTCACTGGTTGTCGTGTTGACGCGCGGTCTGCGCACGCGATCGTTTACGTGATTGTTATTATCGTGTCGTGATGATTCGGCCGTTTTACACATCTCATGTTCATCATCATGTATCTCCTTGCGGTTTTTTAAAACACGCTTTTTTATAACATGGTGAACTCGTACCGGATAGAGTAGTATTGGAAAGCCTCCCACTGGGTTCAGGTTTCAGGAATCCGCTGGACACAGCCGGAGGACCTGCAGGCGAGGAGGATGGGATAGATTGGAATACAGACTGGATATTACTAGTAGTACTCGTGATAAAGCACTTTTTGTGATAAGGGAAACAAATATCAGAGAAAGATACTTGTTATGTTATGTTGATGGCATCATTAAGGGCAGTCATAGAGATCATCTCACTGATGAAAGCCTTACGAGCTGTCTCGACGACATTCGATTATTTTCTCTTGTAGTTTACATTTACTTTTCTAGTGAGATAAAATATATATTTTTCTCAACGTAACACCTTTCGTTTATATCACTTACACAAACAAGTAGCAAATACTCAACACTGACTAATCCAGAAGAAGCGACGACTGGTTTAGGTACTCATTGGAGTTGACTTCGACGTTTAAGCCCGTATACGTAAAAATCGTTCAGAATGAAAAATGAAGGTGAGTTTCACACCTCCTGCGTTACCACTCACCGAATGCGGCGGTTTGTATGATTTCGTCAAAATCGTGCAATCTCATAAATCCGTCAATCATCTCTTATCGCGCCGGCCGCGTGCTCGTTGCATTCCTAATTAATATCAGTTTCATAATACCATATACCACCGGCCGGAGTAATAGGCTGGCTACACGCTAGATTGTGTGTGTGCTTGTGGAGGACACGTTTTACACAAAAATACTATTCCTAATATTACTATTTATGAAGGTGCCTTTCAATACAATCAAAATATGCCAGTTCAGTCGATCACGCATGTGTAAATAATAAAAAATCAAAAGACAATCAACAACAAACAAATTATATTTTAACGAACTAAAAGGATTTTTTAAATTAACTGAAAACTAAACTTCTAAGGAGGCCTATATTCAGCAGTGGACGGATAAAGGCTGATGATGATGGTGATGAACTAGCAAACTAAAATACTATAAAAAAAATACTACATAGATACGCGCATATTTTTATTGAAAATCAGATGAAGATGAAGCAAATTAAAAGCGCGTTAAAAATTGCATCAATCACAATACAAAGACTAGAAAGTAGGACTATAAATAGTCGTCTCGTTGCTGCTAGAAGTGTTCGTATTACTCTAAAGTACCTGTTCGCAGCGCGAGTGCCACAGATATAAACTCCCAGGAACATAAACCACTAGTTATTTACGAAGTCCAAAGCTACTTGTAAAGCTAGAACACCTAACTCCGGTACATCCAATTAGAGTTTGAAAAAGCAACGCCCTTAAGAGTTCTAGTTGAAAAATAAATGTGACTTGAGACAAGAGTGTACGGTGTACAGTCCACAATTAACATCGCTAAATGAATGCGCCCTCACATGCTGGCTAGTAACAAATAGAAAAGTCGATAAGATTTTTTTGTAATGTGGTCTGGTCACACGTTCAGCACAACGGATGGCCGATATGCCCATAAGGTTCAATAGCAGAGGCGGCGTTTTGATAGACGATGTGTTGATCGCCCGTGATCAGATGGGAAGTAGAATTCCGTGAAGTAGCCGGTCCGTGTTAGATGCGAGTGGCAAAGGAAAGGCCGTCTTGGCGTTTACTAAAGGAGGCCATTGTTTAGCAGTACTAGGATAAAGTTGGATGATGATGATAAAGAAAATTAATTATTAACAAAATATATTTATTAGGTTAGAGCATAAAATTAGTGTAGAAAAATAAAAATAGAATAAAACTAATCTGCTGTTGTAATTTCGGATTGAATTGAACATGAAAGCGATTAACACGATTATTACGCGTACTGCGTCATATCTACCAAAAGTCCATACTTTTATTAAATTTAAAAACTTTCCCAAACGAAGAGAGGGAAGATTTTCGGGAAACATACCACATGTCAGTTTGCCTTCCATATAAACATATAGAATCACTTTCCATTAGATGAATAGTCTTCAAACCTATAATCATAACTATCGACGACGTCGCGAGCCCAAAGTCTCACGGGTTCGAGGTGACAACGCGTGTGGGTACAGTTACATGTCGTAGGCCCGCGGTGAGTCACAGCCAGCCACAGCCGATGAGCCGAGCACCTGACGACTGACGTACGTGGGTGGCGCTTGCTGCATACTCATCATCCTGAGATTACATGACATGCATCATAATGTTAGCTTGATAATATTTGCTTGGATTATGTCATTGAGTTCAAATCTGTTTGATGTTATAAATATATATGGTAAGTTATTTCAAGCATTGTAAATTGCTCCTACAACTCTAACCATCTCACATCAGAATGTGAGGTGTGTATTATTTAAAAACTAAACAAGTTCAATTCAATTAAGTTGATTTAGAGTTGGTTCACTTTGGCAACTACCTAAGCCGGATATTGTTTTTAATAATATGTATTACTCCCGTCTCCCATACCGCAAACATGAGCAGTGATGAACAGCAGCTGTCTCCACCTGATTCTGGAAGGATATAAAATGACTTCAATGTATTAATAGCCAAGTGTACAAATACTAGCGGCAGTAAAAGGTCGTTTAAGCATCAATGAAGCCCACACGACCACAGACAATACAATACACGGAGTGTGCCAAGGTCTTGGCTTTTCTCTTCATGGTGCTTCATTTAGATATATCCAGCGATTGAGACAACAGATCACATTTATAAACACGTTATTATTTATTATACACAACACGGTAACCTAGATAGAGAAACCCGTGCTAATTATGAAATTAGAACGGAAATAAATTTAAGAAATTGATTCAAATACGTATATTCTCTTGTTTGTAGTCTTGTATTAAAATTAAGACCTTTTATCAACAGTATAATAATTGGAGATGATAGTTTTACATATTATGCAAATAATAGAAAGTAATAATTTATATTCACTTCTGTTGGAGCTTTTAAAAACGTCAAATATAAATAAATAAAAACTTTGATAAGTATTTCCTAATTGTTTATATGAAACTGAAAATATATTTTTTTTGTTTGGTTTACAACAGATGTGTTTGTATGGAATGGTGTTATTATATAAGATACCTTAGTAGTACTCTCAATAGGAATTTCATTATCTAATTAGCAGATAGTGTTATCTGCGTAATGTTCTTATTTGACCACTCAATGCGCCCTGCCCAGTATCTAACAAGCCACACGTCGACTAACAAACTAATGTAAATGTAACGCCCACGGAGAAAGCTAAATCACCAGACACCAGGGGCACTCAACAACCTTATTTTTTACTCAACAATCTTATTATTAATGCGACAGTTTGTAAGTTTGTGTTTTTTTATTTTTGTTTACTGGCGAATTACAACAAGTGTTGAGTATAATATTATAGAGATGTGTTACCATGGATATAGTAATTTAATGTAAGTAAATTATTTTTTTTGTCAATTTCCAATTTATATGTAGTTAATAAAATTTGATGATTTTTTTAGCTATATTTTAATCTACACAAAATATAATTAAAATCACTTAACATTACAACAAACTAAAATTACAGTTTTACCAAAAGTTGAGTGCATCTGACTAACAAGATGGAATTAATTGTAGATTTAACAAGCGCTAGGCGGTAGTTAATATATTTAGAATTTACTCACCTCAGCTGAGACCGAGCTTTTGTTTTATAACCTTTTTACTAGTTTTTAGTCTCAGACTCCTCTTTCCTCCATCACCGCCAAGTATATATAAGTATTTTCGGAGAAGCTAGCTCATTTGATAAATGTTTAGACATGGAATTTAGTGGAATATGCGCAGTCTTCGGTAATAGTCAATTCTTTAAAAAGAAATAGCGAGTAGTTAGGATAATTTGGTAAAACAAACTACTGTTAGGTATATTATATTAATGGACTTTAAATTATGCAACTGATGAAGTTGTCGTTTGTAATTTTTAGTACAATATAAAAGAGAACGCTGCTTTACTGTATTCATTTTTAAACGACTTCAAAAAAAGGAGGTTTTTTTTTGTATGTTTGTTACACGATTACTCCGCTGTTTGATAATGAATTTTGGTGATTCTTGTTTTATTTGATGGCTTATGTTTCAGAATTGGTCCCATATTAATTTGATCGACATCTGATCAGCGGTTTTTAAGTTATTTTCAATAATGATTATTTGGTTGGTTTTGTATACCCAGACGATTTGCTCATTTTATTACTTGTCAATGTAATATGAATAATATGAACAAAACCACTGAATAGGATAGTTTGGAAAGTATCAAAGTATTGTGAGGTCATCATCATCAACTTTCATCCGTCCAGGCTGAACATAGGTTCCTTCAATGAACGCTAAGATGACAGGTCCCTTACCACTAGCATCCAACACAGATCGGAAACGCCTAAAATTTTGCAAGAGAAAATAAAAACTATATTACTTATGTATTAACTTAAAACTAAAAAGTACAAAATAAAATTAATTTTAAATAAAAAACCAAAAACCGACTTCAAAACTATACCTTAATTTATGTACAACTAAAAATTTTAAAATAATATTGAAATACTTCGAAGTGAAGTATAAGTATACTATTTAAAATTGGGTATTTTTGGAGTCGGTACCAGCCAAAACATCGATGCCCTTCACAAACATCTACTCAATACTTGGTGTATGTGATTGATCAATAAAATATCCTCTTTGGCTGGCACCGACTCCAAAAATACCCAATTTTAAATAGTATACCTATACTTCACTTCGAAGTATTTCAATATTATTTTAAAAATTTTAGTTGTACATAAATTAAGGTATAGTTTTGAAGTCGGTTTTTGGTTTTTTATTTAAAATTAATTTTTTAACCGCTTAATTTACTGCTTACTCATCTAAAATAAGGAGCTTTAAGAATAAATAATTATTTAACATCAAGGTCTATGGCACACGCTACATTTGAGCCTTGAAATGTTTAACCCGAGCACTCCAATAAGCGACCCGACCTGATAAACACGTGTCGTCACCGATGATATATATATAACTATTTATAACTGTGATTACAGAAACTCATTAGTGACGTCACGACAGACCTTAAACATACCAACGCCAAAGTTTAGTTAAGTAATAAAATATATTTTTTTACATTTAATATACTCGAGAACCAATTTTTCGTCCAGCGCATTGAGTCTTTAACACTAATCTAAAATCGGTTAAACAACAAATTTTGCCTTTTACAAGTAACATCGTGCTAAAGGTATTCATAACAGGGGATCGTCATATTTTGTTTCGTTATCAGTTTTTACACAGTACCTGTTGTAAGTAATAATTGTCTTCGTGTCTATTTGGACTCACTAAATATTAATACTCTGAGAACCGTCATTGCGTGTAACCTGTCTCCTGATGAGTCGATGACTGATGCTGATGATTTTGGATGATTCATTATAATAGATATTATGAATTATTTAGAATAGCTAATCTCGTCTTGTTAATCTTGTTATCATCAATAAATAACTCATAATATGCTAATAGCTATTAATTCCAAACATTAAGCAATCATGAAGGCCGAGGAACCAATTAATCACGGTTCCTGTTTTGTGTTATTTAATTATTCATATTTCATTATAAATGAGCACAAATCTCATCAAGGGCCCAAATTTACGGGCAAGAGATGGCAGTCGTCACACTGGCGGCCGTCTTGTCGTTCATCAAAAGAGGCCTACATACAGCAGTGGACGGATAAATATTGTAATGTGATGTTGGTGCTGAAAGGGATAGTTATGTAATTGTATTCTAGAACTGAAAGATTTGGTTCGTAAAAGGTAGGAGTTTAATAAATAATACAACCACTCATCACTACAATGTTTATTTTTTCCATCGGTATGTCGAGCGTTGCCCTATGTTTGAAGCAGGAGGGCGACCCCCGCCAGGGTCCACTTGGCGGGCTTGTCCTTGGTCTTGAGGTTAAAGGTCCACACGTAGGTGGGGCCTCTGGTGCGCGTCTTGTACACCGGGCACTCGTACATATTGCGCAGGTCTTGCTTGTCCTGGGTGATGGCCTGTAGACGTATCACTAATGTTTCATAAACTAGGTATACTTACAACAATATGTCCTCATCACCCTAAAATTTTCTGCGTTTTTTGTAGATCCCGATAAATTTTTAACTTATCCCTCGATTCCTGACTAGACAGGCTATACCTGTGCGTATCACTCACTAGACACGTGGCTTGACAGGAGTGGCAGTGTATAATGAAACATATTTACACTTATCAAGAATCACGAATGTATTAAAATATTGTCTTCTTGTTAAATTAGTATTTATATCGACAGATAGAATAAAATCAAGAACAAGTTTATCACGTATAGGATAACGTCATACCGTTTGCAGTCGCGGCATCTCGATTTTACTGTCATGGCGCACCGATGCATATTATCATGAAAATCCAATGCATCATAGAAATGTAAATAACAAAATAAGCTATTAAAACTCAATAAAGGTAAACTAACTCGATTTTATTATTGGAACGAGTGTATTCTCTGTTTACACCGACGTTGAATAATTAAATTACTGCTTCAGTTGTGTGTGTGTGTGTGTGTGTGTATGTGTGTGTGTGTGTGTGTGTGTGTGTGTGTGTGCTCGCCATCATGAACGCGAGCGATGTTATCTGAGGTTTCCTAATATTTCATAAACGAGTGTAGACGCTGGCGGCTAATCACTGTGAGACTGTTAACCATCCGAGCCCGGGGGTGTACTCTGATCGCTCCAAGAGAATGTAGTCACCAATGTGTAGTGTACCAAAAAAATTGGGAAGCCTTTTGTTCGGCGTTACCATTTGGGTGACAATGGTGCTATCAACAAATGTATAGTGATGCTTCCAATCTCACCCTGACGTTGATGACGGGCATGGGCGGGAAGAGGTCCTTGAGGCGCGAGTCCATGATGATGCCGGCGTGCACGTCCCAGCGCGCGCCCTCCATCAGCAACCCGTGCACGTACGCGCCGTCCCGCGGAGCGCCGCGCAGGTCCGCTATGCTGCACCACACCACACCAAAACACACCACATCATACTACTACACTCAGCATATAGAGGAATACATGAATGAATACACTTTGTTTAAATTACAAAAGTATTAAAAAAATAGCCTTTATAACCTGACGATACCAATTATAACGAAGAAAGATTTGATTGTGTCTTTGCATTGAAGTAAGCTTCGAAACTATTTAAAAAATTCTTTCATCACTAGAAAACCACAATATCAGCGAGTAATATAGGCATAAAAGAGTGTAAAATAGAGACCGCTAGTATAAAAATAAATTATATAGATGCTTGATCACCTGAAGTGCTTTAAACTAACGAATAGTCCACAAATAGAAAGGAAATCGGAACACTATAGCATCTGATACCTGCCTCGCCTGATTCGAAATACGAATTCATGAATCAATTTGACAAAGAATCTTTGATACTGAAGAAGAAGAAGTCATTGGAGAGACCTGACCTCGGCTGACGGTGACAGTACGAGCAACGCTTACGTGAAGTCTTCCTTCATTTTCTTAGTGACGTCACACTGGAGACACATCTTATCAAGTGGCAGCTCGTACCGGCGAGCCGTGCTCTGCATGATAGCCGTCAGCAGACTCTGGGGGTTGAAGAACCCGCCCAGCCAGACCGAAGTTGGTAACTTTTAGAACAAACAGAATAAGAATTTCATTACCAATAATTAAAATTAGTAAACTGTTGCTGAAACCGCTTGAACAATTCAAACAAATTGGGAATTCCCTTGAGAGTAAAATTGTAGTGAAATTAAAAAAAAAACTTCCAAACACTATTTTACAAGATAGCTATTTAATATAACATACATTTTATATGAGACGAAGTTATAGTACATGAGAAACGGTTTTATGTGTATAATATTATGTATGCATCAACAGAAATACCCACTTAAATGCAGATTTACTTGCGATTAACTCACCACAAAATCAGTTGCCCACGTTTCTAATTCACGTAAACGCAGCAGCAAATCGACGAACCACGACGAGAGGCCCAGCAGCGACGGATAGGCCCGGCTGGTCCATATCGCTGGCACCTGCGGTACTCTACTATTACTAACTCAATTATACCATGACAACTGCCTAATAATAAATGGCAGTCAGAAAGATTGCCGATAGACGTGAAAACTTATAATTTGGAATTATGACTTAAAAAAATTAAATAAAATTAAAAAAAAATGTAAAAAAAGTTCTTAGTTCATGTTGCGGACAAGCGAGCAGTACGCAGCTATAGGTTTTTGTTTTTTAATTTACTTACCATTGTTAAATAAATGTTATCATGGTTTAATAAAATGATTGTTGGCATTCTTATTAATTTTAAAGCTAGTTACTACAGTAAGGTTTGCTTTTTAATGTACTTACCTGATCGAGGAAAAGGGCGTTTTCTAATTCTTCCATATCTGACGTTATTGTAAGTTCACCCTACAAGAAAATGCTAATGTACTACTGAACAGCTGGTAGCTTAGTGGCAAGCTTACATTATTTTTATGTTTAATACTTAAATATTGTTAGGTTATATATTAAAGTATTAAATGGTGAATTATATATTATATTATGTGAACTAAAATGGTCCATAATATATTTATTATGGGCCATTTTAGTTCTTATATGGGACACTACAATTACAATTTTTGTTTGCAATTGTTGTTTTTTTTTGTATTACTTTTATTATAATATAATACTTAGTTCTGCGATCAAATATTATGTTTTCTCTGTGTATCCTGATGGATCTCTCTCTCTCTCTCTCTCTCTCTCTCTCAACTCATGTATAGAATATTCTTATGTAGTGTCCCATATAAGAACTAAAATGGCCCATAATATATTTATTATGGGCCATTTTAGTTCGTATAGGGGACACTACAATTACAATTTTTGTTTGCAATTGTTGTTTTTTTTTTGTATTACTTTTATTATAATATAATACTTAGTTCTGCGATCAAATATTATGTTTTCTCTGTGTATCCTAATGGATCTCTCTCTCTCTCAACTCATGTATAGAATATTCTTTTTTTTTATAAATATAATAGATAAATTGAATTCAAAATATTTACCATGTTTCACAAGGTGAATTACAATGCCCAAGGTCAGTTAAGGTACATGAGTACATCATGAAACAGCATGCGATTAAGAAATTACGGTAAAACAGATTGTTGCATATTCAAACATTTTTAATTATACAATTACCAAACAAGCTTACATCACCAACATTACCTTCAGTCCCAGATCGAGTTCTCTCAAAGAGCGTTTCATTTCCCCGGTGAGGTAGTTCATCCTCTCGCACTCCTGGAAAGCGACGATGACGTACGGAGTCCTCTCCTCCACCTTCCCCATAATCTCGGTCATGTTGAACTCCTCGGGCAGCTTCTCCACTATTTCGTCCAGCATTTGCTTCACCTAATCAATATAATATAATGAATACTTCAAACTCCCCCCGATCATATCATGGGGTAATTTGACGGTTAATGCAGTCAGTTCTAGCAATACAAACGCAGTAGTGGTGGCAACAGGGAATGGCGGGCCTAACCCGATTATAACAGCGAGCCATAATCGATAATAATATCTAATAGATAACTTTAAACTTGAAACAGATTACTAAAAAAACAAAAATTGTAAGTGTAATCGGAGATTTAAACCTTGTCTTCTCTTGTGACGGTTGTGGCTCCGGAAGCTTGAGCATCTCTCGGTTGCATTTCAAATATTGTCCGAAATAGATTTTCAGATGTTGTTGTCAAGAAGCCGATCTCGGCATTAGGATGTAGGCCATACAGATAAGGTGACTCCGTTGGCATCGCTTCTTCTATATACTGATGGTAGCCGGAGTAATCTGTATTGGGTGGAGCTGGAAAACCGGGTGCCAATTGCAACTCTCCGTCAACCTATAAAATTCCAAAAAAATATTGTATTAAATTTTAATATACATATTTTTATATTGTTTAAGATATTTTACAGTATATGGTTGCTGTAAACTATCCAAAACGTCGGACATACAAAAATCTTAAATAACAGCGATAAAAGTTATTTCATATTTTTGTTCAAATTCTAAAATATACAGACCAAATCAGGCTGCATCAACTCTTCAAGATAAGCATTGCAAAGACGCCTGTCCCAATCGTCGGTTATGTGCCCTCCGTACATAATTTCACCAAACAGATATCGCAAATCTTCCCACGGTACTTTTGAATTAGCTTCCAGATAATTATACAAAACAAAAACGCTGATAGTCAAGTCACCTAAAATATTGAAGAGATATAAATAACAATTGGAGAAATAAGTGGTAATTAACTGGAAATCATTTGAATCAATAGTCAATGGATATTTACCGACGTTGAACGGATATATTTTATTCCATCCTTGTGGTCCAAATTTTCTTCGCTCCGCAACTACCGCGTGAAAGTAGCATAGAGCAAATAGGATTGCTTTAAATTCAGCCTCTTTTCCGCACATTTCAAGCGTTTCTTGGTTAAAATTATCTAAGGCCTTGTGAATGTTAGCCTGGAATTTAGAGTTTACATAATCAACATACAATTATACCGACATCAAACAGTGTTTTTGTTTTTAAAAACACAGTAACCGTAAAAGTTTGTTTATCACCTGCATTCCTGTTGGGGGTTCATTGGTAATTTTGATGCTAGATTCTAATATCCCTTGAGGTATGATATGCGCTGTAGGTGTGGCTGCAGGCTCTGCTGACATAAACAGGCGGAAATCCACGTGACACCCTAATGCAAAACTCTCCATCTTCTTTTCTAGACTCGGTAACCATTTCTTTACTAAGTGTATATTCTGCAAAGTTAAAAATCATCACAGATTCTGTTGGTCACTTAGTAAGATTACTATCATAAGTGCTGTTTACGCTAGGGATTCAGAAACAAATGTAAAATATAAAACTATCAATTAGTGACACAAAGACTCTCCTTAGTACGACCTTTAAAACGTGAATTACCTGCAGCACTACCCAATGTCCTTTCTTCAATGCCTCATCCATGGCCTGTTCAGCTACTACTTCTTGTCCTTGACCTAAAGATACGTTATGGAAGTTTCCATTGTCTGCGGTGAAACCCATTGCTTTCCCTAAAGCTTCAACGTCTTTAAGAGGGTTAACTCCCGGAGAGAGTATGAAGAATATTGGTGTTGTGGGACTTGTCTCTTCAAACGACTTACTGAATTCAACAGTCCTGTTTTCAACATACTTAGCACCCATCTGCTCCTCGATATACGCGCTAAAAGTTAAATTAAAATAAATTAAAAGTATATTTCAAACTAGTAAGTATATTACACATTATCAGAAAAAGAAATAGATTCAGGCAACAGTTCCATTTTTAACTCACATTTTGGAGATTGGAAACACATTAGACGATATTCGCATTAGCAAATTTACGATTTCATTTACTTAACCAATCAACATAAATACGTACGCAACAGCATAAGTCATCCTGTCTGGTCGCAACGCTCTCAACATACAAAGTCTCTGCAAGGCCGTTTTATTTTTCCATTCCTAGAAAAATAATAAGACATAAAGGAACAAGGATTTTAAAAACCGGTTTCAGCGAGATAGACTCATTTACCTGGGGAAACTTTTCTCTTTCAGGACACTCCATCTCCACAATTTTCTTCCATCGTTTTTGTGATGTTTCTATGTCTCTATCTAGGTTTCGAAACTCATCTTTACTGGCTAAGGAACAGATACCTCCCCAACTTTGATTAGAGAGAAAGTCTACTGGACTTGTTACGTGCGGCTTCACGGGAAATCGAAGGAAAAAGTCTAGTTCAGCGGGAGACAGGTCTTCGCTCATTAATAAAATCTA
Source organism: Lycaena phlaeas (assembly GCA_905333005.2). Taxonomy (NCBI): domain Eukaryota; kingdom Metazoa; phylum Arthropoda; class Insecta; order Lepidoptera; family Lycaenidae; genus Lycaena; species Lycaena phlaeas. Next base: position 18,662,060 of record HG995171.1, on the reverse strand, counting down.
AAAATATATATAATGTTTTTGTAACGGTGTTGAGTTAAACAATTATGGACTCTATTTTTAGTATTTAAATTACCTGGAATGTCATTTGCGACGCAAAAATAAGTTTGTCACATTCAAACAATCCCCTTGATGTATATTGAAATACTGAGTACGTGATGCAGTCGATTAAGTTTTTTATTCTCTGACTGACCTCTTCATCTGGTTCAGCTTTTGATATCGCCTTTTGAAAAACGACACTGAACGCCTACAACAGCGCACAAAAACATAACTTTTTATTGTATCCGATACTGTTAATTATGTTGCGTTTAAATTGTTAGTAAAAAAAAAGTAAATATTGTACCTTTAAAGAAAATTGATAAATTGGATTAATTGTATTCAAGTCATTCAAAATGAAATACAACAATGATGCTCGAGCTGCTGCAGGTCTGTAAAACTCTCGAGCTTGGTCGATTTTATAAGATGTCACTTTGGCTTCTGATACCTGTTTCACATTAAAAAAATGATATAACTATACAATTATTTTAAATATAAATATTATGTAAGTTTCAAAACGTATTTCAGAAATAATGTGAATTAATTTCCTATTTCATCATATTTTTTACTTTTAAATTCATACCTTTTTCTCAATATCAGCGGCAGTTTTCTTTGTGATTTCTAAATTCTCTATCAATGCAGTGTCACCTAGAATATTTTCACCTGCCGATGACAGACGAGATAACAAATCATCTTCAAGCTCCTTCAGCTGGATTTTAAAGTGATTTTGTTGTTTTGTTAAATCCGCCTTTAATTCTTCAAGGTCCGGTCTTTCAGCTTTTACAACCTCAGCTAATAATTGATCTTCTAAACCATCCCTTGTTACAGTAAAGTTCACAAGCGTGGTCTGAGCTTGCATTTCCGGTTTATAATGAGGATTTGCTAACTTCGTGTGCAAAATCAGTTTAAAATTTGGACTGTATTCTATTTCTTTATCTCCAATCTTAATAGCTCTGAAATTAAATTATAATTGATATGATTCATAAATATAGCAAAATACATAAAAAAGTGCTTAGCTGTCAACAAGTCCTACTTAAGGGCAAAGGATACTTAAGAGACTTTTAAACAATTGGTATTTGAATAAAATGTCCCTGTTCTCGTATTTTTTATGAGTATCTATAAATGGATAATAAAGTATGTAATATTTCTTGCTTCTGATGAGTCTTTCCTGTAATAAGAGTATAAAAAAACAACTTGAACTGAATGAAGAATGCCATGGTAAAGAAAAAAATCCTACCTTCCTTTTTTGATCAAATTTCTACCAAGTAGTGGATCTAACACTGGGTCAACAGTTTCACCAATATTTTCCAATAAGACAGTTTCTCCTTTAATGATAGCCTTTTCGATTGTATCCAAATAACCCTTTTGACCAAGACGTATAACCCGTAATTTATCTCCGTATTTTTGTTTTATCCACTTCAGTCCTTGTAGCTAAAATAATATTACTTTTTTATTCATAATAATAATATGGTAGTAGCATTAACAAAAACTACACAAAAAGCAATGTTTCGCTGTCTTTAGTAATTTATTAAATCTGAAAAAATGTTTCAACGCAATTTTTGGAGAATATTATATTCTAGGCTGTTAATTTTATACTCAAAATGTTAATTTGATTCTAGCAAAACTTTGTTATTTAATATATGAATAGTAATAATAATAATGAACAAAAATTAAAGATTAAGAAAAAAACAAAATAAAAATAATGGTAAAGTACCTGGGGATCTATCATCAACGGCCAACGATCAGAATTGGACAGTATAGTAGCGTTTTCTGTGCTCATGCGGTCCGAGGGAAGTCCCTCGTTCTGCCACATCGCTATCGTCGTGTCATCCGTCAACATTATAAGCGGATCTAATCCTTCAGTTATAGGAATCGGTGGCTTAAAGAAAACGTTAAATAAAGTTTATTTATTAATGAATTCCAAATGTATCATTGTTTTTTATTTTGTTTAAATGGGTTAAACTATATAGAAATATAGTTTAACCCATTTAAACAAAATAAAAAATTGTTAAAACATATATTATAAAAACTGAAATTTGAATTAAAAAATAATGTTCTTTAGTTTTACCTCTAGAGTTTTCAAAAACACAAGCCAATATTTATGCAGTAAATCTAGTCTGTACAATTTTGTGAAACAGCCCACGTAAGATATGAAAGCACAAACGAGGAGGACATCCCCGGGTAATGTCGTACTTTGTTGCATAAAGCTGGAAAAAATGGGATTAATTTTAAAAACTGACACTAGTTTTGAAATAGACACTTTAAAATAACATTACATACTTGGAAACGGCTTCAGCCCATCTAACATTCTCACTCGCAAGACCATTAACCAATCTGTTCGCTAACTGAATAGTTCTACTTGTGGCATCAGCTTCTTGCTGGCATTTTAACTTTTCTAAAGTTGCTTTCTCAAAATCTGCTGTTAATGTAGCTAATTGTTCTTCTAAAGACTGTAAAATTAAAACTTTAGTTTTAAAGTGTTTAATCATCCAAAACTAAGCGATACCATTGATGCCATAATCTATAATCTAATTTGGTTCAAACATTCAATAAATACTTACAGCTACTTTAGTCTTGATAGCTTTGAGTTTCTCAGTTGCTGCAGCTAGCTCGGCATTAGCTGCAGCCAAAGCTTTTCTTTTAGGTTCTACGTCACAGAAAACCTCATAAAATTTTATTATATTGATAACCCAAGCACACAAGCCGGCTGCTGCAGCCGATTTAGATCTCACGAATTCTTAAAAAAAATAGTTACCTATGTTAATTAATTTTATATTAAACTAGTCTTTCTTAAAATTTGAATATCTGCTATCATTACCAGTGTTATAACTTACAGTATTAGGATTTTTTTTTCAGTGATTAAGTCAATATAAATATATATTTTTTTCATTTGATTTAAAAAATTAGACATACCAGGCTCAAATTCGGAATCCTTTAAGTAGGGTTGAATAGCTTTTATCACATCTGGATGAATGTTTTCCTTGTCGTAGTTTATTAGAGCTTCAAGAAATACATCTACTTTTGCCATTACCATCTAAAATAATACATGTTTATATATCTAATGAAACAAAATATTTCATTTAACTAAATTCAATAATAAACTTAAGCCATAATTGTAACTTGACAAAACAAGTGAGTTTATAGGATTGAAAAAACAAAACCTTTATGAAAATTTAATTTATTTTATTTATAAAATTATTAGGATATGGTTAAAATATTAGCCTGACCTTGGCTGCTTTCCAACTTCTATCCTTAGGTATTTTACCACCTGGTGCTAATAAAACCATAACTGCAGCTGTAACATTGGTAACAGCACCAGGAGGAGAACCAAAGGATTTGAGTTCCGTGAGGTTTGCTTTATTAAGAGTATTTAAAGCTTCTTGAGCAGCAACTAAAGCTGGTTCAGCCTTAATAAGATCTTCTTCGCAGTCCTTTTGCTTTTTTGATACTTCTTCCGCTATAACAGCTACTTTTTCCTCTTCCTCATCGGCTATAATGATAAAATATTAAAATATTTTTAAGCTTTGATACTACTGTATAAATTATAAAACAACAAGAAACATTTATAGAACAAAAACTAATTAACGAATTATATTCATACCTAAAGCTTTTTCGCTCTGAACTTTTGCAGTTTCTACTCCGACCATTTCAATCAGCTTGTCAGCGGCTTCATTTTTTTGCTGCAATTCTATTTCTTGAACAGCTAATTTTTCTTTGAGTTGATCGACTTGAGATGCCGTACTTCGCAATTTTTCTAAACCATTTTCTAACCTAAAATTAATAAAAAGTTAAGAGAAGTTAAAAGAAGTTGAATAAATATTATTGAACTAGCAGATACGAAATAATGCAAGTATTAAAGGATTCTATAACAAAAATTAGAACCATTTGAGATTTTTTCTCAAGACTGTGCAATTTTACCTCACAATCTTAGCCTGCAGCTCCTCAGTTTTCTGATTTACTAACTTTGAATATAGACTTATTTGTTCAAGGAAACTTTTAGGTGTTGTATAATTATATCTTCTTTCATTTGACAAATAGGCTTTTGATATAGTGTTAACTGATGTATGTACGTAAGCCATGAATCTTGACACGGAATCCCGAAGGTTTATCTAAAATATACCACAAGTAGATCGTTTTTGAAAAACTCACATAAATTAAGTGAAAAGAATATTATTGAAAGATCTAATCACATATTGTTTATTATAGCTTACAGGTAATACTTGTAGATCTTCGAGAAAATTCATAGAAACAGAAACCAATGCTTCTTGTGGCCACTCATGAAACCAATTGATTGATGTGCAATTTATCAACGCTGGGAACTTTCTAGAGCGCACACGTAAAGTAGAACCAACAGGAGAAAAGCACAACACTACTTTTAACTGCTTCCGAACTCTATCTATGAAAAACTTCCAGCAATTTTCTCGTGTATCTGGAAGTCCAGCTCCTTTAACCTGTCCATAAACATATTAATTGGAAGAAAATACAAAAAAAATATAAATCGACTTTTGTTCTTCCCATGTATATGCATTAGTCAAGAAATTAAATAGACGCTATTTGATTATTCAATTAAGTTGAAGGTCACTAAAGTATAATATTAACAAAAATCAAAAATAGTAATGAATGAACGCTTTAAAGTTAAAATAAATATAATTTTCTTGCAGGATTTTCTTACAGGATAATTATTATCCTGTTCATTTATTATAAATATCTTTATAATAAATGAACAGGATAAAATAAAACATAATAAATAATCATAACTTTCACCTCATTCCGAACTCCCGCTATGATGTTTTCTATCTCATCGTCAGGGAACAGGTCACCGACTTCACCAGAGGCCAGCAAATCATTAATCAACACAAGAAACTGTTCGTTGGCGACTTGGGCATCCGTCATCAAAAACATTATTCCGACATTCTTGAGACCAGTTTTTATATAGAGTCCTGAAAGCTCGTGCTGAAACAGATCATAATAATAAATTACATGATCACTGAATACTGCGTGAACTGCTTATCAACTATACTAAAGTTTATATACTTTCTTTGCTGTCCTTTACCTTCAGATCTAAGACTCCATATCCTTTCTTCAACTGTATCTGTAGCACCTCCAAGCTGGATATAAACGCTGCTAAACGTGACAATGACTGTTTTCCAGATCCACCAACACCAACTAGCAGAGCACTTCCTCTTGGACTTTCCAAGATTCGACTTATTCTAAAGTTGGAGCATTGAAATATAAAAAATGAACAAATAGAAATATTGTGTGCGTAATTCTATTTAAGGACTTTAGACCCAACTAGACTACATATTTTTTAGACAAAAACTAGGATTTTGTTGTTGTTTGAGTTTATGTTATGTTCATTATTTTAATATCGTTCATTTTCGGATAAATATATTATACTCCTGACAGAAACAACATAGCTACCTGCATATATGCATCATTGCATCTTCAAAAAGTACTAAGTTCATAGCCGCGATGAGATCGTTGTAACTGGACATAGCTTCAGTAAGTAACTTGTTCAGTTGAGCCCAGGTCAGTATCGGCATATACTTGGGTTCACCGATGCCACCAGCGAAGTGACAGTAGATGTTCGGTCGTTCAAATACCGTGCCTTCGTCTATGTCCTAAAATGAGTACCTAATTAGAGAGTACGCAAACAATATGTACCATAAGCAATTTCAAACTAGGTTCTAATAAGGAACTAGTGTAGACTACTGAGTGCCGTTACGGAAGAATCGTTTGGGACAGCCAGGGTTTGTATTTTGAAAACATTAAGTTTTTAATTTTTGTATTAACCTCGAAATTCTTTTTACAGATGTCGATCTGCATCTTCAGAAAAGCATCAATGTCCTTGTCTTCCGTGAGCTTGTCGCCGTAGACCCGGTGAGTCTCGTGAAGCCAAAGTCGTATAATATCCGAGGGGTTTACCAGGCATTCATTGGTACTGAATAGAAAGCCCTGGAAATATATTATTGCTATAACTGCAACTTACAAAGTATGTCAGAATTAACAAATGATACAAAATTTGTCTTAATCTATAATAAAGCAATTTCGTTAGATTGAAATTCTTACTTGCAGTTTCTGTTAATGAAAAAATTTATTAATTCCCAAAATTTAAGCCAAAACGTAAAACTTTACCTGGAAAATATTAGAAAGGTCTCTTAAATTAAATATGTAATGGAACTTGATTGCCGTTGGTAAAAACACTTGCGATACTTTGTTGTGTAGCGCTATTGCGGCGGACACCACGTTGGCTGCAATTAAAGGTTCTTAAAATATTTCCTATCTTTACGTATATAATTCTGCTGTACGTACACGGCCAGGAAGGTATTCGGTCATCTAAGTGCAAAATATTTTGCACAAGACAATGTCTGTCGGATCCTAATGATATAATATTCACATCAAACTTTAAATGGGTATTACTGAGTTAACACAAAGACTATTATAAAATAAATGAATTATGTGCTTACTTGACAGTTTGGCTATTTGGGGGTTGATCCTCAACTCAGGGTTAGTCAAATGTTGACTCAAGATATTGTGGTATATACTATTCAACGATTCCACATTCGGGAAGCTTATGGCGAAAACGCAGAAGTGGCGCTGAAGCCTCGGATTGATGGTGAAGCTGCCAGACGTGGGGTTCATGCATGACACGTACTGGGTCTTGTGAATGTCTTTGAGGGTTAACTTGGCACGATCGTACCAGTGGTTGTAATCCAAATGCTGGCGTATTATCGTGTGAGGCTGTACTGTGCCATACGAGTCCACTTCTGGCATGTTCATGTCATCGATAAAGTAGATGAGAGTTTTGTTTCCTGGTGGCCCATAGTTCCGACCGGCTTTCTTTTCCAATGGCTTTTCTAGAATCTTCTGTAGCATTTCTGACGTTGTATAGAAATTGAATGGAATGGATTGAATCGCGTAACTTTCTGAAAGACTGAAATTTACAAGTTTTGCTAATTAAATTATTTTATAACAAGCTAAAATTGTAAAGATGACCGTAAGACAAAATATCTTATATTGATAAAACTTTTTATGCAAAAAATAGGTAGTAAGAACAGAAAGAAATCATAGACATGGAGTTGCCAAAAAAGCGTGATTTCGCCAGACAACCGCTTTGTATAGTTCTGTATTGAGCAACAGGCAGGCTCGCGTATTAATTTACCTCTGAAGTTTTTCATTTACTAAAACAGTTTTCCCACAGCCAGCTCCACCAACCAACATAACAGGATGTTTATTTTTCATAAGCAAATCCAAAAAGAACCTTATCCTGATGGTGTCGGCAGTTGGCACCAGAACAGCCTACAAATAAAAGCCAATTTGTACCTTACACAAACAAATACAATTTAATACGTGAAGAAATCGTTTATCTTTAATTAATAACACGTATAATCTTATTTCTAAAACCTACTTGAAGAGGTATATCAGAGTCCAACTCGAATTTAGTAATTTTTTCAGTCCAAGGTGCGAATTGTTTTGTTTCAGACTCAATATAATAGTCAAATACTGTTCCGCCGGGTGGGAACTTTACAGTTTTAAACTCATTCACCCACCACTTAGAGAATTCTGGAAAAAATATTTTTATTAAATGAAAATAAAGTTTTCCATTTGGTTTTAATCGAATTGCATTTCATATTTCATTTTTCTTGGGGACGTTATGGCTCTGTAGTAACAGGCGTGCATGTCAATCCATCAGGTTAAGCTACGCCTGCCGAGGTCGGTCCGTAGATGGATTAACATCTTTACATACCGAGACTCCTCTGTGCCACAGCAAACTCGTTAAGGCATTGATTCCTATTGTCTTTCATGGATTTTTAAAAGTTTTTATGGATTGCCATTAACCTTCGAGCTTCAAAAGTCTGACAACTGGGTTGTGGAGGTCAAATTAAGGCAGTCGCTGGAAGTTCAACTAGAAGCCGACCCCAAATATGTAGTAGAGAAAGGACTAGGCAAATATAAATTTATGATTTATACATATTATATATTTTTTTAATTTTCATTTGTAATCATTACCTATTCTATAGTCAACATTTGTATCTTGAAACATAGCAGAACCAAACGCCCAAACACATGCAAATACAAAGTAAATGTCGTGCCAGTCTTTCGGGCAGTCTGGTGGAGTATTCTCCGGAACCAGGAGACAATCCAGTAAATGACATAACATCTGTATGTGGGCCATTTCAGCAATCGGTGTTATCTTCTTAAATCTGTTTCTGACTGTTTCTAAGCAGGGAGGTATGTATTTGTCAAACAATATTACCAAGTTTGATTTTTCAGCTGGTACTTTTCTAGTTTCAATCCAACTTGTAACGTACCTAAAATGTAATCTAAGCTTTATTTATCGGTACTTATATATTTTTATTTAATATTAAAAAAAATCTTACGGATTCCACCCTAAATCTTGCGGATTAATGTATAATATACCAGCTCGAGAAACAGTGGCAGGAGTTGCGGTGCGAAGGTTAGATATTTCAAACATAAGCCTCATGCTCGGTGTAAGCGCTATCCTTTCGTTACTAGCAAGCGTTAAAATTTTATTATCGTCCATAACCGTATTCAGGGATTCAATCCACATAGGATCAATGTCACCATCTAAGACTATCCATTTAGGGTTTTCACCGACTAGATTAGCTTGGTCTCTCATTATTACTGAAAATAGTCCATCTTTCCATTCCCTGGTTGCTGGATTTATGATACCAAACAATTCGTCATTTGTGACTGCTTTTGGATTCAAATCATTGTATATAGGTTTCTTTTTCAAATTTTGATAAGTTTTAAAGAGCGATTTCCAAACTTGTGTTTTACCAGTCCCAGCATTACCAACTATGAAAACTGAATGCCGGACTTCAAGAAGCTCTTCCAATTGCACTACTTTTAAAATAAAATTATCCTCAGGTTGTAAGAGTAGGTCCATTGCGGCCTGTTTCACAGTCCTTTCAAATTCCAAATCACGTTTTCTTGGAACTTCTAGCGCAGGGAACAAATCTCCAATCAAGCCCATAAATACTGGCATGTCATCTGTTACTATTTTCGGTATATTGAAGTCACGAAGTGTTCTCATTAGCACTTCTTCCTCCGGTCGTCCTGGATCGCCTCTCTACAGATATATATTTTAGTATTAACTTTGAAAAGGAAATTGGCGATCATCAAGTTAGTATTTTTGAATTTATAATACTAATCGTTACTTCCGTCGGAAAAATGCATATTATTTTATATATAATCCTATGCAGTAAGCGTAATATCTGTGTTACCCTCTAGTCACGCCTAAAAAAAAATTACTTAAAAAAACAAATTACAGAAGTTACCTTTAACGATCCTGCTACAACCAAAACTGATTTGATTGCCCTTAAGCCCCAATCATAATGATCTTGCTTAGACAATAACTCTTTACATAGGGTATACAAAGTAATAAACTTCCTAGCTAATATTTTGGCATCCTGAAATCCTTCAGCGACTAACATTATTTCACAAATTAATTCGAAATCAGGGACAACCATAGCACATGGTCTAAAAAGTGCTTTTAAATTTTCAGGTAGTTCAGTTCTGCCAGCATAGCCTGGGTTCATGGTTATGAAAATACCAACTGAAGGAACGAGGGCTATAATTTCACCCATAAAGTTAAATTTCTCCTTTTTGTCTCTGAAAAGTAAACATTTTACTTTACAGTTGATTACATATTAATTTAAATAAAAGTTTCTTAAATGTTTCATCCGTACCTAATTGCATCCTGTACTGATTTCACTTGAACAGCGACTACCGATAACACTTCCACAGATATTCTGTTAAATTCGTCAAAACAGCCCCATGCACCAGTCTGCGCTAATCCCTTGTATATATTTCCACAAGACTGTCCGAAAGAAAATATAAATACTAACAGCAATCACAACAATTTATATTACAAACCACAACAAAAGAAAATTTTCTTGGGTGAGCCATCTGGCACCTATTGCTCCGATTTTGCTCAAAGGCCCTCGGCATTGGATATTTCGAAAAAAAAAGAGAAAATTGTAAGAGTGTAAATTTAAAAGTTCATAGCCTAGTCAAAAAACAGAATAAAATACGATTAGATACAGATACAGAAATGAGAGTCATAGATTATAATTTTCACGATTATTAAAGAAATTAAGAAAACATAAAATAATGTGTTTACCTGATAGTCCATTTGCTCAGAGCAATTGAAGACATAAACCATAATACCTAAGGCTCTGCCTAGATCTTTTGTGGTTTCAGTTTTACCTGTACCAGCTGGACCCGCCGGTCCTCCTCCCATTACTAAATGTAATGACTGCAAAATAATTAAAACAACGTCAGGAAATTTCCTTGAATCACTGCTTGAGATATTATTAAAAACTGAACCTGAGTTAAAGTAATGTAACATCGATCTGTCAGCGGGGTGATCACCAATCTCGGCGTGTTTCCCAAATATTCGTAACTGTATTTGAATTGAGCGTCACAAATATTGGCAAAACAATGTGATTCTTTGTCATCCCATCTGTAAAAAATATTTTTAATAGGTACACACACAACAATTAAGAAAAGAAGAATAGCATAATTTTAAATAATAAACAATGAATGAATGTTTGAAAATAATTTCCATCATACGGCAAGCAAATATAAAATATTAAGTTTCAGATGCATAACGAAACCAGTTGGATGGCATACTGTATAGCATACACACAAGATATTTTCGGCCTTATCCAAGCGAGTTCTTAGAGGTTTCAGGTTAAAAAAATGCAAGAACGTGGTCAAACAATAACCTGAATAATAATCATAAATTATACTTCTAACACCTGTGTCTAAGCTGCGACTGCCATTGAAATGCTGATCCTGATTCGACTTTCCCTTGAATCATTTTGCTAACAACATCTCTCGAGTGCACGTCAATTGTACAAATGGTCATAATCTTTTGACGATCTTGCTTACTTAGTTCTCCAATCAAAAGAGTTATAAGAGTGCTTAACTGAGCCAATTGTTTTTTGTAATAATCCTTCAAAGCATTGTCATAGCCTTCTTCTAACCTCCCGAATGCAATATTTACTTCTGTGGTCCACCATATTTGAGAGCCACATAAAGATACTTGTGCCATGAAATCGAAAAGCCATTGTTCTCGTGGTTTCTCTTCATAAGACACAATTGCTTCTCCAAAATACTGTCGAATTGTTGACCTCATTATATCTTGTAAGCGGTTAAGCCATATTTCAACCTATAAAAACAACTGGTCCTTAGCTGGCGTACAGTAATTCTGTCAGTATTATAATTTCTAACTTTTCTACTTACAGGGCCAGTACAATCACAATTTCCATGAAACGTAACGAGTTCCCCATCTTTTGCTATCATTCCGAATGCCACTTTTTCGTTTGCTTTTTGACTTTCATGGAACTGGAGTTTTGCAATAGAATCGAAAAGTTTTGTTAAATGTCTGAGAAAAAATTAAGTTCATTATTTTATATTTAATTTTAACAAATTATTTAATGTTGCAGAAAACTTAATGTACCTTATAACTAATTCAGCTTGATTTCCATTTGACAAAATATCTAGTAAATCTGCGGATGAAACAAAGTAAAATCTAGGGAAAGCTAATCTCTTCGTTTCCAAATATTCAGCTAACGCCTTTTCGCAAATAATAAGATCTTTTTGTAAGCTATCCAATATCTCCACAAGGCCCTCTTTGTTAGTGCCTTTTACTACGTTGGGAGTTTTTGACATGTCAGACGACAGAACCTGAAAATAAGGGACGGTCATAAGTTCTAATATATTGTAATTTATTCAGATCAATTAAGCCAAAAATTATACTTTAAATTCCGCATCAATTCGGTCAAATCTGGCGGAATCCTCTGGCAATTGTTTCCTTATATCTTCTGAGCTCATAAATATACTTTCGAGATGTGTCCAGGTCCTTTGTACTTCAAACCACACTGTTATAACTTGGTCTGCTATAGATAATTTTTGTTGCCAACTTGAAACTTCCTCCAGAAAATGTGCGATGAATTTTGATGTTATTAGATTTTGAAGTTGCACCTAGTAAAATAATATAATATATTTATTATTTTCCTATAAATGTTAACGTTTTGGCTTACCAATATTAGTAATACTTGCTTGATTTTCTTCTAATGTTTCAATTAATTCTTCACTAGCTCTTAACAGGACACAACCGGTCCTGGTATGTATTTCTTGTTCGAATTCCATTCCACTCCAAGTCGTGTTCAAATCTTTCAGTGTCTTTTCCATTGACATTTCTTTCACAGCTTTATCTACTATATTTTTTACCTCTTCTTCAAATTCATGTAAATTTAATGCAAGTAAATCCGCTAGTGTTGTATTTTTGTCCATAACGATTTTCACCTACGTTATAATTTGTTTTTATATTATTAAGGATTATAAATTTTTAGGTATAAATTATAATGTAGGTAATGGAGACTGATAAATACAATCATTACATTTTATTTACACTCATGGAAATACCAAATAATTAAAGCGTGAAAAACCCTGTGTAAAGCTGATCACATAAGCAGTTTATATGCAAACCTCACATTATTAAATACATTTTATTAATTCATAATTTAAGATAGTTTTATTTAATTTATTTATTAGTTATACTTACAGTAAACTCAGGTGGTAGTGCAGCTAAGCTCTGCGAATTATAAACGTAAGCACAATTCATAATATCAAATACAATTTATATCATCTTTGTTTTAGGTATTTACAAATTTTATTTAATGTGAACAATTTAGAAAACCAAGCATATGTACAGGCCACGTTAATAAGAAATATCAAAACAAACAATCATAAGAACACCAACACAACATGCACATCACATTAAAATGAATCGTCAAACTCAGACAAATTTAATGTTTACTTATAAGATGCCGTTATTTACAATGATTTATGCACAGTATATTCAAGTATAATAAATATATTTTTTAAGAAATATGAAAAATGTCACCTTTGTCGTTCTCATTAATTGATCCCAATGCCGTTCGCGTATTGCTGGATTTTGTAGTTCTCCTACCGCCCTTAGCGATGTTAGCATATTTTTTACTGTTGCTTCTAGATTCATATAAGTGTCCCAGCTAAAATTGTTATGAAGACACATTTTATACTTACTACATATTTTTATTTAAGTTAGTATTTTTTCTCTTTATAATCTACATGATCTTAGCAGGCACATAGGGCCTTAATGTAAACTTAAGAATATAAGATGTATTTACGTTCTCATTTCTTTATCAAGCAATCGGATCTCTTTAGCGAATTTTTTACACTCGATGTCCATATTTTCAACATCTATTTTCCGCCATGGCGTTGTTTTCCAATCCTCTATACTAGTTCGGACAATGTAAACGTAATCCCACAGTTGCTAAAACATAATATAGGCGTTTAAATAAAATAGACCGTTTAAACAAACTGTGATTTCAAACGACATTTAAAAAATAGATTCATATTTTTTACTTAAAAGTAATAAAAGTTTACTATGAATATCATTTAGTGGTCATCTACTTTACTACTCATATACACTCATCAAACCAATGATTGACATAGACGTTACAATTCATACCAGAGCGGAGATGGTCCTCCCTTCAAGTAGAAGGTTGACTAACTCCTTCGTTATCTCAGACGTGGCCTCCAGTCTCCGCTGCATATCTATTAGTCCACCGACCATCAGTTCTCAGGCTTAGTGCCACATCAGTCTAAAGTTTACGAAGAATAATTTACCTTTAGCATTCTTAGTTCTTTGCGACACTGTTTTAATAATTTGAACTCAGGAACATTCACTTCAAACAACGAACCAGATTCTTGTATACCTTTCATTTCATCTTCTAAATGTAACATCTCCATATCTACTCTCGACATCACGGCATATGGATTATCACATTCATATTTAAAGAACTAAATAATAAAAAAAGAAATTAGTCACAAAAGATTAATACAGAAAATTGTAATAACATATATTATGTTATAAAAATACAAACTTCGTATTTCTTAAACACTTCTCTATAATAAGATACGTGCGAGTCAAAAGATTGTATCTTTTTTCTAATACAAGCAACTTCGGCTGCTTGAAGTGGTGCGACCTGCTGTTTTACAGTCAATGCCAATTTCTTCGTCGCTTGCCATTGCTCAGGCAGCTCCTGAAATTATTTTAAGTTATTTAGTTATTCATGAGTACCTATTAACACTATCATCATAGTTTATTTAGTATTAATAACTCACATGCAATAATACATTCACTTCTTCTGGAATATCCATGTCATAGAACTTCAGTAATTCAATAGTTTCGGTTAATGGTTGGAACATATCGTCAGTAGTCAATGCTCTATCCTTTACGTTCATCAAATAACCCATCACAGATACTAAAGCATCATAGTCACCTTCGGGAACAGGCTGAAGGAGACCTTGAATTATTAAAGGAAAACTCTTAGAACCTCAAAGAACATGCGACAAAAAAACTATGTATATACCCACTTCCTACCTTCATCAGCTTTATGAATAAAGTTTCCTAAATCACCCAAGCTAGATGTTACATTATTCACTAAATGTTCTTTATACATATTTCCCCATTTTCGTACTGTATTCAAGAGGGCTTGCCGAAATGGTCTCATATCTACCTAAACGTAAAAAATACAGGAACGTTAATTAAAAAATAATTAAAACGTATTACATATTTTAATGAAAAATTTTACTTGAAACCAGGAATTGAAAACTTTGTATGAATCCATATCTTCAATGTCCAAAAAGAGTATTTCGTAGTGATCAATCTGTTCACGGAACGCTTCCATTTTCGGCGGACAAGGTTCGGGTGGTTTCACGTCTTTATCTTCGGAACCAATTTTATCGACTTCCTCAGGCGTTAAAATTCTTCCGTAGGTCAGAAAAAGTTCCATAATCGCGTCTCTCTCTTCTAACCATAAGTATGAATAATTTTCAAACGTTTTACAAAAATCATTTGCCTCTTCTATAACCTAAAGATAACATAGTTTAAAAAAAATTGCATCTATAAATAATGAGTATCAATGGTATTAGGCGTTCGTGGTGCGAGTACCCATAATACATTATCTGCACTTCTTCCAGAAATATACTAATCGAGCACATACACTTCTTCACACAGGACGTGGTGTTCTACCGCACTGAGACTTAAGTACTAGTGAAGGGACACTAATCGTTTAAAGTTGCAGCAATCATGGTCACGAAAGGACTGATCAGAGAACAATATAATAATAATGTATGTTTAGGTTAAGGTATTAATCTATGGGACTCTATAATATTAAGTTTATCTTTTACTATGAAATCCATAATGCCTTACCTGCTAATATCTGGCAAGCTAAAAGCCTTCATAGTTTCAAGTCATTGGTTAAAAATCACTATTTAAATGACCTTTATTCATCTACATAATATGTGTCCATCTTCATGTGATATTTATAATACTGAACTTATATATTACATATTTTATATATGTGTATATATATGTTTATATATGTGTGTGTGTCTGTGCGTGTATCTATCTATCTGTGTATTTATTTGTATATGTAGGTATGTATGTATTTATATTATTATTTTGATTATAATATTTTAGCTGCACCACCCATAGATTTTAATAAATGTTTCCATTACCCTAAAGCTACTTGGAAGAAATCGCTTTTAAGCGATAAAGTCGCCTTTGTGCCTGCGCTAACCTTGTATATTTTAATTTAATTATCTTGTATATTTTTTAAATTTGTGTGTGTGTACAATAAAGTATATTCATTCATTAAATTTAGTAAATTATTATAAGCTTACCCTGTCAATGCTGTTTAAGATTTCGTCTTTCATTTCTATGATATCGTCCTGATTTACTATCTGACTTTCATATGATTTCTCTTTTCTTCTGTCTATTCTTTCAATCAACGTCGACATTTTTAATATATCATTAATTATACTATTTAACAGACAAGTAAAACCTTTCTCATCGTTTGGATCTAGCGATGGACTAAATACCATATCTGGATCTAAAAGTTCCAGCTGTGCTTCAAATAAGGGCTCTAGCTTGTTTTTTGGGTTCATGTGTTCAGTAATATATCCCAAACTAAAATAGTAAAAACAAAGATTAATTAATAATTATTTTTATAACACGTTATGCAATTTTGAAATACATTCTCATTGAAAGAAAATGTATTAAGACTATTATAAATTCACCTGCAAGCTATGGACTTAAACAATGCCTCTTCCATTAAGTTGTCAATGAAACCAACATAAGACAACCATATTTCACTGTCTTGGTTGCATTGCATGTTGAACAATTCCATATTTTCATTCAGTAGTACTCGTATGCGGTTTGCTGTTTCATTGATTTCGTTGTATCGCTTGGTTGTTTTATCAATTCGATCATCCAGATTTAAAAGTGTGTCCTGAAACAAGATGTTATTAGAACCGTAATATATTGATTTTTGTTTAATATCGATAGTATATATTTACAAGTCGTTTACCTTCTTGCCCTCTTTTCTCTCATATAATGGTTGCGAAGACCAGGATTTCATAGAATTTTTTATTTCTCGCAAATTCTCTTGTATTCTAGACATTCGTTTATGTAAGCTCCCCACAAGAGTGTGCAACTCTTCTAGATAGTTCCATAAATCTGAAAATATTCAATAATATTTATATTGTGAAACTGATAACCTAATAAATTTTACTTACCCGCGGAGTTCCAGTTCAATTCGTTCTGTGCCATTTCTATTCGGTGATCAATAGCTTTTATCTCTGCCTCCACTAAATCGAATTCTACCTTTTGACTGTTCTTGTGAATTTGATTATACCAATCAATGGTTGTGTTCAGATTTATCCTGTATTGTCGATACATTTCTTGTTTCGCAAACAACTCGGTGCTCTCTTTAGGCAATTGATCTTTTACATAATCATTATTTCTTAAATGATGCACTTCTTTCATAGCCTCTAGTAACTGAAACAAAATTTCATTTCGTATATTTTTCGCCTTAAACTAAATAAAGTTTTATTTAGCTTTAAAGTAACTGTGATGTATATTTTTTATTTAACGTCTTACCATTGGACTGAAGTTCAGAATTAAATCGGATCCCTCTCTTTTGATGATGCTGTTGTTTGTTTTTTCTTTAATTATTCTTGGTATGCTCGCTGACCAGTCGTCAAAATATTTTCTTTTAAATTCAGTTATATTTTTCATGAGTGTTTCGTACCTCGCAAAAATTTTTGTTGCCTCGTCGCACCCGGTGATCCTTTACATGAAATTATTTCATTTTTAACACAATTTTTATTTTTTATTTTTAGTGCAAGTATTGTTATTATTCAACTACTTTTATTTAAGGCATATTTTCATATCTAGGCTATTTTTTGCAAAAAGGGTATTACAACAAGATTGAAATTCATAATAAAACGCCACAGTTACCATGAGCCAGGTAAAGATATATTATAGTATATTAAATCGTCTAAAACTTTTCAACTTCATGAATCGTTTATGATAAATTAATCCATCTTTACAAGTCGATACAAAGCCAAATAATCGGCTTTCGCAATTTGCCCCACCCAGCTTACTTACGGGTGCGGCAAATTGCGAAAGCTAGCTATAGGCTTGGAGATCCTTGTAGCTAGCATGCTCATGTATAGCAGTCCCCCGGCGACGGGAGGGAAGAATGTGTCGACTTCCATGTGACCATACTTTTCCAGCCGGTGACTCTGCTCATTAAAGAGCTCCTGCGTAAGAAAAGGTTTAAAATACATACTATAATTATGTATGGAAAAAAATGTTAGCATGATTTGGTATGATTCAGTGTAATGACTTACTTCGCATATTACAATTTCTTCCTCAAGCATGACAATTATTTCAATATATTTTGCTGTGAATTCATTCTTAATTAGCGGTCGATCGAGAACTGACCCTACTATGTCAATCAGCTGAAAAAATGTATAACTATATATTATGTGAATGAAACAATTTGAAAAAGGAACATAAAAAGTAAATGTTTTTATAATAAACAGTAAAATAAAATTATATTTCACTTTTATTACAAGTTGCCTTTAACGTAATGTACATAATATTACTGTTATATATTGTTTCTTACCTTAAATATAGCTTCTAAAGTAGAACAATTGTCAAAAGATTCTACAAGAACAGTAGACAATTTTAAATCTAAGTCAATTATGTTTTCTTGGAAATCTTTAAAATCTTCATTGAACGTTTGATCGTCTGGATCCAAAACGTCATATGACTTCGATGCAAAACTGTGGAAGTACGAGTCGAACTCCGAAGAGATCTCACGTATTTGACCTCCCAAAACGCGTCCTTTCATACCACCAATCTCAATTTTTTCTAACTTTTGAAATTCTAAAACTGTTTTGAAAAACCACTGAATCGTGTTGAGTCTTTCCATAAATTTATTCATTCGTTCAAATACAATATTAGAATGAAAAGTCCAGGGTATGACAATCCTATCTTCAAAGTATTTAGGCAGATTTTCTTTGAAATAATCAAATGTTGATCGGAAATTTTTAAGTATATCAATCGTGAGCTGAATTCTTTGCCTAGCTTCATCTACATCACTATGGAAAAGCGTGCTCGGGTCCAAACACTTCTTCGCCTAAAATGTTAAAATATTGTTGAGTCATTTGGTTTTACAGATTTAAATGTTATTAGCCCGCGTGTGGTATACCTGGTGTATGAGCAAGTTACATATTTGTTTTATTAGAACCATCAACTTAGACGAACTGCAATAGTATTTTGAATCTCTCCAAACCATGCAAATGATGTGAAATAAAGGACGGAAAAGAGTTTGGCATTCCGTAAAATCGGTGTCTTCCAACGCTTGAAAATGTTTCTCCAGTGTTTTCAAATATAAATCTATCTCTCTAGCTTCTGCTAGTGCTGCAAGAAATACTTTAGATGTAAGTAAGTGTTTCGAATGGTGCTGCCACACTGATGATATAAATGTTCAGAAACATTTTTAAATATTTTGTAACAACCATTTTTCTATATTTATATAAATAAGTTTTGCAAAAGTTAGTAAACATTTTCGGACGTATTATTGATAGGAATCGTACTCAGACGTCTGGATGTTGTAACCAAATCATAGACAACATGGACTGCTTAATTCTATGTCACTGAACGATAGTCCATCAGCTCCCGACAAAAACATTTCGTAATAATGACGATCATGAGAGAAATTTGCTGGTTTGGTCACTTGCTGAACTCTTAAAGTCTCAGTTCGACCAACCCTTTGTATTAGGACGACATCCAACAATGATAGACCTATCAAAAGTTTTGATCTAATATTCCAACGTATCGACATAAGAAGTCTGAAGTCTTAGTGCGACTTTGCAAGCTCTTCGATGATTTTTTGTCACTAAGCCTGCGCGTTTTTACCTGACACGATATTCTTAAACAGCCGACTGAAGCAGGGGTAGTAAGCGGACGTGGTGTTCTCTAATATGACAGCCATACACCTAACTCGATCAGTCCGCAGTTGGTCGTAGATGTAATTCAAATTGTTCACTCTTGACTTCCAAAATGCTAGCTCTGTAGAAGAAAAAAACATTGATAATTTACCCGTCATCGCGTCTTATGCTGTTTGTATTTCAGATTTTATTTTATTATCTCACCAACACAAGGCAAAGGATTTTGCCCGTTCAGGAACGCTTGCGACGAATCCTCCATCATGACGTCGTTGATTTGCTGGGCCCACTTAATGACGACCCCTTCGATGGCGCTCTTCAGGTACAGGTCCACTTGCTCCCCCCTCAGCAAACCCTTCTCAGCCTCGTGGACTAGCTCCACCCCCACCGGCATCGGTAGCACTGTTTGTCCATTGACTTTACCTTTCACCTGTTATATAATCAATTTTATGATTGTATTAACAAAGTGTATGTATAGGAAATTATGTTAATGCCGAAAAATGACATAAATTATTTAATAAATAAAACCAAACTGACTTTTGCCTGCGGCCTCGCATGCGTGGAGTTAGAAAAAATAGCTTATTTTACCTTACGTTCTTATTTGATTAAAAAAATCGTAAAAAAATAAGAGTGTACCTCATACACGGTGCTCTTAAGATTGTGTATTTGTTTGAGAATGTCTTGAGAAACCACTAGCGGCCATCCTTCATGGTTGAG
The DNA here is from genome assembly GCA_905333005.2 of Lycaena phlaeas. Classification (NCBI taxonomy): domain Eukaryota; kingdom Metazoa; phylum Arthropoda; class Insecta; order Lepidoptera; family Lycaenidae; genus Lycaena; species Lycaena phlaeas. Next base: position 18,641,924 of record HG995171.1, on the reverse strand, counting down.
AGGATTGGAGAGCAGCGGCACAAATACTTCGTCGACTAACGAAGCGAGCTCGTCAATTATCCTCGGTGCCAGGTCTCCTATATTAAACGTGTGCCTTCAGAATATACAACTATCATACATTATTATAGTATAATAGTCATGTAAGATTTAAGAATCTAAACATCTAAAAGCTCCTAGGAGACGTAAGAATAAAAATTATTGAATTTGAAAATAGTTTCCCCTTATTGTTGCCATACTTACCAAAGATCACCATCTCACCGCAGTTCTCCTTGGGGACAACATCGGCTCTCTTTTTAACAAAGTATACGGCTTTATTTTTTAAGCAGCAAGGGAACGATACGACAGGGACCAGCTGTGCCGTGTGCGTCAGAATTATAACAAGGATCATCGGGTGCGGCTTGTCCACGAAGTCTCTCAGAGTGGAGCGGTGCTCCTCTACACTTAGCACGCGCATCCATTTCTCTGGTTTCAATTTCAGAGATTTGACGACGTAGGAACCGATGAAATCGAAACGAGGATCTTGGTTACTTGTCGATGGACCGGCTTGATCCATGTTCAAGGCAACATTTCTTACGTTTGTTAAAAGACAACTGCTAAGGATGGCTTATTGAAGGAATGTGGTTGGTAGCGGTATCGCAAGTATCGCCTGAAAAATAGCAAGTCACGCGAGTGTAAGTTATTATAGAAACGATGTCTCCTTTGTCGACCCATCATTCGCTATGATATAGATTACTGTACGGCTCGCAGAAAAATTCAATAAATTTTCTTAGTTTTTTATAAGACAGAGTATTTTCATAGCGGGAAATGTTAACTGAATAAACTTAGAAGTTATCCAAATTAAAAATTTGGATTTTTGTTCCAAAATTTAGATTTTCGATGACGTCACGATCAAATCCTTACCTAATCTGGATCCTTCTTATACGATAATTGCAAAGCAGGTAATAATTTCACGTGAAAAAATTAATTAAATTTCTGAAAAAGTCATTTAGATTAACTCAAACAATTATGAATTCACATATGTGTGTAAAATCTATATAAGTACTGCAGATATATCTTTATACTATATCTGTAGCAGTAAAATAATTGACACATTAACTAATTTAATTATAATTCAAGATAATTAGCAGGTCAGACACGTATTTCAATCATTGCATACTTTATAAATATGTATATAACTTTACGTTAGACGTGGTGTAGAAAAGGTCCATATTGGTAATTTGCTGACCGTACGTAATTGGTATTTGTACTTTCTAAGGCGTACCAGGCGAGCGCGGCGCCACCCCGCGCCCGCAGGATGACACTCACACGACGACACGAATAAGGTCAACTGTCTCCGCTAACTCGCGTCGGTGCCTTGTGCCTGGTGCCTGGAGGTGGTACGAGTCATTAAACGTTATGAATTTAAAATTAAAATTCGAAAAATAGCTCGGATATTTCTTTTTGCCGCCCTTTAAGACGAGGCATTGAAAATGCTGGAAGTATACCTTTTGCTATTGTAAGCAAACTAAATTAACTACGTGAAATCAATTTTAGTATGTTAATATTTATATTCATTAGAATATATAATAATAATATATTCTAATGAAATGGTATAGGAAAACATAAAAAATTATAGAAACTAGAAGTATTCATACTTGAATTTTTTTTAAAGTATAGTAATGTTACTTATCTAGCGAATTGGGATGAATCATATTATTTGCTTGAGCAGTTAATTTCATATGATTTATTTCATACTTTCGCCGCTTATGCCGCATACGCGTTTGTGTTTGTCAGTCTTGCGTCTATTTTATTTGCGCACGAAAGTTAATTTAGCCATCTCATCGAAACTATGTGAAATAGGCTAAGCGAGCGTGGAAATTGTTTTCGGGTGCTCGTCTAAAATCAATTTATATATATTAAATGTAATATTTTTAAAAAACATTAATACTAATTATTGTCAGATTTTAAAAGAATTCTTCAATTACCTACTTATTACAAATCGCTATCTGCTCTTCTCTTGTTGTAGGGTTTTACGTAACTTTACTTTCTTGCTAAATAATAAATGTTCGTGGAATGATATTTATTAACAACTTTATGTCGTGACTGAGACAATTCAGTTTACCTTTTACACAATTATCATAGCTTATTTCTCTAAAATATCGTTATAATTTTGCACGCGTAAGTTATAACTTTTCTTTTCTTTTATTTAGTTCATAATTTCCACGTTTTTTTAAATGTATTTTACACGAGAAGCGCCCCGCGGTTTTACCAGCTTACTTGCCATTCCCATGAGAGTACAGGGATAAATTATAGCCTATGTGTTATTCTGATGTATAAGCTATATTATTGTAAAGTTTCATTAAAATCCATTCAGTAGTTTTTACGTGAAAGAGTAACAAACATACCCATACTTACAAACTTTCACGTTTATAATATTAGTAAGAAGATCAGTAAGATTAGTTGGGCAGTCCAACTGGCAGATGTGCCGCGGCCAATCGCTAAACGAATATAATAGAAAAGAATACTTAGAACTACTTGAAGAGATCGTCTCTCGTTTTATCCGGCCTGTCTAAACGCGGCCTCCACTCTTACACCTCTTTGGCCCATCGGCTATCTGTTCTCCTGAATGTGACATATTATTCTATGATTGTATAGTTTTATTCTTAAATAAAATAAATTCCCGTTAGTAATTTGTAAGAAATAAAATAATTCTCAAGGCACATCTTTAAAGACAGAGTCGAGGCTACTGGCTAGTCTTACACGGGGGATGGTCCACAAGTTAGCCTTGCTGCCGTTGCTATGCATGCTGTATCCAGCGTCTAGACTCCAGATAATTTTCGGTATTGTTCGCGAGAGAGCTAAAGTAGCAGCACAAAAATAATCTCGCGAAGCACCTATGTATATGCACGTTGCAGTAGCTGTACGCCAATATGATCTTAAGACTGGATGTTGGTTAAAGGAAGATTAACTCTTGGCATCTTCAGCTCGGTAATGACTGGGTTGAGCGAGTGTTGGTTGACACTCAATTTGGTGGTTTCGCTATGCTAACCCAGGTCGATATTCGCATCCACGTCCAAATAGCAGGAATTCAATAAACAGAAAATGATCATTCTAGAAGATCCGTAATAATATGAAGACTGATGATAATGATGGATAGAAAAAGTTGTCAAAAATATGAGCTATCAAAATATTAATTATTAAGTACCTTCCTCACTTCCGAACGACCGATGTACTCGTAAGAGCCCAAAGTGAACTAACTTATCATACTGAAAAGAAAATATTGTAAGTCCGAGAGCAGATCTTCAAACTTTTGCTCATGGCAGTTGTCCACTCGTTATTCTTAGGTTTGTGCAAGCAATATTTTCAGTATGATATATCAATCATTTTTATAATATTAAATGCTCCGGCGGCACACGCTGTTCATTAGCGCCAACAATAAGAGGGCTGCGTCCCAAGCAAGCCCTTTCATATCTAAATATATAAATAGAAAAGTTTTAGATGATTTCGACTAAACGGCTATTATATGTATAGGTAAGATACAAACGAAATTATTAAAAAAAATGTTTTATTTTACTAGTGAGATCTTTATTTTGCTGCCATAATTATTTTTGACACTATTATCACCATCATCCATCCACTACTGATCAAAGGCCCTATAATTAATTATATTTTTTATTGTACTAGCCTTAGTGGAAAATGATTACACTAGAAACTGGCAACATTGAGTTATGAGACCGCAGCGCCGCGTCTATCAGACTTCTTTCGTGGCGCGGACTCTACGATCAATCTGACACTGACTGTACATCATGGACGGTGGAGCTTATAATTTAACAATCAATCAATCTCCGACCAGTGTCGATACAATCCCCACCATGGTTCAAGCCTTGGCGGTGGGGCTCAGTAGCCTAGGGTGAGCCCAACACCTTGGGCGAAGCGAATTGGGCTAAAGCCAAGGGGGCTCTTTGTAGCCCTCTTATAAGAAGAGGGGACAAAAGAGCAGGGGGCAAGGGGCGAGGATGGGAACCTCGCCTCATTGTACTGTCCCGACGGTGGGAGGGGTTGTTCTGTGGTGCGGGGCAACCCCTCTGTGGAGGTGGCGTCGGTCCCCCGAGGGACTAGCTAGCCGTCGATGTGCCCTGTTGCTTGTAGATCCGGGGCACTTCACCAAAGGCGGCATTGGTGGCACTCACCGGGTTTTAGTGGGTCGAGCTGCGTCGCTTACCATCTTTCGGGCGCAGCGAGTCCCACATACCCGCCTGGGGAGACCCATTCCCCTGCGGTATGCGCGTCAGTGCATTTCCCGGCGTAAAAGAAAAAAAAAAGTGTCGATGCAATATCAACTAAGTAATTATTAGTAACCTTGCACTGAATAATCGCAATCATAGTTGGGTAATCATGACATTATACATACTCGTAGATTGGGAATTTCTCATCAAAGTCCAGCAGTCCACTCTTTCTTGGGCTAATATTCCCCAGGATCTGAAAACAATTTTTGTTCGTGTAAAAGGACCTTAGGGGGGACGAGTTTTGGGTAAAATAAAAGAGAAATATTTTCATTATACATTTATTGATAATGACAGCGATGGTTGACTCAAATTTGCTACTTGGCAAAAGTATGTCCCACTAAGACGTGAACTATTTGTGTTTAAATATTAAAATCTCTTCATGTTTCAACGCTATGTTGAACCGGCCGACGCCTACGCTACCGTGTAGCTGCCTACACTATGCTTATCACATACGCACGTACGAGCCGCGACATCTGTCGTCTATGTACCAACACAAATGGCAAATTAAAATACTCAATGTTGAAACAATCGTTAATGAGGCTCGATCAATTGACTGCAATAAATACATTATTATAAAAATAATATTAAACATTTGCCTACGACTATCTATATTTAAAATAAAAACACAGCACATTGTCAGCTTACACTATAAAAATAAATTATGACCTACGATACACGATCAGGTCTATTAGCCTACTCCCAGGAGCCCTCTGCGTTCCCTCCGCCTCCCTCCTCCCTCTTACTATTGCCTCCTCTTCGATTCTCATCGCGCGCGCGCCACACAAATACTACCAATACGATTTACGTGTAGTTTTAGAGATAGGATGTAGCGATTTCAGTTTGCCAATTTCATCTTTAAACACAATAAAAACTTATTCATCATTAATAATATTTACCACTATAACTCTAAGTTTCATAATTTCAATTACATTTCAATGTCAAAATTAATAAATAAAAAATAATAATATTTCAGGTGGCATACTGACGTTTTGACTTTACCCGGCACGCGCGCTCATCTTCCCAAACTACCAGCTACTGGACGAAAGCACATCGAGAATTTCAAAGACATCCTACAATATTTGAAAACATTTCAATATTTAATTTAAAGACTACACATTGAGCTGTCCTAGTCGAGGCCAAATTACGAATTGCTCTATTGCACATTAAATTACGCTACCAAAATGTACGCGAAAATGGAATGTTTAAGTACAGTCTAAAAGCGATTTATAATATGTATAGTGCGATCCGTGATATAAATGACATCAGTCAAATCTCAGAGTACCGACACTAAAGGACAAACTTAAGACTCACTCATTTTGTCCTTTCTTTCTTGATACAATAATTAATGATTAAATCTTGATAAAAACTTTAAATCTCAAGTTTGCCCTTTGAAGATATTTAAACTGCATTATAATATAAAGTTACAAATCGGTGACTGGTAAATCCCGTATTTCATCCGACACGCAGTTTTTGCCAATAAATTTCCATGTGCACATAATAGATTGAATATTTTTGATAAATTCTAATAAACGACGACTTATATTTAAAATATACAATATTGTGTACAGGAATAGAGGCAAGTTGCTGACTAAACGCTGATAGTGTAAACCTTAACTAGTTATATCTAGGCGTCTTTAACTCTAGTGTACTTGTACGTGTACTTATTTAAGAGGATGGAATATACATACTGTGAGCTAGTGCAGGCGGCGCGGCGTCGCGCCCACTCTGCGGATGGGCCTCTACTTCTACGGCATACCAAACGCTACGTGAATATACATTTATTGTTCGATGGATGGAGACATTATTACAGGACATAGATTGCTTGATGAATTAGAATATACAGATACGCCAAAAACGTCTACAAACATTTTTACAATATTAACTACACAACCTAATCGATATACGACGAGCGGCACGAGTGATAAGCGTCACCGTCGACAGCGAACAAGATAATGTATAGCAATGTACAAATATTAATGATTTTTTCTTTATTTTTGTGGGGTTTTTATAAGAAAATCGCTTGTCACTTGCGCCGCGCCATGTCAAGGGCGTTTAGTCCGCGGTGGCGTTAATGTACTAAGTACGAGTCTTTTTAAGGACGAAGATGTAATATTGGACGATTCGTTCTTTACGTATAAATCAAACGGGCGATATATGCGGTCCTATTAAAATATACATATCAAATGATTTAGTTCCGGGCAAGAGATTATCACAAAATACTTGGCAAATTTACTTAAATAAATTTCTGAGCAAATGCAAGACAAGAATGAATCGGTTCATATTAATTAGCCACTATTACGTGAAACTTTAAAATGCTTGTAGGATCTTACAAATGTGTATTAAAGGCATAGTAAAATTTTGAGACATTAAAATGCCCTTCTCCGTAACGTATAGTACTGTTATATTAAACGAATCAACCATTAAAGCACTATTTTTTTATTCGTCATCCTCATGTGATTATAGTCATAGCAGCTATTCTGTCAAACGCTACCTCCTGTGCCTCGCTGCCTGAAGTCGACTAAGTCGATTATAATAAATATAATATTAGCGCCAGAAAATAGTTGATTGGTATAATATATACAGTTTGTAGCAAAATGCACAAAATATATTGCGAAATTGAATTAAATTAAGTAATTATATGTTAGAATCCGTTGTTGTTTCAGCTGACGATCACATTCGTTACTCGATTGACAGACGAAACCGATACGATAAAATACACAAATAATTCAATAGAACATCTATAACAAACTATACAATTACAAAACTATACAAAATCAAGATTTACACATCACAAATAATTCATTGGTCACTAAATTATTATTATTATAATACACGAAAAAAAATTATATTTACAATTAAAAAGATATTTAAATAAATCACATAATTCTGATGTGTCAATTTATTTACAAATAATGTCGAACATTTAAAACCTCGTCAACACCAATCGCGGGCAGAAACGTCGCTCCTCCGACAATCGTTGTATCCGAACAACAGTAGCGAGGAGAGCGTTTCCAGGCGTCTGTACAGATATATCTGCGACGTATTTGGAATCATTTGAACAAAACACCGGCTGCCCCGACGAATCGCAAACATATTCCAAACAGATATAAAACTCGAAATGTACGAACACCTCACTCGGCGTTCAAATGGAACGCAAATAAAATAGTAAAACAGACGAGCTAAAACGAAATAACAATCAGCACCATGATTACAGGATAGCGGTAGACAGATAATTATTACGGAGAATGTGGACGTTTGGTTTAAATTCGCTCTGAAGTTGGTCGCGGGTTCGCAGACGGGACGGGGGCGGGGGGCGTGAGTGAAGTCGCTGTGGGCGGGGCGAGCCGCCATCATTATTTGCTCCGAGTCTTGGTGGCCGTGCCCAGGGCGTTTATGCTGTCCCCGCGACTCCGCGATCTGTGTAAGTTCTGTAGGCCGTCTCCTGTAATGCCATCATTAAAATAAAGGTTTACAAAGTCCATATAATTCGATTGAGTGAAGAAATCTACTCTTTGCAAAATACAAAATCTCTTCTAATGTAATATAATATTCAATATTTGACTTGCATGTGAACATATTACGAAACAAAACCTGTTTTATACAAGATTTAAATTAACGTGCTTATTTTAATTTTAAAGATACTATGATCCTTAAATAAAAAGTATATGAATAGTTGTTAATATTATAATAGATGTTAATAATATATTACCTTTAGCGGGCGTGCGCTGTCTCTCTGCGTCGCGGAAGGCGCGCACGTTGCGGCCGCGCCGGTCCTGCGTCAGTTTGTCGGGCCGCACGAAAATGCCGTGACGCGGGCGGCACTCAAAGTATCGGGAGCCACCCACTGAACCGTCATTCTTGCCTATCACATATAAGACGTTATTAATATTCGGAATAAATTACGGCATTTTAAATATTATCTAGTACTTATCCGGCGGTAGAAAATCGTTTTAAATGTGCAGAAAAATATTTCATTTTTTTTAAATAAGAAAGAAAGTTTCGGTATTACAATATGTTTAAAACTTAGTCATAAGAGAAAGGCGGAGAAAATGGAACAGAATAAGGCATAAGCGCGTCAGCTTACCGGTTGGCGCGTCCAGCTCCACGCCGACCCAGAGGCCGGGCGCGAAGTGCGTGGGCCCCAGGTACGCCACGACGCCGGTGCTGCTGCTCAGCCGCAGCTGCACGCTCTCGCCCACGCACATCCAGTCGGGCGCAGTCTGCGCCGCGTGTGTTGGGTGCCGCCCGTTCTCACAACTCTCCTCTGTAGTAATCATGACACAACATTATAATTTCAAAATATTTTGATAATATATAGCAAGTAATATTATTTTTATCAATGAATTAAAACAATAAAATAGATACGAGTGTACTCCTAATATGTGTATACGTATATTATGTGATGTGATATGTGCCTACCGTCGCCTATGCGCTCGGTAGAGGAGGCGGGCGTGTCGCGCAGGTGGGCGGGCTGGTGGGCGGGCTCGTGGGCGGATCGCGGCCGGCCACTCGGGTAGGACGCGCGCGCCGCCGACCGCGCGCTGGCACCTGCTCGCCGCCGCACCACCTGACGAACGTAAAAGTAAAAAATAAATAAATTTCATGTTCAAATTACGACTATCAACATTAGGGCCTGTTTCACAATCTCCAGTTAAGTTCTCAATAGGCTATCGACAACATATTTGACAGATAGAGTATGGAGTATCTGTCAAATATGTTACCGATAGCCTATTGGGCACTTAACTGGAGATTGTGAAACAGGCCCTTAATCTGATTTTATAAAAGAAACTTAGTTCTCTTGTGTTACGTTTTCAACTCTTGTAAGGTCTAATTTGTTCGTGATATCTCCAACATCAAACTCCTTTTTTTGTTGAATATCACTCTTAATCAGTCATGACATGTCACATGCGCGGCGCGTGCGGTCACTGACCTTGCCGGCGGGCAGGGAGGTGTTGACGACGGGGTCGGGCCCGGGGGAGTCGCTCTCCCCCACCGACGACGCCTCCCGGCTGTGCGTCCCCTGGCTGGATTGTTCGGAACTCACCGACTCTATTTCAGCTTCACCTGATTAGAATATTCAAATAAAGTTTTTTATAATATTCTATGTATTTCCTACAATATAATTTACTAATGATTAATTACGATAGGACGGTGTTATGTTCAAATTATAAACAAGAAGCCGGAGCTATTATAGATTGGTTATTAATCAAAATTATAATCGATCAATAATAAAGTTATTACCGAAGGACGTATCGTGAGCCTCCCCGTTGAGCTGCACCGGGTCGGTTCTGTTGGGGTGACTAGACAGCACGGAGAGGGTGTCGACGGGCAGCGCGCCCAGCGGGTCCACCATGGCCTCGCAGTCCCTGAGGAAGGGGTTGATCCTGTTCCGGGAGCCGGGCGTCACCGGCGTCTTCGTCTTCTCGTAGCCCGCGTCCTCGAGCTCGTACTTGGACTCGACGATGTCGTTCTTGAGGTCGCTGATGTCGTTCCGGAGCTCGCTGATCTCGTTCCGCAGCCCGAGCACGGAGCTCTTGGTGCGGCTGAGGTGTGTGGTGGTGTAGTCCAGGGTCCTGTCGAAGTCGGGCGTGTCGTCCACCGACATGCTGCGGATCGACAGCGTGTCGTCGTTGGTCAGGTTCGTCGACGACACGGCTTGGGATCCTGAAAACACCACGTCGATTGTGTGACGTATGAAACGGGATCGAATGTAGTTGGGTACAATGACGACATTTGATTATGTCTCAATAAAATATCAACTTTAATCTTTTGTAAGGTAGGAATTTACTTTTAAAATTAAAAGTCACTAAAACCTGTCGTCCTTCGTCGTTTACTAAAATCATGTCTATTAAAATGACGGTAAGGTAACCTTTTAATTATTTAAAATTTTAAATGAGCTCAAAAGTTTTTCATTAAATCTCAAATCGATCGCCAAGCGAATACTTAATAAGGATAAAGGTTTCTACAGCAACATTATAATTTCAGTTGTGAATTGTCGATGGCCGATCAATCAATACCTCGTGTGGGTGCGAAAGTTCACGTGCAGTCCACTTACCGTATCCGCTGGATGATATGGAAGGCGAGCTCTTGTTCGGCAGACGTTCGCACGCCAGCTCATGCAGAGAATCCAGAGTCTTTGACGTCGGCAGGAAGCCGCGGCTCGTAGCCCTTGAACGGGTCCGCTGGAAATTTTATTTTTAGTTTGAGTTATCAAATAATGAATCTGATAGACAAGCCTCCCCATTTAAGGTGATCAACGACGCCCAAAAAAATATGATGGCAAGTGTTAGCTCTTTACGAAAGCAGACCAATCACTGTGGGAACAAAGTAGGACTGTAGTACCTAGGTAGGACAGACGTGTGACGCGAGGCTCAAACAACAAAAACACGAATGTGATTTTATAGGGTTTATTTGCGTATTTACTTCCTTTGGTAACTGCCCGCCTTTTTGTAGGGATAAAATCATAAAATATGGTTTTAGAAGAAATCTTCTACGAGCCTCATTTTACATACCTTCTTATATGAGTCTTAAGCCTCTATGGTAATAAAGGTGCGTGTACACTCACGTGCGACCTGGGCGTGGAGAGGTCGTCGGAGGGCGCGGACTCGGGCTCGGAGTGCGAGTCGTCGTCGTTGCGCCGCCCCGGCTCCTCGTGCAGCGTCGTCATGCGCAGACCCAGCTTGCCGCCCGCCGGAGACGCTACAATTCATCAAAAATTATAATTTCTAACCTCCAATGTAATGCACAACATTATACGAATTTAGCAAAAAACAAAATAAAAAAGAAACAATATAAAATAAAGGTTCGTAATAAAACATACGATAATGTAATAATATGAAGAACTGATACAAATAACACGTGACGATAAATCCAAGCCGTATATAGCTCCTAGTGAGCCGCAAAAAAAATACGATCGATGAACAACTAAAACCGTTCGATCGCCGTAAAGTAAATCGACACGTGATGACTCACGCATCGACCGTGCACAACCGAACAAAACAATGAGAGGAAACCAAACATGAACAAGCGCGTCTAATGATTCTACCACTACACATCACGTACACTTATTCGGCGTTTGCAGTCGCAGCGAGTTCAGGTTCAAATTCAAGTTTAGGAACGTCGGTCGGGCTGCAATAAAAATATTATCACATCTTATCAGTACAAGGAGTCGCCAAAATATATATACATACAGATTCTGTTGCTACACTTAACATTTGACGATTCAAATTAATTTACGTCGGTAAAAACAATAAATGAAACACCACCACCTTTTACGTGTAATATAAATACTACGATCGTAAGAAATTTCATGAGAGTATACTGTAGTCGATAGCGAATGCGTACATGGACGTCAATGATGGTTACATTTTATTTTTTATTTTAGCGCCATCTATCACATGAGAGTACACAAACGCAAAAAAATCCCACATCATACGGGACCCTGTCTATTTCTAGATCCTACACTGATCTGTGGTGTAGCCGTGTTATCATTTTGTATTGAATTTTTAAAATTTGTCTACCTTGAGGGGTCTCTCGACAATTCCATACTAAGTAATTACAAATTAGTACACATCCTAGGGAGCTAAATCCACTAAAAATACAGACAGCTAGTGGTCGAAGGTTATCTCATTTTTCGTTGCGTTAACACTAATGACTAAGCACTAGTGGAGAGACGTCATATATTTTTGTAAATGTATAAAATACTTGTTACAATATAACTACTAGTTGGTTTACTAAGATTACAATCGAGACAGTCTAGTCCATGCGTCGTCGGTAAGGTCTACGCGCAGGTCACTGGTTTAATATATTATCACTCATATTGCTACTCGCGTTCATGCACCTTTGCCTAACACAAACACACCTACGTTAAGTATATCGCTCTATAGCTACTGTGTCTATCTACTAACATACACACAAGACTGTTTTTCAAGATTTTTTTACACGGCACAATAATTATGACATTACCACAAGGAGCGCTGGCTACTGTTAGTGTTTTCAATTTAGACCATGAGTACATTTCTCATGAAACTTAAACATGCATTACTCTTCCATATGTTGATGAATACCAAGATTTTACTAATGCCTTCAACTTACTACTACGCTACTTTAAGGACTGAAACACCGAACTGACCGTGAAGTATAACGAAACCTTAATAATTTATAATTTGAGTTGTAAGTCAACAACTTGGACACCGCACACCGCACACGAAACGTTATCCAGTTTCGTATACTGTACCCGCTATCGTTGTACAAACAGCTAGCAAGATAGACATAATATGTTAGAAATATGAACCCTAATATAAAATATAATTATAATATGATACCAGTCGTTGGATCAAAAGACAGCAATTATTTTACTGATTTTAGAGATTTTTTCCGCTGGTCAATTTTTTTTAGCTTTGATTGAGAAAAGGTTAGGAAATAAAATAAGTCATGCTCGATTCATGCAAATAAAATAGATAGATACGCAAACAAACAGTGAGAACACAACAACGGAAGCTCGCTCGAAGCCGTGATGGCGGACCTCGCCAGAGGATACTCGGAGTCGTTTAAAAATCAGCTTTTCGATCCACGCGTAGCCAATACTAATTTCCAATTTACAGCCAATTCATAACATAACATAATTTCAATAGTTCAACAAAACTAGTTTTACCCAATGTTGCAATACACATTCTAGATTTTGCCATACACTTTTCATTACAATTTTAACCATTCGTCATCTTATTACCTGATAGAAACGAGCCTGAAGATTGCGAGGATTAAAAAATATCGAAAAAAAATCGTTAGTACAAGCCGGGATAAAATTTTGTTGTAGCTAACGCTAAATAAGGGGTCATTTGAATGGAACTCGTACTGGTGAGAGTACTATGGAGGAATTCCGTTCAAGTACCTCTGCAGAACGGGTAGTGGTCGGAGGAGGAAATGTTGTCCCGACATTCCTTCCCCGACAAAGAGTTGTAAGGAGTATGAAGTGGAGATAGAAAGAGTGGTTGTAGTCAGAGCATAGCGTCGCCACGAAGCAAGAGAAAACAAAATGTGAAAGGGAATGTAAAGGTGTGGGATGACATTGTGACGGACAGTGACGGGAGGTGACGGAACGTGACGGACGGTGACGGGCCGTGACGGCCGTGTCAGTGTGTCGTGTGCTTGTTGTAGCGTGTCCTCACTAGCGCTGGCTACACTAGCTCATAGCATCGTGCGTTTGCTTAGTTTCGACTACTCTGTGCACTAGATACTCTAAATATTAGTTACTCAGCTGTTTTGTTTATTGTATTTAAGTTTCAACTGGTGCATGTGAGGTTATACTTATATGATTACTGTGATTATGAATTATAAAAATAGGATTTGAGGGTACAGATGTACTGAAGAAGAATTGAAGTACCCTTTTTGTATATACAGTATTTTTGTATACATAATGCATTTTAAAATATATTGTCAATCTATTCCACAAATATTTTATATGAGTAAAAAAATACCTACTTAAGTATCATTTTTATAATATTTAAATTTCTATCTCAACGTCAATTTAAAACGCTTGGTATTCACACTTTTCACCTTACGCACTACACAATATATACTATTTATTTACAATTAGTATCAAATATATTTAGATTTATAAATATAATATAGATAGATTTTTTTATTGTGTGGTCGAAGACACAACTCGTACATTAAAACCATATTTTGTGTAGTTTGTAAATGCAAATTACATGCATAAGACATAAAAAATATATATTACAAGTGTAGTCAACGTTGAGACATTAAAAATGTTCCACAAACTACTCTGGATAAAAATCCAGATAAGGTCAAAAACTGGTTAGCTGTAAACAATATTTAATAGTGTACCGTAAAAGTAAAGTATCAACCCTTACATGTCCCACTGCTGGGCACGGGTCTCCTCCTCGAAATCAAGCGAGGAGGGTAATGGGCCAATAGTCCACCGCGCTGGCCCAGTGCGGATTGGTGAACTTCACATACCTTCAAAGACTTTCAATCTCATCAGGCATGCAGGTTTCCTCACGATGTTTTCCTTCACCGGTGAGCGAACGATGGTCTCGTGTGCACTTAGAAATTTAGAAAAACCCATTTCAAGGCACACACGGACGGGTCAGGATCGAACCCGGAACCCCTCGCGTAAGAGGCCGAGTCCGTCCACCACTGGACCACCGTCGCTCGCTGTGTACCGTACTTTATAATATTTATTATCAAAAGTTATACTATAGTTACTAAGCACACGTGGGCGTGGCGGGGGCGTGGCGTGTACGTACCGAGAGCGAACGGTTTCCCGGGCGACGCGTCGTGTTCAGCGTGTAGCGGCGTGCCCAGCGAGTGCCGCAGCGGGCGGCGCGGCTCCTCCGCCAGGTCCGCCACGCTGCCCGAGCGCCCGCCGCCCAGGCCCGAGAGGCACTCCAGCGACGAGTCCAGCCGCATGATCTGTATACATATATAATACATTACTACCCGCATACTGACATTCAACGGCGAACTTATCTTGATCGTTCCAAGTTGTAGTATCGACTCTTACGTCGATATAATCACTGTAAGAAAAATGTTCAAGGGGCGAAAGCCGCCAGACAGGAGTGAAATATGTGTGTTAAATATTACAGCATAATGCCGTTTTCCGTCACGGCATTCGGGTCGATTTTACTACTCAGGTATTCCAGTAGATTTTTACATAAAAATTACGTCTCTCTCGGATAATTTCAGTCTGGCAAAGTTAAATTCCTCGTATTGCACCAGTCGCACAACAGCAAAAGGCTTTTTAAAATATCATCGGATGTTTCTAATTTCAAAATTCTCTGTCCAAATTATAATCAATATTAGTTTATATGGCTCCTGCAAAAAAAAATCACGAATTTTAAATTTTTCAAATATAATATTATAATTTAGTCCACATTCAACATGCTCCAAAGTCGAACCCTCATTTGTTGCACATGACCGAGGCTCGTCTATACAGCCCGGTCGTTTTAGCGGTGCAAATGAACCTTATTCGAGGCTGCAAAGTGATAGTGACTCTGTTGTGCACTATTAGAACTATAAAGAGTAGTTATTGTATAATATATTATATTGAAATAAATGGTGCACCTCCAATTAATTTGAGAATAAGGGACGCGTTTAAGATAATTTAACTACAAGTGCTTCCAACCCAATATTTGATTTGATTTATTAAATTTTAATACAACCGTTAATATATTAAAATATAACCATATTACACCAGGTTTTGCAACATTTACGTAAGGAATAAAAAAATGAGGAATCTACATACATTACATTAACGAAATAGCAGATTATCTAAATGGCATGGTAAAGCAGACATTAAATTTCTAAAAAAAACAAGATTGGCAAGGCATAACTTTCTTATGGAAATCAAAATGTTTCAGTATCTATAAAAATAACGATGATGAGATACTGCACTATATACAGTGGACGATCTACGCGACATAGAGAATGGTAGATACAACGCAACCAAATACAGAAGGTGTGGTTTGATGGGGCCATGCGTTCGACTCACGTTTGTTCCGTTTTTGGCGGCGTTCTCGAGCGCCTGAGACAGCTGTAGCCGCGTGCGTGCCGACAACACAGACATTAGAGACTGTCTTTATAAACTGACATTGTGTCGTAAATCGTAGTATACATCATTATTGTACCACTTTACTTCCAAACAATGGACAAAATATGATAATTATTCAATAAAAATCAAATATTAATTTCATGAAATTTCATATTATAGAGAGAGATATTATACCGTCGCTCTTTTACGTTTAGAGGATTATTATTAGACGTTATTATTATCTATGTTAGTTTATAAAAACAGTCTCAATAGCGAGCAATTTAAATAAAATTGTTTCATAAGTATTATTAGATAAAATTTATGACAGACGAATTCTTTAAATCACATTCAAAATATAAATTGTTTTAATAATAAGTAATTGTGCGGTGTGATAAAATTTTGTATGATGAGGATTTTTTATCTATATATTGGTCTATAACCGCGTAAGTAGTAGAAAGGGCTCAGACGGAACATAATATACACTGAGGCAAAACCGCAATTGGTGGAAAACTGGCTTACTGCTAAGCTGTATTGGTCCTGGTTGACTAATGTTTTAGTATCTGGGGGCACGGCAGTGCCCCGTCAAGTCGATAGTGTATTGTCGTGTAGGTTTTCATATAAATTGTATACCATTTTTATTTATCTGTATATCCGTATATATTAAACGGTACTGACTCACGTTATTTCCTAAATCTCATATTACATATTCACTCGGGAGAACTCTTTAAATTCTGAGTTGTACTGTTAGTTTATCTAGATACTAAATATTACTTGACGTAGAATACAAAAATATATAAGAGTTTATATAATGTTGTGTTAATAGTTAGTAGGTATAACATTAAGTACAAAGCGTTGAGCGTTGAAGCCATCGTGTAAGCTCGACAACATCCATCGGTCGCGGTGGGCGGGGCGACACGTAAGCGGACGCACATAGTGTATTAGGGTAGTTCCTCACCACGCTACGCGACGCAACGCAATCTTGATCGTTTTTCACCGAATCCGAGTTATCAGCTTGGCCGTTCAATGCTGACACGAAATGTACAACGTATCGAGTTGCGTTGCATATCGTTTGTAACGCATCGCGTCGTGAGAAAGCCCCCTGAAAATACCACAAGGACGAGTGACACGTGAGCTGACTGCCGACTGCTCGTCTCTCTTCTATCAAGCGTGTGTGACATATAACTAATCTTCTCACTTAATAAACTATTGTTCATGAAAGTCTTTACCAATTGCATCTACGTGTAAATTAAAATAGTTTGCTGTTGAATATTGAAAGGGTATTATTTTGCAATTGATTCTAATGTGTTGTTCATTTCGTATATAATATTCGTTGTAATTAAAAAACGTTTAATATCACGAAACGCTGATTTCGCTCAAGATTCATTATAATGAGTAAAACTATGCCAATTTGAAAAAATGTGCTTAATTTTTATCTTCTGATTTGGGAATATATAGTAATGTGTTCTTAGACACTGTTTCGAGTACCTACATGTTAAAAAGTAATCGATTGTTTTTCGTAATTATAAACAATGTTATACAAGAAATGAACGACATCCTCGTCGGTATGACTGCGTGTGTGCGTGCGTGGGGGCGTGTGGGGGCGTGTGTGGGGGCGTGCGCGTGCGTGTACCTGCGAGAAGTTGGGCACGGAGGCGGTCTTGCGCATGGTGACGGGCTGCCCGCGAGCCTGCTCCAGCTCGCGCACCGCCACGCTCTGCCGCAGGCGGTCCAGTGTCAGGATGCTCTCCACCGCGCTCACTCCACGCGTGTACTTTTCTACAATACACATAAATATGAACTATAAATACGTAAACCTTTTACTTTGCTCGCCATGCTGTTGTATTTTCATCAAAATGGCTAATTCTAGTTTCTATGATAGGTACTTTCACGATACTTTACAGCAACTACGGTTACGTTACTGCTGAAGTCAGACGTATCATGACAATCGCGTGGTCTCACATTAATTACCTATATAGGTCTCCCCGTCTGCGGCGCTGGCCTCGTCACCGGAGGCGGCGATCTGCGCCAGGCTCTCGCGCTCCTCCAGCTCCTCGGACGCCTTGGGGATGTTGGACACCACCTCGTACGTCACGCCCGTCGCCGTCAGCGCGTCCGTCCTGCACACACGTACACGTATAGACAAACGTACAGACACATGTACAGTGACTCAGGAACCAGGCACGTATGCAGTATAATAATATGATAATTATCATTAGGCTAGTGTTGTGGTCAGATAATATCTATACATCGAAGGTAAATCCATACGGGATAAGCTATGGCAGAAAAATTGTATGAGGAATTTGTAACGCAGTTATATTTGTCTGAGGCTTATAACACAAGTTCTTACGAAGCAATTGCGGATCCAGATTTGTGACAATTTTTGACTGTTTCTAGTTTATAAAGAGTAACCGGCGGTATGAAGTAGGTAGACTGGGTGTGACTATCGCTAATGGTATTGGTGTTACCTGACTATCTTCTTCCGTATCCGGTCGGTGAGGCTCTGCCGCTTGTATATGTTGAGCGCGAGCCGCTTGCGCAGGATGAGGTCCATGGGCGCGGGGTGCGACAGGCGCACCGTCGTCTTCAGGATCAGGTACACGCGCTCGTTCGCTGCAACACCACACGCACCTCATTGCGTAATCACATCTCATCGACTATTTTAATAAACAATAAGGACTCATTGTCACTGCACCGATATCGACAAAGTTAACGTCGGTTAAAATTTATCCCAATATATAATTGTATATAACGTACATATTTTACTGCGTGACTTCTAAGCTAAATATTAAATTGCCGCGGTCGTCCAGCGCGGCGGTTATAACACTTTTGTCAAATTCTTACAGGCTATTTATTATATATTGTAATATAGTAAATAGCATGACAATTTCCGTGCACCGACTGTCCTAATAGTACAATAAGGATGACGGGTGACTGGCGTTACTATAGAAAGGGTTCTTTACCTTCAGGGCGGATATGGACTTAAAGCAGTCATTACCTTCGGTGATTCGGTTGAGGTAGGGCGAGTCGTGTATGGAGGAGTCCCAGGCGGCGAGCGCGGCCACGTCCTTGTCGTGGTGCGAGAGCACGGCCAGCTCGTAGAAGCGGTTGCCGTGCTCCTTGGGCAGGATGGAGTTGACGCCGGCCACCGTCACCTCCTCGCCCGAGCCGTGCGTGCTCAGGTCGTCCGCTGCAACACACGCCTCACGCGTTATGCGATGTTATAAACGTACGCCATTTAGTACTAGCATGTACCAATATATTTTTCAGTATACCCTGATTGGCAACCTTCTAGTTAGAACTATTTGAAATCTTTTGTAAATCTTATTAGTATTGCTAGATTTGTTTACATTATCCCCTACATGTTTTCATGCTCTAACAGTGTGACGCTAAATGTTTGTGTTTCTTTAGATATCAATGAATGCAATTGTTGAATATAACATGCAAACTAGCTGTATTACCGTTGAGATCGAGGAACAGCACCGGGATGTGCTGCTCCATGCCGGGCGGCGGGTTCCAGGCGGCGGGCGCGCCGGGGATGGGGCTGCCCGGGCTTGGCACCAGCACCTGCCGTTCAAATGGAGTTGATGACAATATAACGAACAATACTTATTGGAATAAAAACAGTATCTGGTTGGTATTAAGGTTCAATAATAATGCCTCTGTAAATTTGTTTTGAGCGGTAGGAAACGCTTATTCAGCATTAAACGCCCATTTATTCTACAGGAATCGAATATTTATGGCGCCACGTACAACTTAGTGGCACGCATACGTGTGCACGTGAACCGTGCTAGTATAGGATGGGCGTGGTCGCGGTGAGCGGGGGGAGCGCGGGAGGGGTGTACGCACCGCGTTTCTCTCCTCCGTGAGCGAGACCCACTGCTCCACCAGCGACTGCTCCCGCTCCATGTCCCGCTCGCTCTTCAGCGACGGAGACATGTTCACCAGCTTCTGCAAAATTCAATAAACGTTTTAACGAATAACAGGGGCGTAAATTTTGAAAAGAAAACATACTTAACAAATACTGTCCGAAACGAATGAATCAATTTTACTAACAATTTTACAAAATCTATATTCAGAAATCTCAATTGAAATGTTATTTTACTGCCGTAAGATCCTATCCCCCTGCTCACAGAGCTGTACCGCACCTGCAGCTGGGCGTGCAGATGTTGTCTGCGGCGCGCCAGGGCGTCGCTCCAGCGCTCGCGCAGCGTGCCCAAGTCCTCCTCCTGGTACGAGTCCAACGGTTTCTGCAGCCGCGACCTGAGCCACACGAAAAATGTTTAGTGTCGGTGTACACCAGACGCACAGTTGTATCTAAATATTTATATAGCTACTAAACTAAACAGATAACTAATAATACTTTTTGTTTCAACAATCCATCCAACCAATCATCTTAAATGTATGTGTCAAATTTAGGTTTCATTTTGAAATGGTGAATGCACATTCATGATCGATATCAAGAATTGCTATAAAATGCTATGTGCTTATGGTGCGGCGATGAACGTCGGTAGGCGGTAGTAGGCGTTGGTGGGCGATACCTGACGGTGACGGAGCCCAGCTCAACGCTAACGATGTGCTGGCAAATGATGGGCAGAGTGCCGGAATTGAGGGCGGGGCGCACGCGCACGCCCACGCGCCGCTGCTGCCCCTGCCGCAGCTGGTACACCCCGCCCGTCACCATGTCGCTGCGCTGCGTCACCTGACACACACACGACACTCGGTTAGTACTGGTGGCCTTATACAACTAACCATCGATATTACATTATTTTCTAAAATATTACTTTGATTATTTAAATATAAGGTATGTTTATTTCTATGTTGTTTTATAATGAGCCTCCACTTCACACACTTGGAGTGTAGATAGTTGCCGCTTTAAAAATAGTCCTTTCGGTCAGCTAAAGTCTTTGTACGTCAACTAAAAACTTTGTACGTCAGCGGAGCAAGATTCGCGTGGTCAACTGTTGTATTCTATACAGAGCAGGTATAATGTGTGTGGCGGAGCGCGGTCCGACGCGGCGCGTACCTCGACAGGCGCGTACTCGCCCTGGTCGTTGAGCTCGTGTATCTCGACCCACAGCTCGATCTTGCGCGTGAGCTCGGCCCAGCGGTCGGCCAGCGAGCGCGCCTTGGCCAGCTGCTGCGCCTCCACCTCCCAGTTGCCGCACGTGCGGCTGAACCCGGCCGACCGGTGGCCCCACACCTCGATGGACAGCGCGCCCTCTGTGTCAATAACGTAACATGCATTTAAACTTGGCTAAACTTATTAATGAAAACATCCTTGTCCTAAACAGCTATTCTTCTATCCATTTCGCTTGTGTCCTAAGTCTTATGCCCGAATACTCGAACGCAACTCAAATTTGGGAGCTGCTTACATTTTGATAACATATGGATTTAAATGCGAAATAGTTTGAGGAGCCCCCAAATATTTAAGTGGCGTTTGAGAATTCGACCGTTACCATGAAAAGCATCTCTTCATACAAATATGGCAAAGAGTTCATTTATTTATATAAATATAATATAAAATATCAACCCTTATATGTCCCACTACTGGGCACGGGTCTGGGGAGGATATCGGGCCATATGGTTCGCCAATGCGCTGTCCCAATGCGGGTTGGTGAACTTCACACACCTGATCTTTGCAAACACTTTTGATCTCATCGCCTAACTTTTCGTAACTCACTTTTTGTCGCCGTTAAGTTATTTAGTGATTAATATCCTTATTACAATATCATAACACTAAATCGTGTGACACGATATTAATATTGAACAAGTAGTTTGTATGAAAGTACATATAGTGCTTTTTTGACCCCCAATATAATATTAATTTCTATATAGGATTTTAAATTAACGTGGTTATTTTCATTATTTAAACTATTAAAAACGGGATATTTACCATCGTTTTTAATATTATTTCGCGGAGTTCAATATTTATATTAAAAAAAAACATGGTAAATATCCCTATTTCTATTAATATATAATATAATATATAATAAATTATTAATAGTTTAAATAATATTAATTTCGTTAATAATATGCCCAAAGTTAGTAAAAACCTATTGAATAAATGAAGCATTACCTGCACAGTGCTCTATGAACTCCTCGGTGAGCGGTATGGTGAAGTCGCGGCGGTCGTCGAAGCGGAAGGACATGAGGTGATGTCGCGGTGAGGTGGGCGCGGGGGCGGGCGCGGGCGCGGGGGTGGGCGCGGGGACGGGCGTGGGCGTGGCCGCGACGTGCGCAGGGGGCGTGTCAGCGCTCACGTGCGGCGCCACCACCACGGGCTCGCCGCCGCCCCACAGCGAGTACTGGCAGAACACGAAGTTGGACAGCGAAGGCGGCAGCCCGCTCGCCTGCTTGATCACCACGCGGATCGTCGCCTGTCGGACCCACGACATAGCATTACTTGCACGTCCTATTTATCCTATTCAAATGTTATGTATGTATGTATGTATGTATGTATGTATGTATGTTTTGTATTCGTAGTGACCTGTTGCGAGGCGGGGTCGAGGGGCTCGTCGTCGTCGCGCATGTCGCCCGAGCCGTCCGAGGCCGCCTCGCATATCCTGTCCTGGGGGAACTGGCCGCTCACTCGACTGATTTCAACCTGTAGCAAAAAGTCTCTCGTCACCGAAAGTAACGGCAAGTCTACGAACAACTAGCATTTTTGGATTGTATAAAATCTTCATGTAGTAAAAGAGACCGACGATCGACGGGTACCTGCAGCCTGCCGGCGACCTCCCCCTGCTGGCTGATGATGGGCGTGTGGTAGTCGAGCGTCACGTCGTGGAACAGCGCCTCCAGGAACACGTTGGCGACGCCGATCAGATTGTGGTTCTCCTGCGACTCATAGAACGGATCTAGAGCCTTCTCGCCGGGCTCCTATAACGATCATGCCGTTAGAATGCACACACGTAACATGTGACAAAATAATGTAACAATTGTATATTATTAAAAAATGTATAATTCACAAGTCTTATCAAGACATGTTATTATCAAAAATGTTATTTTTAAATTTATTTTGTCTTTTTATAGCCATTTTTAAAATAGTTACAAGATTATTAGTTTTAATGTTATATAATATATTACTTTTTAAATCACAAAAAAAATGTAAAAACGTTCTTAGAGGGGTTTGTCGTATCGCTAATGGGATCTGAATTCAGGTGATGAGTTGATTATTGATTACATGCTATATACATCAATTTTAAAAAATGTTATAACATGAATTAATAATAAACTTATTACTTACCTGCATGTACCTTTTTTTAAATAGGTTATATTTTCAGAAATACAACAGGAAAGCATTTATAAGCATAGAAACATAAATGTAGCAAAAAAGCGAGTGCAATTATATACGTTATCAGCAAAAAGACAAGAATATTTAATAATAAATGTACATATTGATCTTTTTTCGTCTACAAATAATCAAATGAAACATAATGCACACAGCACACAGTGACGTCGTCGTAGTACAGTACAGTGGCGTCGCTAAGGGGGAGTTACCAGCAGAAAATCTCTCAATCTCGATTTTCAAAACATTTTCCAAAAGTTTATACTACATATTATAGAATAGCGACGTCACTGATCCCACACACGATACAGCCGAATATGGGAGGGGTAAGATGTGACTGCTTAAAACGAGTAAGAAATAATGAAAGTCGTCAAAGTAAACTTCAACACTAATATCTACGGCTCTACGGTGATAGCAATCTAAACGCACCGTTGGTGACTCGGCTTCTACATTTTGTACTGGGTCCTGCAATTAAAAGGACACTGGATATAAACACAGTATAATCATGTATACTTACTAGCTGTTGCCCGCGGCTTCGCGCGCGTTAACTTAGATGAACGGACATGTCCGGATTGACGGTGTTTATTTTTTAGCCTTAGTTACTCTTTGTTACATGAGCTATCAGTGAAGGTGTACGGGCTGACCGTACAGTGTGCGGCGTCAGCAACATAACACATTATAAATAATTAATTATTTTACCATTTTACTTGTATGTTCGCTATCAGCATTTCATTGCGCGTCCTCATATCATCAATCACTATCACTAAGCAAGTATCAATAAATATCATCCTCCAGCAGAACTTGTGGTTTATCATTTAGCAAGCATATCAAAGGTGTATGACAGCACATACAGAAGGTACCGTCAAAATCAGTCCAGCAGTTTCAGAGATTAGCCCAGATAAACAGACAGACAGATAATGTATAGACTTTATTGGCAGATATTCCCTATTTTAGATTTTAGTCAGGAAGTGATAGTTCATTTAATGAAGTTAATACAATATTAATTATAGTCAGCGTATTTAAATACATTTAAGTCAGTAGGTTAAGTACAGGGTGCCAGTGCGTATAGGAGCGAGCGTGCGGGTGGGCGTGTGGGCGGAGGGCGGGGCACTTACGTCGGGCACGCCGTCCCGCTGGCGGCGGCGCCAGTCGTCGTACATGTCGCGCATGTCCACGAGCTTGTTCTCCAACTTCTCCATGGACCACACCTGAGCGCGCTGCGGACGCTTCACCATTATCGCCGGCTCCGATACGAAAGCACCGCGCTGCGAAATAAAATAATAGTAACATTTTACTAACGATTAATATATGTATATCATCTTTCTTATGGCACAAAGAGGAAAATTTGCAATCGGAGTCTAATGTTGGTCATTTCGACTGCGGGCAGTCAGTCCAGCGTGTGTCGTAATAATCAACAAATTTACTTTTCTTTCGTATAATTACAGAATTTTATTATCAGAGCGTGCGTACCTTCCTGTTGGGGCTGAGGTTCTGCGGCGGGATCTGCAGCGTGACGCCGAAGCGCGTGTTGCGGCGCATCTCCTCGGCCAGGAAGTTGGCCTCCTGCACGAGCGCGTTGGCCCGCAGAATGTCGGCCTTGAGGCGGCCCAACGAGCGCTTGAACGTATCGTCGCGCTCCGCCGCCCAGCGCTCCACGCGCGCCGCGGTCGTCGGCGTGCACGCCGTCATCTTGCCTACAAACCAACGCTAATATTGTAGAAGCCTTTCAATACTTCCACTAGTTAATCGCATCTATATCCATAAATTATGTCGCACGTTGGGGGGAGAGGGTCATTCAAGTATGAAATTGGGTGGCAGGGGGGGAAGGTCCTATAATTTGTGACGTCACATGTTACTTCGAAATGTGCAAGTTAGTAAAATACGACTTATAAGGTAATAAAGAAAAGAGAATAGAAAATAATTTCAACGTGTAAAAATTGCAAAATATGAAATTTGGTAATATTCTACATGGATATACAAATAATTGGAAAAGGAACGAACCTAATTTGAGCGGATCATACGAGTAGGGCGGGTACGGCGTGGACGGGGACAGGATGTTCCGAAGCTGCTGAAACTGACGCTCGTATTCCTGTCTCTGCTTCTCCAAGGCCACTGAAAAACAAACATTAAGCTAATTGGTACTTCTTCTTTTATCAATCAGATTTTATAACTTTTGATTGCATTTAAGGCACATAATGTTCAAGAACAGACGTACACAGTTTAGAATACATGTTTTAGTATGGGTTTTCTACCGGACAGTAGTGATACTAGAGTGTAATGGGAACGCACCCTGCTTGTCCTCCTCGTGCTGGCGCTCGAGCTGCGAGATGGCGGTCTGTATGGGGTCGTTGCTCAGCTCGTTGAGCATGATCTCGTCGCGGGCGAAGTTGTAGTCGATGGGCTGCGCCGGCGTCTGCGGCTCCGATGCCGCCGCCGCTGCGTGTTTTAATTAAATAAGTTATAGAAATATTTCAGTAGACATCATCATCAGACCAGTCAGTGACCCTCACCAGTGTCCTTGGGGCAGTTGACGCGGAAGAAGTGGTGGTTGCCCCAGAGGATGCGGTCGGCGTGGCCGAGGCGCGTGCGCGCGACGACGGGCGCGCCGTTGACGAAGCAGCGCGCGCCGGGCCGCGGCGTCATGTGCAGCACGCCCGCGTCCAGCTCCAGCAGGCAGTGCTGCGGCTGGATGCCCAGCCCCGACAGCTGGATGTCCGCCGAGCTGTCCGCGCCCACCAGCGTGTTGTCCTGCACACCATTACAACATAATGTATCACCCAACCGGGATGCTAGGAACATACTAGCCCTGTATCAACTTAAATAAAGAATAGTATGTGATACGCCAGGGATTTAAAAAGGAGCAAATGATTCGACACATACATTACATATTTGAGATTTATTTTAATAATAATTTCTATATTGGAATATGTCACTGCAGGTCACTGATTCACATCAGACTAAAGTATATAATCAGCGTAGGTGCGTGACACGTGAGACACTTGATAGTGTTGTAAAGTTAAGGGAAGTCCTAGTCCTAACTACCCGGCCCTACCGGGCGATATTGTCTGATGATGGTGATGCTCACCTTGAGGTAGTAGACGAGGAGCTCGTTGAGCGAGGGGTCCGCGTTGAGGTTGACGAGGTAGTACTTGTTCTTCTCCACCTTGATACCGCTGGCCTGCACGCTGATGCCCATCTTCTCCAGCGCGTGCTGGCGCTCGCTCTGTATCCGACCTAAGTATAATATCCCATATATAAGTGGAAATTCACCAAAAATAAACTTATAATAATACAGAAGTTTGTTCACATTTGCATACACTAAAAATATTATTGGAATTGAGTCGCTGGAGTGAGTATTAACCACGGCTGCTGGGGGTGTTGAACAATAAGAGGATAACGAGCCGTATTGCACGCGGGCGCACGGCGTGGTTGGTTTATCGGTAGCTGTGTAAGCGTCACCTGTCTCCACGAGTTTCTCCTCCCAGGTGCGCGACATCTCCTTCATGAGGTGCTCGCTCTGCGCCAACTTCTCGTGCACGTCCTCCCCGACCGGCGAGCCCTGCAATACAATTATTACAATCAAATATATTTTGGCTCACGTTTCACTTTATTTAACTTTAAAAATAATCTATGTGTAGACGACCTCTGGCCGATTGTGTTATTTTTAACCTCTCCCTGAATGACGTGCATTCAGGGAGAGGTTGTAGTGTAGTGTGGTGTAGTGTGGCGTGGCGTGGCGAGGCGTACTGACATTAGTTACCGTGGCGTGCTTGAGCATCTCCTTGAGCGCCTCGACCTCCTGGCGCAGCTCGCGGATGATGCGCGCGTTGGGGTCCTCGTTGACGACGGCGTGGTTGACGATCCTCTTGGCGCGGTCGGCGTAGCGCAGCGTCGACAGCGTCTCCTCGTAGTTGTCCGCCGCCGGCGATATCGTCGCCACCTGCCATCACGTCGCCACACATAAGTATTTATATTATATGCCATATATTATCATGTTTATTTATATTTCATGTGAAACATCTGTTGCACCCCATACGTGGTGACGGCAAGCGGCATCACGTCCCACTGCCAATCGACTACTTTACTACTTAGTTCCATTCATGAAGATTGCTGTTAATAGTGTAATCTAATAATTAATGTTAAATGTTTTATATCTGCAGATAGAGATAACCAGCTATTTTAAGTGAACAAGGCAAACTCGCAGGGGGTTGGCTTGGTGATCACCTGGTAGTCAGTAGGTTTGCAGGTGCTTTGGCAGCCTTTAAAGTATATCTTATGCCTAAGATGTACTTTACAGAGGTACGGGTAAAAAAAATATGACCAATAAAATTGTTATAATTCAGATTACAATAGTTGAAGTGAATAGTATAACTACTTGTGTGAAATGTATAATGTATAACTACTTGTGTTTATGTGCGTCGGTAGTCTTATGACATTAAAAAATGTGTTACCATGACTGTTTTGCTGTTGCCGCCGAGGTTGTCCTTGAGCAGCCACGTGAGCACGGAGTCCCGGTACGGCACGAACTTGTCCTTGTTGGGCTTGGCCGACGCCCGGTCCGCCAGCTTCGATATCACCAGGCCCAGCGTGGTCAGCGACCTGCCAAGCATCGCACTCTACAAACTGAACGCTAGGTATGTGTGTCTCTGTGGAATTGTAACTCTTAAACGGGGGAACCAATTTGCATTGTTTCAGGATTTCTACTTAGTGGTCCAACTTATAGCACTCGCCCTGTGGCCGCGATGTTTTAAAAAGGTACGCGACAACGGAACAAAGAAAAGAGAAACATACTGGTTACAGGTATCATTTTCAGTAACCTTTGGTCTTAATTAATTTTAATGATCTCTCTGTTTGATATAAAATTGGCATGACTTTTAGTCTAGATATCTAGCGTATATATTTTGAAGGGGATTACACTCATGACGGCTACACATACTTAATACAGGTCATTGAGTTAGCGGATCTCCCTCGCGCTTACATTACCTTTACTTCTTTATGCGAGTATCGTTGTGTCTCCATATCTGTCTCTACTCTTTACTTTCCTATCTTTAATCTAGTCTCTTTATACTTGGAATCAATCACCGCTGGGATAACCGTCGGTCGGGTTAGCCGGGTCGGCTGGACCTTCCCACACGAGTCAGCGTCTCCACAATGGCTGTGTACGGAGCTGGTGTATTGTTGGGGTCATTTGACAACAATCTCATTTTGTGACACGTTGTTTATTTTACTACAATCGTAAACAGTACAATGGCGTATTGTCGCTGTTTATATTTTATCGCTAAATTAACACTTTACTGCTTAAAATAACCTTGATTTGACCATTTTCACAATGACAAAAGTGATATTTGAATGTTATAGGGAGACTGATCATCATTATGTTTGATACAATGTCGAATTATATGCGTCAAGTCCACCGACCGCTCGGCACTGTATAGCAGGAGGGCGTCTCACTTGTTGATGTTGGAGCCCTCCTTGAGCCTGTCGCCGACGGCGCCGGTCTTGACGGCGCGCTCGGAGCCGGCCAGGTCGACGAGGGAGAGGCGCGCCACCTTCTCGCCGGACACGCCGGTGGCGGCGTCCGTCAGCGTCTGGGTCAGCACCACGCTGAACACGGCGTGCGAGCGCGACGACTCGCTGTTCATGTTGGTGGCCGCCACGGTGCGCGACTTGTTGCCCTCCGTCATCAGGTTGTCGATGTCCTGGAAACCGGTGTTGGATATTACAATACGACATCGCGACATTTAAAACGGACTGTTTAAAATATTTTTGCGAGAACAAATCTCTTGAGCAAGACATAGATATTTTGAAGACTGTCGAAATTTAGAGTTCCACAAAAGCAGAGACATTATAAATTAAAAAACATAAATATCCTGTTTTATATAGTTTCCAATGTAGAGATGATTATGTTAATTTCAAATATCATGTGAAAGCAGTCACTTCGGCTTAGGGCGTAACCGACTCGGGTACGCGGGCATCGAGAAAAGAAATGTCTTTAATTACAATCAGTTCCGAAACAAAATAAAAACAACCGTATCGAAATTTGGTTCGGATTGCCAAAACTGATTGAACCTTTGACCTCTCTACTGATCCCTGCAACACAATTACATGAGCAGGTAGATCAGCTTATAGGAGTGATAAAATATATTATTACAAGTATATAACGTAAACATTATCAGAAATATTATAACATTAAACTTGGCGACAAATATAAGAATATGAAGTACAAAACACACAAATTGGCACCTCAATAAATTCCCTAAAGATTGTGCCAATATTTCTGAAGAAACAATTCAAATAAATGTTCAAACTCAAACTATTTCACTTCGACATTTACTTTACAGACAACTTTGTCGAAATATTTGAAAGGGTACAATGAACGTAGAAAAGTTTAATAATTTATACTTGTACGTTGTCCGCAGTAGAGCGTGAGCAGTGAGCGTTTCCGTTCTAATTAACTATACCTATCCAAGCTTTGATATTTACTTTCTATTATAACTTTGCTTATACCAGGCGTATCCTACGTGTTACAGGTAAACATCAGCGCTTTGTGTTTGAATTTAAAAGAGAACGAGGGCCGAAGTAAAATCACAACGTGAAATGAGGGTACGGGCCTCCAACACACGCGGGAAATCTCATTTCATAAAAAATTCAACGCATTATAAAGCCCTCGTATGGACTAAGCCGACAGCTCACGAGCCTGTAAAATGTGAAATAGATGTTCATCACTTTTACAAAAAAAAATAAAAAACCGTATGCAAAAAGTGAAAATTCCGGTTTGGACCGGTCGGGAGGGACAGGCTGCGGCATGGGACGGTGGCACGGGTACCACCGTGTTGCTAGTTTCTCCCGTATCCGCGAGGACAGGACAGGCGAGGTGAATACTGGCTCCGAGACTTTACATCTTATGACTCATGATATTTACCACATAAACGAGTTGTCAGGGCTAGTTACAAGTAAAGTGATTTACGTTCACGACAGGCGTCGACCGCTCACTATCAGGAGGCATGTCTGCCAGTTTTCCAACTGACATATAAAACTTTGAATAACATTTTTTTGTATGATAGTCCCAATGATATGTGGGTTGTTTTAATCACGTCAATCTGCCAACCGCCATGGTGAATTTTACAGTCCCCAGGGAAAAGTTGTCCATATAAAAGGTTATTTTGACAGCGGTGTCGGCGGGCCGCAGCGGGTGCCCGCGCTCACTGCGGCCGCTGGACCCTAATAGCTTTAGTTTGTGGTGCGTTAATGAAACACCGAGCAAACTTCAGCCGTAACCAGCGCAACATGTTGTCAACAGACTTGTGTGTTTTGGGACTTGTTTGAGAGGCAACACAACACGTACGCCCTTTATATATTTATAATGGTCATTATACACGAGTACATTATATAATCATTCAAACATTAACAGACACAGAGAACTATCCGATGTCGTCAAGAAGGGACTTTCCTATCTCATTCAGCAGCACTACTGTCCGAACTGCCGACTGCAGATATTGGGCATGGCTGGTCTATCTTCCAGATCGTCGGGAACTGAACAGATCATGCGCGAAGATCGAACAGTTCCCCGACGATTGTCTCCAAGGTGCACGAGTGCCACTGCTGATAACGATCCTAGTTTCCCTCGCAATTGACTCAATATCGTGATAATAAATAAATCAAAGTAAGAGATAAATACTAGAGCTATAATTTTAATTGAAATCCCCCGAAGAGGCCCGTCGGAGAGTCGTTGTCCATCAAGTGGTCTTACACGATATAGGTCAGGGGCTCGCCGGTCGCCGGCTACACCCGGACCCTACGTATATCGTACAGCCCGACTACTACTCTACTGGCCGCGAAAAATCGATATCCCTTGCTTATATAATGTAACGTTTACGAATTTTATCGCGGTTTATTAAGTTTTTTATTGAGTTTTTTAACAAGCCCAACGTTTCGGATACTTTACAGCAACCACGGTGACGGGAGCTCCTCAGTCGCAGTCCTAGCGTGGCCATGGTTACTGTAAAGTATCCGAAACGTCGGGCTTGTAAAAACATAATAAGCCGCGATAAAATCCCTAAAATTGTTTCATTATAATGAGTAGAATTCGCATAAACAGTTGAAAACAATATAATAATGCTTTATTCAAATTAATATTTAATTACGGAATCGGTAAAAATAAACAAATTTGCCTAAGAATTATGCCTAAAGATAAACGAGAAAAAAGTATAATGTAAGCAAACATTCGACGGGAGAGATAATCCTCCGAGATCGGGTGTATTTGTATGATAAATAAATAATAAATATAAAGAAACGTTATTAGAATAAGGCTTAAGGACTCGTCACAGAAACAAAAACACTACGGCGGATACTCCTCAGTCTATTATAGTAAACAAGCTCCAGTTCAATAAATAAACGCAAATATGGAGATAACATAAATACAACAGTATTACGAGTAGGCCAACAAAACAGACATAATATATTTTTGTCGAGATGGACGTAATACTTGTTAATGTTAAGGATAACGTTAGGAGTGCTGCGGTACTATATATTCAGACAAGCCACGGTAAATACCAAATTACGCGTACCACGGTACAGCCTAACGGTTGATTATGCTAACATTACCATCTCGATACGAATTTTGCAAGTCTCTTATTTATAAAGTTCCGTTCCTCAAAATTACATAACGGAACTAATATATGAATCTCACTACTTTTGGATTGGATTACAAAATATTTTGTGCCTGTTTTTTTTTTCTAAATTTCAAAGTGCATCCCTCAGCTCGAGGCCGTGGCTCGCGCTCAATGATGTAGGAAAACATCGGGAGGAAAATGCACGCCCGATGAGATTGAAAATCTTTAAAGGTGTGACATATAAGGCTTGATAATTCTTTTACTGCATACAAATGTTAATGTATAATAAACTAGCTGTTGCCCGCAGCTTCGCCTACGTTAACTAAGATTTACAACGGCATCTTAGCGGGATGATATATCTTTACCGATAAATGGGCTATCGAACACTGAAATGTTTCATTAAAATCCGACCGATAGTTCCTGAGATTAGCGCGTTCAAATAAACAAACTCTTTAGCTTCATATCTTAAGGATTAAAAGCATGAGTAAAATAAACTCGTTTAAATGTAGTCCAAAAAAAATCAAAATTTCTGAATAAAATATGGTTGTTGTGCCTCACTCGACATAAATAGGTATAGTGTGTCGTGGACTTTTTTGTAGATATTTATAAGATCTACAATTAATTAGAACATTTTATGGTTCTATCTTTTATAGTTTAGGCAGCGTAAGCAAAATAAATAACTTTTCTGGTTGATTTTTTACACCTCGTGTCCGAAAAACCCAAATATCTTACGGAACCCTGTTTTTTTCCAGAATAAAATGTAGCCTATGTTACTCGTGGATAATGTAGCTTTCGAATGGTGAAAGAATTTTTGAAATCGGTCCAGTACTTTCTGAGCCTATTCGTTACAACCAAACAAACAAACAAAGTTTTCCTCTTTATAATATTAGTGTAGACAACAAAATGTGTGTAAACGTAACAGCATCACCTCCTCGACACGATGGTACTCCGCTGAGCCGGCGCTCGTTGTAATGTGCGGAGCGCTCTCCGGGGATTTACCTAATAGCAACGGGACGAACACACTCGCGGCTTAACAAAACAAACTTGTATTTTAGACACTTGAAAGGATATTATAACATTTAGTTTTATTACTAAGTATCATAATATTTCATTTGACGTCGCTACGATCCCTGGTTACTCCGATGAATCAATACCAAATGGAACATTCACGGCTGACGAGCCTCCTGCAGTGATCCATCAGCGTTCCGCCTTCCCTCGGAACAGACATTCGGACGCTAACAAAATTAAGGATTTATCTAATTCCTTCCCTCGCCAAATAAGGAAATTCATTCCATCGAGAACAGAGTAATTACGACGTTTATATTGGAAAGATGTTCTGAGCATCGGTGTTCAGGGCAGGACAGGCAGTGCTGTTATTGGTACCGAGACTTAACATCTTATCTATTCAAGGAGGTCGTCAGCCACTTACCATCACGTGTGGTGTGGTTTATTTTAATAAAGTATGTTTATCATTACCGTGTTTATGAACCACTCTCCGCGAGTTGTATTTAGTAATTCGTAGATCACATTTAGATGTCCTGTAGCTAATCAGTTGTCGAGTAACTAATAGCCTGGATTTGTTTTAAGATTAATCAAACTAATTATATTATATACAGTATCTCTTATTGTATCATTAAATAATAAAAAAATAACACAAAGTAATAAACTAGTTGAAACATAGCATTCGGCGTCATCGAATGTTAATCCACGAAATAAAATACGACTCGCCAAGCTTCAACAATGGATCGCTCAACGTTTCGCAAAAGTATATTTAAGGTCAAATTGTACATTTGAAAACCCACTAGACTAGAGGGTTTCCAGCCCGCGGGTGTAATGGCCAGGCCGGTCCTAATGGAGCCGTCGAGCGGACAATCTGCGGAAGAGACACGATTTTCATCTTCAGCGGACCAATTTTAATGCTTCGAAGCAATATTCGTTAAGCAATCATATTTCTTGGCGGCGCTATTTATAAAATAAATCCCTTATTTTATTCACATTTCATTCTTTGAACGAGTAACAGATCCAATTCCTTATTTCAGTTTTTAAACGAGAAATTATTTTATGCGTCGGTAATATGCTTAACTGAAAATACACGGTAAAAGCTTGAATCGGAGCTGTATTGTAAAAGCATATTGATTTTTGATGGATATTTTCAACATTATGAATTATATGTGAGTGTTGATTGTACACTACGAATATCAAAACGGAAAGGAATCCTATCATGGTACTCGTACTCATCAATCTAGCGGAGGTCGTGTTATAGTCTAGCATGTATTTAGAAGGTAAGGTATATTTACTACTGCTACTGTTTTCTTCTCTGTCTGTTTTCGCCGTAATTAAATTCTTCATATTCAAATTGTTTCCGCTAAATAAAGTAGATTCCGCGGCGTGAGCGGTGAGCGGGATTTATATTCGAGGCGCTTGAATAATACGAAAGCTGCAAAGGGTACCTTTTGTTTTATTCGTCGCGGCCGTGACGCGGACTCGGCTGATACTCGGCTAGTACTCGGGTGATACCCGGACCGGATCTAAGCGAAGGTAAACTGTGTGCTTGTGCCGTAACAACATCTCCCCGATGGTTATGTTCCAAGAATACACCTTTTATAAATGTTCTACAAATAAAAGCCGCACATTTCTCCTAGAAATTTCATTTTGCAAGTCATTTTAGTTCCTCAGAATTTAACCTTTATATTGAGTTACTTCAAAGCCCTTTTCTGTATAATGATCTGAATAAACATTGGATAGAATGAACCTAAATGAAACAAAAAAGAAATTCAGTTATTGAGACGATAAAAGAGAAGCTTGTTACGCGGTTAAGATAAGTGTATGGATATTTCTATTACATAAATAACATGTAATGTAAGATAGTAGCGTGTTTACTGTTTATTATATTCGTATACCGTATGAACAACTGTATTTTTTCATATTATAACATAGAGTCCCTTTTTCTATCTGTCAGTTGATATTTTCTAAGCGACTCAGCGGATTTTCATATGGATTCCACCATCGGCTTTGTTGGAGGAGGTTGCTAAGACTGATACCTACATCAATGTTATTGTCATAGAAAGTTGAGAAAAGTTTTTTTTATTCATTGGTTACTAATTAATACTTAGTTAAACTAAAACTAGTGAACTATTTCTGGTAATTCTTTCACCGTTAGAATGCTACGTTAACATTGAGTGACTTAAGCTATAAAATAATCATCATCAAATAAAGGCGACTGTATATCCAAGTTAACTGGAAGGAAGCTGCGAGCACTAGCTGTTAGTTTTTTTTCGATTA
The DNA here is from genome assembly GCA_905333005.2 of Lycaena phlaeas. Taxonomy (NCBI): domain Eukaryota; kingdom Metazoa; phylum Arthropoda; class Insecta; order Lepidoptera; family Lycaenidae; genus Lycaena; species Lycaena phlaeas. The sequence goes on along the minus strand of HG995171.1, from coordinate 18,606,926 downwards.
TTTCTCTAAAAAAACTTGCATCTTAGATCTCATGGATCTCAATCAAAATAATTTTAATTTCAAACCGTCGGCTGATTTCGCAGATTAACAAACTATCTGTACAATATGAGTAAGGCTGTGTCACCTGGAAGGAGGTGACGGCGAGCTGCGACAGGCCGTCCACGTAGGGCCCGAGAACGGCGTGCTCGCGCACGCGCAGCGACCGGCGCGTGGTCTGCGGGTCCAGCAGGTCGTGCACGCGCTCGTTGTAGATCTCCATGTACGACACCTCCACCTGCGCACGACACGGGCGGTCAGTCGAGCGGCAGCAGTGGTGGCTACCACACACCAATGAGTGATGCTTACAATATATATAGTACGCTTCGTGCCTTCCGCACTTGCCAAACCAACCTCCAGTGCAGCGAATTTACATGACTTATTAAATGATTCACCGCTTAGGTTTAGCTAAGTCTCCCCCGTTTACAACCCTCGATGTACGGGGCGGGAGCGTTGGATGGTGTGTTATTGTGTTTTGTTGGATGGTGTGGATTAACACACTACTAATAAGACAAAATCCAATAGTTATTCAATTACAAAACACACACAGGGTACGAATTTCCGTTGGAACTCCACCAAAAGGTAAAATACCTTATGATGGTGGTTCACGTTTAGTCTCATATGTATACCTACCGTTTAATAGACAAGAGGTTTATAGTTCTATTATATTATAATATGTGCCAGGATGAACTCCAGTCCCTACCTTATAAGTGAGCGCGGGCGGCGACTGCTGCACCTTGATCCTCTCGAACAGCGCGTCGCAGAGGCGCGGGATGATGCCGCCCTCGTCGGCTCCGGGCGCGCCCATCATCGTGTACGACTTGCCCGAACCTGCGGCGAGAGGAAACGTGTTCAAATCCGTGCCACTCCATTCGTTGGCATCCTAATCGTGGGTGTTTTATACAGGTGGGCCGTTGCTAGACTGACATAAAACACTAAAAAAGATAACGACGTGATCGAGCGCTGATACATGTATTACATGAAATAAAGTATTTGATCAATAGCTTATATTTTTTATGTTATGCATTATACTTATGAAAGGAACTTATTCAAAACATGCAATGTTAATAATTTCGTACACCAAGTTCATACGTAGTCGTAGTTACATGTAATATATTTTAAAGTCAGCGATTTAAAATCAATATAATTATATAGTAACATTAAATATATATCAGCAAACATGTCTGTGTATTTCAAAACTATACTTAACCTATTATTTACTTCTTTAAGTTATTATTAATAAACTACGGATGACAAGTAATATATTATGTATATAGGTAACCGACGACAATAAATGGATGTTCTATGTTCTACTATTTCTATATTCTTAGGAATGTTCATCGGTTACTCAGTTAATGAGGGTTTTCGATTGCGATTTTCAAACTTCTCTGATATTATGATCATCGAATCAGGATATGACGAAGGGATGCCGGGGAAGTCGAGACTCGAGAGCAGCGATCAAAGCACTACGCCGTACACGTGCAAGCGATATTCAACATGTGTGTACTATATAGGTCAAAACAAATTGGAAACAGCGACGCCGTCAGTCCCCACCAAAGGGAGCTTTCATGAGCCAAACACATTAGAGCTCTTCATTTTATGCAAGACGACGCTCTGAAGTCTGAACTCTTACAAAACTAGTATACCGTATACCGCCTTAGATATATGACTATGTTTTGACTTATAGCACTGCTCATAAGCTAAGCGTTATTTTGTTATTTATATCGCACTTACAGGCTAAAATGAGTACACACAATGTTTAATAATCTATCCGGCACATGAAATATACCTCATTCTGTTTAACGTACAAAATAATAACATAAAAATAATTAATCTTTTACCGAGTCCCATGCCAGGTTAACGTGTTTTTCTTTTAGTAAAATAAAGCAGGCTACTTATTAAAACACAATTAAATTTAAATACTCGCTTCAAGCGAGGTGTAAAGTTTACAGACTAGCACCAGCTTTATGCTAGTATCGATTTAATTAACTCAATATTAATTAGCTTGATTGCAATCTGTATAAATGGCGCCGTTAAATTTCGTTCGTTATAACATCCTTCAATTAATTTCAATGATTTCATTTAAATTATTGAACCAAATAATTGTTTCATCTTTCGATCGTCTAGAATCTATACGTCTCGGTGATGAGCTAATCAAGTGCTATCAATCTCTATGGCTGCGTGACGCTGGTGTAAGCGACGCTAGTACCTATAGCAATCGTGTTACAGCCTCGGAACGATATTCAATACCGGATAGTATTGACAGTAACTTTATGGTAATGATGGCTGCACCGCAGACGTGGCAGCGATAAGTTGTGGTTGGTGCGGCGGTTGTAATTAATTATTATTATTAAAGGTTCACACTATTAAAAAAAATGAAATTACATAGATGTTAAGCCATAATATAAAAATATAATATATAATGTAATAACCACATTTCTTTACTCAAACATAAAATTTTACCTTCATATTATTATATTCGAGTTAATGAATCTAAATTGAAATGATTCAAGTATTTCCCATTTTATTTTTTTGAATCAAGCGCCTCGTTCAGGTTTGGGTGGTGGAGCGAGCCGAGTCCGCCGCGCCGGCCCTCATATTAATGTATGAATGCCGTCTGAATACTCAAGAGATGAACTTACACTCGTGTAAGTAAAGCGCAGTTTTCAAATTATAAACTCTTAAATCTCTTAATTGGACCGTTTTAAATATCTCGTATCCACGTGTGGCACAGTCCGAGAATAGCTCACTAAAAAAATTAACGGGGTTTTGAAAAATATTATAACAAAACCGGCCAAGTGTGAAACAGACTCGCGCACGTAGGTGTTCCCTAACTTTATATGTATAGAGTATTCTCTATCGAAACTTATATTAGGTGCAACATATTAAAATTTTAAATGTATTAAATATAATACATTTAAAATTTTAATATGATGCACCTAATATAAGTTTCGATTTCAAAATACATCGAATTACTTTAATTATATCACATTAAACTAGTGAACCTTTGAGACTAGTTGAAACGCGAACCATGTTACTGTGACTGAGAGTGAGGCAAAGACATACATCAAGCGGAGTGGCTGTTGGCAGGCGTCATACATTTTCCATCGCAATTAAGTCCGTAAGCCGGCACCGCGCTCAATAGCTCGACAGCACCATGACTCATGCTGACTCTGGACTGTCTTAGAGCCCGTGTTCTGTTATTCAAGCTACAAGACACATTGCTGAACATAGGCCTCCTTCTATTAACTCCAGAGTTTCTATTAACTACGAGCGATTCCTAATCTAATCTAATATAATTTTCCTCTTTCCGCCCTGTAAAATCTATTTAATAAACACTTTAATCGCTGTATAACAAGCCTATGAAAAAGCATCGGTTTGGATGCGGCTCTAAATCTAATATAACGTGGGCGGAGCTGCGGGTACACCCGACACCGTACAGCTAGTTCACTAATATGCCATAAATTAAGTTAATGGCAGAGTGCGGGTTCAATCTCCGACCGGTTGTCGACCCGTGCCACTGAACAGCCAAATATCGCAAACTTGGAACTGCAGGGGAACGCTGCAAGTTACATGGACAAAGCGAGCGGGACCGTTACATAAACGCGGGCTTCCAAGTTTGCGGCAAACGTGGAGCTTGGCACCGAGCCAACCGCTGCCGGCGTATCCATCATGGCGGGAGTATTATTATGAGTGGAACCATTCTTTACCACCGGCTCACTGGTATATTATCAATCGGTTACCAGATCACAGCGGCTTCCCGACGTACCCGCGCTACATGCATTATACCACCGTATAACAATTTACATGAATCATGATTCGAGGTGGGTATGTAATTGTACCTCCTATAAACTACTATCATACTTGTGTAATCATTATTATAAACCTTACAATCGATTATAAAACCTACCTACATATATTTAAAATTTATCTATTAGAGAGGTCAAATCAGAGAATACAAAAATACAAAAAAAAAAAACTACTACAGTGATATGATTATACAGTTGTTACTTGTATGTCGCAGATAGACCAACCTAACGTGTGTGCAAAGTCTAACGACTAGTAGTTTCAATGTATTTAAAAGTCTTGAAGTGTAAGAGCTCGTTTTTGTTTTCTAAAATACTGTACAGTACATTGAAGAATAATATCTAAAGCCAGTTTTCGGATACCGGTAAATAACTGAAGAGCCTCCTATCCAAGACAACATACAATCTCGGACGATCAACGAATGCAAACACGAAAGTACTCAAAACTCGGTTCATCGCGATAACGTACAATTCATAAATGCTAAAGCGTTTTTTTTATATGAGCAAAAGTATTCGCTTGCTTTAGACAAAGTAATTCCTGACGCTGTTTCAAGATAATTATATCCTTGGTTGGATTAAATACAGCAGTCGTGAAACAGCGTCAGTTACTCGTATCTAAATCAAGTGTCGGTCTTCTTCTGAGACGTAGGACTGGGATTCGCGGTGGGACAAGTCCCCTCCGATGGGCTATGTCAGATCATGACACAGCGCCGCCCTTCTCGGGCATTGCTCGAGGGTCTGCTGTATGCTGGGCCGAGTCCACGGACGCGACTCCCTGCGGGCCATCCGACACCTGTGTCCGTTGAACACACACGGGTGTCAAGCGAAAAATAAACTTTACCTAGTTTAATATTAAAACGCCAGCGCCTTGTGATCTACAGACCGATACCCTCCTTGACTGATTCCGAGGAGACCCGTGCCCAGCAGTGGGGCGTTAATGGGTTGGTACTTTCCTTTTAGTTTAATTAAAACAGCAAAGCGAGTTTCGCGACTATCCGCTAAAGCTTGTGAATTGCATGTGGAAGTCTCCCCCGCCCCGCCGCCTACCCCCGGCGCGGTACAAGTGACACAAAACTGGCACCTACAGTTATAGGTCACGCCCACTCCGCACCTGTTTTCAACTCTTTGCTCCCGTTTCTACTTCAATATAATGTGTTACGTTTAAGAAGGAACCTCCTTTCTTGTACGCCTATTTACTTTGATTCAAACTAAACGCTATATATTTTACGCGTTTCAACAGAGAATACCAGGGGGTTGCAGGCGATGTATTTTTTTATGTCATAAGGAAGCAACCGAGCAGTCGGAGCCTTTGGGCAATGAATAAAATATTTTAGTAATTATTTCTAAGAAGATGTTTTGAACATTAGATAATATACTTTTACTATTTGTTTCAACTTGTTTTGCAGCGCAGACATTGTTATTTCTATACTCCTCATATACCTCGTTCAAACACCGAAGTATCATGGCTTACTATTACAACAGTGAATGAGTACAACATCATATACAATACATACATAAGCTTTCGAAATTCCCTCAATAGCACTGACTTAAATTAATTTGTTATCAAACCTGACTTAGGTTACTCGGAGGTTAATCGATTTAATTAAAAGTTAGCAGCTAAAAGAGTTCTAACAGATAGCGGGTTATCTCCAGAATTGAAGAGGATTAAGTCTCGGATTCCTCTCCAGGGAACAATAAAGCCGCAATGTTTGCTGGCTTACTAACACCGGCCCCTAAGGTTTTAGACCTTTCATTTATTACTTATATTTAATTATTTGAGGTTATTACACCAATTATTTTCGTTATTTTTTAACACTTTTCGCTTTCAATGCTATTCCTCGGTTTTCACAATTACTCGGCGGTTACATACAGTCGTGGTATATCGTCTCACATTTGAGTTTTTGATATTTCATATAAAGGTATAATTTTTTCAGTTATAGCCAAATAAAATACGTGAATAAAATAAACCTAAAATATACAATTTGATTGATGTAGAAGACGTTAAAATGCGTGAGAATAAGTCGCACGAAATTATCTCTAGTTGACTATTGACAACAGTTACAGTCTACGAAACGAAGAAAATCCTGTATTAGGTATAAATAAAAATAATGTCTGCCAAACGATCAGCACGTGACTGGAGGTGTTCCAAGCCGGACCATTACGAGCACCAACATACTGAAGTCAAGCTGAAGCCGTGGAGTCTGACGAGTCTCCGGAAGCAATAGCAGCTATTTGCCACATTATGCATGGCAGGATTCCAGCCTCCGTGAGAGCGCAACATCTTCTCGTACTATACTTTTGGACGGTGGCAATATTTGGCTAAGATTAATTCGTCTCTCTAAAGATTAATCGAAACATTGGCAGAACCTTTCTTATTCAAATTGTTTAACATATTATGTTGTGAAAATGTTATTATATATATCACCATTATAATTTTCCAAATGTTACATAAGACGTTTACTCTCAAAACGATTTTTTTTTAAATATGTAAAGCATGATCAAATTACATTGCTAATTTATCAAAAGTCCTTCATTGTCTGTCGTCTCTGTAACCAAAAATATCCAATGATTTACCCCTCGTGTTTTACGGCACCATTTCTATTACACCACATATAATTAATCAGTTTTTACATTTTGTAAGAAGAACGCTAATACTTACCTAAAATTAACTAAACCTCAACTCCAAGGTTCTGAATAAGCATCAAAACTTTTGCTATTCTGAATTAGCATTTATAACAGTGCGACTAAGTTGCAAGTTTGTGGAGTGCGGAGGCGTCCGTGAGTGTCCCAAGGCGACAATTCAGCCCGCCCTTGCGCGTCCGTCCTCAAACATCAACGACGCCGGCCATTGTGCTTGTTTCGTACGAGTGAGAGACAACGGTGTCAGTGGGTATTTGTGGCGTTTTTATTGTATCTTCATGTTACATTTTTTGTTTCTCTTTCAATTTTTCAGTAATATCGACTAAACCACAGCTTAGCTAAACATCCTACATAATATATTATCGTATATGCTTCAATCAATGCTCAAACGGCATCACTTATCTTCATTGAGAGCTAGTCAAAATACGCAACAATTTAAATTATAATATAGACCAACAACAGTAGAAGTTATTCCGAAAGAAAATAAGTATCGTGAACATTTGGTAATAATACCTTATACCATGCTAGCTCCAGCCAAGGTAATTACTTGATGGAATACTTTATGGCGAGCAGTGAGGACAGCAAACTGATTACGCATACAGCAACATAGAAACAACAACATCTATTGATAGCTCCCACTGCTAGTAATAAAACCTCAATTAACACAACGAACCTCTAGAGGATGAAATGTATATATTATTACAGTATCTGCCTGTTTCCAAGCGAGGGATACTCTACATTACCACTTTACTAGGATAAATCCCAGTTAGCCTTTTTAAAGGAACCGTCCGGTCGCGAAGGGTGTCCTGTGTAAATAGCAAATTAAATACAAGTCTTTATGCAGATAGCTTCTAAATTCCAACGGCCGTATTCATAGGCAGTTAACTCTTCACTACAGCTGGTAAATGTCTCTGACTGTCGTAGGTATCTATCTGATCTATCTGAAGCGGACCTAGAACCCTGTCTGTCGAGGCGCGGTCGATGGGGCGTGTAACACAGTCACAACAGGCCACGGCGGCGTCGCGTCGGCGTCGGTTCGGTAGCTTCGTCCGCGGCCTAGAGACCACGTCGTTCCGATGAGCGACCTCGCCGCAGCTACCTGATAATTGGGGTTTAATAAACAGAACCAACCACCGTTAACTACATACCTAGTTAGACCTAGGTTAGTACAATTTCGTTTCGAATGAGAAGATACGTTGAAATAATGTGTTTCATAACAGTTGCTTCAGTTAAGTCTTGCCCGATTTCATCTGACTTTACGTAACTCAGATGCAATAGTGTCTGGCATAATATTGTCACACTGGCCGACGTCAAGTCAAACATCAAACGAGTTAACACAGTCGATGATCCAACACCGATCATGATACTCAAATAAGAAAGCTCTATGTGTACGTTATAATGTACAATCAATTAATAAAGGCTATATTCCATCTCAGTATTACCACTGTAATGGTAAATACGTGGTTGAAATAAAGCTTAAATAAGCCCTACGTCTGCGTAGTAAAATAAAGGTTAAAACTTCATTTATAATAGAGTTTTTTTATTTCACAATCCGCACTATACTTTTCGGATGCGACTTGAATTTCAATACAAATATGGTTAGATTTTACTTTGAGCGGATAAGGACCGGCTGTGATCAATAGTCCAGGACAGGACGAGTCCGCCGAAAGCTTTGCTAAAAGCCTAAAAGCGGCTGAAGGTGCTCGCAGAGGTTTTAGCTCGGGTAGTACATAGGGTAGTAGATATACCGCCATAGTTTCTGGAGCCTTACCCGAGATACCTGTATAGGTACATGAGTAAATGCATTTTACTGCGTCAAAAAGGCTATGAATGATAATATTTTTTTAATACAGTTGCTCAAAAAGTGGCATATTGCAGGGACGTATAGCGTTCGGAAAGTGGGCTATTACACACTCGTGCTTTTTCTTTACCTTTTCCGCACTCGTGCGTTCTCTTTCCCAACTGTCAAAATAATGTATATTAAAAAGAAGAAAAAAAACAACCACGAAGTTTTTACTAAAAGGAATTCATTGATGTTTTTATGATTCATGCAAATATTTTTAAAAAGAAGCTACTAATTTGTTTCAATATCAGATTTAATGATTTAATTCAATTTGTTCGGTTAGGTTTCATTTTATTTTATCTTATTAAATTTATTTTTTTTCTTATCAATAAAACAATTCCACTGAAGACTTGGCTGTATGGGCATAGTTCCCTTTGCCTACCCAGAATGTGTGAAGAAAAAAAATCTCTGCTTATATTTTTTTACGTTCGGCGCCATTTTGTGTTTTTATTATTTTATTAAATTGCTTCATTTTTTCGCAACTGTATTAAAAATAGTCGTTCATTACACGTGCGGAACCATCCTTGCAACTTGTTCCGACTGTCTACCCTCGCCTTCGGCTGCGCCTCGGCTCGGGTCGACATTTGTCGGAACTCGTTGCAATGACAGGCTTTCCGCACTTGTAACGAAATATACTATTGTAACTGACGATTGAAAACGAGTGTAAAAATCGTTAGCCGAGCGAAGTTTTCCATACGCCATGCGGTGTTGTGTGAAATTTTAATACAACCTGCCAAACCGAACTTCGTATAATTCATAAGTTAAAGAGTACAAACATTAGCAGTGAACCGAACGGAGACCAGCTTTGTTACGCTAGCGGCTAGAGAATTTATACGAAATGGGCGCGCTCCTTGAATAGAAATATCAAGGAGAATTTAAAATAAAACTTATTGTCTTCGAATAGACTTCGAGAGCTTAAGACATTTTTCTAAGATAAAACATATCTATATATTTTTAAAGTAGTATTGAAATATTTTCTATGTAGTATATCTATTTCAATATGAATGAAACGAAACCTTAGAAAAACAATTTTGTTTTAGGATAAATTTTATCATCGCCTACATTGGTGAAAATATTCAGACAGTTTATGGTACCAGTGCATTCTGATAAAGACAAATCGTACTTGATGTAAGCCTATGAATGATTTTAATTTTTATTGAGACGTTCCACTGGTGACGTCACATTACAGGTCGTATTGCGCAGACCGCGTGACGTCTTCAATCAATCGATACTTTAATTAAATTCCTACATTGCGTGTAATGTTAATGCTTACGTACATTTTTTTCAAGTTGACGATAAGCTTATCTATAATATTTCACGTGGATAGTTTTATAACGATAGAGATGTTAAAAAAAGAAGACTATTGAATATCAGTGTATCTGTCCATATACACCTTATTACCTTCGAGCGACCAAACTAAACTGAAACATGAAAACGCACTCTCCCAACAAACCAAGCCGGGAATTAATTTACATGAAACGGCCACCATTCAATCGCACGTTTTTGCATACCAAACGATATTCATCATTTTAATATTATCTAAAGTTAGGCTTCCATTATACGCTCTATCCTCGGTGCTTATTACATTACAATTTCAAATCGTAAAGTTTGTAGTGAAATAACTGAACGTTATATTAAAGTATTACATCCCAATGTTTCACATAGAACACAAAGTAGAAACCGAGACGGCCTCGCACACGAAGGGTTCCGTTCCGAATGATATACGGCTATTGATATTTTAACGAATGGATTAAGAAACCTGTCCGAAACCATCTCTCCCTTCAACTTATTATCCTCTGCCAGGCTTTACTTCGTAATGTTTTGAGTGATTCACGTGCACTAGGCGCGGGGGAATATGCGTGTACCTCAGCCAAAATATACCCCACAAAATTAGTATACCACCTGATACAAGAGATTAAGATAGACCTGAAAAATTAAACTTAGAAACCCGTAAAATTAAAACAACCTCCGGCATCGTGGCTAATGTCTGAAATTAAACATATGATGAACAAGAGAAACAAGGCTTAACAGAAACCTAAAAATTCGCCATCAGAAGACACTGTTCCGAATTATAAAAGGCTGTGAAATCCGTGTAATAGTATGTCTAGGGATGCCATACGTCGTTTCATTTACTCGTATATTATTATATTGAATGCGTTTCCTCTGACCAAAAGTGGGAGCTTTTTAACTCGCTGGGTGTGGGTAGTTACTCGCACTGGTAATGCAGGCATCTCCTTTTGAAAATTCTTCGATTGGCGTTAATAACCTGAACACATTTTTAGACTCCTCCAATAAAAATATCTTAACATAACAAGAAGAACGTGTTAGCTTCTCCTGATATCCTTTTACTTCTCGTGATGAGTGAGTGATGTTAGGAAGAGCATCCTATCTTTTTCCTTTAAATATGATAGTATCCATGGTTGAACACCTGTCACCGCTTGTCACTGGATCATTAACTTTTCGCTGGTAAGTCAAACACTTCCAATTGCTAGAAAGAGGGCTTAAGTAATCCTGTACCTAAAGAGACTTATCTCCCCCTCTCACCCCCACTAACGACTTCTTTGAATACTACCTCTCCTTTCTAGCATCCTGGAACAAGTAGTCCATCGCTAATCGTCTGTTTATCTGGCAAGTATCAGCGATTAATTGAGTCTGTTTCAATCAGTATTCCGACCGTCTCATCAGTACTGTTACAGTGTAAGATTACTTAACTTCGAGCGTCAACTATAACATAATATAACGTAAGCAAAGCTTAATGTTTCAGAGGGAGCGTAAAATATTGAAAAAAGAAATGTTTATCTATAATAATAATAATGTGTTGTGACACGACGCGAGGTAGCGGTGTGCCGTCCTTGTGCCGAGTTAGAGGTTACAGTCTAGGGATGCGGCTTCAACGACTCTTTAGCCTCTTGTTCGGAGGGCACTATTTAAGCTCCTCATATCCTTTGTGTACAATTCTCTTCTCTTTGTTGTTTTAATTTACATGTCTTTTTAAAACGAATGCTCATTTGTCCTTTTATGAAGTGGGTAATGTAATATTTTAAATTATAACATGTCAGTTCAATAATATACCTCTTTGGCTGTATGCAATTCCAATACACGTATCGATGCTCCTGGGGTAGTGCCGTGCTGCTTTGTAGCTTAATTAACCCAAAACAATGAACGTGATACTGGTTTGAGCTCAGTGTTCCATCAGGGGATAGGGTAAAAGAGGCATCTGCATGACCTCTGGTTGTATGATGTTAATGGGCGTCTACGATCACCAAAAGGTTTCCGCGTGCCGTTTGCTCTCCTATGCTATTAAAAAATAGGTCAATAACATTGTATTGGCAGCTTTTGTGTTGGATAGCACCGGACTAGTCAATATCCGTACAAGTTAGTCTCGAGTAACTAAGATTTGATGAGTCATTCAGGATTCAGGAGTTAAAAGTACAATAAAAGTAAAAATAGACACAGACGAGCAACTAGGACAAAATGATATTTAATGAACGTTCTGTATCTTGGACATCTCACAAAGACTAAAGTATAACGTAAAGTGAATACTATTAATTACTTGTTTTGGTATAATATATTTCGTAAGCTGATTTCCTCCCGTCGTGGATCACCTCGCGCCGGCCGCCCACGGAGAGTTGGGCTCGTTGGTGTGTGACACAAACGTCGCGTATTCCCCGTTGTTATTAAAACTTCTATGAATTGAACGTTTGGTCATTGGTGCAATGCTCGCTCGCCGGCGAACGTCATCACGAATTTCATTACAATTTAGTCGTTTTTCATGGCGCGAGGGACACGTGTGACAACGAGGTATGTAAAACGGAGATTATTCTAAACCAGCGTCAGAGTCTGACTTGCGTTACATTTGTTCAAGCAGGCGTCTAGATTGTATCACTGTTTGAATGAAATACCGAATACATAGAAAATTTATGCACTGGCTGAAATTACATTAAGTGTGTTAAATGCAGTGATGATTCGTATGCTGGACCTCCGATTCCTCTGATACAACGAGGTACACTGTCACAATATATATAATGTACTTTATATATTTTAGCAATGTACTGATAGATGAGATACATTGCACAATCTTTATGAAGTTCTCTACTAATTTTATTAATAATCCGCTACTTAAAAGTAATCAATGATCCACCGTGTCGCACTCTCTTCTTATAATAAAGTACGAGTAAATCAGATCCTAAGTTGCTCAAAGGTGACACAGAACCATTTAGCCAACCGACTAATGCAGTTTAGTGCTCAATAAATACAGAAAACGCAATTCGCTGACTCGCGACAACGAATTGCTTTCCGGGCTCCGACCACGCAATCGTCTATTTTTCGAATGTAGAGATATTTTGTGGTGCACTAGTTGAGAATTCCGTATTTCGTTTTGTTTGTTCTAGTCTCATGGCTGGACATAAATTCTAATTTATTCAGTGTTGCCCATTAAGTTGAAATTTGTCTTAATATTTATATGTTACTTCTCTTCTTTCTTTATCTTAATACTGAACATTATGATGCAGGATTTTATTTCGTAGGTATTGTAACGCTTGTTTTTAATATGGTATGCAATATAATAAAATATGCAAAAGGTATTATTTATAACTAGTGTCTGAACATTACCTATAATTTAAAAATGTTATATTCCTTACTAGTGCTAGTAAAGTAAAATAAATGATTGTCACCGACGCCGATTCTGCGGACATTATACTCAATAGGAACATGCCTAAGTAACCTAAAATTTATTAAATTTTCTTAATTTTAATAATTTAATTGGTTAAAATAGCGTTTGGTGTATAATTTTATTATGTATTGGTGGTTCGTGGCTTAGTAATAAAGCCGAAACGTAGCGAATCAGCGAATTAGTGTGGTTTTTTTAAATACCGTCCAAATTCCTGCAAATTTTAAATAGTTTTTTTTATGTTGCTTTTCAAACACTAAAAAGTCGAATAGAATATCTATATTAGGAAAAAAGATCGAAATGAACTTTATTTATGCAAGAATTTTCCGCCTTTGAATGTGGAGTCAGCAAGAAACACTAACAGCTGAACTAAACACTCGGCCGGCGAATTGGAAGCCTTTGAGCTCCGCTAACGATTCAACTGAGCATTGATTTGGTTCCTTCAATTAGAACGTTTGTTACGATGTTATTTGAGTTCGTGCGGGCAAACTATTATAGAATACTGGATAATAATAATTTACGTCATTTTAAAATCTGTATTTCATTATGTTCAGCTGTTGCAGTTTTGGAAGCTTAAAGGTTTAATTTCTAAAAGTTTAACGAGTTGTCTAAAATATTGTCTCTGCACATGGAACTTAGAAACATAAAACGACACATAAAATCCCAATCGACATAATAAGAGAAGACTCCAAAAAATGACAAACGATCACACGACGTTTCAAAAGTCATAAATAACACTTAAAGGGCTCTATTCAGCTGAAACGTTACGATATCTGGGCTAAATATAAGTCAATAAGAAAGCTATATTTAACTCGTAGAAAAACATTCCTTTAATATAGATTATATGGAAGCTTTTCATATGAAAAAAGTTTAAGGACGAGTCAAGCTTGAACCATTAACAACTCCATTTACTAATTCCTATTCCAACTGTGACATTAAAACGTGGCATCTTAATTTTACGACTGGTCCGAAAGCTTACCGAAGCTCAACGTGCTGTGGAGCGGTTATGCTGGGTGTTTCTTTGGCAGGTGAGATTCAAAACGGAATCCTCCACCAGAGAAATATAGTTACTGATATCACGCGAAGAATAACCTCATTGAAGTAGCAGTGGACTGGTTACGCACACAGAAGACCAGATGGTCCATAGGCCATTAAGGTTCAAGAATGGAGGCCGCGTTTAGATAGACCAACGACGGTAGGTCGGCCACTAACCAGGTGGGAGCCGGTGGCTGGTGGGCCATTAACTACTCCGTGCAGGGACAGCTCCGTGTTTGAGGCGGTCGTCTTGGTGTCCATTGAGGGAGGGCTATGTTCAGAAGTGGACGAATAAAGACCGATGCTTCTATTAACATACTATACTTATATATTGTAATAAATTTAACCCTCAAGAGTATTATATTTTATAACATGAAAAGTAACATTCACTAATGCGCTTGCTCTACGGGACCGGTTTCGCCTGTCTGACTCACTCCCGGTCGTATTTCATTCAATTCATTGAAGCTCTGTGCGGTGGAGTGTGCAGACTGCCGAGCGAAAACTGTTCTGTGCTTAGAACATAGCTGTCCTTGCGGCCGAGCGGCCGGGGCCCGGGGGTTGAAGAGTGAATGGAGCTGATCATTCGTTACGAGGTTACTTTCTGTTTCGTCCATCAGCTCTTTGCGCGAGTGATATATTTGGTTGTGAAACGTTTATACTGAAATGCAAGCCAAATTTAGAGTGAAATGTAACTGTAAATAAGATATTTATGATATTATATTCAATTGCCCAGCCTTTAGTAATAATTAAAGTAGGGACGCTCCCTGGCTACGTATCCACAGTATCCAAGGACTTGAAGCTTGCACAAATAGATGTTTACAGGATCTACAAGACAACCTAGGACAGACTGTCCTGGCGCCGCAGAACGAGGAAAGCCGACCCGAGGCAAAACAAAGAAAAAGATTCAATTGATCATTCTCTTATGTGCATATAAAACAGAGTATTTATTTCCAATTTCTAACTACGCAAATGGTTTGTCTGTCAATGTCATACAACACAGCGGTAGCTATATTATATTTGATGAGCTAATGCAATGTGTTCTAATACTTATATGAGACCTGACTCTACCACAGTCCGTGACCATCGTGTGCCCCCAAATAACGCGTATGTCATATTATATTATAATGTGTTCATACAAGAATAACGTACACGAAGGTGTTAATACTAATATATTATATTAAACACGAATAAGAATTTCCACTTTATATGGCGGGCCGTGAAATATAGTCGTTATAAAACATTCAAGAGATTTAGTGTTAAGGTATCGCACGTGACTCGAGCCCTTAATTACACCACTCCTCCCCCTCACCTCAGCTCCCTCTATTGGTCTAGTTCGAAATTACCTAACTAATTTACAATATTACTTTTATATGAACATAATATGCTTGTATTGTTATAGAATAGTACACGCGTACACGTTATACACGGCTGCAGAATCTGATCATGATATAAAACCCTACCTAGGAAATGGACTTTCTACTAGATTAGAGCTGATGAAGCTCATTAATACTAGCATTTACGTATATTAAAGACAACAATAAAGAGTCGGTCGTGCTCGCTGGACGGCCAGTGTCGACGCGCAGTCTGCCGTGAAATCGGACGCCCGGCGCGGCGCCCTGTCGTACTGCGCTACGTGATTGCGAAATTACATGATAAAACTGTTGTACTGCGCGTTGCGACGTCATTAACGCAGCGAGTATAGCTTTGTATTGCGCTAAAATCATGTTATAAAATAAAATAACGCCAGGCTGTTCGTCTCCTATAGCACCCTTAGAGTTTCTTTACATTCACATACGAGTCCGTAAATATTTAAAATAACATAGTTTAAACACAAAGGGGTAGCTCCTAGCGACTAAACAATAAACAAAGTAAGAAAAGCATTCCAGTTTCCAGTTTCCAGGAAACTATTCAAGCTTTAATTTTTATTTGAACAAAAACTGCGTAATTTTAAAAGCGTTAGTACGAGTAGTAACAAATGTTCCTAAAAATATGCCATGCATCGTTAGCCAATGTTCTTCCACGTGTTTTTATATTAAATTTAAATTAACATAAAGTCTTATTATGAAATAGGTATGCATAATGAAAGGCGTGGCGAAACCCCCGAGGATAACCATAAATTATATTACACTTTTATGAAAATCTTTTAACAAATCTCACTGTCAAGACTCGAGAGTAACGCGCGGGGCCGGCCGTAAACAAGATTACAATTACACGAGCGCGGGCTTACAAATATACCTTAAGGTCCAAAATTAATGGTCGTTTCGTTTACAAACTGCGCCTATTAAGGGTGCCGAATAGACCGGACGTAATCGTTACCTCTAATCGCGCTCATTTCAAAATTCCTTTACTATTTTATAAGCAGGCAAAGATTTAATTAGAAGCAGAGATTTATTGACGTCAACTACATAATATTAAAACTACATAATATTATAAGTGCTAAATAAAATATTTTCGTAATAAATTGCCTTTCTCTAAAAGAGAATCTTATATAATAAGGATGCAAATTCGAATCGACACCCACATGAAATATCTCGAATGATCTTCTGGTTAAGTATTAATTGCGGTCTATGTACATACTAGGTATCTGTAATAGAATTCACCTGTGAAGTCTTAGCCAAGCTTTTATCGGTCATTTATTAAACTTTACTCCACAATTCATTATAATCCATACGGCAGCATATATATAGGTGCAACAGGCAAGTAACAACCAACCGTCCATGCTCACAAATATTCTCCCGAGAGTCTACGCACGACGAACGTGTGTTAAAACATCAATTGCAAGAACACTTTCTTATTCATTTTAAAACACGTAAGTAAATTATATTCTAAGAGTCGGCCGGTAAAATTGAAAAGCCATCTTCGGAATCAATTTTAGCGACCTAGGAGTGTTCGCAAACAGTGTAATAGTGTTACGGCTCCCGGGGGCCGTGATTCGTTCCTGATTCGATAGCCGCTGCCGCGCCGCACCGCCTGCCGCCGACTGCCGCTGCTTCCGATACAATTGCTGATAAAATACAAACGATAGAACATAACACACCGATCAAATTGCTAATATTATGTAAATTATGTCGTTTCTCGTAAATTAAAAATAAGTACAAGCAAGTAAAGTCTTCAATTTTGTTGAAAATTTTTTTTCGTTTTTTTTTTAAATTTATATTTGTTTTTTGAACGTTCGTTATATATCTACATTCTACAGTATTTCTCTGGCATTCTAAATATTTACCTAGCACTCCGTGCTACGAGAGCTACAAAGGATTTTGTCGTGTATTATAGATACCTAGAAACCACATACAGTGATGGTGACGCGAGGTGTCTCAGCACAACAGCCGTATGTAATACGCGTAAAACGGTTCTAATTTGTTATTCAAATCAACGTAGGGCATATGCGTTTTCATGTATGCTAGATGGTTGGACTGTTTGTATGAGCCAACCCCACGCGCACGTAACGATCCAGCGACGAGCCGTCTGCGGGTCGCGTCACAGTCACAGACCGGTCACCGGGCCGTACACCACCCGAGAAGTGAGCACTGATGCCCTCACACGTATTATATTGTGTAACCGTCGCTATCAACCAAAGCTATTTCTGATAGGACTATAATAGATCATTTGAACAAGGAAGTTTCGAGGAGAACTATTAAGTGTATTGCACCAACTTTTTCTGGAAATAATCTGAATACTAACCCGCTGCGGAGAGAACAGAAATAGCCTTGGATACTGTTTGCTGTATCGTGTTTGGCAACAAATGTTGAACACTGACCTGTTTGACCGTAGGCGAATATGCAGGCGTTGTACCCGTCGAAGGCATTGTCGAGGATGTCCCGGCCGAGACACTCGAACACCGTCTTCTGCGAGGCGAAGTTGGGCTGCGACGGCTCCAGCGAGAAGAAACAGTGGTCGAACGCGAACGTCTTTGGTTGCTTCCTGGGAAACAAACGTGTGTTTTAATAACAGCATCCAACCACAAGCATTTAGAACAGGATAACTAGCTTACTGAGTCCAGTCTCGTATACGAAGAAAACAATTCCTACTTTCCTTATTTGCTCGTAATGGGAGTATTTTTTTTAACTATTACAAATGTAAAACAATTTTCGTATTAGACTAGATTAAAATTTTATTTTATTCAACCGTAAAAATCAACATTAATTGTTCTTCGTCACTGGTATATTATTGCGTATTCTCGTAACTGGCTCATATTATAATCCTATTACAATACTCTGACGTCACCATTAATTTAGGGGAACAAAGCTTTCCAGAATATGCACAGTCATGTTGTATTATTAAACGCAGCCCTAGCAAAATTTAAATACATATCAACGTTAAGGGCGTTGTAAAGGCTTTATTTAATATTAAAATGACGATATATTTTTAGCTCGAATATAAATCTGGTAAAGTAAAAACCTCACATGAAATTTAGCATAGTAACGAAATAATGGGAAAATTCTACAAAATTACTAGAATAAATAGTACCTAAGTCTTATCACTAGTTAACTGACGATAACGCATAGCTTTGCCGTAATGCATTTATGGACTAAAATTAACATAATATGTTCAATATCAAACCAGAAGTGAAAATTAGTATTATATTTTCTTGATACTTTGCTTTTAATTATAACTGAAAAAGGCGTTTTCTTTAAAAATTGTAAATGAAAATGTACACCCAATACTAAATAGCTGCGTGAAAAGCGAGAACTGCCCTATTACGAAACAGAAATGATTACTCTTTTTGTAAGAGTTTTTAAAAGAAACTCTTTAGCACTCCATTATGTTTCTTCGAGGCCTTTTGCTGTAACTACTTCATCGCCGCGAGAATAATTTCCCTTTGTCTTGTTTATATTTAAAAGAAATAAATAATTTAGTATCGTCCCAACGATCGTTTAGTCTGTTGTAATGTAAAATACACATTACAACGGACATTATTTTTGTGTTTTCTTAAATGAACATCTAACCTTTATCTGTATTCTGTATCAAAGGATTTCTTTAATATTTTCTTTTATTTCTTTAAGCACTACTGGCGATAGCTACAGAGCATAATATTAGCCAAGAATATTTTGAGACACTCTTTTATTATTCCACGTCTTCAGGAATAGTTGTATAAACACTGTTCTATTGTTTCATACTACAAGCTGTCATGGCTAGACAAGCAATCCCGGTACGCCTCGTCGCTAATTTGGATCTAATTACTGCGTCCGAGATATAGCGATATGTAGATGACCTATAATTAATCTAGTAATTACATTAGCATTGATCGCTAGTTCATTCTTTACTAATAACTTGTATTATAAAATCTTTAACTTACTCTGAATAATATCTGAAACAAGGCGAGGTTTTCAAAATTTTTCACCAATAGTTTTGTTGCATATTTTATCATCAATATCGCGAATAGCCTTATTTACTATAATCAATCCCCGCAACCCTTATTAAACTTGGACAGGGATTCAAGACTTTTGTGAAACCTCTTACCTCATTGAGATACTTGACATTATAGGAATTTTTTTATGCTCGCATGAAAAAGATATTTGCTATTTTTTACTATTACGTTACCGGTTACAGTGATGTAGTTACTGTGTTCGCAGTATAGGTATTAACCAGTATGGTAACTACGAACAAACGCTCGAAACGGTACACTCACACAAACATGCGTATAAACGCGCCCGCCACGCAGCACTTTAAACTTGACAGCACTGCCAGGTTCGCCTAACAGTCTCGCCAGTGCGCGTGTTTGTGTGAATGTGCGGTGCCGAGCGTTTGTTCGTTGTAACCGTCCTGTACCATATTTATACCTATATAGCTATCGTTCTGGACTTCATCGCATCCTCAGATTTCTATATGTAAGCACGATATGTAAGTACGATTTATTCGGTATTGCAGGGTCCCAGGGTTCTAGCAAGCGCCATTGTTGATATCGTCGATACGCGTGTGTCCAAACGCAATCAGTAGGGCTATTCTGTAAGAAACTATTTCAATATCGAGCTTCACCTGATTGATAGAGCTCACATTACGTCACTTCGAAAATGATCTTTATTGATATGGGTAGAGAGTCGAGTCGAGATTTAAAGAATACAAATCCGTCAAATTCGTCATATTACCGCGGATTCCGCTTTCGAGATTCGAAAACAACCTTACAGAATAGCCCTACAGAGTACGAACGCGCATTAAACATGGCTACGAGTGTTAAATTAACCTTCAAAACAGTATATTACCGTCATTGCCAGGTCACGCAGCGGGGCGTGAACTGACCAATATAACACACTATCACATTACACGGAAAAGCCTTTGGAAGCCTTTGCTCTATTTTGTAGTTGTAATTATTATTCCAATATACATTCGTATAAAGGTTGCTATAGTAACACAAAAATACGTGTAGAGTCTATAGTGAGTCAAGGAAACTATCTATTTAGTTGAAAAAGCAAGCGAGACTATGAAACAGGTTTTAGTAATGTCTAACGACTTTGAATATATGGATCCTCGGTGCGAACTAGGATTATTACGAACTAACTTACATAATATGCTTACATATATTCAGCTATCATCCATATAAACCACTCCACTGAAAGTAAAAAAAATAATTCATGTTCGAGCTGATTATTTTTTTTCGTTGAGATATTGGGTTACCTACAATTTAAAAAATATTTGAGCTGAGAGGAAATGACTGAATTTTTATTTGATTTCTTCATGCGTGGGCTCATGGGCTGGGGATAAGAGAAGTTGTGAGACTTGGATTCTTTCACAAGTTTTATTTTTGATTGTATTATATTATGTGTATTTACGAATAAAAGCTCCAATCACGGCGCGTATCGTATAGCCCGTCGGAGATAAGCTCGCGCGACGTCTGCTCCGATTAAAGTGTCCATTCGCTGTCCGGAGATGCCTTTCATAAATCGTTACGTGCAGGTTTGTAATAGGATAGCTGCAGCTCTTGAATATTATTTATCACACTTATTGTATTATACATACCATATCAGCCGTTATTTACGGGACCGCTCGGCCCTTAGCCTACTGCACATACAATAGAATCAACATAATATTTAATTACAATGAATGATTGTGTTTTTTTTTATCTGACGGCTATAAGGAACCTCGGGATTCTGTCAGAATGATCAATGGGGAGAGGCCTGGGTATTTGTTTGCTGGATGAACGTTTCCCTTAATAAACGTCAAGACGCACCAAACGACTGATCTCCCACCGATTTCGAATTAAAATTAGATATTTGTAAAGTACATTGTAAATATTCCGTTGTTTTTATTAGTTGAATATTCTCCTAAACAGCTGAGTAAGTTTTAATCAAGTTGTGATTCACGAGACTCCATTTTAGTATTGAATACCGGATTAACTTTTGGATTAATATAATTTTAGACTTGAGGAACTCACAACGAGAAGATAAGATGCAATAAATACATTTACTGTTCAATTTGTTAGAAGAATTTAATTAAAAAAGGTCTAAGTCAATCTTGAGAATTGCGATTCATTGCCAAGTTGTGAAATAGTTATATAGGGAATCTTATATGGATGGATAGGACTGTAAAATATTACTAACTAGCTGCGCCCCGTGGTTTCATCCGCGTACTTGTCGTTCCCGTGGGAGTACAGAGATAAATTATAGCCTATGTGTGTTATTCAGATGTATAAGCTATATTATTGTAGTTTCATTAAAAATTCATGCAGTAGTTTTTACGTGAAACAGTAACAAACATCCATCCATCCATTCATACTTACAATCTATCGCGTTTATAATATTAGTGTGTAGTAAGATTTTACTGCTGTATTTAAAAGCTTCATCATCATCAGCTCTGATCCGTCAAACTGTTGAATATAGAGCTCCTACAAGACGAGCGACCCCTTGCCACTAGTATCCAACACGGACCGGCCACTGCGCTGAGATAGTCTTCAAAAGCTTCCCTCCCCCGTTGGGAGATTTATAATATCGGATGAATAGTTTTCCTTTCTTATCCAAACTCAAACACATTACATCTTTATCAAATTAGTATGGACAACACAATTCTTTCAATACGATATCTGCTTACATAAAGCTATAAAAATAAAATACGATTTATTTATCACGAGTTTACGATGCACGTATGTAAATCATAAAAGCGAAACAGTTTTAACGTAGGGTGAAGTAGCCATTTTACTTTTATTTTGTGAATATGCAAAATGGCGCGCCTCAATGCTGAAGAGGTGGAGCACCTCTTCACGGAGCTGGCGCGGTGTTTCCTCAACCGCCGGCGCTGCCGTTGGTCGTGCTCGCGTGTTAGCTGTTAGCTGTTAGACGAACATTATAAAATAGTCGTGTGGTTTGCGTACTTGTCGCGTTTCTGGTACTGATAATAATTTTGTGCACCAAATACATATAAAGGAGGGTAATGTTTCCTCAGATATACCTAAGTATAAAAAATAATATATTATATACTCAAATAAGCTCTTTCCGGGGAATCACTGCAAATAACGCTTTTGTAAAATAAATAAAAATGATATCTAAAATCACTAATAAATACTACGCGGACGAAGTCGCGGACACAGAAGTTGGATAAATGTATTTATTAATTTACGTCATGCAAAAACTTTACACCCCATTTTAAGAGAGTAACGGAAAAGTTTTAAATTTGGTTCAGTTAGAGATTAGGCGGAAAGAAAGAGAAAGCTAATTTTTTCTGTAATATTCATTATGAAATATACATAAAATTCATGAAATTAAATGTTACACACACTTCGATACGCATACATTCAAAGTTCAATAATGACGACAATGTCTATAATAGATGATGATGACATTTTTTAGCATTTTCAAGATATTACCAAATTATATTTGAAGATGAATCGATGAAGATTTCTTTTTTAAATCGTCATTGACTTACGATCGCGGGGCGACTCCTTGGTACATTAATTAATGTACGTTTTATTCTCGGCGAATGATAACCTACATGAAACCGATATATAGGATTAAACAGGTCTCCAAATATAAAGCAATTGGGCGCAACGAGCTTAGTTTAAACGAGGGTGAGGAGTATTTGATGAGCGGTGTGGGGGCAGGCGTAGAGCTCGTCACGCTGAACTCACCGCAGAGGAATCCACTCCACCTCATAAGCAGGTTAACGTTAACTTGTTCGTTACAAAATTAAAGACTGCTTTGTGTTTCAAAAACATTTGGATACAAATATTGTAAAGTAGTACACAAATAAACAGCGAATAGGTATACGACGCTACTGCTTGGATGTTTCATTACTTTATTATATATACTGTTCTATATAGCATTCGAGTATTTGAGCACACGTCGTAGTGTCAAAAACACCGATCACCTTTGGTGTCCACGACTGTATCTCTAAAGCTGGAACCGCACGTTTGAGACTTGCCGCAAGTCCCAAGCCTTCACAAGTCACAAGCATGCGGACGCCTCGCAAGCGCTTGCGGCAAATTCTCCTTGGTTCCCTTTGGGCTTGTGCCCAATACATGTGACACTCGTCGGGTCGGCCACAAACCTTTGCAAGCCTACGCAAGCCAAGACAAACTCTGTATCCGCACATTTGAATTTATGAAGGCTTGCCAAGCCTCGGCAAACGTGCGGTTCCGGCTTAATGTTTGCCCAAACTGTATCCAGTGCCCAACGTTACATTCAAATCGGTTCAGTAGTTTATGAGTTCGTCGTATAAAAATATATAATATATTAAAAGTCATTCATTACCAAATTACACTTTGTACATTTTGAAACTGCTGGCTAGCGGCCGGTATTACTGCCACGTGTGTCGTGACCCGTGAGCTTGGTGACGTCACCATTTCACAAGAGACAATATTCCTTTATATTCGAATTCGATGATACAGCAGTATCATCACAGTAATTGTAACAGCGTGATATTCGCAGCAAGCCCCGCCCACGTTGTTACGCAAACTGCCATTGGAAATTCCGCATCCACCCCATTGCATATGATTAGCATGGGTAATAAAAGTCCACTTTGCATGGAGCTGAATGTATGACGATAATACTGCAAGGAGTGCCAAATTGTAGCGTAAGCTGTTGTACAGTTAATAGACACAGTGACCTTGTAGTTAATGAACGTCCAAAGCCCAGGCGGTATTGCTGAATTGATCTGAGGTCAACGACCCCTCACGTACACTCGGATGGACCGGCTGTGGTCCTCGGCCATCTGGTACGTTATTTTAACAAACTGCAACTTAATCTTTAATTACTTTTACCATAGTCCTGGACATAAAATTTTAATGTGAATACTTTGTCCCTTTTGTTTTTATATTAAAATCAACTATGCTGTTGCATGAGACTTTAATTTGTAAGTTTTTATTGCGGATTCGGCTCCGAGAGCATAATTATTATATTTTTATTTAATGTTCATTAGAAGAAAATACTACTCCGCGATAAACCTCATTCATATTTAAATGACACATTTTTTTTATTGTATTTAATTTAAATATTGAAAAGTTAATGAACTTTTTTACATTCCGGCATTTCGGATATTTCACAGTTGAATATTATAATGAGTGTAATTCGCGTAAAGATTACACGGATTAGGTACATTTAAGCGGATGTGTCTATATGTATAAATTGACACAGAATTCGAGTTGAATGCATCCAGGTCGTATGCAGACGGTTGTCAGGAACCGTCGCAATGAGACGACAGGACGCCGGAAGGTTACTGAATCCGTCTGTAAAGCTGACAGCTTTGGCCGTCAGCCAGAATAGTAGTAGCCAGTATAGAAAAATTCTGAGAAACGTCACGATACATCTAAACCTGATGAAGAAAATACCGGAAGGTTGCCTTGTCTTGTTGAAATTACCGGAATGCTGAATTTTTTTTAACTCGCCTTTGTGGCGGAGCAATCTTTAGATCTGAAACTTATGTTCCGTTTGATAACCCAACTTTGCTATTATCAGTCTAATAAAAATCAACTTAAAACGGTTTTCAACGGTTCAAAAGGTTCTGTTTTTAAACGTATCAAATCTCGAAGGAGTCTTGAGTAAAAATAAATACAAAAACATATGATTGTTTAGAATACCTACGCAGCAGACAGTTGTTTGGAAAGGGGCTATCTTAGATTCATTAGGAAACCAGCAAAGGGACCGCAATTGTTGTCACTTCCATTGTTTCTCTCAATTTCATAAAAGAAAAATAAAAGCGATCATCGCCTTTGAAACATTGATAGTTATTACAAAGTCAGAAGGAATTCTAAAAAAGGTGAGACGTAAAAGGCAATAAGCAGGGTATTAAGGCGACCTAGGAATATTATTTCACCCGAAGCAATATTCCTCCTCTGCAGATTATCGTGTTTACGTGTGAGCAGATATATGCCAAAGATATTTTTCAAGGAATATTCCGGTGTTTGCCCGCAGCTTAGCTCGACCATGAATCGCTTCGGACTTTAAATAATACTCAGTTGTTATTAAAAAGGCGGGCTGGCGCGTGGACAAAATTGGAGTTTTGTTCAACGCAAATGCATGTCATATTGTTTCATGAGTGAAATTTATTTTTCGTTTTCCCTGTAAGGTCTTTAAATAGAATGGAAAAAGCGTTCACGCGTTTCAAATAAAACCTGTCCAAAATACGTTCCCCGGAAAACGAGTGCAGATAGAATTGTCTACAAATTTACATTTACTATTTCATCCCCTCGGGTGGAATTTCGTAAAATCCATTCTCAGGGGTGAGACTCTAAAGGAGCCAGCGTCTATATTCATGACGCGTATCCGATACAATTTCAATTATTATGTAAACCACGACACGGCCTGGTCTCAACTCCTCGCACGACTTTACAAGTAGAAGCCCGGGGAGGTCAGAGGTCTAGACAAATAAGTCGGTGCTACAAAATATTGTTTTACATAATCTGTCGAGTAACGCGTCCAAAAGGGTGACATTATGTTGTCCAAATTATATTCCATTGTAAATAAATTACAGTAAATTATGATACACTTGTATTGCTGTAATTTTACATGCATTCAGTATTCTAGTCCTTCTGAATCGATCACGGGCCCCGTAATCACGACACGTGAACATCAGTCATCGTATGTTTCGGTGTATTTACTGTATATTTTATACACATTTCCAACACACGACCTACACATTTGCCTTACGTTAGCTAAGCGCGTGTAATCAGCTTACGAACTTAAGGCTGACAAGTTCAAGGATAAGCCTCATCGGCGCTGGATCAAGGATGGCTTATAACTAAATAATAAATATAGCCACGTATTGATCGAAGCCACTCGGAAGCCGCTGTTGTCTGTTACACATACATCAGTGAGCAGTGTCACAGGTTACTCAATGGTTCTTACGGCTCAGGCACGAGATTATGTATTCTTATGATGTATCGTAATAACTTCTTTGCGGATGTTTATATACTTACGTATATTGTACGTTATTGTGTAATGTCTATATGTCTTTACTCTGTAGGAAATACATATTATGAGCTGTTATATGCATTAATAAACGCCATTAATGAGGCAGATAGCCTCATTAATGGCCTCAGTAATTGAGCCTTGTAGACATAATTTGTTAGACTACATAGATTATGTACTCTAACAAATTATGTCTACAAGGCTAAATTTTAGAATAAATGTATATTTCAAAGTATAAACAAAAAAATATTGAATCTAAGATACATTACGATATGCGTGTTATATGATCGACAAAGATGATACGAACTGTTGGTTTGTTTAGTAATATTCGTTTATTCTGTCGTCTGTACGTCTGTCTCCAAAGTTTTAACATTATAATTTGTAATTTCCTAGTGTATATATTTATTTATATATTAAAATATATAAATGTGTTTAAATGAACAAGTACAACAGGAACAAATAATGTCTTCCAATGAGAATCGATAATGACTAATTGGCATTAGTAACTCGATATAATGTAATGCGAAATATACCAACAGAGTGTTGTAGTGTTTTCCACGCAGCGTCATTGTGTGTTTAATCGATTTTTCTCTCAATCAGCGAGAGAATTTTGTAGGGATTTTTTATAAAATCCAATCCAATCCATGCTAGCATGGATCAGGCCTCCTCGAAGATCCCTCTGGAGAGAACAAGCGGTCCTCTGCCGCCAGCGTCCACCGGATAGAATATAATATAATATTAATTAATTAATTAATTGAACGTTTTAATTTTTTGGTATTGTTATATATATAGCAATTGTGCTAGAGAGTTGATATTTTTATTGGGTATTCAAGAACTCGAGGAATACACTACGAAGGTACTACAATACGAAGGTGTTGCTCGCGAGACTGTATTACAGTAGTGAGTAGGTAGTAGGTGCTTCCTATCTATAGTCTGTCTTGTTTTACCGTCTATTTTTATCACTATCGTATATTTTCGTAGAATTTCTTTTAATGAGTTAAAAAGATAAGAACCATTAATTTAGCCCCAAACAAAAGACGCCTTGTCGCAATCAACCTAGATAAGAGACATTATGAAGAGTTGAGATAAATGACTGCCATAGCTCGGAGACGAGCCTTCCGTGGACGCGAATGACAATTAATGATCTACAAACATTGTTTAAAATTTATAATTTTTGCGTAGGTATACGTGAATTATAACAATAAATAGCAACAGAATAGGGAGACATGGAAGTATGTCATGATAGCGTAGTGGAGAAATTGGGCAGTTATGAATCGAAAACAACCTGGTTCTTATCTCCAGTCCGACAAGGGGACATGGAAGGAAGCAACATATCGCGCCGACATCTCACAACCGCATATGTATGTTTTAATTTTGGGTCATATTCTTATGATTTTCAATTTATTTGCGACTGCGCTTCCTGAACTAAGCTGCGTTTCCAAAAGATCACGAGAAAAGGTTGTGTACTTTCTAGCACAAAGACTTGCATTCTAACTTGTTAGGATAGGCAACACACATAGCCGGGCGACGCGGACCCCGTAATATAAAACCTACTACTAAAATATTTTTTATTTCTATTCGAAAACGTTATTCGAAACATGTAAACGGAACCCTAAGCGAACAAAATGTAATAACAATTTTTCGTCCCACAGAAAAGTTAATTTGCTAAACTCCGCATTGAATAATTCATGAACGAACTTTTTTGAAAATATAAAAACGTCAATAAATAACGATTATGTGTATATGTCGTCGGTCACCTGTGGGCGAGCAATCGCAAAGGCTAGCAGACTCGAAGCTAGTCCTCCTCAGCATCGTCCCACCAAATTTGGTGTTGATATTCGTCTCACCCACACCGTTGGTCATCGCACACGGAGTCACGCGTGAGCAAGTCCGACGGCGACAGACGTGATGCGGTGACGTCACGGGCGCCGGGGCGGCTCGGGGCGGCTCATCGACTCTCATGATGAGACGCCCCGCGCGAGACGACGCGGCCTCACTCACGAAAAAATAAAGAACGATTTCGGTAGTAAAGATAAAAATTAGGCTAACGCGCCGAAATCATTCACAAAAGTTGAAATAGTAATATTTAAAGTTAAAATACCGATTGGTCTAGGGATTAAACTCAAAAACAGAAAAATAGTTTAGAATAAAAGTCTATGATCGGTGCCTAGAGTTCAATATTAAATTCACTCTATGAAAAGTAAAGTTTTATCGAAAAATACATTTCTCTAATGAGTTCACTGTAAGAAATCAATTCACAAAAATATTCAACACTCCAACGCTGTGCCATTCCGTTTCTATTGTAATAAGAGCTTTAAAAATAGCCTTTAATTAAAACAAGCAGATTAAGCGAGGCTGAACAAAAGCGATCATAAGGTTTTAAGGTCGGGCCCCGGGCTTGAAGGAAACAAACAAAACCTTGACATTATTTCTAAACGGTCTCATTTTATCCTCAAAAGCCTCTCTTTTAATATTTATTTAAACTCTCTCGCTAAAACTTTGCAGGTTTATTTTAAAATTGCCCGGTGCTGGGTTTTTAAAAAACCGACGATGGGTGAGTTAGTTCTACAGACCCGGTTCCGTACACAAAATTTAGACTAGTACTAGCAGTTGCCCGCGGTTTCACCCGCGCACTTTCTATTTCCGTCGAGATAGACAGGCACTCGATTCAAAACACTGGAAGCAGACTCCACATATAGTTGGGAAAAGGATAAGCAGAACATACACAGAGATAACTTTTTTACATCTTAACGTCTTGCTACATAATTTTAAACGCATTATATCTCCACTATATAAGCCGCTTCCTATCAACAGCTGGTTCGCTCCGTGGGCCGTAATTACCGTGACAAATATCGGCTAATGAGATATCCATATTAATTTTCCGGGCGGACGCGTTTCGGCAAGTTCGCCGCGTCGGAATTTCATTAAAACGCTATCCACCCTTCGAACTCGCTGGGAAAGGCTTGAGAGTTTGGAATATTTGTTTCGCATGTGTGTTCAACATGTGGGAAATTGTTCACAATTCTCATGTATGTATTTGTTAATAACAATTGATTAATCTCGAGCGTCGGGTCGGCTCTCTATCGCAATCATAATCGTGGCAGGGAAATTAAAATTATCCTACCATAATTTACTGATAGAGATTTGTAGATTAGAGGTCATCAGACGAGAGCTGAGCTTGAAAGTGGGCACCTTAGCGTCGTTAGCACGGTCTGAAGTATGAGTATGAGTGTGTGGTATCCATAATGAACTGGCATATACTGTGAAACCATTACCGGTGGGTAAAGCTGCCTTCGTTTAGATTTGCAAAGGCCTAATGTACGTCTTACCGTGGCTTATTAAAACCATAATATATTGCTGGCCGGCAGCGATCTTAGGTGAGTTGATAAACGGACAGGACAATAGGTCTAAATACGTCAAACACGGCGGCAGGGGAGATAGGAAAGGCACAATAATAAGTATGATTGAACTGACTCTGAAAATTTTAAGACAATAAAATGATACAGGTAACATACATTGCAACCTAAACGCTGCACTTGCAGACACTTTCAATTATACTTGGCGGCAACAGCTTTGCGGTCTGGCTTTAATCTCGTTATGGCTCAGCGTCACTATAATATATCCCGTATGTTTGTGATACATCGACATTCATGAGTATTAAGCGAGTGTGCTTTACTAAATAGCATGGCAACAAAATGTATTTTAATAACTATTTATACCGGAGGGTAGGCTACTATGTATTGCATTATTATCTTTTCCGCTAAGAGGCCTCATACTCCGTGCGCTGTAGCATGGTGCGGGTGACAGTTTCAGTAACGTTATGTTTTTATAATAAAACAACTTTTACGGATTTTATCGCGGTTTATTTAGTTTGATCCATGGTCACGGGAGGACTGAGTCCTCCCGTGACCATGGTTGCTGTAAAGTATCCGAAACGTCGGGCTCATAAAAAACTAAATAAACCGCGATAAAATCCGTAAAAGTTGTTTTATTATAATGAGTGAAATTCGCGTAAACATAAGAAAACAAAACGTTACGTTTTAATCTTGAAGGATGCCGCGATTTAAAAATTTAGGTCCACAGGCCTATTTCTGTCGTCGAGTTTCAATAAATGTTTAAAAGTAATAAGCATCGACAAATCGTTTATCTGAAATTAAGACCGTTACTTTTTAATTACAATAACTATTTAACCGCATAAATAATATAATACGGACTTGGGACCTGACGGAACTGCTTCGTACAAGATTTGGAATTCTGTAAAACTATCAATGATTCAGCTTAAGAAATTGTATATGAAATGAAAGACTGCGTGTTATCGGTAAGGTATGGGATATGGTATTACAATCACGAGGGAGCCGACTAGCGATCCCATCAATCTTCATGAAATTCGTGATTCCAGAATAAAATGGCGGACTTGTGGGGTTTAAGGTTGATAATCCAATTGGGGCTAAAAGCTATTTTATGATGAATTAGGGTCGCTTTTATTAATACGAGCTTATAATATGTTACCAGATTTATATTGATTGATTTGAAATTAAATTTACTTTTTATTACTCTGAAAGGAACTTTAAGTTTTATTATAGACAATTTCAAAAGAGATATTATATATTTATTTCTGGGAGTCCGATATTTCGGTTATTACCTATGATTTTATTTTAATTTTAAAATGTCAAATTCATTTAAAATTTTAAAAGGTAATTAATATAAAGAATATAGTCCGCGCCACTTTTAAAGTCCTGCGACTAATGGCCGAACTAAATTTGACAACATTGACATCTTGACGTCTGTCTGGAGTAAGAAGTTGTGATATTTTAAATTGTTTTACGTGAAATATGGAGCATATTATATAAAGTGAGGTGTAAAAAGTGAAGGCCGTATAATGATCATTAAACTGAAATAATTTTGTGAATTAGAAAGAAAAAATAAACAACAATTAACCCCGTTGAATAATATGTTTATAAATGTCACTGCCATGACAGGTAAATTTTAGAGATGCCAGAGTCACTTATTGTTGCCTAATTTATGGTTAAAATATTATCATTAACTCTATACCTACATTTATCTTACGATATTTTATATGAATATAAATACAAGGTAAAAGAATTAAATCCTTGTTCAGATGAATTATATTTTCAGGTGTTTCTGTAAAAAAGGTCG
Source organism: Lycaena phlaeas (assembly GCA_905333005.2). Lineage (NCBI taxonomy): Eukaryota > Metazoa > Arthropoda > Insecta > Lepidoptera > Lycaenidae > Lycaena > Lycaena phlaeas. Next base: position 18,575,408 of record HG995171.1, on the reverse strand, counting down.
AATAACAAAAGAAGTAACAATGGCAGCAATTACTTCTGAGAATATCGTCACTCCTGGAAAAGCCGAACACATCCGAAGAAGCTTGTTTTAGATGAATTCTACTATTCGGCTATACGTAAAAAATACGAACGAAATATTTACAAAAAATTGTTTTATTTTACTAAAACCTGGCAGGGAGATTTTTATTTTGCTGCTATAATTATTTTTGTCATTATCATCATCATCAGTCTTTATCAATGCACTACTGACCATAGGCCCTATAATTATTATTTTTTTTGTTGTACTAGCCTTAGTGGAAAATCATTACACTATAAATTGGCAACATTAAGTTATGAGACCGCAGCGCCGCGTCTATCGGACTTCTTAAGTGGCGATGACTCTAATAAGTATTATTATTATATTGCCAGAAGAAAACCGCAGTTGTCATATAATAATATATTCTTCATCTCGTAATCTGTACGAGCATAGCAGCTTGCTACGCCATTATTACCTGAAACAAACGAATAAAGAGAATTACAAACATGCCACGTGACATCTATACGTAACAGCCGGTATGGCGTTTATCAGGGGTCGCTATCGCTAGTAATACATCAATGAGTGCGGGGCACATGGTAATAAGTCTTGTAACACACATTACTCGTATATCTATTCTGTATACTTTTCCTGAGTTATTCATGAAACTCTGAATATTCTATTCATGTCACATCTCGCTACTTGTAAGAACCGAAATTGGAAACGAAATAACAAAGTTATCGGAAGAAAAAATTTTATTTTAACCGAAAGGAAACAAAATGTGAGACACTAGCACGCATTGTTCAACGCAGTTTCGCACGCCCCAAAATACAGAAATAAAACTTCTTTATAAATTAGGTTTCTATTACAACAAATCCCAGAACAGAGGTAAAAGAGGTTTTTATTATGGGATACATCCGATGACTATCTCGTTCAAAAATACGTTAATGTTAAGAGAAAAATCATATATGAGACACCTGAGAGATCGGCGAGTCTGGCTAAAAGTGATAAGTTTGTGTTAATAACCAACTAAAATAATCTCATACCATTTGTGACTGGTTCGTTTGTAAAATTTAATGATGTATCCGTAAGGATGATGATAAAATACACCGTGTAGTGTATAGCCCCCCAGTCCGGAGTGGTTTGATATGAATAATTCAGGCTCGGATACGCAGTCGTGCAGTCGCAGCGACTTCCTACGGCGCGGCGCGACGCATTAGCTGACTGACTTCGCATAAAATTCGCACAAACCCATTGTCTCACTTCACACACATCCTGAACTGAATCTGTAGCAACACTGACTCACTAGTTGAGATAATTAACTAGTTTCAGGCTCAAAACTTATATCAACGAACAACACATAATATGTACATAAGGATATCAGGAATAAATCATACATCAGACAATACGTTATCAGCTGCAACAGAGATAGGACGTAAAGACCATCTGAAAGTCGATCGGTGATGGTACGCTAAGACTAATGAAACAATACCCTCCAACATGGTGTATAATGTATATATATATATATATATATATATATATGTGTGAGTGTGCGTTTGTGTGTAGTTGTATACCAGTCTGTCAGCATGTAAGCCGTACAACACGCATTTACACCGTCGTATAATACGATACGTCCCCGTCGACTATTTTAGTTGTCTCATAGTTTACGTGAAAAGAAACAACATAAACAGACCGGATTGTTGAAAGGGCAGATGGCACCACAGGGAACTTTAATGCCCTTCCAATGAAATGTGCTATAGCGTTAGTAATACCAATACAAGTCTTATTTAGATTACTACGATAGAACTTCAATCCTTTATACTTTTAAAATTATCAAGACACAATTCGTTAGTAACATTTTTTTGCATATTATTTCGAGAGACCAATTATTGTGGAAGGTTATGCGGCTCTTTATTTTAGACTAGGTACTTTATTGTTCGATTTTAGTGTGGGTGAACTAAAGTGGTTCATCTTATTAAAAACGAAACATTATTATAATTTATTTTTGACTCGCGACTGCCGTATACCCGAGCCACGTTAGTCATTTACCGACGCAGTTTTGTGCACGCTTCATAATTGTATAGAACATGTCTGGCTGAAAACCTCTGCCCTCGTACACGTTTGTACTTAGACCAATAGCTCCGTTAAAATTCTCAGAAAAGTTATTATTTCTTCTACGACATAACTACATAATACCATATAAAGTATATTGTCCACTACTCCTGTCAACCAATGTTTAATGAATGTGAAATAAAAAATCTCAAAAATAAGTTTCGAGATTAGGGAGTTCAAACAAACAGAGCATGTTAATACAGAAGAGACATTAAAGATCGATTATAATATATAACTATAACTAAGAAGATATTAGACAAATATGAGGGTTCCATTCCCTCTGTACGTGTAACGATCCCGCCACACCCGACGGTCGGCAGTAGAGTGACGCTGAGTGCTGACGCACAGGCAGCGGGCTCCGGGGGCCATTCGTCTAACAAATCGCATTATTCCCTTAATCCAATCGAGCCGGTCGCCGTAGTGACTCGTACACAAACACTATTGACTCGGCTACCAGCTACAGGCTACAGCCCGCCGGTATCGATTCCCAGCGCACCGACCTCAGACGTCATCGATGATGGAAGCTCCCTCCGTGATGTGTGTCTGTGTGCGTGCGAGGGGGGAGATAAGGAAAATATGGAAAACGTTCAACGTTCCGGCGGTATTGTAAACCAATCGTCGCATTCGAGGATGAGTCAAGAAAAAAAGATCGGCCAAGTGCGAGATGGTTATTCCACATTAGACATTGCAATAACGTCAAAGAGCAAGAAAAATCACGTTAGTTGTATGCAAGCCCTGAAAATATTGTTGTAATTGTTTTTTTTTAATATTTGTTGCTATAGCGGCAACAGAAACACACGAAATACCTTCTGGTAACAGACTTACACTTACTAAATGACAGGTAGGCTCCCGTTTCGGCACGGAACCCTAAAAGATAATTTTCTATGTTTACTTACTTATTGATAACAAAGAAACTATTTTAAATGCTTTAATAAACAGTTAAAATAATAAACGAAGCCAGAGCATTTATTATAATACTTGAATAATAATATTAATATTTACAAACACCCCATATTTCAAAGGATTCGTTTAAATATATTAGACTGTTTATAAAGTTAACCGACGCTAGCGACAAAATTTATAGATCTAATAAACGACATGCACCAGAAAAGCTCATATATTTTAATCACGACTAATTTTCCACGTGATTTTACTGTATTGAAGCAATATTTGGGTTGAAAGGAACGGCAGCCATAAATTTCATAATTCCTGAAAATTGCCACGATAAGTACTTATAAAAGTAAAAAAGTACTTATGCTATGCTAAAATACATATATAATAATACATGCGCCTGCTTATACAAAATAACATTGTGGTGCCGGTTGTAGAATTCATTTGACGTTCAATATAAGATACTCTTGTGTACAATATTCCATATGTATTTTTTTATCACTTGACTTTTATTCACTGTAGGACAGTAGCACCGACACAAACGGCCGTCTTCCGGAACGTTGGTCAAAGTGTGTACCAACTAACACGGCTGGTAAAGGCGGTTAACATAAGATTCTAGAGACAAAGACAGCCTTTCATTGTATTGGCTATGTCAACTTATAGGCTGCTCAAATTAAGTAATTTAACCATGCTTCTAGCAACTCAAGGAGACAAGACTTTGTTAACTTTTGCGTTGATCAACCTTTTGGAAACCAGACGAAAGACTTGTATATTAATAAATCAAATCAAATCAAATAATATTTATTTCGTAGGCAAATCACATAGCACTTGAAACATGTCAATATTTTATTATAAGCTAATAACTGATACACCGACTGCGGTACAGCGGTGCAGATGTAAACAAATCTCCGCGAACGTTGATTGTACTTGATAAGCATATCGGCGACGTTATCTAAAAATAAAACGTACACAATACAATAATTTTCAACGGCATCGTGTTCGACGTGGGGTCAAAAAATAGCCGGACGGGTGTTACGTAAGCGAGGGGGAAGGGGGTGAGGCCCGAGGGATGCTCCATGACGGTCGCCTAAACTCGAGAGCGGCCTTCGTTGGAGTCGTGAAGACTTACGAACAGCACATGTAGCAACTAAAATTAGACACGTATTACACGAGTGATTTTTATACGAACATTTAACTAATTAAGAGAGGGTGTGAAGCGTGAATGTTTATTCACATATTCATCTAGGCGTGAAGTTGATTTCGGAGCCCGCAAAGGTAAACCTTAATTAATTTAAACATGGCCCCTATACACTTTACTATACAAAAATATCTTCTTCTTCGGTCTTGTAAAATATATAAAGAATCTTACACTAACGGTACAACCGCGGTGACTTTATATTAAATTATTTACCTAACATACATCTGACGCGAATGCATGTTTAATCTAAGCTGTATTACTCTTTTATTACATACAAATGTTACGATATTCGTGTAACTGAGATAGCCCACCCTTAAGCAATTGTTGTATAAATATTTATGTTTCTGTGATCTCGGGAACGGCTCTAACGATTACGAGTTTTCGCAGAATATGGTCGCTAATTTCGTCCTGCCAGCCACTATCTAGCGGGAGTGGACGGCAAGAAACGACTGTTACGAGTTCGAATCTCGCTCGGTGTTTTTTGTATATGTTGTTGTTTAAAACAATATAAATTAAATTGATATTTCAATAATAAATAGTATCGCCCGGATATATATCATTATAATACTAACAATGAACAATGACGACCACTAATGTTAGTCGTGATTGAATGGGTTGATAACCAGTAACCAGTAGTCTGGCGATAGCGATGTTATAAATGGTTTGGTTATAATAGTATTATGTATTATATAGAATATCCCGCAGGCCAATATTATATGGACAACACAGTTTAAAGGTCAGCTTCGTAGCATTCATTAGGTACTACTATTAAAACGGAGAATCTTGTTAAATTTACATCGGCCTACGTTACCTCAATATCACATTTAATTTTAATAGACTTTCTGATCCATCATCATCATTATCAGCCTTCATTCGTCTTTTATTGTGTTTAATAGACTAAGAATTTCTGTTTGCAGCTTGTGAATAACCTTAAAAAAATGTATTGTAAAGATTTTTATATTTATTTATATTTTTTTTTTTTTGTTCCGATTTATATCCGCATAGTATATTACTATTTACTAACTAGGTGCGATCTAGCTAGTCTTTACTTTTACTATAGAGTAATACCAACAAATCGTATTCCAAAACAAGAAAATGTACGCTAAGATATTGTATGCTTATTGAAACAAGCGTTTCGATGGTCTTCGTCCACGTCTAGACGGGCTAGTCTAGTCTAGTCTTGTGGTGGGCCACATGTTTCACGGACGTATTGTTTATACCAGAGGTGCTTGGAGTAAAAACTACCAACCAACAACATGAACCTAACTGTACAGACCAAAGACTGTTATATATACAGATATTATGTTTATAACCACTCCGAGTCCTTCGACTCGCGTGGGCGGGCGTTGCTTGCGTGCGTCAGAATAAACCTAACTGTGAGCTTTCTAATTTTACCAAAAGCGAAAGTTATTTTCTTTCATAAATTTAAATTTGGTTCCACATATGAAGTTGAGTTTCTTATGCTTATAGTTCCTAGGGATCCGCATCCAAAGGATAAACCGCCAACTCTATTGCTAAGGCTCCGAATTCTGATGTCAAGACAGTTGAAATTTAAATATAATAAAAAAGAGAACAGAATAATATCAATATCGTTTTTTTAATAACAGCAGCTAGTACTTGAAATATTCGGATATAATATTATAGTAAATTTAAAAATAATTATTTTAACAAAGTAATTAATATAATAATATTTATTTTTTAACTTTATTCCTCACATAAAAGTGATACCTATTTAGCTCATAATATAAATTGTATCCGAGCTAGCACACAGACTCAGGCTAAAAGCGCACGGTTATACGTATCCGTCCTTCTCGGCAAATCGTTTGTCTTATTAATCTGCCTAAATTCTAATATATGTACTTACCTATTGAATTTTATTCAAATATTTTATATATTCAATATTTTACGGCTTGCATAAAGCTTTGCATGTACAAATAAGTAATATCACATAATTCAAAGGTATAAAAACAAATACCGTATACACATAATCTTTATCTTTGTAATATGTTTATTGAGTAAATTATATGTTTAAACTGACACAGGTATGTTTAATCTTTAAACATGCTGTCAAGTGTCACTCTAAAACAATTAACAAAACAAAAAAATTCCCCCCACACAATGCAAGTCAAAACGTAATATTTTGTATGTTTTGTGTGGCGTCAACTATTCCTTTAATGCCACCGAGATAAAGTGCAATTCCGTATCCGTATGTACGGATCTGGACACCCAATATCCGTATCGGGACTCGTATCCGCTGATGTCCTTACACTTTGAACAGTCCGGCACATCACCGGTGAGTATGTTAGCATTATATAGTTATCATACCAAACCAGCAAACATGCCTTTTCTATACTAATATTATAAAGAGGAAAGATTTGATTGCTTGTTTGTATTGAATAGACTCCGAAACTACTTGGCCGATTTTAAAAATTCTTTCACTGTTGGAAAGCTACACTATCCCCGGTGAACGTAGGCTATATTAAATTTTCAAAAAAGCTGCGCGGATCAGCAAGTGTTTAATAAGTTAAATACAGACGTGTGGTAAAAAGGTTTCGCATTTAAAAAGGGCTGCGTTAATTCGGCAAGGGACCTTAAAAACTAGATCCTAATAACTGCGACAGGTGTCGCATATTGAGGGCAAGGTATCGTCCGACATGGCTATGCTCTGACGGCTCATTACGTTAACCATTTGTATTATATACCTTGAAAGACGGTAGATGGTTGTATGGTTTACTGTGGATACGGCTATATAAAAAAATATATTTCACGGGAGCAAGTCAAATCAACCATAGTGAATAGACATTAAACCATTGTTCGCTACTGTATGCTATTCCTCACGTTTGGAGCTCATGTTTATATGGCCGACACAACTAAGCTATTCTGAAGATTTCACAATTCAGCCAGCCAAATATAAAAATGTATCTCTTCAAACGAAACAAAAGGCTTAAATAAATATCATGAATATCACGTACACAAGCATAAGGAATAAATGTTCCTATGTATTCATTTCCCGAGGGAACCCGCCCCAGTAACAAGAAACAAGCCTCTATAATACGAAATTATCTAAAAGATTATTGGTAAATTTATACACATACATAGTAACAAGTTAGAAATGTTATATTGAACAGTCCACTGCGGTCCGCTCTGCAATTACCACTAATTGGCCATAAGCCGAGGACGACGAGCTAATCTGACGACCATAACAGTTTCTAAAAACAATTACATAATGCCAGTTGCAATATTTCTTTATCGTCTATTTCGCTTTATCTTTATATTGCATCGCAGAGACAAAACTTAATAAATTCGTTCATTTTTAAGCTATTGCATAGCTTCTATCGCGGGCCTTGAGCGCGGGGACCGAGTACAGAAATTCCGTAACGAAAATAAAAACCTAACGCTCCCCACTCCGACGGGCACGGAGGTGTGGCCGAAAAGAAACGACGTTAGACGATGCATGCATCGTCTAACGTCGTTTCTTTTCGGCAGTCTTCGACACGGTGTTTGTGTGCTTGCAACTAGACGTATTGTACGACACTACGAAGCTCGCACGAATAACAATAAAATATAACACATGTATTGTAAAATAATAAAAATATTTTAAACAATATTAGTTAATATTGTTTAAAATATTTATATTTTTTTATTTATTTAATAAAGGAAAAAAAAATGTTTTTTTATCGGTCACCACGCTCAAAAAGTGTAACTTGAATTAATATCAAAGAAAAAGAAATACTGCATTAATAATTAAAATAAATAAATAATTATAATTGCATAAGTTGATACAAAATGCTATGCAATAGCATTACCGCGGCAGTCCCCGAGTGCCACACGTCTTTTTTTTTGTTGTGTTATGTTTTCAAAGATCAATGTTCGCTCGTTTGTATAATGCGCGGGTGTCTGTTACGGTATACCGCGTCAGCCTGTATTATTCTCGTAGTCCGCAGTAAAGCGCCCGCCGGGAGACGTATAATTTGTCCCGGGGCGCGCCCTGAGCACAGGCTGCACGGCGTCGTGCCCCTGTGAGCTGTAATCCATCTGATGGCACGTTACATTAAGCATTGAACAACACTACTTCCTTACAAAATTCGCTTAGTATTACTAACAAGCCCCAGCTGTTGCTTTTGTCTGTATAACATAGCGCAATTTCCTAAGGTACTGGATTGTATCTAGGATCTACGCTCTGGAGCACTAATAGTTGGCGAGTAAGTCGCTTTTCGTGAATTGGACTGTTCGTACTAATCTCATGCTCAGTAGAGAGAATTAAATAGATATAATATATAAAAGTAAGTTGTCTCTAGTATTACTGACTGTCGGTTTAATTAGTTTTAAACATCCAGTGATTTCTTAACTATTTTTTATTTGCATCTAGTTCTCCATGATAACCAATTTGGATTTAGAACCGGTCTATCCACAGAGACTGCCATTTTGGCCCTTAAGCAAACTGTTCAATATTACACATCTAGAAAGACACCAGTATACGCGTGCTACCTGGACCTTTCAAAGGCTTTTGATTCAGTGTCTTATAGTATGTTGTGGCAAAAGCTACGATCAGAATCTAGTTTGCCGAGTGGTATAACATCATTATTCAAAAATTGGTACTGCAATCAGAAGAACAGCGTTAGATGGGCTAGTGAGCACTCAGATGTGTATAGGTTGGAGTGTGGTGTGAGACAGGGGGGGCTGAGTTCTCCACGACTCTTCAACTTGTATATGAACGGGCTGATCGGGGAGCTCAACGGAACCAAGATAGGGTGTCATATAGACGGAGTTTGCATTAATAACATTAGCTATGCTGACGATATGGTTCTGCTGAGCCCGTCGATTGGTGCGTTGCGCAGGTTGTTACAAGTATGCGAAAGGTATGTGACGTCCCATGGTCTCAGATACAATCCGAAAAAGAGTGAGATAATGGTTTTTAAGGCAGGCACTAAATGCTACACATGTATACCCACGGTTAAACTCTGTGGCACACCATTGACTCAGGTTAAACTATTTAAGTATCTGGGACACTGGGTCACTGAGGATATGTCGGATGTTATGGACATTGAAAGGGAGCGCAGGGCGCTGTCTGTGCGTTGCAATATGTTGGCGCGCAGGTTTGCACGCTGTACCGATCCTGTGAAGGTAACGCTTTTTAAGGCATATTGCCAAACCTTCTACACGTGCAGCCTCTGGGCCAACTATACGCGGCGTGCTTACAGCGCCTTGCGCGTGCAATATAACAACGCGTTCCGGGTGCTTTTTGGGCTGCCGCGTTCCTGTAGCGCGTCAGGTATGTTTGCGGAGGCGAGAACAAACGATTTTTACGCCATAATGCGGACTCGCTCCGCCTCGATGATGGGTCGCCTGCGCGCCAGCCCAAACGGCATTCTGTCCGTGTTAGCTAACCGGTGGGACTCTTCCATGCTGCGGCACTGGTTGCTACTACATACTGCTCCGCCTAGGCCAGCGACTAGAACTCTGGCATATGGCTAATCAATTGCATGATTGCCAATTGATGATTAATGACAAGCTAATGGTAATTAACAAATAATAAAAATATTTAAAAAAAAATGTATACTTGTGTGTGTATGTGTATGCCAAATGTTCCTGTGTTACTATGTTGTTCTTACTAACAAAAATAAACTATAAATTAAGAATGTAAAAGCTAACAAAAATTTAAATTTATATGGAAGACATTTTCTGCAATAAAGATTTATTATTATTATTATTATTATTAAATCTGTTTATGAAGATAGGTGAGACAAACATGAGATTTTTTTTTGGACAGAATCGAAGTTTCTTGGTTGAGAGAAATTCTAAATACATCGCATAATGTGAACGTTGTAAATTGACAATAACCGTCAGTATAGAGTGGGCAGTCAGCGCTACAGTGGTTATAAAAGGTCGACGAGTTATGTATGATGAGTCACATCTGATAGCCGACAGACACCGCCGACCTGCACGGCCGGGAGTGCCACGGCGACGGCGACGCCTATGAAGAAGCCTGAAACTACTCGCTGTCCTTTTCACTCGTAGCACTGGCCGGGTGGTAGCGTGGTCGATGATGGTCGGTAAACGACGGTGTGACGGCACGTTTGGGCGTGTGCCGGTAATGAACGACAAACACGCGAGCCCCTCCCCCACCCACCCTCACGACTCGGCTAAATGTTATTAAAATCCATATCCGACGATTACTTTTTAAGGTGCTACCTAGTACCTACGTTGTTTACAAGTAAAAATTGACTACAATATTTTCTATTAACAAAGAACGATGATAAGTTAATGCTGTTCGTGTAAATAATGTTATTATTGCAGTTCTGTAACTAAACGTCTATATTATGTTTATTTTAAATCTTTTCATCGGCAATAACAAGTAATATACCCTTCAGGCTATTAAGATCATTTATGTCGGATTATTAGTATTAGAAGCGTTGATATAAAAAGGGTCTCTCATATCAATTCTGTGCGCGCTCTTAAATTTGAGGCACGTCCCTGCGATACGGCCGGGGCTAAAAGGAAATAGGTCCGTTTGAAACACTGTGAACAAGTATATCTAAGATCTAGAACAATTTATTTGGGCCCGAGCGTGCCGACGTGTAGATCCATTCTATTACAGCGATTCGTGAAAAAGGCAAACAAAAACAAACCAAGAAAACATATGTAGCAGCGGGTGAAATCGTTTTCAACAAATTGAAATTAGATTCCATATCATCCGTATTCAATCTCCCAAACTGCTCCAATCCGTCGCTCGGGTGGGAAGGCGTCGCCCTCCAAATGCGTATCGAAATATCGCAGCAGTTCGTTCACACAAAGACCTACTGACGATCCTGTCTTTCGCAAGGTCCTCTGGCGTACGAAACAAAACACCCGTTGTTACCGAAGAAGGTTAATCGTGCACAATGGGGACCTTGAAGGGTGTAGGGCGTGTGGACGGCTTCAATGGAGAACAATGACTGTATTGCCTTTGTCGTGACACGTGCCGTGCAAATTAGACGAGTTAGCGGGAACAATATTTACAAACAAGGTTAGAGAGCAAATTGCTTTGAGCGCAACAAAACGTTCTACAGTTTCGTACATCACGCGTAAAATTTGATAATTTGATAATGGTTGAGTCACCGGCGCGGTGTGGGTTGGCTCTGTGGTCGTTTTTACATATCTGGGACATATGGGACAGTTACACAAACCAAGCAAGTCTATATAAGTGTATGGTAATACGGTAGTTGAAAATTTTTGGAAGTAAGTAATTTTAAAATATTCCTTAGGTTTTAGCCATATTTTGGCTAAATTAATAGAAATTAATATAAAGAATGTTTCATTTCGAAAAACCAGCGTTTAGTGTTATTTTTACACTTTTTCAAACTTTTTGACATTTCCGCTTTATAACAAAGAATACTAAAATGTATATAGCTCACAATATGCATGCATTAAAATCTAATGCATGCATATTGCAGACAATGATATTGGTGTTGGGTTTGTATACGTCCAAGTGTAGAGCTCGCTCGGAGCGTGTATTAGGTACGGTGCATGCCCGCCGCAGTGTTCACCGGCCTCTATCATGCTCTACTACTAATGCAGAATTCTACGAGACTAGTTTAAATTAATTAAAGAGCAAATCAACATTCCGCATATTCTAGTGAAGGTATATTTATTAGTGAATACTTTAGTTAATTATTCACTTCAACCATGGCGCAAACCGCTTGAAACATTCACCGAAACATAACGTGTTTTGCGGCTTTAATTCCAATAGATATGACCCACCTTCCAAATGGACGCGAAAAGCCGATGCCGCGGTACGATAAGCGTAACTCAACAAATAATTTTCTTTTTAATACCTTGATGTCATTCCCCGATGTCCTATCAACCGACACATCAACCATTACGGGAATTTGATTAAAGAAGCGATTATCGCATAATATGTTTGATAAAAGCAAAATATCTTTATCATCCTACGGCTCTATTATAAAAAGCTATAAATAATATGAAAAAGATCTATCAAACATCTGTAGCAGGCAAAGATAAACTAAATATGATAAAACAATGTTGTCACTCAGTGATCTCACTCTCACGATGAGACAGGCTGACGCCGAGCGATCGTATCACAGCATTAGCCTCCTTTAGATGTTGGGAGGCTGAATGCCCATTGACGACTTCTTCGTCCCCCTGGGCTGGTATAGAGGTCTGGGCTGGTATAGAGTATTCTTAAGCCTTAAGCCTTGAGTATTCTTAAGCCACACAGTCCGTAAGTTTGCCGTACCTCAACGTGCTATGGAGCGTGCTATGCTGGGTGTTTCTTTGGCAGATAGGATTCGAAACGAAATCCTCCGCCAGAGAACTATAGTTACCGATATCACGCGAAGAATATGCACGTTGAAGTGACAATGGGCTGGTCACACACTCAGAAGAACGGATGGCCGATGGGCCAATAAGGTTCAAGAGTGGTGGCCGCGTTTAGGTAGACGAAGTGTTGGTCGGTAGGAAGGTAGGAAGACGATCTCCGGGCAGTGGCAGGGCCGCGTTGGATGCGAATGGCAGGGGATCGTCTTGGCGTTCATTGAGGGAGGCCTATGTTCAGCAGTGGACGTATAAAGGCTGATGATGATGATAGTTTATAAGATTATCACCTAAACGCCCAGGTACTAATACTATATACTCCATTTGATGAACACTTCTCTCGCACATGCACTACAAATAAACGGATCAAAGTTGGACTGATAGCAAAAATAGCGAAGGTGATCCAAGCTGCCGTTACCCAAATGAGTCGTTCCAGGCGGACGGGTGTAAGACTCCGGGGGAGTGCCGGGGGGTGCGGGGGGAGGTGTTCAGGGCCCCCGCTTAATTAGAACGTGTAGCGTGTCACTGCAGCCTAATATAATGTTTGCTCGCCTTCCAGTTATGCATTAATCTCCTCCGGGGAAGTTATAACTTTTATTCGCTCGCTATAATTTGACTTCTACGTCTTCTACATATCTTACGACCTCGGACAGTAACGATACTTCAACAAAAACTTATAATATCACAAGTTGTTTTCGTGTGTGGAGTATAATTTAGTAAAGTTTAATAAAGTCGTCGTATTCCACAAACAGGCAGAGGATTGAATTATAATATTATCACACGACACAGTAATCTGTGGTAATACCATGTTTTTTTTTAATAGCATAGGAGGGCAAACGAACAGCCGAAGCCTTGCGACTATCAACGCCCATTAACATCCACACAACCAAAGGTTATACAGATGCGTTGTGCTCCTTTTCCCTTTCCCCCTAATAGACCATGTCTCTAGTAGACTGTACAGCTGGTGTTGGGGGAACGCCCGCTGCCTGGCGTGGTCGTCCTGATACGTGCCTCCAGTGTTAAAGTGTGTTTCTTTTGGTTGTTCCATTAATAATTACAAATATCAGTGTTATTTGATTTCGCATTTGTTTTCGTGTAATTGCTGCGCTGAGACAAATTTGAGCGATTCAGTTGAGGTCGTGACTGTTGACGGATAATGGATTCGTGAGATTACAAACGAACCAAATTCCCGAACAAACAATGAAGTTGCCTCACGAAAACAATAACTTTCCATTGATCTTATTTGCATTTCGTGGGTATTGTTAATATACTTTCGTAAACATCAATAACATACACTAATACTCCACCAGTACACCAGTACATGATAGACAGACTAACAACTTTTTAGATGAGCCATCTGCTCATCTACTTTTCCGATGTAGCTTTAAGGCCTTAAGGCCAACAGCATAGATCCTTTCGAAAAAAAAAAAAAAAAGACAGACTAACAGACTAACAAAATATTGCGTAAAATTTGATGAGAAATTTATTTATTTCAGCTTAGTTTCTACAAAACTAAAACACGTGAATTATTCAATAACACCTTAATATTCTTTTTCAATACTAAAAGAATTTTCTCGTAACTACATAGGAAGATTAAGACTCCTGACTCCAGAGCCCTGCGACACGGCCAAAGTTAGTAGCTACAGTCACGGAATAAGAAGATTCACTCACTCATTTACTTTAAAGCTTATTGCTTTAAAGTGAATGTCTGTGATGAATGAATGATGATGATGAATTTAAAGTGAGGTGTCATAACACATTAAACTTATACTAATCCGAATCAATGTTATCTTTGTTATCGAATAATTTAACATAATTTTCAATGCAACAATATCTTCTATGACACAAGTTTTAAAACATCTATCGGCGCGGCTTGACTCTAATGCCGTGACTGCTAACGACATGACGGTGTGTTGTCGTGACCATGTTGATGTAACTCCGCCCCTGACGTTACGTGGTCTAACGTGATGAGAGTAGAGGAGGCATGGATTTATATTTCTATTATTCAACTTCATCGTTCCTTTGGGTCGTATTGTACTCCCGTGACGACATACGAGAGGAATTACTCCTCTAGCAGATCAGTACGTACTGCTATAGTATCATCATGGTATGATTTTAATGGGGTCATTATTATTTCGCATAGACATTTCTTTTTTGAAAACCAATTGGCAGTCACTGGGTTTTCAGCATATGACCCAATGAATATGTTCATAAACATGTTACATCTATAAGAATAATGCACAGGCAAATCTATTCCTAACCACACGAACACACGTAAAGTGAGTAAAACAGCAGAGGAAGCATCGTGTAATACACACAGGATATCTGAATAAATAAAGAGCTGTAACGAGCGTGTGTGTGTGTGTGTGTGTGTGTGCGAGAGCTGCACTCCCCGGGGAGCACGTGCTGCAGACACCGGGCCGTTTCCTGCAGTCGGCCCGCACTATTGATAGCCTCACGACACGCGCGACCGTCACAGATGTGTTTCGCTAAGCCCTGCCAGCGTCACACCAGTCGTTTGTCTGTACGCCAATGTCTACATATTATGTTCATTCCATGCGGCATTTACCGCATTACCCTTTTAATCACCTATATATTATGAGTAATTGTACTCAATACAGTATTAGTGGCTTGTGCTTATGAGCTCTTAAATTCCTTTGTCGTCTACCTTAGCAATCGAGCATAACAGTAACTGGAATAGAGCGGTAATGTTATGTTTTGTATGTAAACAAGGTCCGCTAAATTTGATTTTCTCTCTGATCGGCCGATGTGTGCGAGGTTGGTTGGCTTGCTACTCCGTCAATTACAAATCACTGAGCAGTATCAGATCTATACTGCTCGCATTACTACTGCATCCGGCGATGGGCTATATATATGTGAGAATTGACGTTAAGTAAGTAAATGTTGGACCGTTGGAAAAAGTTATCAGGCAGAGGCGTACGATGTTAGTACATACTAATACTACTCAATCGTTCACATTCCGTCCGTCAGAAAATACATGACGTCTGGGAGCCCCGGGGGATCTTGCTTACAATCGAAACTAGCAGCAAAAAATAGCTATAAAACTACAACCATACATTTCGTATTTCATACAAACAGTTTCACATCTAAAAAACAAACAAAGACTACAAAGTGTCGATGCGTGTAAAATATGTATTGAAAATAAAGCCTTTGGTGCTCTCGTCGGGGCAGTATCAGCGGTAGCCGTCGCTTGAGCGTGTTGTAAAACATTCATTCGATACGCCACACCACGAACAACAATTACTTACAACAATATTGACACGTGTTAGTAGGGAATAAATATAATAATACAAGAATCAATAAGACAAGGAAGAGGAGAAGCATTTTATATTTCACACATCGGCACCCTTATTACAATTTGACATAGCTTATGTTAATCCGTCCGATCCGTTTCGTATGGTATGGTCCCTTCAACACAGCATCCGAAAGGGACCGGGGAATAATCATTACGAACTATGAAAGTTGTCAACATGTACCGTGAAAACGGTTCGATGTATGATTGTAACATGACACCTTTGGGTGCAAGCATCATTGATAGCAGCATCACGGATACGATACGAATCTTTCACATTTATTTTCCACTGGGAACACCCATTTCGACCAAGAGTATACGAGTATATCCAACCACTTTATAAATGACAAACAACGGGCGGTTATGTTGGTAATTAGCTAGCGGGTTATTAAAAAGAGTACAATGCCGTGTACGATATTCGCACTGAGCCAACACGCTCCTACAAACACAACAGCCCGCAGCCGTGACCCAGTTGCAGCGGCGAGCGGCGAGCGGCAGGTACTCAGGACTCCACGAGTCCCCTTTGTTCGGCGCTCCACTCGCCGGGCCCCCAGCGACATGTCTCGTGTACACGGTGAAGCCTATGAAAGGCTCTTCAACCCCGTTTCTTTGTATAATTCTTATCGTAAAGTCTAGTGTGTCGTACTACGACTGAAGTGCTTATCAATACGGAAACCTTGACATATTACCTAAAAACTCTAGCTCGTCTTACTTTCATTTTTGACGTGATAACTTTTTGCGTTGAACATTTTTTGATGCGGGAAAATCTTAAATGTTCTGGTTTCTGTAATGGTAGTAAATTAGTGTAAAAGGGACTTATATTAGAATTAGGTTCCGTTGTCATACCGGCCTTGGCAAGTATTATTGCGGCATAAATATTAATTTCATAGAAGCAGATGCATTCGATGAAAGTGTTAATTCGAACGCGTAGGTATTAAACAATGCAGTTGCAACAGTTGTAGGACATCAGGAATCAATAGCGTGAGTAATCACTAGTACCGGGTACCGGCGGCGATATGTCACTTATCAGATAATGGTCGTGATAGCACCGTATCGCTGTGCAAAGTTTTAATATTTAGTACTCCGCGTACTCTCACAATTGCACCAAGGTTACCTTTACGCCCGCATCGTCATTCAGGGTTAATTGAAGACAATATCAATCAATCTATTTTCTTCAATAGTTTTTGCCACTTGCCAGTTACAAAATAAGATAACTTGTCTTTTTGAATAGATATTGCTCGAAATATTTATGTAAAAGTAAAACTTTGAGACGTTCATATAATTTTTGATCTTAACCTATAGGTATACCAATATAACGGAATCATTGCTTCCCAAACTAATGATTGAGTTGAAATCTTGCACCCGTTCAGGTATTTCAGAACTATTGTCCATCGAATACCAGTGTTTAGTTATTTTTAATTATTGTTGTCGTCATAAAAACGATAAACACGTAGAGACAATGTAAACATCGTCCGTAGAGATATTTAATCGTCTACTATCGTCGTATAGTTTACGACAGTAGCTGTTACAGGACATTCAACTACTTAGCGTGTCAAAGACAGCAACACCCGCCGGAGTTTATGATGTCTATTGAGAGAATATCAGAACGACAGATACACTTGAAGCTGTCCAGATGGCTTGCTTTCTCCAGGGTTCACTTACAATTTTAATTAAAGCGAAAGAGATGATTTAATAATATGATCATTTTAGTAAGACCGATAAACCATCTGACTTGAACATGTTAATCTGAGTGGTGAAATTAGTGGCGGCCAAAGTTTTGATATGCTGCTTATATTTCACAACAAGTTTCTTTATTTTTCGTGTAGATAAGCCGTACGTATCATTGCTCGTCGTGTGGCGATGACTCCATCATTGCTATCCGTTATACAATCTACTGTGTGTCATAGAACGTATAATTAGTAGAATCCGTCTGTTTTGATCACCGTCGAATTGAACGCCATTAGCACGGTAAATTTTTCTTTTCTTTTCATTTAAGAGCATAGATCTTATCGGTAGAGCAATTGGCAAGCCATCCTTCTCTCCACCAATTCTATGAGCTCTTAGTTTCAGATTACTTGTTTTAAAAATATCCGGCTATAGCTCATACTGATGTGATTGGTATCACTATGTTGTCACCAAATCTTGTCCAAAACGAAAAGCTAAAATGTTTTAGATTACTTTTCTAAATGGCACACCAACCGTTTCTCCTAATCGGCCCCTACATGCAAAATTAAAATCATTATCTCTTTATAATATACGTTCGGATTGGTAGGTAAACTAATTAGCGTACAAATAGTCTCATCTGCATAAAATGTGTAACATCGTAACAAAGTTAACCTGCGAGAGAACGTGGAGCGGCTCCGCGCCTCGCGCCGCTGCACTGCGCTAGACATAATTATTCACTTCTGAACAAAGCGCTACAGCAATCACGATAATCGCTTAATTGTATAACACATTTTACAGAACACTTTTATGAAACACTTTGTCTCCGTCGAGCCAAGTTGGAAACAGAGTTCGAATGTTTTTTTTACCTACTTCACGAAAATGTTCAAAACCGATTTAGCTAAAAGTTTAAATGTTGTAAAGGTATTTAATAAGTTGTATGGATTGTATCTCGTACAATTCAATGCACCTGTGGGGAGTCAAAAACGACGTAATTCTCAAACAAACCAATTTATAACATGTAGGTACTTGATGTAGACTGTGCTTATGGTTTCAATTAGTCCTACTAATATTATAAAGTATAAACGCAAAAGTTTGTAAGTATAGATAGATGGATGTTTGGTACTCCTTCACCTAAAACTACTGAATGGATTTTTATGAATCTTTACAATAATATAGCTTATACACCAGAATAAGACGTTGGCTATAATTTATACCTGCACTCCCATGGGAATGAAAAGTAAGCGGGTGAACCCGCGGGGCGCTGCTAGTAGGCAATAATGAAGAGAATGCAATATAACTCTGACCTGACCACCTTTTCAGAATACATTTTGATAGAGCACAAGAGACGTTAAGGATGTTGAAATAACAATTACTTTACTGTTTGATATGATTTAATCAAGAGTACAATACATAAGCCCCTAAAGAGGGCAGCGCTATCTTAGCTGTTATTTACTCTCCCCATGTGACAATATATACGAAATTGTCTGGTATTCCATCGAGACCATCCTACGGGGCCAAAAGTTATTTCCTATCTAGTTTAATATTGGAATCAATTGTGAGGACTTTTTGTTAAAAAAAGAAAGACGCTTATGATGTTTTTAATATAATTACACACAACTAGAATATATGTTTTACTATCCTCAACACTCTATTATAAATGGTAGGCTTTAAAATGATGGACACTTGAGTATTTTATATCTCAAAGTTACGTCTAGTCTCTGCTCAAACGCTAGCAGACACTACATAACGTAGGTGGTTTAATATATTATAAAAACCCCATTTAAAAGTCAAAGGAGCTACTGCAGATAGTAATAAAAACTAAAAGTACTAAACGCGCCTAAAGATAACATTTCAAAAAACCTCTATCGTTAAATCCAGAGCTAGAAAACATAAAGATGAATGTAATAAATATAGAATTCAATTGAACAACAGGTAAGTGTTCTCTTAAACTTAAGAATTCTATAGTAGGTAATAGGTATATTTTAATAATTTTTTTTTAATTGATTTAGTATTAAGTTTAGTTTTAAGGTAATTTAAAAGAAGTTTTCGGGATACTTTTCTAGACTAACGACATCAAACTAGAAAGAATCGTCAATAAATTTATGCAAATACAAGATTATTTATATTAGCCAGTGATTGCATATATCACGACGGTCGCTAATCTCTCCCGCGCGAGCTCTATTGATAGTATCATTCATGAATGATAAATGGCGTCTCTCCGCTAAACGAGTCGGCTGAAAACTGATTTCAATTTCAAATTGATTCTTACATCGACGTAGCAGCAACTGCAAAATCGACGCTTCCACTGTGTCTAATCTAATTCTACGATTCGCTCGATCAATTCTCTTCTCTATCTGTACTGTCGGAGGTTTCCAAATGTGTTTTACCATAGCATCGTTAGACACGGCCACGGTAATAGATTACTATATTATATTATCCCATTGTTTTAATGTAGTTTATGCGGTTTTTTAAAGGCATATTGTGTGTCAGCCCAAGTATGTAGTGGCCACCATTGTGACCGGCAGCCATCGAGTGACCTTGAACTTACGCCACGGCCAAGGCTTATCCCATCATTGTTTGAAAGGCTTCAAGACTTCACACGAGCTAGTTACGTACTGTTTACACAGTCAAATTTATTTTAGAATGTCCACTAACATGTACTTTATGAGTATTGAGTACCGTTCTGTAGGAGTATGCACCTTATACTTTTGAAATATAACATTGTAAATAAAAAATGATATAAGTAAGCTTGTTTCGCTCGTAGCAGTAACGCCAGGGGTCCTGAATTAATAAAGTAAAAGGAAGTACACACTACGTATGTATTGGTCATAAAGAGAAATAACTCTAAAAACTGATAAAACTGTCATGAAGTGCTAATTGGTAACTCAGCGATATTGTCATATTGGCTGTGGGTGTGTGTGTGCGTGTACAATTCGACAAAAATATTACTAATGTAAAAGTTTCGCAGAAGGAACTCATAAGTGAGTATGTAGGCAGTAGGACACAAACACTTGTAAAACATATTATGTATTATCAACACCACATATCTTATTAATTAGTCAATAATACACCGAAATTTTACGTTTTGTAAATTTTCCTGAACATATTATGTTTGTCAGTGTCGGATGCGAGAGGCAAGGGATCGGTCGTCGGTTGGACGGATAAAGGCTGATGATGATGATATGTTTGACGTTTTATTGACACACCTAGTTATCAATTAATACATATTACATGCATACATCTGTAAATATCATATGAGTCAGCAGGCAGAAGTGCAATACGGCCAATAACCCTACCAAGTACCAACAGCAGTAAAGGATGTACCTACAGCTGCTGTTGGTAAAAAAAAAACACGGTCAATTTGACAAACCACTAGGACATTATAATACAAAAAACAGGGGACATTAATACGCAGATTAAAATATTGATTGATCATACTCAGATAAGTTTTATTTAATATAAATAAATAGATACATACAGGAAACTTGCTACAATATAGTTATTCAATGCAACCGCAACAGACCTATACTCTTGAAATGTTCACAATATTATTACTTTAAAATTTAACATTTGAAGGTGGCTCCCAAACTACATAATTTTTGGGTAAAGTGTTAATATTGTATTTTATACATAATATATATGTATAATATACATAATATAATGTTACGCAACCCTTCGTGCGTGAGTCCGACTCGCACACGAAAACCACACACCCATTATACAATACTAGCTGTTGCCCGCAGCGTTGCCTGCGTTAACTAAGATTTACGACGGGATCCGGGGTGATATTATATGACCTAACCTTTCTTGATAAATATGTAACACTGAAAGAACCTTTCAAATCCGACCTAAGTTCCTGTGATTACTGTGATTAAACAAACAAACTCTTCAACTTTATATATTAGTACTAGCTGTTACCCGCAGCTTCGCCCGCGTGAACTTAGGTTACGAATTTATCATGTTTGATGACGATCATTTTCCATTTCAATAATGACTAAGTTTTTGTATTAAAATTGATATATGTTATCTTGAACATAAAGACATATTATATTCCTATGCAGACTTTCTGCATGCATATTTACTATTTAGGATACTATTACATATTACTCGCATCCACTGCCCTCTCAAATCACGGCAACACTATTTATTTTCTTGCGTATTATTTTGATATTGCCATATCTTCTAAAGTATTCATTTAATTTTCATGATGTAAAGGGTAAAAATAATCTTCATTATGTGCTCCAGCTAATTAACTGATTTAAAATGATAAGGATTCATACCGTATTTTTGTAAATAACTTTCAAATTATCCATTGTCCATTTTTTAAAGTATTAAGTGGATATAGTATGATATCCCAAACAGATAGATATATGCCATCGCGGACTTTTTTGTAGACCTATTTAAGACACACAATTCCGCAATACATTATTTTGATATATATATCAAAGGGTTTAGGCAGCGTTTTCGTTGGAAACTCCTAGACGGACAATTTTTTTCCGAAACCTCCAACAATTATTGTTATATCTTAGCCAATGTATATAGAAACTTAATAAATTATGTACATAAACCTTCCTCTTGAATTGTCCTATCCAATAAAGTAAACCGCATCAAAATCGGTTGCGTAGTTATAAAGATTTAAGCGTACAAAGGGATATAGGGACAGAAAAAGCGACTT
The DNA here is from genome assembly GCA_905333005.2 of Lycaena phlaeas. Taxonomy (NCBI): domain Eukaryota; kingdom Metazoa; phylum Arthropoda; class Insecta; order Lepidoptera; family Lycaenidae; genus Lycaena; species Lycaena phlaeas. The sequence goes on along the minus strand of HG995171.1, from coordinate 18,553,229 downwards.
TGTTTTATAATATGTAGTGATTATCTTATTTTTTTTATTAAAATATGCAAAGTGTAACGAAGATATTCGAATAATATCCATAATGTACGGCGTATATTATAATAAACATTATCAGTTATAACGGCGTCCCTTTAATGCGGAACCAGTCAGTAACATAATAAATCAAAAATATTACACTATTTTTTATCATTTTCACTGACGGAAAAAGTAAAAGATTATTTTACCGAATATCAAGATAAAAAAAGTCAAATCAAAAAGGCACAGCGCAATATAAAATTGTAATATCATACAATATTTCGGCACATTCAATAATATGTTATAATAAAGTGGCAGCGATATAACGTAATCCGGACATCAATACGTTTCAATCTACGGTGGATCCGCTGTGAAAGGGTATATCCCGCGCCCGCCCTCGCCGCCCGCCCCCGCCGGTGACAGGGCGCTGCGGGCGCGACCTGCGATACTGAAGCGGGACCCGCGCCCGAGCACTCAACCTGATGAGTCGCCTGCATCGGGCTCGTCGACATGTCCCATGATACACGTTTTATAATATTCCAATCGATGGCCGAATATCAATTTATCAACTACACATTGATTTAAATTGGCATAGTTGGTTGAGCTTTCAGTGCATAAATAATAGCTAAAATATTTCCATGTGAACTTGTATAAGGATTGCGCCGATCGCGCTGAGGGTTGTGGCTGGACCAGTACGAAACTGTACTTGTATGATGTACATCATTTATTTTAATTTCGTATCACTGCAGTCAGTAATGACCGCTTAAAGGAATTTACATCTTTCACATTTAGTATTCTTTATTAGACTTTAATCTTTCTACCGCGTGTATTTTATGAGCAGAAATGTGTAAATTTCAAGCACATAATTTTATTTAAACTGTTATAAAATTAAACACATAAATTAAAATAAATATCCTACATTTAAAGTATTATTATAATAGCGGTATGTTGTATGCAAATATAATTACTGTTATTAAATAACTTTTATAACTGTTTATGTTTACTTCCACACTGTGTAAGTGTAGATATTTACTCATCTTGCATTTAACTGAAAGATTAACTATTAACTGCCAGGCTTAGCAAGTTGGTTGGCGGTAACACAACTAAAATAACCGAAAATGGCTCCTCCATTGGGGATAAAATAAAACAGACCTTTGTATAGAAACCAGACAACCTTTAGAAATAGCTAGCCACGTGCGTAATGGAATTATTATTTCATTACAAACCCGGGCTGGCCCTAATGGGTGGGTCCTATAAAATATTCTTCCAATCTGAGACCTATCTGAAACGCTTGAATAATACATGTAGAGCTAGGCTTCATTACACGCAATAAGGGTCACAGTCGAGTGACTTGTTGTCTCTATTGACCAAAACCTTCATATTATAACGCTCAAGTGAAATCAGAAGTTACCCTTTTAGTAGTCCCTAATCCCTACTAACGCAGTGAAATAGTTAAGTATCTACATAGAGCTATGTTCAAACACTGTTATATAAATCGTATGGGTTTCCTTCTTACACGCTTTTTATCAGCTTCACCTGTATGTTTGTCTGTAACCGACTCCTTTGGACTTGGTACACTATTTTCTTCTATCTACTATCTTATTTGATAAGATTATTTCATTATCCTCATCATGATGGTCAGGAATTCAATTTTCTCATAATACCTGTCAAGTATTTGACGTTTCTCCCGTCCTTGGGTTATATTCGGATGTCTATGGATGTCTCTTATGGCGGCTTTCAATATCCTATCTATCTTAAAATTTTCTTATCGATCTTAATTTTGACAGATTTTGTAAGAAAATGTGTCAAAATTTCAAGATAGATTAGAAAGTTTTAAGATAGATAGGATATTGAAAGCCACCGTTAGTTGTCAAATATGTTTGTATAGTGTGAAAAAAGCTTATTTTTTAAGTATTATGTTTTTCTAGATTTTGACATTGAAGGAGTGACGTCGACGTGACACGCTGCTAAATAAATTAAATTTACAGATATAATATTACCACAATATTGTTTCAATTAAGCAAAAGATAAAGATGATAATTTGACTCTAAATTAAAACTAACTAGTTCCCTCCGTAACCTTTGACTTTATATTCTGGTCGAACATCATTATATCAGTATGTGTTGATAAAACATATTTTCTACCTTATCTAATAGGCCACACCCACCGGCCACATACCTACATATTACATTTCAATCCTCACCTTCACTGACTAATTCATTATTAACTCCCCTTGTATCAAAAACAAGGAGTTCCTTAATTACATAACATATTCAAACATTCAATTTTATGTTCAAACTTCATAGTTTTCCGAGTCTGTATTTCGTTTTTGTTTTAATGGGACATTACGTATGTTAAACAGTCACTTAGTAAGCAAAAAAGTAAAATATTTGCGAGAGATTGAGCGTACATTACAACCTTCCCCGACGTATAATCCAAGGTTCAAAACTGACACTGAAGTACTGAATGTAGGTACTTGACAAAGTGTTCAGTGACTGAACACTTTGTCAAGTACCTACATTTCCTCAAACGTGTGCGAAGAGTAAGAGGCAGTGCGAGCATTACCCAATTTGACTATTAAATTGTGTACGACGCCCGAAACATCTCCTGATCACAGAGCGCTCCTCATTGCCATCACCAAGTCGATCATAATCGCGTTGGTGAGCGAACTGGATGTCGAAAGCGTGAAGCGGAAGAAAATATTTTGGGATTATCTTGATTCCGTCTTTATGTTCCCGCCGATCCGGCGCGACCGGTGCTATATACGTCTTAGCGACATTTTACAATCAAGATTAAAAATTTGTGAGAACTTTTTTAGATTAGAAAGTTTTGCTGACTTATAGAAAGCAAAATGATTTGAACGACAAAAACACGATTAAGCATTTCCCCGTGAGATTCCAAATTTTCATTCCAAAGAAGTGTCTATAATTTTTTATTATTCCGGAAGTATATAATGTTTTTATACTTTTCAAATTTTAGGACGTTGTAATTCTACTTATCTAGCGAATCGGGAGATATCATATTATTTAGTACTTTACGTCTTTGTGTTCATTAGCAACGCCAGTCTTTGGTCACTTTTTGCGCACGAAAGTAAATTGATCTCATCGAAATTATGTGAAACAGACGGAGCGTGCGTGGGAATTATATCGTGCCTCGTCTTAAGTTGGAGTGAATGGATCGCGATCCTATTTTGGCTGGTTCAGTGCGTAGTGGGCCTCCTTGCGTCCCCCGCACCCCGCCAATTTAACTATCCGGCACTTAGACAAGATTCAATGTGTTATAAAAGTATCGATATCATCACATAAATTCCTTTTGCACGTCCATTTACTGGATAAAAAAAACTTTTGGGAACGGCAACTTACTTTACTACGGACTACAGTGGGACGCTAACTACGACCGACTACTTGTTAATTAACTGACTGATTTCTCAATTCGCTACTTAACTTATTGTACTTATTGAAATGTAAGTCAGACTAGTGATGCTAGCATTTATAAAAGGACCAAAACTTGTACATTAAGAAGATTGAAGTAATATGTCAATAATTTCTTCTTGTGTCTTTAGAGGGATTTTATAAATCAAGCGTTTCTACATTAAAGCTCCAATATTTTTCAAATTAGCAATCTCGTCGAACGAAGCTGTCGTGACATTTAGTGGACGTCTATTAGCCTGTTGCGAGCAGCTGCAGCGCTGCGCCTGCGATCCCACGCCTCACCGTTACACGTCAGCCTGAGCTACGGGCACCGCTCGACTCCTACGCCCAACAGACGTGTACTCTAGCAATTCCTATTCAAATTTGAATCGAACATATTACTCAAATTGTTAAGGTTCATCTGAGGAGTAAATGGAGTGTGCGAGTGATAGGGAATTGTTCGTATTTACGTTGATGTAAGTGGTAAAACAGAAAGATAAGCAATACAAACGAATGAAATGAAGATAAATTAATACAAGTGAATTAATTTGAGTGAAAGAAAAATGGAATTTTATAAAATTCTTCAAATAATATAGCCATACAAAATTTGCATTAAACGCTTGTTGTCAATTTTCGATAATTGCTAGCAGGTGGAATGGGCAGGTGGCTATAGCGTACGACTTACCTCGCAACTCACTCAACTACAATTCGCAAAAACAAAACCGTCTGACGAAGGCCGCGTACATTACAACGGTACCGTCTGCACGCTCTGTCAAGGGCGCTCCCGCTCCAAGGACCACGTTATTTATTTCATCCTATTTTTACATTTTGCATTAAATTATTTGTATCGCATGCCTTTTTTAAAGTGAAGCTTGAGAATAAGTAAAACGTTATAATAATGTGTAATTGACAGAACCTCTGCTATCATAATATGTTTTATTATAAACCTGGCAAAATTTAAATAATATGCCATACTCGTCGAATATAGCTGCCGTGTCTCTTACAATTAACAGTCAGGGTCGGAAGATTTGTAAGCCTTTGAGGTTTTCGAAAGTCATACGACGAGGTTGGGTCGATGTTGTTGTACTAACAAACTAAGATGTAATACTTATTGTTTGTTCAGAATCGAGAACATTCAACAGTATTTCACTTTCAAACATGACTAGATAGCTCATTGTTTTCTTATATTTACGTGAATTCATCGTATCTTAAAATAATTTTTACATGCGCAACATTTTGGATACGTCGCATCAACCACGATCTGCTTCTAAAGGACTTCATGTCGCGTCGCTGCAAATAGTCATGAATATGTTGCAAGCGCGAGAAGTGCTGGGTTAATATTGCACGACATGTCGGAATCCGCAATCGCTTTAAAGTGAAGCGGGAGAGCGCTGTGCAAGTTTACAGCAGTTTCACGACACGTGCCAAACGTCTACTTTATAGCCGAAGTTAGATCCAGGTACGAAATTTCATTTAACTTGTGCGTTTGTTACCTTGTACTCGACATATATTTTTAAAACTTTTCTCTATACTTTTTGACTGTTCGCAAAGGCCAAAGTAATCGAAGTTGGGTATTAACTATGATACAAGGTTATTACGAAATAATATTGATTTTGATAGCAATTTGCTAATCGCTTTCAAATTGGGCAAGCATGTGGGCACTTCTATTGCTAAGTAGATCATATTTTTTTTAAACAAGAGTTTTGTATCAAAAATATATTTCTAAATGAAAAAGCCTCCTAGTCTTATGTCTAATTCCAACGACACTGACTAGACTTTGTAATGGTCTGGCTGTTTGGTCCATAAAACTGGTTATGTTTGAAAGTCGGAACAGATCGCAGCGTCATAAATCATTCCACATTTGTTTCAGTATGAACAATGAGGCTTTTACAGTTAATGAAATGGCAGAGTCGATTTTTCGCGGCATTACGTATCTGCTAGCTAAATAGTGCTTGATACAAAAAATATGGTACCATACTACATGTACCAGATAAATATCCAAGGTTAGTGTAAGTATAAAAATGCATATATTTTCTAAAGCATTTTAATAGTTTATACGAATATGGAATTTAAGATTCTAATTTAACACGCTTATCGCGAACAGCCAACACGCAAATTAAAAAAATCAAATTTAAATGCATTCATGGGAATTTGGATGGATATAATATCATTTGTCGACTTGCGACTACACAACCATTTCAAGTGTGACGATACATAGGCCGGAGCCGAAGATCGCTCGCCTTGCCGTCTGCTGTCTGTCTGTCTTTTCGGGAGGCTCACGAACGATATCATCGTGTATTAGTCGCGGCTCGGCTGGCGTGGCTCGTGGCTCGTGGTTACATTAATAACAACAATACGTCTGTGAAAGCGCAATTAGGTCAATCAATAAGACAACGCACCGCGACAGACGGGCCGGTACCTCCGCCCGACGGCACACGCCGCCGTCATTCAACGTCTCATTTAAATAAATCACTTTATACGAAACTATAACAACAAATACATATTGTCATAAGACAGTCAGTTAACTCCTTAGGTGCTTGATACAAATACACTAAGGGCCTGTTTCACAATCTCCAGATAAGTTCCGAATAGGCTATCGGCAACATACTTGACAGATACTCCATACTCTATCTGTCAAATATGTTGCCAATAGCCTATTCGGAACTTATCTGGAGATTGTGAAACAGGCCCTAATAAAACATTTGCCGTGTTAGGGGAACACGGACAATAAAGATATTATATATAGGTTTGATTGCGAGTGACAAAAGGACAAAAAAGGTCAAAAACTAAAATAAATTTATCGCGACCTCCGCGCAAAGTAACCAAATTCAACGAAAGTCGAACGTTCGTGTTTATTGTAAGTTTAACACGCACCGTTTCAATAAGCACTGTTTACATATGCATAATAAATATAACAATATTTATATTACCTGCTAAAACATTACATAGATACTAGATCAATTATTTATTCATCTATTGTTAATGCAATTATTCCATCAATAAAAAGATAATAATATTGGGTTAGTTAGTTTGAAAATATATTTTAATCCTTTGTCAGTCGTGTAACGGGTGCAGCCTCTCTCAGTGAGAGATATTTATCTACGTATGGCAATCGCTTGAGAGTGTATGAGACGCTCGGAACCACACGAGTGACGTAGGTGTAGAGTGACGCGCCTTAGATGTGCTCTCCTGAATATCCTGATATATCGAAACCAACTTTTTATTTGATTTTATTGTCATCGGCCGTTGGAAAATGGGCAGTTTAATATGACATGCATAAGTAGGTAAAAATACGTTTAAACATTCCTTTAGATATGATACGTAGGTAGGTTGGTTGATAGACGGAGGTAAAACAGGACCGAATATTTTTTTCTCTCGCTTTTAATATCCGCTCTCATCGCAAGGCGGCGATAAATTCCCCGTGAAAGTGTTCCAGTGGTAAATATATTAAAACGTTAAATTAAATCACACTGCCGTTTGTGTAATGCTGTTTTAAACGCGACGCGACTCGTTGCTTTTCTTTATTGCACACAAATAAATTCGCATAACTGGCGTACTTATGAAAATATTTTTTCAAGTTATTTTTATAAGCTACTGGCAGTTGCGCGTGGTTTCGCCCGCCTTATCAAATAAATTTATCCCTTTTTTTAATGTATCCTATTGTTACTTCTAGTACCTACGAGAATGTGTACAAAGTTGCATGATGATCGGTTGAGTAGTTTTCGCGTGAAAGCGTAACAAACATCTCTACTTTCACGTTTATAATATTAAACAATAATGGATTAAGGGTTTACGAGTCATCCCATGCCCTCCTACTCTGAGCCATGTATTGGGATGAGACTATCAATAAAACTAATATAACATCCTACACCGAGTAATTACGATGTAGATTGTAGCTGTTATAATCTTTAGGGCCTGTTTCACAATCTCCAGTAAAGTGCCCAATAGGCTATCGGCAACATATTTGACAGATACTCCATACTCTATCTGTCAAATATGTTGCCAATAGCCTATTGGGAACTTAACTGGAGATTGTAAAACAGGACCTTAATCTCTTTGTATGTTATATTTTAAAGTCTCTTATTGTTTCTCCTATTGTGAGCTACGTGTTTTTCCGATGTAATGTTTCAATATAAATCATATCCCGCGGAGGCGATATGCTGTCGATGTGGTAACATTTTCAGCCTACTCGTAATATATTCTGTCCGCGTCCAATATTGCTATGGCCATCTCCAGTGCCCGCTCGTTTACCTTTGATACCATAAACCGAAGCGTCTGTCAATGCTGTACGTGAAATACACATTCAAGGTCACCGTACATCCTCACCATGTCCCCACTAAATGACAAGTCCATATCATAAGGACATACTACATTGTCATCGCAGAAATACTAATTATACATATTCAGCTCGTATTCATACGCGAGACCGCCTTGACACTATGATTTGTGACCGCGTGTCACACTTCTGTGACCCTTCGGTTACGTCACACGTGTCAACTAGTTACCTTGTATTTTCTAGGCGAGTGTATTTTAATAAAAATAACATAGAATCAAATCAATTCTCTAGTATGATTCGCGTGTTTTGATTCTGCCGTCTGACATCATCCACGGGCGAGTACCAGCTGTTTATGAAAGGACAGTTCTTAGAAAACGTCAAGTAATACATTATTCAAAATCTGTGAGTTATCAAGCAGTCCCGTAGAATAATGTTGTAAAATAATCCTGGATTATGTATTTAAAGAATAATCTTATTTATATTCTATTGTGAGAGTTGTTTCCGCTGGTCCATATCAGTGGCTTGTCTCGGAACCGCTGGAAAGATTTGATGCATGTGCAATAGACGTTCAATAAACTACTTTGATTCAATTTTCAATTCAACCACTCCTCTGGTAATTCCAATTGAAGTTAATCAAACATTTTAATCTAGCCGTCATAGATTATTTATTTGAAGAAATATTACTGCTGTATAAGTCAGATAAGATTATACACAAACACTCTCACCGTTATAAAACAAGTTTATATATAAAACGGACCTTATTTAAAACTGCTATTAAATTAAAAAAAAACACATTTCGTGAATAATAATAAAAAGACATTACAAATTGAACAAAAAACTTGTTTAATTAAACCGAATTATACAACAAAAAAAATAGGAAAATGTATAGTCAGGTGACTGTTTGGACAGTGCAAACGCAGCGAGTGTTTGTAGTACCGCGCACGCGCACGCGCCGCTTACGTAAAACAGACATTAAACTTCGTGATTCGCCCTTCGAGATTACAAGTATTCACAAGTAGTACCACGCGTACGTGCTGCCATCATACACACTTTTAAAGCAACTCTGGATAAAGAAAACTTGTTTTCTCCCCACTCACGCCTTCCTTAACAGCCCGTCGTCGTCTGCAGTCTCATACACGTTTTGTGTGCCGGCCATCGCACACGCATTTTTCTTTCTAAGTGAAGTTAGCATACTGAAAGTTCGTAGCTGTGTCACTATAGAATATTAGACATGGAAAAACGCAAGAATTACGATGAAAAGGAAAAATAAAGGATTGGAACGAAAAATGGCTAGAGATCGCAAAATAGGTCTCCATAGTTTTATTCGTCATGCTCAAAATAATAACACGAGCGAATACAATAAATGAAGGTAAATCAAAAATTATTTATTCAGTTAATATTATCTTTTGTAATTTTTTTTCTTCTTAATGCGATATTGAGATTGATCTGAAAAATTATTACCCACTAACAAAAAAACAAAAAAAAAAAAAAAACAGCCTAGAAGGTTGTGTCGTGAATACATTAGACGTTTTTTAGAGTACAGCCCGTGATACTGTATCACAGAAACTATGCAAAACAGTAACGATCATTGACAAGATGAGCTTACATAACCACACTTAACAATCATGGAGTTATTTTTCTGGACTAGGCGTTGTGGTTTTTATTGATGCACTTTATTCTAGAACGCACTCGTGAGATTGTTCGTGAGCCCAAATCCGTGAGATTGTGTCGTGAACACAAATCTGTGAGATTGTGCCCTGAACACAAAATCCGTGAGACTGCGTCGTGAATACACTGGATGTTTTTTCGAAGTGCAGCCAGCCCATGAGGCTGTATCACAAAAATGATACCAAGCATTAACGATCGTTGACAAAGATGAGCTTACATAACCACACTCAACAATAATGGAGTTATTTTTCTGGACTGGGCGTTGTGTGGTTTTTTATTGATGCACTTTATTCTAGAACGCACTCGTGAGATTGTTCGTGAGCCCAAATCCGTGAGATTGTGTCGTGAACACAAATCCGTGAGATTGTGCCCTGAACACAAAATCCGTGAGACTGCGTCGTGAATACATTGGATGTTTTTTAGAGTACAGCCCGTGAGACTGTATCACAAAAACTATACTAGAAGCTAATGATCATCGACAAAGATGGAATTAACAGTATTTAATATTTATATATTTTTTTGATACCCTCAATCTGTTGAGTAGTAGTGGGTAATAATCTTTCAAATTTATCTCGCGTCTGAAGATCAGCACCCTATCCTGGCTATCCTTGGCATCAAGGCTATGAGCCAAAAAATCAGAGAAACATTGGGGACTAATAGGTACATAAATACAGCTAGAGCCGATAAGCCTATATTAAGGTAAATTACATTGGAGAAGATATTAAAGACATTTTGGAAAATGTTTAAAAGGCATAACATGTTATTAGAAAATCCACTAGCTGTTGCCATGTACGGTGTGACTCAAATTCTAACCTCATAATTAATGATCTTCATGTCTCGCAACAATGGCGATAATCAATAAAAAATATCGAGTGAGGTAAGTCGTTTTTTATGCTATGTTGACTATATGGGAATACTTTAACGGCTTCTCTAGACAAGAGCGTAGAAGATAACGAAGTATCTTAAACGGGACCAGCTCAGCTTTTTCGGAGGAGATTTACAAGAAAAGTTGACATCTATAAAAGCCATTTCTTACGACTGACGCAGAGTAGGTCTGCTATAACAAAGACTAGGTCGCTAACGACCACGAGTCGTAACTAACTTTTCCACCTCTAGTACAGGTTAGGCTTTAAACTTGGGTAAGAGCCGCCACCGACTCCGGGTGCTCGGTACACGCAACCGAATCCGAGCTAATCTCGCCGGCTGGCGGTGCCAGCAACAGCCAGCAGCGGAGCGGCGCCAGAACAACAAGCGGACACCGGTGCTGAAAAAAGCGGCGGTTTCATGTGGATCGGTAGATGGCGCTCCTGACCAACACCCGCTGGAAGCAGGTAGACTTAAATTTTTTAAATAAGGCGTAGGCGCAGATATTGATTCTTGTTATTGCCTTGAGTACAAGGTTTACGTATACCCTTCTTTCTGCTGTTACCCAGACTAACATACCAGTCAATAGACCCACAAATATTGCGTATGACAGGGAAATGACTAGGGAAATAAATTATTTACTTTCATTAGATGCGATACATGAATGTAAACCATGTTCTGGTCAATTTATATGGCATATTTCTTATAAAAAAGAGTAATCGAAATAATGGTTTATTTCAACTGATGTATATCCGCGCCACACTTTCAAACTTGATTATAGAACAGCTTTAAAACTTATTTCTAATAATTGTCAAATGTCAAATGTGCATAAACATGCCAAAATTTTTTCTATAGCTATTCATAATCAGCACAGATTTATTAATATATATTTATAAATCTGTGATAATCAGTGTAACAAATACTTGCGTTTTCAGTGGTTAAAAAGGATCAATGAGTCGCCTTACATTTTACAGAAATCATGCAACCAGCTTGTGCAATTTTTACGTAACCAGGACTTATTATATCTATTTTTTAGACAAACAAAAATAAGCAAGAGCCTCTACGATTTATTTATTTAACGACCTCTATGGCTTGAGCAACGCGCTTACCATTGAGTTAGCGGGTTGCACGGAAGGTGGAGTTAGAGGGTTTGATTCCCACCTGGGAATAAAGAGTTTTTTGTATTCCTGGGTCATGGATGTGAAAATCTTGCATATCTTATGTATATTAAAAAGTATAAGATATGTTTCGTTGTCCGAAATACGTACCTTGACAACTTAGCGTGGAACAAGATTAACGTGGTGTAAAAGCGCCCATAGATATTACTACAATAATAATGATAATTATTAATAATCTAGTTTAAACATTTTTTAAGAGACTAAAGAAATTGCGACGCTTTACGCACTTGATAGAATCACTAATATCGGTTTGTTTTAACATTACAATATGGCTGGTTATATACAAAAAACTTATGGGTTAATTTATCTTTATTTACAAGAAAATGATTACGACCAATATATCTATTTACCAATATGTTTATTTACGATTTCCACTATTAGATTAATAATAATGATGAATGTTTTAGCCCATACGGTTAGGCGTTTGTCGAACGGCATTATTTTCTGACTAGTCTCGTACAGGTACAGGGGATGAAATAGCTATTCTTAAGCAGGATTCTACCATCACATCGATTACTTATAGCTAAAGGTGCATTTTGTTGTCGCATAGTAATTCGGAATCAGTAGATTATGCAAGACATAAAATTAAACGTTCCGTTGAGAATTGACAACTCCACTGCTATATACATAAACAAATAATATTTATGTAAATAGGATGATATTAACCGACACACTTGAAGTGGTATCAAAAGGGTCTATATCTATATGATAATGTGTTCGCATCCTACGTTAGCTCACAAGACAACTATGAGGCCGACGCAGAATCCCGTTTGCGTTAATTCTGATATAGAATAGGAGGTAGCCGACTATACTTTTCAAAATTTAATAATTTCGAAAAACCTGAAGTAGATATTCTTGCCAGCTGGTTAGCAAATCAAATCACGATATCATTTTTCATAGGTCAAAGTCAAAGTCAAAATTTTTATTCAAAATAGTACAATCAAAGTATCTTTTTGAAAGTCAATTGAGTCTACCACCGGTTCCAAAGCAAGCCCACTGAGAAGAACCGGCGAAACAAACTCAGTGGAACTAATCTTTTCAAAAACGTGACGACTTGTACTCTTAAAAAGTAGTCAAAGTAAAAAATAAATAAAATATAAGTCTTCGGGAGTCGTAATTGTACCTGATAGTCTAGTCAGCCTTTTTTACAGAACATAAGGATTATCAGGGCAGCATTCGCAGGCCCCGAAACGCCGTCGAATACAACTGATATTAATAATATTAATAATAATATTTTTACTATAAATTTTGTGAGTATCTTATATGCATAAAGATAATAATAATAAACATTTATTAAGGGTTAAGTAATGTTATTTTGGCGTCTATTATGGATAATACCATAAGACAATATCTGTCCTTGTTTCTATCAATGGTACAATTTTTTATCGTCAATAATATACATTTTATAGGATTAGGATTGATAACTAATAGTTAATTTTTAAATTATTCCCCATTAACTTCGTTAAATGAGCTTTAGCACTAATTGTATTCAAATAATACGATTTGAAAATGTAATATCAAATATTGTAAACGATTTAAGAATTATTTTATGAAAATAGTACGCAGTATATATGACTAAGCACTCCGCGTCCAAAATATTATAATACAACTGAAAAATTGTGCTCTTTTTTTTAATATTAAGTATGGGTATCGTGTTCAAATATTCTTAATTTCAATTATCAAATAATATTCAAAATTAAAAAAAAATTATATTATAAAATCTGGGTTTATTAGAACTCAACCAATTTTAAATATACATTGCTATGAGACGCCTTCTATTTACCTTACTAGGACCTTAGATTATTATTTGAAAATGTCTTCTGAGAGAATGCCTTTCAAATGTTATTTACCCTTTGTTAGTTTTTCAGGAAACTTTTGAGCCTGTAAGTTCACAGATTTTTAGCCGATGAATAAAAGCTACCGTCCAGGATAGTGGGCACACCAGTGCTTAGTGCCTATAGTACGAGACATGCAGCTACTTGATCTGTTGCCGCATGACTGGTATCAACATGGATGTTATCAAACGAACCGCTGGATGGATTAGATGTCACAAACTTAAGTCAAATTTTAAAACTGAGAAGTAACTACTGGTATCAAAACATTTGATTCCTTTTCTCACTTTCCTTGTAGGTTGGGGTTTTTTCAACTTCTATTGGTAAATGACAATTCTAATGTATGTATTATATATATACACAATATATAGATTTTATTTACTATATGAAACATATTTTCCGATTATTTTAATAAAAGCCTTGTAATATTATCTAAAAAACTGTTGTTATAATATTACCTAACTACACTAGTGTTTTCACCGGTGTAGTGAGCTATTTCGTAGTTCTCTAAACAACTACTTGTGAATACTTGTAATCTCGAAGGGCGAATCACGAAGTTTAATAGAGAATCAAACGAACTTACCTGTAAGTGAAGTTCGATGATTATTAAACGAGTGATTCGCCCAAGAGATTACAAACCCTCCCAAACCCTAATTACATACATATTATTTATATTGATGTAATGCCCTTTCGAAATAGCTAACAGGAAAGCCGTACACGACAGAAACGTGTATGAGACTGCAGACGACGACGGGCTGTTAAGGAAGGCGTGAGTGGGGAGAAAACAAGTTTTCTTTATCCAGAGTTGCTTTAAAAGTGTGTATGATGGCAGCACGTACGCGTGGTACTACTTGTGAATACTTGTAATCTCTTGGGCGAATCACTCGTTTAATAATCATCGAACTTCACTTACAGGTAAGTTCGTTTGATTCTCTATTAAAGTAGCAATCAGAGCATGTCGACCCTCTTCAGATTTATTTATTCATTTTCGCCAAGTATTAAACAGATTAAGATTTAGCAATTTCCACTCGACGTCCACACCACACACTATACTTGGTACATGTTTCATTTCTCTTGCAAGTACATATTTAAAACAGTTTACTAACTTTCTCATTAACGTTATCATATTATATTCCTAAGAATAAAAATATCATGAAGTGAATAACAGGTCACGTGAGGGTCGGGTTTGCTCGTGGACTCTTTAGCTGCATCACGATTCACGTGCACTCTTCCAATCAGTGCTGAATAGATTAAAAACATCTCCGTTCGGACACTTTTCATTATCTGTTTGTTTGTATAACTTGAAACTATATTCACGCTTAGTTGCCACTCTATAGTAGGTATTTGTTATTTCAATGAAAATCTGTTCAAAGTTATGGCGGGCAAGCGTATGTGCTCCCTAATAAATATTACTCTCGTCGATTCGGAGCCGCTTTTATTACGTATTTGCATAATGTTTGTATCAACAATAGTTCTTCGACAAGACAAGTGATACACGACAACGTGAAGGCTGAACACGTTTAGTAAACAGTCGCGTTAACAGTTTCATCTTGTACGGCTGTTTATTTTAACAAAAATAGCCGAGAGCGATTACAATTGTAACATAAATAACACCGCTGCCTTCAGTTAAATAACAAACTCACATAACTGTTTCATAATATGGAAATAGTTAAAGAATTTTGTTCTGCGGCGAGGCTTTTATCAGCTATAAAGGATTATTCAATTTAATGTTTCTGATATTTGGATACATAACTGACAATTTCTTACAAAACGCTACTGAGTCCACTAAGTCCATTTAGGTATAATATTGTAATTAAATGTAATCAAATGCGTATGCCGTATATAAATCTTAAGATACTCAAAGGCTCCCACAGTGAACCTGTGTCCCGACAATACTGAGCTATGACTCCAGTGTCATTGAGATTGGTGTGCGTAGTGATGATGGAATCGGTGTGAAACAATCGCTGTATAAGTAGGTCAGCCGTCAGCGCATTCCATACAGCACAATACTGACTTCGTGTGCAAGGATGCCCTCAGCCTTGGTCGGAGTGACGAGCAATGCTCGCTGCGGTGTGTTCGTGCTGGCTTGGATCATGAGTCATGTATCATCTGGACCATCGATTACTTCCACGATTCGAACTTGAAATTATTTCCTACTTCAGTAATTCCGGGTATTTTATTGTTACTGTATACTGAATACTATATGAATAACGAAACAAGGAACATCATTCGTGTAAATTGTAATATTTATTAATTGTTTAAAAGTAACGTTTTTTTTTTTTTTTTAATAATGCTTTAATATTTATTATTTGTAAATTGTATCGTTGTGAGGCTAAACAAATTACTATCTAAACGGAAACCGATTCACTCGACCGTACTATGACGTCACACTGTAAAAGATATATATTAAATACACGTCCATCTATAGTGGCATCCAAAGTGCACGGTACGGTATAAGATACTTATATCACGGGAATGTGTGTTATTACTAGCATTTTTTATCATCATTATTTACTAAACTATTTTAATCTGAACGCTAGTATTTGTGATTGTTTTTAAAATACACGTAAAGTACACGTCTTATATTTACAAAGAAAACAATCGGTTAAACGTTAACAAAGGTTTAAAATATAATTTTAATTTAAAATATGTGATAAGAGGAAGTGTTAGTTTATGTAAAAACCGCAAGTACATAATTAAGTTTCTTGCAATAAGTTTTTTCGGGCTAACAACTTTTTTCTGTGCCTAACACACGAGTACCTACATGTTATATAGCTATAGCATGGTATAATATTATGTTATTAGTCTAAGCGATGGTTACCTTTCTTTGTCGTGTGTCGATTGTGGGCACTGCAGTACCGTCTGCTGATCCTCCATTTCCACCACACATTGTGTTCCTAACTCGAGTTCTGTAACAATACAAAACATGACATAAATATATCAAAAGTACAGAAACATGTTTTATGAAATATATTAAAATTATCTTAAAATACGTTATTATACGTTCTTGTATATTACAGCCTTCTACCTCAAGATACATTCTCGATATTCGATTTGACAGCAACCATGGGAGGGAAAGTTTTTAATTTTTTTGTGGATATAAAAAATTTACTAATTTATTTACAACAATAAAAAAATATATATTTCATGCTCTATTTGTATTAGATTAAAATAATATGTTTCATACAAAAATAAATGCAAATAATAATCTCTATAATCTCTCGTCTCAGTAGGTACCTTTCTAAATATAATAGTTAAAATTAATTTAACAATATAATGGAATATTTATTAACTGAGATCATAAATATTCACCGACTGCAATTTAAATTTTGCAAATATTGCATATTTCATTCTCAAACTTACTGTTGATGGGGAGTGGGGAGTGGGGAGGTATAAAAGCTGTATGATGCGTCCAAGTCATCTTCAGCATATTCCACTGTTTGACTAATATCGAATATAACAATAATAAGATAATAAAGAATAATATCAAATATGGCTACATATTTTGATACAATCACGACTACTACTGCTACATCTACCACTGCTACTAGATGCTGAAAACTTAAATAAATATTTGTACGTAAACACACGCGTCGCTACAGCCTACGAGGATCTCTAATTTCACTTTCCACTCTAATCTCAAAAGGAAAAGACCATGACGAAAGGAAAAATAACAGTCACGACTCCTCTCAATTATATACAAATTGTTAAATTATTAACCGGAAACTAAATTACCCTTTCGTAACATATTTAAAAGTCGGCAAGATCGCATATCAGACCATGGCATTTAAATAACATTTTTCAAGTAGAATATAATATTGAATCTCTCTTTAAGTTACGCTCCTCTCTAATTATAATCACGAAGTATTTATTATTCAGAGCATCTCATGATAAATCTTTGCATTAACGGTAAGTCAAAGTTTGCTTTACTTTAATATGTTTTTCTTTGATGTTTACCAATGTTAAAAAATGTACTACTAAAGAGAACCACTTTGATAACATATTATGAATGACATTATAAACTTGGTCCAAGATAAATAGATTATCATTCCTTAAGCCTGAGCCATAAAGGAATTAGGAAAACCTACTTGAACAAGATAATGTGCGGCATATTATTACTACATATATTATTTCCGCTACAGTCGAAACCCCGCGACGGTTAGCACATCAGTCGCGGTCCTAGTTATTTCTAACGCAAGTGGAACGGACTCCTCGGATACCTCATTATCTGTAGCTAATATAAAAATTGGGACGTCGATTGTGCAATCTCTTAGATCTGCAATCGCCAGATATCGAAGCTGTGACTATCATTTTCACTTAGAGGCTTTTTTTTAATATTTTTCCATTAAAATTTATAGTGTAACTAGCGCGTTAGAAAAAAGGATAAAAAACAATGTTTTATAGGTACTAATAATATATAAAGCTAAAGACTATTGGTCGGATTTGGAAAACTATTTCAGTGTTAGATAGCGCATTTATCGAGGAAGGGTATATATATGTTATTATATATATCATCCCACTAAGATATCGACTAGAACAGCTAGTTGAAATAAGAAATAAGCTACTACCAGCAAAATGTGATATTTACATGTATACCAAAAGACAATAAGTTGCAAAAGTTTTGTGTTAACGCCCTACATCCACAACTTCTCTATGAATTTTACCTCCGAATATTGACCTCTTTCTCCCGATATGAGAATACAGCTGCAATGCAGTTTATGAAAACTGGAATTTGAGAACGATCGTTCGGGTTACGCGAGTAGCGGGCGGATTCGCAGGTAAAGGCGAGTCGATAGTCGTCGAACGAGCAAGTACAATGGATCGCGTGTGTGCAATACCAGCGCTGTTCCTAGTGTAGTGGAGTGACTCACTACTGGAGGTCGAGCGGATCCTACGCTTCAAACATCAAATCCGGTGCACAAACAAAATAAGCTTATTTGCGTTTCACCATCATCTAACCTGTAAATTTATTTGGCAGATCGCCGTTTGCTCCTTACTGGTTAGTAGGCTTGGTGTGTTGTAAATGTACATAAAAATATGTTTTTATAATTTAAATGTATCACCACTTTTATACCTTTTATTTACATACAGCTTGTATATAATATTATCCCTTAATTATTAATTAATCAAAACAGAATATACATTATTTTGTTATTACTGTTATTTTACTTTATTATTATTATTACTGTTACCGGTACCCGGTGAAGGAAAACATCGTGAGGAAACCTGCATGCCTGATAAGATTGAAAGTCTTCGAAGGTGTTTGATGTTCACCAACCCGCATTGGGCCAGCGCATCGGTAAACTATGGCCCATTACCCTCCTCGCCTGATTTCGAGAAGGAGACCCGTGCCCAGCAGTGGTACATATAAGGGTTAATACTTTTTTTTACTGTTACCGGAACATCAAACTCAAATGTCGTCAAATAAAGTAAAAAAAACTGTCAACTAATATTATTTTTGAAATAATTTTGCCAATGGTTAGTTTATCCGTCATATAGTTTACCGTTATTCGGACATAGTGAAACAGGCTCATATTTATGTTAAATTTACGAAGTATAACATCGCACGTTGTTCATTCACGTAAATATAAATCATTTCATATTATATAACAAAGTCCCCCGCCGCTGTCTGTGCGCGATAAACTCAAAAACTAAGAAGTGGAAAGATGAAAACAACATGAATTTTCTTCATATATATAAATATGGCTAAAATATAACGATACTAGTAGCGCCCGACGATACCACTCATATGACCCATCCATTTCCGTGCTAGTACAGCGATAAATTATAGCCTAAGTATGTGTTTTTCTGTAGTTATATTATTGTAAAAATCCATTCAGCAATTTTTGCGTTAAAGAGAAAGCTTTCGCGTTTATAATACTAGTAGGATACTAGGATCTGTTGCTGTCGAAAAAATATAAGCCGCCGGAGCTTTCAACGAAAAAGTTCGTGGGCAGCGTTTTCGTTGACATAACAAAATGATTTATGGGGTTTTTGTGCATCTTAATTAGGTCTACAGAAAAGTACGCGATGGCATGTCTGGCTCTTAAGGATAACATACCATGAACCTATATCCATTTTAAAACATTAAAAAAATGTCACACAAATACGCTATTAATGCTTATCAGTTAACGAAGAATTTTTTTTCCTTTATTCAACGCAAATGCTTTAGCATCAAAATAATCCGCAGTGTCGCCGTGATTCGAGCGGGCCGCAGAAGAGTCCCGTGACCCCTTCGCCTACTGTCCGAGTTGGGAGCCCTAATGTTTAGGTTATACGTAGTGAACCAATATATGATAACATCAAGAGGCATATAAGGCATCTAACTGGACACACATTTTTAGGGTCTCTTACCCAAAGGGTAAAACCAGAACCTTATTACCTCCCCCTGTCCATCTGCACCCGCAGCTTCGCCTGCCTCAACTAACATGTATTATGCATATAAACCTTCCTCTTGAATTTTTCAATCTATTAAATAAACCCGCATCGTAATTCGTTGCGTACTTTTTAAAATTTAAGCATACATACAAAGGAAGCGATTTTGTTTCATACTATGTAAAGATAAAATAACTCAAGGGGACTTTCATATCAAAATTAAATAGGGCCAGGGTATATCAGGATCAGAGAAATCGTAACCGAGCCTACAATCTATAATAGTTCAATCATCCCATCAGTAGATGGCGCTTTCAAGCAATCAATAGCAGTGTATTACTTTGACAAAACAAATGGTGGTTTTATAAGTATCTATTGACCAATTTTTAGTATTATAGATCCTATCATCAATCAGAATTTAATTAAATATGTCTGAGCACCAGTGTCACAAATAAAGTTTAAAATATAAGGAGATACAGCTAAAATGTCTATCACCTACACTGTCATGAAGATCAAAACAGAAAAGATGTCTATTTTTAAAATAGAATGAGCCTAGCATGCTGCTTAGTGTAATTCAAGTCATGATATACATCAAGTGTATGTATCTCTCAACCAATACAAAACAGACTGACTTTAATGCTTACGCATGTCTCTTCTTGAAGACATTATAATGCAAGGATAGTTATTGTTTCAATTGGTGCTTCTAGTGAGGCCCCGTGAAACAAGCAATTGGGCATCTGTGCTAAATTAAGTGAAATATGTTTACATTAAGTTGTTAGTGTTTACGTAGTTGAATTGACAAAGTAGTAGACAACCGAATGGTAAGTGGTCAACATTGCCTATGAACATAAACAAGTTTTACGGGATTAACCCATCCTATTACATAAGACGGTGCCAGTTCAATGCTAGTCTTGTCCTCCTTTCATATTTTTGATTTTGTGTGTTTAAAATTTAGCACACAGACAAAGGTTTAATAATACTGTTACTGCAAGCCAGAAAAAACACATTGGACTGTGTATTTACAGGCGTTGCATTTATAGGCTAAGGGAAATAAATTTCTTTTAACTTTAAAGGCAGGTTTTTAGATAATATGTAAGACTAAAATCATCATAGTCAGATTTATTAACTTCCCATTTATAAATCTTTGAAATAGATACTTCAGCATTTTATTTGACACCTAATCATATTAATCAGATGTTTTATGACTAACTAATGGGTCATCATGTATGAAAATAGGCTTGTTTGAAACTGATAACAATATTTATTAAATTTGTATTGTAATAAGTTAAAATACATAAAATCTTGATATAATTTACACATTTATGTTTCGAAAACTTCATTATATTGATAGAGATTGTGAATAACATTGGTTTCCACATTAAGAGAAACACTGAGTATATCCATCAAAAGAATACTGGTATTACCAGAATTATAAGATATTAATATTTTATTTATTAATAAGTAATCATAATAATTATATCACGGGTCAAGTACTAGAAACAGTATTTGAAAATAAATAAAACACATTGATGAACATAATATGATTAATGATTATAATTAAAACCATCATTTCGCAGAATTTATGTAAGTAAAATATGTTTCTAACTTATTGTTATAGGTATTATGCCTGTATTTAACTATACATAAGTAGTTGTACTTTATTAAATAGGATGTCCATTTACAACAATGGGTTTAAAGCAATTTATAAATAAATCATATGTGATGCATGCCGAATTTGTCTATCATTAACTGCCCTTTTATCTCACCCACTGGACATAGTTCTCAATAGCTAGCTCTGAGCTGCTAACCGCTCATAGTTCTTTTCTAATAGAAACACAAAAGTTACGTAGTAAGTAAATTAAAAAAAAATTAAAAATAACATTTCTAAATTTCTGTTTCTACTTCGTTATTGCAATAATAATGACGCACTATTGTGCATTAAAAAATCATGATTAGTTCATTTATACATAGTACACACAATATAGATACAAATATATTTTTTAACTGGAAATTAGTGTAATTTTTTTTATCAAAATATAACTTATGTTTCAAATTTATTCCATGATGTCATAATACAAAAACAAAAATGTTTTATCAACAGACTATTGGTAACGCTGATAAATTCAAGCACACGCAGTCACCTGTCCGATTGCAAATTTCTTTATTTATTTCAACTACTCGTAAACCAGCTTACCTCGTCTGTTAAACGGACGAACCCGAACAGCAACTTTTATCTTATCCGAGGCCATTTTCACATTAAAATCTCACAGATATATAAAAAACACAGCACTACGCACAAAAGAGTAAAATAAATTATTACACATATTCACCCATATTCTAAAACAACTAAATTCATTATTTTACGTTCTATACACGACGTTCTCAAAATGACACTGTCGGCCATATTGAATTTAGTGTAGCCAGCATCGATTATTTTTTTCTCTAGAATAGTAGGTAAAAAAGGTCCAAAAATGTACTATTTGGAAGTATTTTTGTGTATGGTGTTTTTATATATCAAAATGAATTATTGTTTATGTTACTAATAGTACTTAATTCATAAATAAATTATAAGTAATTCATAAATTTATAATTATTAACTTCCTCAATAGCGTTATAATATACATATGACTCTATGTCACCTATTATAATTTATTTAAAGTTATAATAAAAAATATAAAATTGATGATTCTAGAGACAGAGATATATTTGTTTTGCGCTTTTGTTGGTGATTTTACAATCCCTTTTAAAAGATTTTTGAAAATGTTTCTTATATACGAAGTAGCCTTTAAGATATATATTATTGTCACCGTGTTTTACCCATTATAATAATGTGTGTTTTCCAATTACAGAGCATAATGCGACTCAGTGCCGCACAATGCCGCACAATGCTGATGCCTAATTGGAACGCGATAGTTTTAAAATGCACCAGCAGAGTGCGCTAGGTTCAGGGTAGAATAAAAAATATTCTTAAAAGTTAGCAATAACCTTATTAATGTAAAAAAGTGGAAAGCTATTTACGGTTATTTGGATTTTGATTATTTCATTATCATTTTTTGTTTTGAGTATTTTTTTTAAATGAGTTCTAAAACAATTATATATGTACCTTTCAATTAAATCATCTCTTTATCAACTATTGCATATTATTATCATCTGATAAGTACGTATTTTATGAATTCATATTTTGGACTTTTAAGTATTTATACTATATTATAATATCCTAGCAGCGCCCCGCGGTTTCACCCGCATACTTCCCATTTCCCTGGGAGTACAGGCATAAATCATAGCCTATGTATCGTTCTAATGTATATAACCTACATTCAATGATATTATGCCTACATTATTATAAAGTTTCAATAGAATCCATTCTTTTCATCACAGTTTTTACGTGAAAGAGTAACGAACATCCATACTTACAAACTTTCACGTTTTTAATATTAGTAAGATTCCTTTTTTTGTAGATGAACTTGAAACATCGAATTTTATTCCAAATAAATTCTTGGAATTAAACCCATCAGCGCTGAAATAAGCTTTTTAATATTTTTGGGCACGTACCCCTATTTTATTTAACAAAAATGCGATGCGTTGCTGTAATTGGAACACCAACTTTGAGCATTGTACCGCACAATGCTCTCATCTTTATCAATCTCTTTTTTTTAATTCTTGATCAGGGCTGTATAGTCGCTGATTTTGTGCTAGAGAGAACTGAATCTGTCATTTGTCAAGTGTCAGGGAGGAGCTGGGAGGAGGGTGGGAAAAACGTCTTCTTCTTCTTATTTTATTTTTGGCATACGACATAGAGTAATTTGATACTACGGAAAGCATACGATTTGGGAAACGTCAAAGCGCGTGGTTGTGTTTTTTCTGTTTTCCGTTAATTAATTCTTATTGACGTGACAACGTCTTATAAATTGGTTTGCCGGGTGACACTTCAAGAAACTGCGTTACGCTCCGCTCACGTTATGCGCTCACAATGAGAGCGAGTGAGAGGCACGCGTCCCTTCCACTCGGGCATGGTTAGCCCGCCTAAGAGCGAGAGAGACAGACATAAAAAGTGAATGAATATTCACATTAAAATTATTTTACCACTCAAAGTCGTTGTCACGTAAAACTTTCGCCCGTATACCGACTTTACAGGCAACCAATTTTTTTTTCTATTTTATTCGTTCGGAGTGATTTTCTATAGTGTTTGTTTTAAGAACGCAATCGCTTTATATTGTGATTGGTTGGCAAATACGGCGGAGAATTGTTCTGGAGCGTTTTTCTATGTGGGAATGAGCTTTCGGTTTTCTGTAATGTTTGTTTTAAAACTCAATCCATATATTGTGATTGGTTGGCGAATATATTGGTGGACTGATCTGGATGGATGGATTTGGAAGTGATAGTTAATTGATGGTGGCCGTTTCTCCAAATAACAGAGTACAGACTAGAGATAGTTACTTCTTCTTCTTTAAAGATAGATTACGATAGAGTTGATACTCGACATTGGCAATACACTAAGTGCAGTCTATTAAAAAAAGTGGCAGGGAGCTGAGCGGCGGGAAACATCGAAGCGCGCGGTCTTGGTATTTCTATTTCCCGTTAATTAATAATTATTTCTTATTGTATTCATTCGGAGTGGTTTTTTAGAGCATTTATTTTAAAAACTCAATCTGTGTATACTGTAATAATTGGTTAGCGAATACTGCGGAGAACTGTTTTGGGGCGGTTTTCCTTAGACTAATGTTCTGTTAATTTTTTAAAGTGTTTGTTTTAAAAATTAAATCAATATATAGTGTGATATTGGTAGCGAATATTGTGGTGGACTATTCTGGATGGGTGGAATTGGAAGTGATGGTTTATTGATAGGGCCTTGAGCCAAAACCGCGCCCCATGGCGTTTCCCGCCGTTTCTCCAAATACGGTAGTTGACAATTTTTGGAAAGTCATTTTAAAATATTACTTAAGTTTTAATTTAACCAAAATATGAATATTTCATTTCAAAAAACTAGCGTTCAGTCATCAGTGTTATTTTTACATTTTCTAAAACTTTTTGACATTTCCGCTTTAAAACGCGGTCACCTGTTATGGCGTCGTGTGTGACGTCAGAAGAATGATGGACAACCAACATTTTAATAAGTACATTCTAAAGGAGACGGTCCAAAATTGTATGGGACGTTGGTGTACTTTTGCACACATAATGATATAAAGGAAAATAAACATATTAAAACTGTTAATATGTTCATATCCATTAAATTCTTTTGAATTTCAGCGTATGCATAATTTAATATTTCCAAGATATGCAACACTACATGATATAACAATGGCGTATGAATATTTTCTTTGGCGTTTATGGCTTTAAATCTATATCCAAATAAAAAGTCCAAGTCGTCAAAATATCCACAAAAATGCAAAAAACACATTCACGAGTTAACAACTCCATAACAAAGCTTGAAATAGATACAAATAGTTACGAAAGTACCATGAGTGACGCCTTTTTTCAATAATGACGTTTAAGTAATAGCCGCCATCTTTGTGTGGAATAGCTAATATTTGAAAAACTTGATAATTTTTTAATTTTTTTGCACGTAACTTATTACGATAAACTAATTTATTTTATTTTTAATGAAATCTATGTATTTTTATTTATTTTTAGCATACTGTACAAGACTACACCAGAAATGGACCGTCTCCTTTGTATTTTTGCGAAAAATTATCAAGTATAATGGGTATATACAAATACTGTATAGCACCACAATTCTTAAATAGTAATACAACATTTTGTTTATATTGAATGATATTTTATGAGCCAATATACGTTTTTAGTTCAATATTTCACAACTAGGTTGCGACACGTTTCGCTTTTAGTTGATTCGTGTCTCCAGTCTATCTCTAGTAATATACAATAGTAGTCTTTGCTGCAGTGTGTAAAGACGCGAATTATTGTCATCTCCGTGTGTGAAAAAGCGCCCAAAATCGCATAAAGGATAATGCTGCGGTAGTCTAGGGTCAGATAAATTTATAAAACTATCATCATAGTTAAATCCCTATATTAAAATTATTATTTAAAACACACTAATAAAATTACGCTTTCTTTCTGCAGTATTTTCTACGGCATTTATTAAAACTTTTTGGAGTACGTAAATAGTTGACAACCGGTGACGGGTCGACGATTGCCGCTCAGCAATGTTATTCTGTAAGAAACGCAGCGCTGTCGCAACGCTGCGTCGCGCCCACAGTTTTGACGTTGCTAGGGTGTTTGATATGGTTTGAAAATCTTAGTGAATACCAAGTTGAATTCACAGCGCTGTCACAGCGTTGCGACAGCGCTGCATTTATTACAGAATAGCACTGCTGTGGCGACCCGTGTTTGCTGCACTCTTAGGGCCGTATGGCGACTTGAGCGCTGATCGGCGCTTGATACTAGTCTTGGGTAGCGATTGAATTATGGCTCATCTAAAATGTTTTTTTCTTTGGAAATACTTTATAAATGAAAATAGTTTTTGTAACATGTACATAATTACGAACTTTCTCTAGTTTTCACATCATGCTAGCACAGCATATATTATTCTCCTCCTTCTGTGATAGTAAATTACTGTAAAAATAATCCACTGGAGACAAATTGTGTGTCTCCTTTGAAATGTATATCATTTCATCTCTTGCTTGATCTGTTTCGTTTCATTATGTAATTTTCTGAATATATTTAACTATTCTCAATATTATATTCCAGAAATCCTTTCGAACATCTGACTGATTGTTGATAACACTTTTCATATCCCTTGGCATGATTATCCTGTAAAGTAATTTAAATAAAATCAATTGCATAGTTATGGTATGGACTTGTTACTTATTTTATAGGTAGGTACTAGTGACGACCATAGAGCAATACGGATCGGACCGGTGCCGTCATGCTCTATGGTGGCTATAGTCCGCGCATGGATTTAGTAAAGTATATAAGTCCATTAGTCCGCGCCACTAATGAAGTCCTGTGACCAAAGCCAGAACTAAATTTTTTGAGTGAAAAATTATGAGATTTTAAATTGTTTTACGTGAAATATGGAGCGTTAAGGGATAAAAAGTGAAGGCCGTATGATGATCGTTAAAGTGAAAGAATTTTGGTATTTAGAATGAAAGAATAAACAACTATTAACCCCGTTGAATAATATGCTTATGAATATCACCGACAGGTAAATTGATAAATTTTAGAGATGCCAGAGTTAATCATTTTTGCCTTATTTATGGCTAAAATATTATTTTATTTATTTATTTATTCTTTTAATATTTAAATATTTAAAAATATTTAAAATTTTAAATTGTATGTACATAATACAATTTATTACAACTAATATAATATAAACGTGTGATACATAGGTGTGCTTATCTCTATAAGAGATCTCTACCAGCAAACCATAACTATTATTAATTTTATAAGTACATATTTTATCTTATGAAATTTTATTTAAATATAAATAAAAAGTAAAATAAATTACACCTCCGTCAGATGAATGATATTTTTATGTGTTTCTGTGAAAATAATATCTCGAATACCAAAAGGAGTAAAAATAGCAGTACTTATTTACTTCTAAGAAATCGTCACCCCTGGAAAAGCCGAACACAACCGAAAAAGTTTGTTTTAGATGAAATAAAGAAATTTTTGAAAAATGTTTTATTTAACTTAAATGTTTGATTTAAACCTGGTAGGGCAATTATTATTTTGCTGCCATAATTATTTTTGACACTCCATCATCCATCATCCATCCACTACTGATCAAAGGCCCTATGATTAATTATATTTTTTATTGTACTAGCCTTAGTGGAAAATGATTACACTAGAAACTGGCAACATTCAGTTATGAGACCGCAGCGCCGCTTCTATCGGACTTCTTTCGTGGCGCGGACTTTTAGGAGGAAAATTCAACTCTCATAATTTGACAATTAATGACAAGGATTATTGGCCTCAAACATTAATGAAGATCTCTACGATCTCTAACCTAAGCCCTGGCAGGGTTTCTTAAACATTTTAGTCACGTATAACTTTTAATATTGAACATATCTGACGGACCACTGCCTGTTGACCTTTCTTTACAGTAGAACTTTAAGTTTCGTGGCAGTGGAGTGTTTATATATTTTCAATTAGTTTTCTGTAAGTAAATATTTTGCTCATTTATTTAAAAAAAAGTATTTGTTATGAATAGTTTCAGTATCGTGTCACAGATCCCAAAATCTCTTCCAGGGACCATCGTTTAAGAAACCCTGATCTATGCAATTCACCATGTTATTTCGATCTCGCTCGACTGACACATGTCCGATGTATGCCTCTCTTTAAGTACTAATCTTTAGTAGTTTTTTCATCGTGTTATTATATAGAGCCGATCGCTGAGACTGCACCAAACATCGAGAGAGCGCCATAATAGCCTAACTTAAAAGTAGTTGAAACATACAAAATAAGGATCCTTAATAATTCTCTCCCCTTGTGGGTCGAATTCACCGAACAGCATTATTTTAGCCTTGGACCCCGAAGGAGCTTTTTCCTTAAGGTCCTTGATATTATGCTCATCCATTGTTAATATATAATCATAATACTTGAAGTCACTGGAGTTTATCTGTAAGAATGGAATTTATAGTAAGTACCTTAACACTTAGTTTTGAAGTTCTACGTGTGATCATATAGAGAACAAACAACTAATTACGAGTATTTACGAAATTGCTATTTAGGTTGGTTAGGTACTTAAATGTATTTTATCTATACTAATATAATAAACGCGAAAGTTTGTAACTATGGATGGATGTTTGTTACTCTTTCCGTAATAACTACTGAATGTATTTTAATCAAGCTTATACATCACAACAACACATAGGCTATAATTTGTCTCCGTACTCCTACGAGAACGAGAAGTACGCGGTTGAAACCGCGGGGTACTGCTAGCACGTAGAATTTAAAAAAAAATGGATTTCGAACAATCCTACAAAGTTAATAATTGTTCTGAATCCACACTAAACCCTCGTCAATCAAGACTGATAATATGATGTATGCGGATAGACTTTAACCTGTGTGACTCACGAATATCTTCTACTGGCCAAAAGAGTTTTAGAGAGATACCCCATACAGCCACACCAACTTTACGTCTATAGTCTATAGTATTAATTAATATAGATTCTAAATCATTCGCTACGTACATGAATCATACAAGGAAGGAGTTGTAGAAGAAAAATGAAAACAAAATTTATAAAACACGTTATACGTTTCGTCTTTTATGCATTTTTCACTGCTATAAAGAAGTGTGTTTGTAAGTTTTTATGTATATGGCAGTCTTCGAAACTCAGCTCGTTACCTTTTCAATAATGTTGACCCCGTAAGTTAACGGGAAAACTAATTTTAACTTAACTTTAAAACTTTGTGGTCTGTACTTTTGGAGATTGTTTGTATTTAAACTAATAGGTAATTAATAATTTTTTTTTGAAGGAATCAACTAATATTGTTTTTTTAAGCATAAGAGCGCAAAAGGACAGTCAACCGACGATAGTCGTCAAAAAGACAACTATCGTCGCCCAATAACAATCTACACAACCAGAGCTTATGCAGATGCGTCGACCTCCTTTTCCCTACCACTCCAATGGGCCAACAAAAACTCACAAACCGCACGAAACGCGATGGCTTAGCTGTTCTTTTACGGTATTTTTTTCCGGTATCATGCTATAGCGAGAGCTACCTACGACCGGCGACCCGGCCATTTGTTATTAATTAACTTACAATAGATTGTGCAAGCTCACCTGTCTGGCGCGATTTTTGTAAGGTACATTATGAGTTTTCATTGTCAGCAATGCTCTCCAATTTGGATGCTCACCGACGTACCATTCAGCTATTCCTGCGCTGTCTATCTCCCACTGGTCACCGACATTCATGTCGTTCACCGCCTTCCGAAATACACCTTCGGCAATTGGTGATCTACAGATATTCCCTAAAAATAAGATAATGATGATTACAATTCATGACACCATTGAAGTTGTTGAGGAAAAAGATATCATAAATATATTATGATACCTAGACAGACGAAAAGAACTTTCTTTTTGTCCGACATTTTTTTGTTAAATAAAAACTCTATAAACTCATAGCAAATCTACAATTAAAATCTGCGAGACTAGACGTAGTACATAATAATAATTTAACTTCAAGTTTTAACACGACTCACGAGTGAAGTTCGCGAATTGCGAAAACAGACTGGTGTCAGCTTGCGGTCTCAACTTGTTGATCAACATAATGTAATCATGATTCATGACTCGTGAGTCCACGACTCAGATCGGAGAATATATAGAACGGAGATAGGTAAATTATATCTACATTCTACACTATAGGTACAGACTTTTACTCAAATATAAACAACATAAATATGTTTCATATAGGTAAATAGTCTAGTATTATACCTATACAATTATGTATTCCAGATATGTATGAGCGAAATTACAGACAGCATAAACATTCCCTCAAAAATAAACCAATTTAATCACGCGATGATTGTCTTAGCAGCCTATAAGTATCGTCACTTGCCGTCTAACGAACTTTGTATTCTTTTACCAAATATCACCGCACAAATAGTGCCATGCTAGTATTTTTCTTTTTAAGTCTAGTCCGAATTGGGCTGGCACCTCTCGGCTCTCGCTCACATAAAACTGCGTCAAAGTGACAACTAAGTAGTCATGCAGTTTGTGAGTTTCCGGTGACCGCGATTGAGGGCAAAGGAAAAAGAAGAGTAACGCATCTGCATAGCTTCTAGCAGTGCCTTCTATGGCCGTCGGTAGTCACCATGAGGCTCCAACGCTTTCAACAAGGCAACCCCTTCATCGTCATTAACATTTTTACGATCACTGCCAAAAATAGGCCGCCCTCAAGAAACGCTAAACGCTAGGCCGACCGATCTCTTGCCACTCGCATTCAACATGGACCGACCACTGAACAGAGATCGTCTTTCCATTTGGTTGATGGCTGACCAACACTCCGCCTACCTAAGCGCGGTATCCGCTCTTGAACCTAATTGGCCCATCAGTTATTCGTTCCTATGTGAAGGTGGTCTATGGAGCTAAATCCTCTACGAAACTCACGTCTGCGCCGTTGGCTAGAATCCATCGAGCATTTTAGTGAGGCGATTCGTTATGACCCTCGATACACACAACAGCTTGTGTGAATCTCTATCGTTGTATAATTAATATGTACGTATTTTAAACGTGCGATCAATGAAAACAGTTTACTAAATACATATTATGTGCACTGTATAATATAAAAATTACAGAAATACTAACCGCATTCCATTGGGATTGCGAAAGAATATTGATTTTTTTAAGTAACTTGCTTAAAACAATAGATTACGATGGAAACTAAATATGGTATACTGATAAAATAAATTATATCGTTTTTTTTCCTGAAAATGCTGACCGTTTATTTGATAAAATACCAGAAATCGTTTTAAAGTGCGGCTTCAGATGTTTCAAATTGATAAAAAACATAAGTAAATCATTTTTTTATATGTACTACTTTTTTAGTTGAAAATTACCAAATGTACGACTTTTTCACGGGTGGTATCAATGATATTATATGTACTATAGTCCTCGCCACTTTTAAAGTCCTGCGACTAATGCCTGAACTAAATTTGACAACATTGACATCTTGACATCTGTCTGGAGTAAGAAGTTGTGATATTTTAAATTGTTTTACGTGAAATATGGAGCATATAATATAAAGTAAGGTGTAAAAAATTAAGGCTGTATAATAGTCGTTAAAGTGAAATAATTTTGTGACTTAGAAAGTAAAAATAAACAACAATTAACCCCGTTAAATAATATGTTTATAAATGTCACAGCCATGACAGGTAAATTTTAGAGATGCCAGAGTCACTCATTTTTGCCTAATTTATGGATAAAATATTATCATTAGCTCTATATTTATCTTATGATATTTTATATGAATATAAATACAAGGTAAAAGAATTAAAACCTTGTTCAGATGAATGATATTTTCAGGTGTTTCTGTAAAAAAGGTCGAATAACAAAGGATACTTCCTTCCTACAATGGCAGCAATTACTTCTGAGAAAATCGTCACTCCTGGCAAAAGCCGAACACATCCGAAGAATCTTCTTTTAGATGAGTTCTACTAATCGGCTATACGTAAAAAATACGAATGAAAAATTTCAAAAAAATGTTTTATTTTACTAAACCCTGGCAGGGAGATTTTTATTTTGCTGCTATAATTATTTTTGTCATTATTATCATACTCAGTCTTTATCAATCCACTACTGACCATAGGCCCTATAATTATTTAAATTTTTTATTGTACTAGACTTGGTGGAAAATCATTACACTAGAAATTGGCAACATTGAGTTATGAGACCGCAGCGCCGCGTCTATCGGACTTCTAAAGTGGCGATGACTCTGGGTGTGTTCCGTTTTATACTGCGAGCACTGCCCAGTGCTCAGTACTGGAAGAAATTCGTTCCGTTTTATACTGACAGTATACTGTCACAGTGCTAGTGACGTCATGACTAGGGCGCCATTTTTCTACTGCAAGCACTGTCACCAATCACAACGAGAGAATTGTTCGGTAATGGCCGACAGTATTCAGTCGCAATATGACGTCACAATTTATGACGTCATAAAATCGACGCCATTTTTGTACTGTGAGCACTGTTTTTTCGAGGTAAGGTGCTCCAGTACTTTGTCTATGGAAGCACTTGCTTGCTTCAAGTACGACGTACGACTTGTGAGGTCTGATAATGAATGAATGCGTACGATTGTTGTTGTTTTCACGTTTTTTATTTGTTTTGTTGAGTTCGTTTTAAACATTAGCCTGGTGAATGGTAATGTTCACTTTGAAATATAAAGTTCAACAATTGATGCGTTAACATCTTTGATTTGTTTGTATGTAGTGTCGAATATCGAAAAAATGCGTATTTTTTTTTAGTAATAATTTGTTTGTGTATCGTATGTATTGTCAGTGAATTTTGGAAAGTTATAGTTAAGAGTTTATTAATAAGTATTCGAAGTTTAATATTATTCGATATTTAACATTAAAATTTCATATGTTCACTTATTATTGTTATTTAAATAGATATTAGTGAGTGAACTCACTCAACCTATCTACCAGTAGAGGGGCTCGTTATATTATTCATTTCAACGCCTAGAACATCAGCTCACCTTACCGTATAATATACTAGCTGGTGCCCGCGACTTTGTTTACGCAGTATTTGAAGTTTTGAACAGTATCTTTACTGTTCAAATACTGCTACTAATGTACCCAAGCTTACTTACTTTAATTACCAAATAACTTTACCTAACCTAAGTAGTTTTGTGTTAAAGAGTAACGAATTCCATATTTACGATATTATGATATTTCGCGCGTTTATAACATTTATTATAAGCGCGCGAAAGATCCTATCGATCGAAGTAGGATTTCTTCCATCTCATTTCTCAGGTGAATGGTGATATTAGAAAATAGCATAGCAATAACAATTAGCAAGTTGCGACTTAAGAATTCGCATACTAATGAAATTAATGCGAAATAGCATTAATTCCCATTGTTACTAGGAACAAACCCAATTCATAGATTTGTTTTCTAGTTTGTTTGTTGGTCGATGAAAGGAAAATATTGTTGGTTAACTATCAACTTTTACTTTCATTTTTTTTTGTCTGAAGATTTTACTGAAACCTGGCTCTAGTGGCACAATGGGGATTTCATTACATTGATATGTACATAAATTTTGGAAGCGTAACGAAACATTCTAAATCAATGGGTATGTATTGCCATCGTGTCTACAATTTTTAGCTTGTTGGGTATTAATGTAAATGTTAACGATGGTTGAATTCTTGTGGGACAAATCCGTGCCCTACGGTTTTCCGGCATTTTTCAAAATTACCTAAATATTGCTTACTTGGTAGCATGGTCTCGGGTCTTAGCCTGTTCCAATAGGAACGAAATTAAAAAGAGACGTCAGATGGCAGCTGTCACTCGTGCGTGTAGGATTCATCATCATCAGCCTTTATCAGTCCACTGCTGAACCTAGGCCAACCTCAATGAACACCAAGACGACCGATCCCTTGCTACCACATCTAACGCGAACCATTGGTGGTTTGACTCGGCCTCTTATGTGAGAGGTTCCGGGTTCGATCCGGACCTTCTTGTATCCTAAATACCCTAAACACAAGACTATCGCTCGCTTACTGATGAAGGAAAACATCTTGAGGAAACCTGCATGCCTAATGAGATTTAAAGTCTTTGAAGGTATGAGAAGTTCACCATTGGGCCAGTGCATCGGTGTACTATGGCCCATTATCCTCCTCGCCTGATTTCGAAGATACCCAGTAGTGGGACTTGTAAGGGTTGATACTATACTTTTTTCACATATATCTTTATCACATAAGTACATAGAAATTACTGAAAATGTTGATTAGTTATATTTAAGAGTATTTTAGTCTAATTAATTATTTATTACATATTTTTCTTTAAATCATTTTCAATACACTTTTGTTATTTCTTTCTTTATTTACTACTCATTTTTAATATTGTCTTAAAAGTTAGGTGGGCAGTAAAAATTATTAAGGATATGTTGTTGTATTTTCTTTAAATAATGTTTAATGTTTCTAGTATTTTATTGTGTATTTTTTTATTTTAAAATTATAGTATTCAAAAACAAATCAAGGGTTTTTTATATACTCATTTCTAGTTTTATAAGCTAGGTATAAGCAATTACTGGCTGTACTTAGTGCAAATATTAGAGATTACACATTAACAGGTATTCAGTACCTAAACCTGATTACATACTGAAAATGTTTATTATTAACATTTAAGTTTTTTGCCAGGTCAGGGCTATATGGTAGATGATCCAGTAATTCCATGCCTAACACCAGCAAAAAGTTGATTGTTTGTTAGCTTGGCGATGATGTTGTGGTCAAGGGGGACACAATTGGAACGTCGTTTCTTCTGATCTTTTTTAAGACAAGTAGCAAATAATTATTAGTGTACCACCCTGCAGTAACTGCCTTAAATCATCTAAAATATTTTTTCTGTAATGCAATGTCCTTCCGAATAAAGAAGCCACCATCTTTTTTTCCCATGCTTCGACCTGTCTTCTCTTTTGTTGGCAATTTCTCACACAGCAGGAAGGAAACAGCCACTCAGGAGACTTAGTAACCTCCGTTAAATCTTTATACCACTTCACAGCGCCAATAGAAAGATTTAAGATAGATGAAGTTTTTGGGCCTCTGCCAAATTATGAGGTATCCACCACAAAGCTTCCTCACCACTAAATGTTAATGGAGGGTTTTGTGCCATTACTCAAACCTATGCCTAAGTTTGTCAGAATCATGTCCATAACACTGATGTCATCTTCAGTCTTTGTAGACGGTGTGCATCACACAGATCATCAGTGAGATTTGTGCTTTTCTCGTTGACTTAAATGACATAGAAAACTATGTCAATCATAGCACAAACATTATCTGGAGTTAAATTCATGCTGATGCATGACACTTTATTTTAATTTGCCATCACACCTAAAAAAAAAATGACAAATGAATGAAATTTGATTTAAAATTCCTTTATAGTTGTGCCGGTCAAGTGATATAACACTTTTTTATTATAATGTTTACAAGTGACCAGTCCTAAGAACTTTTAATGTCCTCCTCTTATATTCCTATAAAATCTACAGTGAATTTTTGTATAATCAAATTGTATGGTTCATCATCAGCCCTTATCCATTCACTGCTGAACATATAATATAGGTATAACTATTCAAGTTGCTCACTTTAATTAAGAGTTGTTGATTAAGTTATGCATCATCATCCATCCACTGCTGAACATAGGCCTACATAGCATAAATGTAATAATATAGACCTCCATAGCATAAATATGCATAATTTGGATTGACTAATACTTTGAATTTGTCTTCAAACTTGTAAATTGTTAACATTTTTTTAAATATTCTCTTTTTTCCATCCCCATTTTTCCAAATTTCATGGCATTATTTCCATCAATGTTCACATCAAGTGCAAGAACATTATGATTCACGAGAATGGGGACTTCAATAATATCA
The DNA here is from genome assembly GCA_905333005.2 of Lycaena phlaeas. Lineage (NCBI taxonomy): Eukaryota > Metazoa > Arthropoda > Insecta > Lepidoptera > Lycaenidae > Lycaena > Lycaena phlaeas. The sequence goes on along the minus strand of HG995171.1, from coordinate 18,517,565 downwards.
CTTCTGAAAATACAAATATTGTGCAAAATGCGACAGGCTAAAACATTTTATGGAATTAAGTCAGTGCTTTAAAAGGTAGATTTTGTAGTTTATTGGACAAACTACCATTTAGTTTGTCCAATAAACTACAAAGTCTACCTTTTAAAGAAGCTTTAGCTTATTCTATAATTATATGCAAACTTGAATGTGCAATAATGTATTGTAAGCAATCTTACCCCAAATTACCATTATTTTGGTAAGGTGTCATTCAATAAGGCTAGACACTGTAAGCTTTGTATTCTAATAAATGAGTGTAATCATGCATGAATAATTTTCAATTTGTGGCCACATAGGTACTAGAAATTACAATTTTTTTTGTGTAAATTTAAAATTTATATTGTTATGCATGTAAGTAGTCTAACTATACATTTTTTTAATACCTGAGTTTGAATGGAATGAAATCCATTACTATTATATAGCTGACATAGTGTTCTTTGAGTTGACTTAGTCTAATATGTTTTCCATCAAGTGCTTCTAGAATACTTGGAAACCCATACTTTCAATGTATATAATTTCATGTTCGGCTAGCTTCCTTGCACATATGCCATTTTGTAGAGATACATGTAGATATTTGTAAATTGATTTACTTAACTACTTTTCACAGTTCTACATGCTGTTACTTTTACAACATCAAAGCAATCACATACTTATCTATACACAAAATTATCATACCTACATTAAACTATGCCTGTATTTCAATGATGTTTCAGGGTAGAGACGTCAGTTGTGGCTATAGTCCAGATACTCATACGAAGCTATTTTTCTACAGTAATGGGCTGTCTACCATATCAAACAGACTGCTTGTGTATGTTAGGTTCAAGTAAACTTATTAGGAAACGAAGAGTATCTAGCCACATACTATAGTTAATTAACAAATGGAAATGCAATGAACAATCTAGTTACGTCGACTTTTAATAAGAAAAATTAGATAAATAACTTACGATAATGCCTTACGAATCTGACTTTTAAAGATATTTTTTTAATGACTGATATTCTAAAATTATTATATTTTGTTCAGCACGTATATATATTATAAGGTTTTCCTCATCATCATCGGAGTCCGAAAAATCTAATAAGTATTGGACAGCATCAGTAATTGTTACGTTTTTCATTAGCTAAGGATATAAAAAATCAGTTATTTAGTTATTAAATCCGGTCTGTAAATTATTATTATTTAGTACATTTAATTGCTTGAAAACCAATATTTTCTTTTAAGATGAAGTATACCTATTTTTATTAAGCAATTACTACAACCGACAATAAATAAAAACAATTCTTTCACAATTAAAACACAAACACATGAAAACTGAAAATGTCAATGACGAATGTCATAAGTTCTTAGCTCATATGTGATGGTAGATGACAGTTTACAAATCCCAGTATACTGTACTGCGTTTCGATTTACAACACTAACCAGTATACATATTTATAAAGGAACGGCTTCGCTGACAGTTCGCAGTATACTGTAGTGACGTCACGGTTTCCAGTGCTCCAGTGTAAAAAGGAACACGGCCTCTATAAGCTCATTGGGTGGTATACTATTTTCTTGTTTTTACATCTGACAGCCCTGAAACGTAGTGTCTTAATTCTTATAATATCCTCTTTGCTATATAGTATATAATATATTATACTCTTTGGATATTGTTATGGTTTTTATAGTTGCATTTTCGCGTGTTTATTTCCTAAAAGTGTTATACACAGATTTATAAATATATATTTATAAATCTGTGGTGTTATATTAGTAATCATTTTGTGTGTTTCTGTAGAACAATATGAGAAAAGTAACTTGTGAGCTTTGTGGTGTAAAAACATGCCGGGTTGGTGATAACAAACGCATTTTTATGGCAAAATTTCCATTAGATGAAAAACGGTAAGCTTAATTACCTATTTATTCCATAAAAAAAGTTTATTCTAGTAGAAATCATAAAGGTTTAATTTCAACATTCAACCGTTCTAACTACTAAATTAAATTTCAACTAACTAATTTAAATTCAGTCATTTTAACAAAAAATAAACTTGTGAGAAAAACTTATCGTAGTGCTTACCCATCAACCAGGATTTATCAACATCGATGTAATATAAACTCCGACTAATAATTCTATTATATATATGTATATTATGTATGTAACATAAGCATTATAACTTATCATTCACGTTTAAGGTGTAAACAATGGGTCAAAGCAACAGGGAAAGAAGACTTAGTCTATGTGCCAATTGAAAAGTTGCATCAGTTGAAATATCTCTGTGAAAAGCATTTTCAAAATAAAGATTTCAAGAAGAAAAAAACTCAACTGAAGAAAACTGCAATCCCAAGACTGAAAATCTCACCTACACCATTATCTGATGATATTTTAGTTGGATTTCCACTACATTGTGTAGCTAGCAGTCAACCATTGGAAGATAAAAAAACTATCAATGTGCAGCTCTCATATGCTGGTACAGTATGTCCTGATATCACAGTATATTGCGGAGGTATTGCTTTACTATAATCTTTTGTAAATTTATGTTTACAGAATTATCTTCAATTATACAGGAGGAACACAACTACCACCTAACTTTTAGTGAACCAAGTTAGTTTAATTTACTTGTTTTAGCAGATAATATATTTCATGTGTATGTGATGCACTTATATTGATATAATTGCTTTTATTTTACAGAACCTTCAACATCAACCTCACAAACAGACATTAAAATAGAAATAGATTGCTCTACTATATAGTAGTAAGCATTGTCTTCTATTTATATAGATTTTTTAACCAAATGATCTTATACATCCAAAAACATATTAAAATAATAACTTTTCATCTTTAAAGAATCCTCAACATCATACCTAGATAGCCTTAGACCAGAGAATTTAAAAAGGAAACCACGGAGTCCAGGTCAGTAAAATTTAAAAACATTTTTTGATAAGTGTTATAAATATTAAATGTTTGTATTGAATATCATATCTTTTCTATTCACTGGTAGATAGCTGATGTGAGAAAGAATATTTTTAAAGAAATAATGTTCATTAAAATAACTTTTTAACCTGTTGTTGCAGTACCCTCCATAACAAAATCAGTTCCAAATCTAACTTTCCCTAAAAAAAAGAAAATTTTGTCCTAGTAAAAATTATATTGTTTGAAAAAAATGATGAAATTAAGAAACAAACATATTGCCAAAGAGAAGCGAAGTAATGTTTCTAAAAGAAATTTTTATATAAAAATTATAGTGTTTGAAAATAAACAATTTTGTGATAATTTGAAGTTGTTTCTTTTTTCCTTAATTCGTTAATTATGGATTTATCAAACAATCTGTGTATCAATTATCTTTCATTTATTTATTAATTTCTTCAAAATAAAATTAAATTCGCACTGATAAATAATAAAACTATAGACATGCTTAGTGATGGGATGTAACTATACTAAAATGGAAAGTCTATGATTTGTTATAATAAAAATTGTTTATTGGGCGTAGTTCAATTATTATTGTAAAAATTCTATCATTATATTAATGAAACTGAATCTATCAGTATCGTTAAAAAAGTTGTCACGAAAAAAATATAAACCTGATTTTGATTATTTGATATAAGTTCAAAGCTATTATTATGTAGCCCTTAAATATATGCATTGAAAAGTTTGTTTAGGCCTCGAAGGGGGTTATAAAAAGAGAGTGGACTGTATTTAAATATAAATATTTATTGTGAGACAACGAAATGCCCGTATGCTGGTGCGCAACAGCTGGTGGCAGTCTGGCGGCCGAGCGATCGTGCGCCGCTCACCGCTCCTCCCGTGCGTTGACCCCGCTGTCGCCCTGTCACCGCCCGACGAGGCCCGAACAGGCACGATAGGCGCCGACATACTCCCCGGGTTGACGTCAGTCGTCAATAGGTAGAGGACAGAGGCAGTTGAAGGCACGACGAATGGTTCCTTTCTTCGTCTTCACCTCTGCTACTCTTGTGACTCCGTCCACGCCCGGGTAGGTCCTGGAGACCCGACCGAGGCACCACAGCAGCGGCGGTGTCGTCTTGTCCTTGATCAGGACCATGGATCCCGTCTTCACTTCACCTCTGGAACTGAACCACTTGCATTTTTGCTGAAGTGAGGAAATGTACTCATTATGAAAGCGACGCCAAAAGTGAAGCTGGATGTACTGGATCCGCTTCCATCGTTCCAGAGTCGTTATTTTGGCGTCCGTCGTCTGAGAGCATGGCACAGACAAGAGTGGCCGTCCAATTAAAAGGTGAGCAGGTGTTAGTGCCGAATAATCAGTGGGATCGGATGATAATGGAGTAAGAGGGCGCGAATTTAAGACCGCCTCTATAAGAGAGAGACAAGTGACCATCTCCTCGAAAGTGAAATGTACGAGATGCAATAATCGTTTTAAGTGATGCTTACATGATTTTACAGCGGCTTCAGCCAATGAATTAAAATGAGGATTGTAAGCCGGTGTAAAGACGAATTCGATACCCTCTTGCGCGATTTCAGATGCAACATTTGATGAACGTAAGAACCTGTAGATTTCGTTCGCGGCGCCTATGAAATTTGTCCCGTTATCAGACGTGATACTTCGAGGTTTACCCCGACGTGCCACGAACCGATTAAGAGCGGCCATGTAAGCTTCGGTAGTAAGATCAGTGACGAGCTCCAAGTGGACGGCTTTTACTGCCGAGCAAACAAAGATGCACATATAAGATTTTGTAAGTTTGCAGCCGCGTCCCTTGCGATCGGCCAAAAGTACTGGGCCAGCGTAATCTACATAGCAGTTCAAAAATGGGAATTCGAGACTAGTTCTTGAGCTAGGTAAATGACCCATTATAGGCTGTATGTTTTGCGCCTTGTGTCTGAAACATTTTATACATTTATTCACGACAGACCTAGCTAATATTCTACCGCCTAGAGGCCAAAACGACTGTCGAATGTGACTTAGAAGTAATTGAGGGCCAGCGTGTAGAAGTTTTAAATGTTGCATTTGAAATAATTTGATTGTGAAAATGTGCTTACTACATACTACGATGGGATGCTTGGTACTGAAGTCGTAGGGGGAGTTGTCGAGCCTCCCGCCCACGCGGATGAGATCATGATCATCAATGAATGCTGATAAACGAATGAGTTTACTATCACGAGCCAATTTTTTCCCAGATTTTAAAGTTTTGTAATCGTCAGGAAACATGTCTAGCTGAGAATAATGAATTATTAAATTAAATGAATTTTGTAGTTCTTTTGTCGACAGATTGCCACTTAATTTATTTTTATGTTTTAAATTGTAGATAAATCTTTGTAAATATGAGATTATGTTTTGTACCTTTGTTAAAGATGAATGTTTTTCTAATAAATTATATATGATTGATGAATGATTGGTGACGTCTGAATGATGAATATTACATGAATGATTACTATTGTCACTAATGAAATGCGTTACTACGTCCGGCAAATCGTGTTTCACTGTATTAGGCATTTTTGGCCATTCGTTTTCGCATCGTAATAAAAAAGATGGTCCGGACCACCACAAAGATGAGTCTATGATATTGTTGGCGGATAGACCACGGGAAACAAGATCTGCCGGGTTGTCCCTCGACGGTACGTAGCTCCAGGTATGATCACGCGTGCTCTCATGTATCTCGTTCACTCTGCTCCTAACAAAAGGTTTTAATTGGTTAGAAGGAGTGGAGAGCCAGCCCAGGACTATTGTTGAGTCGCACCAGAATTTACATCTAAGAATGGGTATGGTAAGCGATTCTTGAACCCTAGTACACAACCTTGCACCTAACAAAGCTCCGCAAAGTTCGAGTCTCGGTATGGTAGTTGACTTAATGGGCGCTACACGGTTTCTAGAGACTAGAAGTTGTACGCCTATGCAACCCATTGTATTGCGTGAACGAATGTAGACACAAGCACCGTATGCCTTTTCTGACGCATCGGTAAAGACATGTATTTCGTGCATAGTAGAGCCTTCACGCAAAACCCAACGGGGAATTTTTAAAGTATTTAATGCAATTACCGTTTCTTCGAATGTAGACCATAGATTTTTAATGTTTAATGCTACTTCGTCGTCCCAGTCGTATTTTTCTATCCACAGTCGTTGCATAAGGATTTTTGCCTCAACAATACAAGGACCTACAAGGCCCAGAGGATCAAAAATCTGACTGATGACAGATAGGATGTGTCGTTTAGTGACTTTAGTAGAAGGTGTAATATTTATACTATAAGTCAGGGTGTCAGAATCACAAACCCAGTTAAGACCTAGAGTTTTAGATAGATAAGAATTTAAACCTTGTTCAGAGAAATGCAAAATATTATTGAAATTGTCGCTATTTGAAATTTGTTTTAGAATGTCTGGATGGTTAGATCTCCATTTCCGAAGGTTAAATTTAGCAGACGCCAGAACCGATTGAACCTGCTTTGAAACGTTGACAGTCTCTGCTATGGTACTCCCTCCACTTAAATAGTCATCTACATAAAAGTCCCGTCTTATGGCAGATTGGACTTTACTATCCGCAATGTTGTCAGCCAAGCTCACTAAGCATTTGGTTGCTAAGTAGGGCGCAGATGCAGTACCATAGGTGACCGTATTTAACGTATAGATCTTAAGGGGCTCTGACGGATCAAACCGGAATAAAATTTTTTGCAGAGGTCGTTGTTCTGGAGTTAACTCAATTGCCCTGTACATTTTTTCGACGTCACTGGACACCACATATTTATGTTGACGAAAACGTGTTAAAATGTTAAAAAGATCGTCTTGCACTACGGGACCGACCATCTGAATGTCATTCAATGACACTCCCGAACTAGAAGAGGACGATGCGTCGAATACTACGCGTAGTTGAGTAGTGGTGCTAGAACTACGAATAACCCCATGATGAGGTATATAATATTTTGTTATGCTGTTATCAATAGAACTGCAAGAGTCTAGTGTCATGTGGCCTAGACGTTCATATTCGCGCATAAACTCGATATATTTGTTTTTAAACGCGGGATCACGCTTAAACCTCCGCTCTAGTGACAAAAAACGTTTTTTAGTGTTTTCATAAGACTGTCCTAGAGTGCTGGGATCCCTTTTTAAAGGCATCGTGACGACGAACCTACCATCATTTTTACGAACGGTAGTTTCATGAAAAATTTGTTCACACATTCGTTCCTCAAGAGAATGTATATGCTTAGGTGACACATCGTCAAGCTCCCAAAATTGAGTAAGATCGGGAGTGACATTGGAATGGAAGCATGGAGTATAAGAAAAATTAGACCTACTGTTAGGTTGTAGGGAAATACTACCTGACACTAACCATCCGAATTTGGTTTCCGATAGTTTTGGAAGATTTTTGCCTAAGTCAATAGTATTGTTGCATAATACATTCCAAAATACTTCTGCCCCTACCAGGATATCAACGACCGACGGAACATTAAAGTTCGGGTCCGCTAATTTAAGACCTGTAGGAATAGGGACATTATTGATGTTCACGAAAGAACGCGGCAGCAATTTTGTTATTTCGGGCAAAATATAACACTCGATATCAACTTTGAAGGCACAGCATAAAGACTCTATTGTGAGATGACAAGACTGTGTACTAGTGGATATGTGATTATTAATACCCGTTACCTTGGTGCTCGTACCGCGTCGTGACAAACCCAGTGTATCCGACAAGCTCTTAGTTACGAAGTTCGCCGTACTACCGTTGTCCAGCAATAGACGTGCAGTGTACTTCTTACCCGTCGCGCTGATCACGTTCACGAGCGCTGTGGACAGTAAAACATGCGCAGAAGTAGCAAGCTGCATAGAATTGGCTGATAGCACAACATTAGACGTAGAAGGCGAAGCCGAAAGCAAAGCAGATGGCAAAGGATCAGCAAATTTATTGGTTTCTTGTGCTTCTAAGTGTAAAAGCGTATTGTGTTTTTTATTGCAATATTTACAATGTGAAAGCTTGCATTGTTTAGCAAAATGTCCAAAGCGTAAGCAATTTTGACAAACATTAAAGTCATTAATTTTTTGTATGCGATCTTCTATGCTAAGATTTCGAAACGACTCGCATTTAAACAAAGCGTGACCTTGGGAGCAAAGAGGACATTTATTTAATTTATGTAATTTTGTATTAATTTTTTTGTTGATTTGAGTGAGTTTTGAGTTGTTTGTGTGATTATTATTTAAGGCAACAATTGATTTATCTTGATAAGTATTCAACGTTTGATTAACTCGAGCTGATGATGATGTTGAACTAATATTAGATTCAACGGATTCCAACCAGTCCGCTCGTCTATTTAAAAAGCTACAAAATTGTGATAAATTGGGATTATCAGAGGAAAATGTATTTCTGTGCTCTTCCCAATCGCGACTGGTTGTCATGTCTAATTTTTTTACCATTACATGGATCAGTATAGTATCCCAGTGTTCAGTCGGTTGGTTTAAGGATGTAAGTGCCCTGACATTCTTATTTATTACGTCGACAAGATTGCGTATTGAAATACTCGACTCCCTGCTTATTGGCTCGGTATCGAACAACGCTTGAATATGGTTACTGACAAGAAGACGATTATTATTGTATCGTTCGCATAACAAATCCCACGCAATTATGTAGTGGTCGCCTTTAAAATCTATATTTTTAATAATTAAAGCTGCGTTGCCTTGAAGTGCAGCGCGCAAATAATGAAACTTATTTATATTATTAATGCTAGGGTTGTCGTGAATTAATGACTTAAATGTGTCTCTGAACTCAAGCCAGCACTGATAATTCCCATCAAAATGAGGCAAGTCGATTTTTGGCAAACGTACAAAATCATTCCTATTGGAAATATGTGCACCTGAGTTAGCGTCTCCGAAGCCCGCCTCGGACCCTGCACCGTTCGATGAAGCACCGAGCAGGCTGCGCGTGAGTGCCACCAGGTCGAAAAACTGACGGTCGAAGTCTTCACGTTCCGCAAATGCTGCATCGGCATCGTCGGCAAGAATTTCAATGTGGGTCTGTAAGTCATCAAATTCTGAATGTAGGGTTTCGAATTTGTTAAAACGCTCCTGTAAGCCTAGCCGCTGTAAATCCGATACTTCGGGACCACTTTTAATTAAATTTAAAAAATTATTATAAATTGTAAGCTTTGATTTAATTGAACTACGTTTTTTAATTAATGTTTTAATGTTATCTGCCATTATTTAGGTAAATCGAATGTGAAAATATGAATTAAATCAATAAAAAATAGTAAATATTAAAAGTAGGTCACTTGAAATTCCTTGTCTAACGGTCAATCGTCCGTTACAATGCAAGGACAAAGGATTGCGGTCAAAGTCACGTTCAAGGACACGACAACTTACTCGATGCGTATACGACTGAACTACACAATGAATTTGTAATGCATTCAAGTTATTAGTAATATTTTATTTGTAAATATTTTAATTTCTATGATTTTAAAGATAAGTCACTAATTATTTTCGGCAAAATATAGAAAAATAAAGGGAAATAAACTTTTTAATTGGAACGAACTCACTCAAATACTGTAAATATACTCCCAGAGAAAGACACCAGCTTCTTGAATTGTTGTCTTGCTGCAGCTACGGGAACGACTTCTTTGTTCTCACTTGCTGTGTTCGTATTTTAACGGTCAAATCTGCCGATGTTGACGTTCCGAATTTCAGCTTTCGCGTCGAAAAACCAAATCCTCTTCAAGGGCTCGAAGGACCAATGTTTAGGCCTCGAAGGGGGTTATAAAAAGAGAGTGGACTGTATTTAAATATAAATATTTATTGTGAGACAACGAAATGCCCGTATGCTGGTGCGCAACAGCTGGTGGCAGTCTGGCGGCCGAGCGATCGTGCGCCGCTCACCGCTCCTCCCGTGCGTTGACCCCGCTGTCGCCCTGTCACCGCCCGACGAGGCCCGAACAGGCACGATAGGCGCCGACAAAGTTTATACACGTAGATACACTGCACAACAGAATAACACACTAATTTTAATAATACATACTATTAATAAGAACTATACCTGTGCTGCGAGTATCGTGAGCGATAAATGGCGATAAAAATAAATAGCATAACGTCATGTCATATCCCTAACCGTGTATGTCAACGTCATATTATTGGCAAGTGTCACCCGCACTCCACCACCATGCTACAGCGTACGGGGTATAGCGTTAGCTTTACATACTCTTTGGATTAAATAATTTATCTTGCTCCTGTCGGAAGCGGAACATGAAACAGGGGCCAGTGCATAGGCTTGAGGCTAATAAAGACTAGAGGCCGTACTACGTCTATAATATAAAATATTGATTAAATATTATTTTTCATTTCTATTTTGGGACTTAACAACTTGGAGTATAAAACTATACTTGTTTTATTTTCACCTTTTCTGAGCCTTACACTATATCCATTTCGAATATTATTTATATCGGTTCGATGGTTACACTAAACGTTGAAAAGTTTGTTTAAATCGTGAGTTTTTTTTTTCGCTTAGAGATTTTTTACACCCGTCCTAACTTATAAACGAAAAGTCCAATCCGAATAATATAAAATGAAACTTATAGTCCGCGCCAGCAATGAAGTCCTAAGGCTAAAACGAAACTAGAATCCGCGCCACAAAAGACGTTCGATAGACGCGAATAATAGATATAAAAGGCTGATTTAGTAAAATAAAACATTTATTTGGTTTGTTCTTTATACATACATATATATGTTCACGACGACATTAGAATGATGTAAATAATATTGATTTTTTAACATAAACACATAACACATTTAATAAGATAAGACTGATTTAAAAAGCAAACACATAAGAATGCATACTTGTGAGACTTATTGTAATCTTCTAACAGTACATTGTTTACCTTATAGTTTATTAACTTAATCGCAATTTATATTAAACATGTTGGATAATACTTAGAATATAGTTTATAATCGTTGCTAAATTGAAGAAATATTAAGATAATGTTAAGTTTAAAATATTTAATATGTAAAGAAACGTATAATGTTTATGAGAAAATTCCCATTGCAATCTTATTTTGAAATTCCAATTGGGTTAGTAAAATGTCCGTTACTATAAATCCAATTGGATAAGGGAGACAGCAATAGAAAATGTCAAGCTGGAAGACATTAGACCGAGACATGCTTGTGTGATAGAGAAAGGAAGTGATATGGGTGTACCCGGAAGTATTCCGCGGGGGACGAGGTAGTATAAATATGTAAAATGTAGATTTTTGATCGTCAGTCCCACATGCATGCTCGGATGGTGATGTCTTATAGGTAAAAATGTATAAAAAGTAAATATTGTTGTATTAATGTATATTGTATGTAAATTGTTTATGGATTGAATAAAGATATTGAGTAAAAACCACTTAAGGGGGTGAGGCATGGAACATTCTAGAAGGTTTCATAGAAATGGTATAAAAGGGTGGACAAAATCGTAGAAATTCATTCGATACAAGTCTCCGAAGCAAGAAAGTAAATAGTAAAAGTTATAAAGTGTTAAAGTTAGTCCCTGCCTCATTCCAATAGTACTCTCAATAGTTAATCAGTGTTCAGTATTTCATTTCAAGCCCCTTAGTTCATTTTAATAATCATCAACCCGAAGCCAGTCAACTTAAAAGTTTAGAATCAGTTTAAAGTCAGTTTCATCACCATAATCACCCCGCTGGTGACATAATCTATAGCCGTAGGCAATCTACGCACATACCGTGCACATTTTATGGTCCTTCGACCCGGGATCCACGGAAAAGGATCCGAAGAAAGAAGAAATTAAGAAAAATCCAGTGCCGGCTAAATCATGTCACAGGCAAGATCGAAGCAGGGAAGCATAGCCGATGCTACGGAGACCCAGGCGAATCCTGACCCACGTCTGGCGGGGGTCAGAACGAGAAGCGGTACAAGCTCGGCTAGGTCAGTAATCCAAGAGGCGCCGGAGGAAAATTCGGCGACCTCAGAGGGCACCGCAGTGACGTCCGAAGGCACAACGGCGACGAGTACAGACACGGAGCGCACTACCTATACTTCAGCGACGGAAGAAACTTTGAGGGACGCGGAGGACACGCGCCAGAACAAGCGTGCGTCGCGTCAATCAACGGAAAATAATAATGGAAAAAATACACAGGTATTAAGGCTACAAGCCGCGGAAAAAGTCGCAGAATTGAAGTTATTAGAGGTACGTGCGTCTCTCGCGCTCGCCCAGGCGAAGTTAGCCACACAACTCGCTGCGGTTGGGGGGGTCGACAATGAAGACCAGCAACCCCCGGCGAAAGAAAATGATGGAGAGCAGACCAGCCCAGTGGAAGAATGGTTAGAACGGCAGGCTCAAGCCGACGAGAAAAAGAGGGAAGAAATACCGCGGCCACAGAACACAGAGGTCACATCCCTGGCCGCGGCCCTCACGCAAGCGGTGAGAATGTCTAGAGATGCCCCGAGATTCCTGCAAGATCTGCCGGTATTCAGCGGGCATTGTTCAGGGTGGCTAGCATATAGAGCTACCTATTACGAGACAGAAGAAATGTTCTCGCATACGGAAAATTTAACTAGGCTTAGAAGAAGCCTGAGAGGTGCGGCCCTTGAAGCGGTCAACAGCCTACTTATTAGCCAGCCGGACCCGCGAGCTGTTATGCAAGCGCTCGAGAGAAGATTTGGTCGTCCGGACACACTGGCGATGAACGAAATACAAAAGATTAAGGCGCTGGGTAAACTAAACGATAACCCACGCGACCTGTGCATATTTGCTAATAAGATAGCGAATATTGTTGCCACTATAGAGGCATTGAAGAAAATTCACTATCTCTTTAATCCTGAGTTAGTGAAGAACATTGTTGAAAAATTAACTCCTATCTTGAAGAATAAATGGTATGACTATGCGGCAACAATGAAAGAAGATACTTCAGACTTGAAGAAAATGACGACATTTTTGAATCTCGAAGCGGATAAATGCGGCGCTTATGCACAACCGGAGGACATAATTGGCGAGTCGCAGCTAGAAAGAGTGCCGAGAAAAAGATTTGAAAGAACATACGCAACAGAGGTCGGAAGAAAGAAAGAATGTCCGATATGCAGACAGGATCACTATCTTCCTGACTGCAAGCGATTCACCAACACTCAAGTAAGTGATCGCTGGGAAATCGCGAAAAAACACCGCCTCTGCTATCAATGTTTAAAAGGCACACATCGCCGCGGCAACTGTAACGCCAAGCGATGCGGACAAGAGGGCTGTAGTATGGCTCACCATCGCCTGTTACACCACAAGAAGCCGCCTATGATGTCTTCGACTGCTGAGCTGCCACGCCAGGCTGATGAAGCGACTGCTACCGTCGAAGTGGTGAATAACGCAAACTGTATGAAGAGTCGACAAGCGTTTTTGAAGATCGCCCCAGTCACGATTACCGGGAAAAATAATACCCGAGTCGACACCTACGCGCTCATGGATGACGGCAGCACCGTCACCTTGATCGACGAAGGGCTCGCCGACATATTGGAGCTTGACGGCCCACAAGATAACATGTGGGTCCAGGGCCTCAATGAAACAACAAAACATGAAAATAGCAAAAGGGTCGACTTCAAAATCCGAGGGCGTTACGATAAAAAAGATTACACCACTCAAAACGCTCGCACGGTACAAAAGCTCGCGTTTACAAGCCAACGTATAGAAAAGAAAGATCTCCGAGACTGTCCGCATCTAAGGGATATAGAAGACCGCCTAGTCTACCAGAACGCTCGCCCTAAGGTTCTCATCGGACAAGACAATTGGGAACTCTTAGTGGCGATGGAAACGAGAACGGGAAAGAAAAACCAACCTGTCGCATCTCACACGCGACTAGGCTGGGTATTACACGGATACCGGTCTTCATATGACAACCCGGTAGCCTTTTGCGGCCATACGGTCGCGACGAACGAAGAAAATAAGGAAAACTCTATGGAGAAAATGATGAAGAGGTTCTTCGACCTAGAAGCCCTCGGTATAGAAGCGCGGAAACCGAAGAACGACCCGGAAGAGCGAGCCCTCCAAATACTCGAGAAAAATAGCCGGAGAACGCCCGACGGTCGCTTCGAAACCTCGCTATTATGGAAAAATGAAAATGAGGAAATTCCGAATAATTATAACGATGCGATGAAACGCCTGAAGTCACTAGAGAAAAAACTAGATCGTGACTCGGGACTGAAAGAAAAATATAATGAACGAATTGAAGATTTATTGAAGTCGGGCTATGCTATACCGGCGTCTGAGCCGCCGGTGCCCGGCCGAACGTGGTACTTACCACACTTCGCTGTCTGCAACCCGTCGAAACCGAAGATTCGTCTGGTACATGACGCGGCGGCGAGATCACACGGCCGCTGCCTGAATGACATGTTACTCTCCGGCCCTGACCTCCTACAGTCGTTGCCGGGAGTAATTATGCGGTTTAGAAAACACCCGGTAGCGGTGACCGCAGATATAAAAGAGATGTTCATGCGCATCAAAATAAGAAAAGAAGACAGAGATGCATTGCGATTCCTGTGGAGGGGCGAGGAAAGAGAAAAAAAGCCCCGGGAATATCAGATGACCTCGGTAATATTCGGAGCCACGTCATCGCCATGTACCGCGCTGTACATCAAAGATAGAAATGCCGCAGATTTCGCGAATGAGTACCCCGAGGCAGTAATCGAGATAAAGAAAAATCATTATATGGACGATTACATCACAAGCTTCGCGGACAAGAAACGGGCGCTCGAGATATCGCGAGAAGTCGATTTTATACACCGTCACGCCGGTTTCGAGCTTCGCGGATGGGTGTCGAATAACGAAGCATTACGACGACACTTCAACGGTAACAACGAGACATCCGTTGTATCAATTGGCGAAAGAAACATAGAGAAAACACTCGGTATGTTATGGGAAGCCCGCGAGGATAAGCTCGGCTTCAACCTCAATGAGGGGAAAATGCCTCGGGAAATACTGGAAAACAGACGCATCCCCACCAAGAGAGAGGCTCTGAGCATCATAATGTCGCTGTTCGACCCTCTCGGCCTGTTATCGCCCATCACTATGCCGGCGAAGAGATTCATGCAAGAAACATGGCGTTATGGGACAGGATGGGATGAACCTATCCCCGAACAACTCGCCCCGAGGTGGACATTATGGATGGAAAACCTGCGAGGGGTGAAGGATATAAAAATACCCCGGTGTTATAATCTACACCCGGCGGTTATAAGAAGAGAGATACACACGTTTGTCGACGCCAGCGAAGAAGCATACGCGACCGCCGTATACATAAGAATGACGCATCGAGACGGCGCGATAAGAACGACGCTAATAGCAGCCAAGAGTCGCGTCGCTCCGCTCAAGCCGACGTCTATCCCGCGGTTAGAACTGCAAGCCGCTCTCCTCGGCGCCAGACTTACGAAAAGCGTCGAGCGAGAGCACGAATACGAGTTCGCACAAAAGATATATTGGAGCGACTCGCGAACTGTGCTCGCGTGGATACGAGCGGAGCCGCGGGCATATAAAACCTTCGTCGCGCATCGCCTCGCCGAAATCGAAGAGACAACAAAAGTTAAAGAATGGCGATGGGTCCCGACGAAGGAAAACGTGGCTGACGACGCGACGAGACAAACCCCGGCGGATTTCGGAGCCACACACAGGTGGTTTCATGGCCCGGAGTTCTTAAGAAAAACCGAAGACTGCTGGCCCACTGAAGAAAAAAGTAATCGCGAAATCCACACGGGGGAAGAAAAATGTAATGCGACGTGCGGCGTGACAAACGAAAGTTATCTCCCAGACATAGAGAGAATAGAAAAATGGCGGACATTAATACGCGCGACGGGTCGAGTATTACAGTTTATCGATCTATGTCGCATTAAACACACCGTCGCGGCGACAAGGAAAAGAACGAAGAAAAACGAGGAAAGCGACGCAACCTGGGGTCCGCGGAAAACGCCAAAAGTAAACAAAGAAAAGCCCCGCGTTAATCCGCGACGAACGAAATTCATAACTCTCGAGGCACAGTATTTAATAAAGGCCGAAGAAATATGGCTGAGAAAAGTTCAAATGGAATGCTATGCCGAAGAAAGAAAAAGGTTAATGGAAGGAAAAACCAAGTCCTCAACGGCGGGAGATCGCCTCGCGTCGCTGAGTATATTTATGGAAAATGGCTTAATAAAGCTTAAAGGCCGTATCGGAGCGGCCGCGGATATAAAACAAGAAACGACTAACCCCGTGATACTGGACGGCGGGCACAAGTATACGAGAATGTACATACAACATGTACACGTCGAAATGCATCACGGGGGCGTAGAGCTCACTGTCAATGAGCTTCGGCAGCGGTTTTGGATAACCCGCATTCGACCTACAGTAAAAGGGGTCATAAGAAACTGCCAAGCCTGCCGTATCCGGAAAGCCAAGCCAATGAGTCCGGCCACCGGAGATCTGCCCGCGGCCCGGCTAACGCATCACGCACGTCCCTTCTCATTCACGGGACTCGACTACTTCGGCCCGATTGAAGTGACAGTGGGACGACACAGAGAAAAGCGATGGGTGGCATTATTCACCTGTCTAACGACGCGAGCCATACATCTCGAAGTCGTCACTTCACTCAGCGCGGCCTCGGCCATAGCCGCGCTCCGGAGATTCGTCGCGAGAAGGGGACAACCGACCGAGCTTTGGAGCGACAACGCGACGTGTTTCAAAGCTGCGGAGAAAGAATTGAAAGAAGCTTGGGAAGAGTACAAAAACGAAGTAAACGCTCGACATATCGTTTGGCGATATATCCCTCCAGGCGCTCCATTCATGGGCGGAGCCTGGGAAAGATTGGTGCGCAGTGTAAAAGAAACACTCCGAGTCACGCTGCATGAAAAACACCCGAGCGACGAAACATTCTACACTCTATTGGTAGAAGCCGAGAATATAATAAACTCGAGACCGCTAACCCACGTGACGGTCAATCCGGATGAACCCGAAGCTTTGACCCCGAACCACATACTTCTGGGGTCAAACAGCCACGTGCCTGCGCCAGGAAAATTTGAAGAAAATGCTTCGACGCGCCAATTATGGAAGCGCGCCCAGCACCTAGCCGACGAGTTCTGGAGGAGGTGGGTGAAAGAATATCTCCCACTACTTCAACACAGGCGGGAGCCGCATACCACAGGCTCTACCCCGAAGATAGGCGATGTCGTTATAATATGCGACTCGAACCTACCTAGAAACGTCTGGCCCAAAGGAAGAGTTAAGGCGCTGTATCCCGGACATGACAACGTGGTGCGAGTCGTCGATGTGGAAACCAGCAACGGACATGTGCTTCGGCGTCCCTGTAAGAAGATCGTCGTGCTGCCAGGAGTGTCACCTTCGTGACAGGCGGGAGAAATGTTCACGACGACATTAGAATGATGTAAATAATATTGATTTTTTAACATAAACACATAACACATTTAATAAGATAAGACTGATTTAAAAAGCAAACACATAAGAATGCATACTTGTGAGACTTATTGTAATCTTCTAACAGTACATTGTTTACCTTATAGTTTATTAACTTAATCGCAATTTATATTAAACATGTTGGATAATACTTAGAATATAGTTTATAATCGTTGCTAAATTGAAGAAATATTAAGATAATGTTAAGTTTAAAATATTTAATATGTAAAGAAACGTATAATGTTTATGAGAAAATTCCCATTGCAATCTTATTTTGAAATTCCAATTGGGTTAGTAAAATGTCCGTTACTATAAATCCAATTGGATAAGGGAGACAGCAATAGAAAATGTCAAGCTGGAAGACATTAGACCGAGACATGCTTGTGTGATAGAGAAAGGAAGTGATATGGGTGTACCCGGAAGTATTCCGCGGGGGACGAGGTAGTATAAATATGTAAAATGTAGATTTTTGATCGTCAGTCCCACATGCATGCTCGGATGGTGATGTCTTATAGGTAAAAATGTATAAAAAGTAAATATTGTTGTATTAATGTATATTGTATGTAAATTGTTTATGGATTGAATAAAGATATTGAGTAAAAACCACTTAAGGGGGTGAGGCATGGAACATTCTAGAAGGTTTCATAGAAATGGTATAAAAGGGTGGACAAAATCGTAGAAATTCATTCGATACAAGTCTCCGAAGCAAGAAAGTAAATAGTAAAAGTTATAAAGTGTTAAAGTTAGTCCCTGCCTCATTCCAATAGTACTCTCAATAGTTAATCAGTGTTCAGTATTTCATTTCAAGCCCCTTAGTTCATTTTAATAATCATCAACCCGAAGCCAGTCAACTTAAAAGTTTAGAATCAGTTTAAAGTCAGTTTCATCACCATAATCACCCCGCTGGTGACATAATCTATAGCCGTAGGCAATCTACGCACATACCGTGCACAATATATATAGCCGATTAGTCGAAATTATCTAGAACAAGCTTCTTCAGTCGCGTTCGGCTTTTTCCGGAGGCGACGATTTCCTTAGAGGTAATTGCTGCTATTTTTACTTCTTTTGTTATTCGAGATTTTTTGTCACAGGAACCCCTGAAAATATCATTCATCTGATGGAGGATTTATTTCTTTTACATAGTAGGTATATATATTTACAATATGAAATGTTTTAAGATAAAATAATGTATAGAATAATTAATAATAATATTATAGCCATAAATTAGGCAAAAGGGAGTGACTCTGGCATAGAGTAATTTGATACTATTCTACGGAAAGACTCTGGCATAGAGTCATCGCCACTTTAGAAGTCCGATAGACGCGGCGCTGCGGTCTCATAACTCAATGTTGCCAATTTATAGTGTAATGATTTTCCACCAAGTCTAATACAATAAAAAATTTAAATAATTATAGGGCCTATGGTCAGTAGTGGATTGATAAAGACTCAGTATGATAATAATGACAAAAATAATTATAGCAGCAAAATAAAAATCTCCCTGCCAGGTTTTAGTAAAATAAAACATTTTTTTTTTGTAAATATTTCATTCGTATTTTTTACGTATAATCGATTAGTAGAATTCATCTAAAACAAGCTTCTTCGGATGTATTCGGCTTTTGCCAGGAGTGACGATTTTCCCAGAAGTAATTGCTGCCATTGTTACTTCTTTTGTTATTCGACCTTTTTTACAGAAACACCTGAAAATATAATTCATCTGAGCAAGGATTTAATTCTTTTACCTTGTATTTATATTCATATAAAATATCATAAGATAAATGTAAGTATAGAGTTAATGATAATATTTTAACCATAAATTAGGCAAAAATAAGTGACTCTGGCATCTCTAAAATTTACCTGTCATGGCAGTGACATTTATAAACATTTTATTCAACGGGGTTAATTGTTGTTTATTACTTTCTAATCCACAAAATTATTTCACTTTAATGATCATTTTACGGCCTTCACTTTTTACACCTCACTTTATATTATATGCTCTAATTTCACGTAAAACAATTTAAAATATCAAAACTTCTTACTCCAGACAGACGTCAAGATGTCAATGTTGTCAAATTTAGTTCGGCCATTAGTCGCAGGACTTTAAAAGTGGCGATGACTATATTTAAAATTTAGCTGTCATGGCAGTGACATTCATATTTACATATTATTCAACGGGGTTAATAGTTGGTTATTTTTTTCCTTTTAATGCACAAAATTCTCTAACTTTAACGATCACTATACGGCCTCCATTTACGTTTCATAAAAAAAGTAAAGTATCTACCCTTTTATGTCCCACTGCTGGGCACGGGTCTGCACAGGCGAGAATGGGCCAATAGTTCACCGCACTGGCCCAGTGCGGGTTGGTGAACTTCACATACCTTCAAAGACTTTCAATCTCATCAGGCATGCAGATCTCCATTTGTCTCGTGTTTGGGCGCACTTAGAAATTAGAAAAACCCATTTCAAGGCACACACGTGGGGGTCAGAATCGAACTTGGAACCTCTCGCATAAGAGGCCGAGTCCATCCACCACTGTACCAGCGTCGCTAACGCTCCATATTTCACGTAAAACAATTAAAAATCTCACAACACACTCCAGACAGATGTCAGGTTTGTCAAATTTAGCTCTGGCCATGGCTGTAGGTTTTCATTATTGGCGCGGACTATACTTTTGAATGTTAAGCTGGAATCGCACGTTTGTGGCTTGCCGCAAGCTCCAAGTCTCCACAAGTCACAAGCATGTGGACGCCTCGCAAGCGCTTGCGGCAAATTCTCTTTGGTTCCCTTTGGCTTGTACATAATACCGACACTCGTCGGGTCAGCCACAAACCCATGCAAACCTACGCAAGCCAAGACAAACTCTGTATCCACACGTTTGCATTTGTGAAGGCTTGCCAAGCCTCTGCAAACGGTTCCGGCTTTATGGTATTTTTTGGTATATTGTCCTGGCATCCCTAAAAATACAAAATTCGATTTTTTGGGCTAAGAATTACTTGTATCCAGCTCGAGAATACGCTTTTTCTTTCGCGCACTAAGTTCTTTGTATCAATCGCGAAGTATAGATATAAGGAGTCCGAACAATATGGTCTTTTTCGTAGTATTCACAGACACAATCTGTGACAATTTTGACAATATTTAATGACAAATCTTTAAATAAAATTCTTAGTTCATGTAATAGTAAGTTCATAAAAGTAAAGTTCATAGCATTGCTAAAAATAGTA
The DNA here is from genome assembly GCA_905333005.2 of Lycaena phlaeas. Taxonomy (NCBI): domain Eukaryota; kingdom Metazoa; phylum Arthropoda; class Insecta; order Lepidoptera; family Lycaenidae; genus Lycaena; species Lycaena phlaeas. The sequence goes on along the minus strand of HG995171.1, from coordinate 18,496,988 downwards.
CAAAAAATATTATTAATAATAATTATTATCGTTCGTATGATTGACATGTTTAAAATTTTACTGCTGTTGTATAGTTTTGAAGTAAGTTTCCTAACATTGTTAAAAGGGAATTTAAATATAATATTTTGGCCAGTTTGCAATTTCAAAGAATTTTTACGCCAGTTAAAACTAAATACCGAAAAAGTTTTACATAAACCACATTCCTTTATATTATATAATGATCAAGATGGTTCAATTGACGATTGATCCGATAACATACATGTTCATAGTTAAAGTAATTTAATTTAGTAATAATGATTATACCATTATTATTTAAAATGTATAAAAAAAGGTGTGTGTGTGATTCACACACGATAGAAGTAAAACACACGTTAAATACTCAAATACAATCAAGTATTAAACAGTGTGCAATATACATACACACCGACATTTGCTCTCTCGCTCTTTTGTATTTGTGTCTCTTACCTGTCGTTTTTTCGTTGCACCCGGTTTGAAATCACAACGATTCTAAAGAAGTTTCACTTCAATAAAATTAAAAAGGTGTGTGTGCGATTCACACACGATAGAAGTGAAACACAATATGTTAAATGCTCAAATACAAGTACTTAAGTATTAAAACAGTGTGCAATATACATACACGCTGACATTTGCTCTCTCGCTCTTTTGTATTTGAGTCTCTTACCTGTCGTTTTTTCCGTTGCATCCGGTTTGAAATCACAACGATTCTAAAGAAGTTTCACTTCAATACTCCAATATTTGAAATATTTTTTAAATAAATAGAATGAAATTATTAAGTAATTTTGATATTGTTGAACTTTCATTTTATATTTTTTAGTAGATATCTAAGATTTAATTCCTCCATGTGGTAGCTTTATAAAATGTGAAACGGTCACACTGAACTGAGTCAGTCCAAGTTTTTTTTTGTGCAGAGCACACGTTCTTCGCGTGTGTAGTAATTTTTAGCTGTTCTCGGCTGAATCCGCTCAGTTTTTATTCAATGTGTATGGCTGTGGAGGTAAGTGATATTAGAAAATTTATAATTTACTCAAAAATAGGTCCAAAACATTCAGATATCCTATATCCGAAGGTCGTGCCCTCTCTTGTAAGGACGTCACTAGACTGGCGTCGTGGAACAATTATTAACATTTTCCTTAATAAGCAAAAGTTGCTGGAGTTTTCTGTAAATATTATTTTATAATATGTTTTTACAACTATATTATGTTGAAATCTTATGTCATTACTGCAATCTTACACAATGAGTATAGTGAATAGGTTACTTAATTTTTAACTGTGAAATGTAAGAAAAATATTTTATTCACGAATTTAAACAGTAACCCGTGTATCTTGTTGTGAAATTTTGACTGGAATTTAAGTATTATGGATTTCATAATCAAAAATGCTACAACTCAATAAAAAATTGGATTTCACATCAAGTATCATATTATCTTTTTACCTACATAAAATGTTAGCGTCTATATTATCATAACAATAGTAGTAGAAAGTTTTTAAGTTTTATATGCTTTTGTGAAATAGATTTTAAGATTGAAAGATGAAAAATGTGAAAAAGAGCACATTTCTAATGTATTTTTTTCTTTTTGATAGGTCTAGAATTTTAGGCCTGATGGCCTTAAAGCTCAATCGGCAGATAAATTTAGATTGAAATAGTATTTAATGTATTAAAAGAAACATCTTGCAATGGAGAAAGTAGTAAAAATGTTGTTTGATGTGTATGTATTATGTAGAGATTAATACACAAAACATTCATTAATAGACTTTATCCCTGACAGACTTACTTCTGTTCTTAATATGTTTTGATTGAAAATCAAAACATATTAAGTCAGGAATAGGGGAATATCCTACTAATATTATAAACGAGAAAGTTGGTATGTATAGATGTTTGTTACTCTTTCATGTAAAAACTACTGAATGGATTTTTATGAAACTTTACTATGACTTTACATCAGAATAACACATAGGCTATAATTTATCTCCGTAATACCATGGGAATTTGAAGTACAGGTGCTGCTAGTAGTTACATAATTATAATATATTTAATCATCACTGGTTGATAACCCTAAACCAGTGATGGTAATTAGTTATAATATTAGGTATTACTATTTCACATTAAATTTGTCAGATTTCACTAGTCTTACCATGCTAATTGTTATTGCTATACAATTTGCTAAAATACTAATATTGCGTCACATCACACTAAAGAAATTTTAATTTGATATATCACATGCAGTCATTCAATATTTGACTCGGCATACAATCAAATCAACCAACATAATAATTGTTAAATTTTAAATAGAAGGACTTTGTGTCATCCTTCTCATAATTTAAAACAACAATCAGACACATTCAATATGTGACCTTAAACACAATTTTATTCCTAGCATCATCTGCTAAATTGTTAATAATGAAACAACAATTCTAAATTAGTATTTCCAATTTACTATAGGTACAACAAAGATAGCATTCTATCAAGAAAGAAGTATATGAACAAGCAAAGAACACTTGCACAATATAAATCTGCATTGTGTGTGGTGTACACTTACATATTTTATAATATTGCAAAATATACTCCAAACTCTAAATTTTGTTTGATAAATTAACAAACCCATCAAATTGTAATTTCATTTTACAACATTTTTATTTTTATTTATTATTATTATTATTATTTTAGGTAGTCTTGACTGTGTTTCACCATCATCTTACCTGTAAATTTATTTGGCGGATTACTGTTTTTTATACCTTTTATTTACATACAGCTTGTATATAATGTTATCCCTTAATTATTAATTGATCAAAGCAGAATATACATTATTTATATTATGTGTTATGTAACATACAACATTGTTACCGGAATGTCTAAACTGTCAAAAATGTTGTCAAGCTGTTAACCACATGTTATGGCTGTCAACTAATTTATCTGCAGATGAATTTGCTAGTGGCGGTCATATTTGTTTACATGTTTACTGGGAACTTTTTGACGCTATTTGTCAATTGTGAAAATGAAACATTGTTATGTGGTAAAAATGTTCCAAATATGATAATGAAAATAGCTTAATTGGAACTTTATTCAGACATTGAGTTTATGTGCACTTTACATTTACTTTTACTCGTTTATGGCTGGTCGAGTTAGGGTTGCCAGATCAGAATTTCAAAATATCGGGGAAAAAAAAACAAATAGTCGGGCTTTGGGGATTATTTTCGGGAGAAAAAAGATATTAGTAAGAAAATGTATTTTAAATGATTTTTGGTAGGAAATTTTAGAAATACCCGTTTATCGGGAGATTTTGAGATTTTTCTGGAGTCTGGAGATCAATAAAAAAGCCGGGAGAATCCAGATGATTCCCGACCATCTGGCAACCTTAGGTCGACTGGTCGGGCTATTGGACACTTAGTTGGAGGCGCGTTTGAAATCCGCCAAGTGCAGATGATTTGTAGGATGAATATAGTATAAATGATGCTGTTTACGAATGCTCTGGTAGCAACTACATTAATAATAACACACAGGTTACATTGTATGGCGCGTCAGAATAATTGTTACACGACATTTTATGTTCGAAATTGTGAACACTAGATGTAAAACTACGTATCGAGGTAAATATGGCTAAGTGCATGTTAATTTATTGCCCAATACGGTAGCGATGCATTTACGTTGACGTCACTGGACCACGTAAATCATTTTATCAACCATTCGCTCAGGTACGTCATCAGCTCCACAACATGGTAACTGCGTAAAGAGCAGTATTCAGTCGTCAACACGGCTGATACGCAATTTACCCGAAGTAGATTTTGCGTCATCCAAACGACGACTTGAGTCCTGATAACGCGGTCGCTTTGGTGTTTAAGTTGTTAAAAGCGAACCGCTGTTTTATAACTAACTTCTAGATTGTACTAGTTTTTTACGACGATGTCATTCAATCGATAAGTATTTCATGTTATGCACAAACTCCAATAGTATTTAGTCGTCGGTACCACCCCGATCCCTACACAAATATGCTCGTTCAAATTCGACTAGTAATTTAATGTTATATTCGTGAAACAACTTTGACACGGAGTTCATAAAACCTTACATTACTCGATATCATTTATATATATTTATCTTGTGATTTAAATATCTTTAGGCGTAATAGGCGATCCTTTTCTCAAGCATCGATGATATTATGTTATGTAGCTACAATTTTTTCTGAAGCGTTGAAATAAATCTTTGTATCCCCTTTAAAGCTATAAGGTGTAAGGAGCGTTGTTAATTTTTTATATTTAGTTTTTATACAGAGTAGACGCTTGTATTTATGTACAATATGTTTTACACTTACAATAATTACATAAAATAGAATTGCATATTTACCATAATATAAATACATAATGTTTACGTTCGTTAGTGAAACAAAATGTACTTATGTAAAAACATTATAGACATTTTTTATAACAAGCGAGAGCATTTCAGTGTTAGAACCTAAAAGTGATTTTAAAATAAAAATATATTCTTAAATTGAAATAAAGAAAAAATATTTCGTAGACAAATGTATGCACTTCAAACTCGTCAAATAAAAAAAAAAACTCGTTTGGAATGCAGGTGTACCCCTAAGATGAAAGACAAAACATAGGAGTTTTTTTTGGACCTCGGCATAAAATAAATCGTCGTTAAAGTTATAAGTTTGTATCGTTAAGTTTAAACAGACGCCCGCGCCGGGAGCTCGCCTCAACCTACATTCGAAAGTTGGTGGCCATACCGTGCGTCTATATTTAGCCGCGTGTATTTCACAAACGGCAGGAAAAGGTCAACCTATCTAGTGCTATCTACTAACACTGGTAGAAACCTTTTATGCTATTATTGTGATGCGTTTATAACCTGCATTAATCCCACGCGGCACGAGTCACGACGCACACCTACACGACTGTGACGTTGCGTGGTAATAGGTATCTAGTTTCTAATGGATCGTGCGTTTTATTGTTACCGCTGTACTTCTGTGGGTGCAAATTATATAATTATACTCTATTACGCTCTACAAAAGGGAGCAAAGCGTTTATAAAAAATATATAGGTATTTGCTTACTCTGAATATAGACGAAAGTGGGCTGATTGTGTTGAACATCACAACTCACTGGTGTAGATGAAGGTGTGTTATGTTTATGGGTTTTGAACGACAGGGGACAGGTGCTTGAAGAGTGGAGACCATGCTCTATTCATATTGCATGTACCATATTATAAGGTCAGCCTTAGTTATATTGAACATAATATTATTGTATGTATAACAGTTAGCAAATAATTTATTTATTTGAAATAAATAAATCTATAAAAGTAAATTAACATTTTTTGACATTTATTTTGTTGCTGTGTTTTTTGTTAAGGATTAGTCATACCTACATTTTATTTTATACAAATAACCTTTGTAGCGGAATTTTTTGGCTTATTCATGTAATAATGTAAAACATAATAATACCTGGTCTGAATGTAATCCTAATTATTGATATGGTAATGATTTGCTCCTATTAAAATTGAGGAATCTGCTATTTGGCTGGACCGATTCCGATTCGCACATGATTTAGCCGCGCGGGTCCGCTCCTATATCCGATTATTCGCTATTTAATCCTCGTGTAACATATAGTAGTAATAAAACCTGTCGTGTTATGATGACATAATGTACGGGTTTGATACCCAGGGTAATCATTGGGTTTGCATATTAAAGTAATCCTTCAATCATGTAAGCCGACGAGCAAGGGATGAGGGACGAAGCCCCCTGAGGTCAGAAGCCCGCCAGTGAGCCCCGTGCGACGACCCTCGGCTAATAACCTCTGGTTTTTATGTGGCAGACCGGTCTTCTAGACGTACGTACGTGACGCATCTTGTTAGTTGTTTGTATGTTTGTCAGTTGTCGCTATAACAACAAATACTAAAAACAATAAAATCAATATTTAAGAAGGGTGGGTGTTTTTTTCTGTAGTTTTTGCCCGATTTAATAACAGCAACAAGTAAAAGCTTGATATATTCTCAGAATGTTTAGTTGTATTTTAAATTATACAAAAATTGAATTAAAATAAATATTTGGGAGGTTCCCATACGATAAACATAATATAATATTATGGTATAGAGTACCATTGTAACAGTATTAAATCCTGTAAACCACAGCCGCGCCAACAATCACTAATAGTTTAATCATCAGCCCACAAGATGGCGCTTTCAATCAAAATATTAAAACCATTAAAAAGGGATATTTAGGCACGTAGTACGTACCATATTTTTTCACCGACTCGCACTTGGCCGGTTTATTACACTATCGAGGATCAAGGAGGTCTAACTGCTCTTGATGTTGATTACCCTGCACTCGTTCTGTAGCCGTACATATTTATAAGATTTTCGTAAATATTTTGTTATCCATCACACGTTGTCACGCGCTATCTCATACGGGATTAGTTCCTTTTTAATGATTCTATTATTTAATGGACCCTTTAACGAGAGGGCAAAGTCATGACATATGACCTTATATTTGGATTATCGGCACCGCCGGCGCAGGGTCAACGACCCGGTGCGTGAGCCAAGGTCGGGTCGACGTCCTGTACTATCACTTGGGCTCGGGGTGCTGTCACTTTATACCAGTAATATCTCCCCGCGATTTTACTCGCATCGAACTTGACTAAGAAAAATAATACAATACAGTGTTTCCTAATGATTGGACTATCAAATTCAACGAGCTTTCAAATTCGACCGGTTACCAGTTACAGCTTTATTGTATTGGTTATATGTATTGGAAAACGCAAACGAATTTAGATTTAGTAGGTTGTGTTTTGTGACCATTCGTTGTGTGCTCGTGTCGTCAGTCTGTTGTTTTGGCACGTCCACGGGACGGCCCCTTTAGGGAGGAAGACTCGACCCCTCTCATTTTCACGTTTTATTCTATAACGAGACCAGCTCAGCCATTTTATATTTGGCACTACATAAGTTTTACTCTCATGAGGCCATTCAACTTGGCGGCTCTTCCGTGTTCTCTTTTAAAAAAATACATGGAAATAGCATCCAACATCGCCATCATGAGATGTTGGTGACTTGTGAGTTGTGTATCGTTGACGTCCATATTTCTTAGTTCTGTTCTATTATTGTCGACGTTATTATTTATTATTCAAGTTGTCACTAATTTAACAGCCTGTTAAACGACCATTACATTGTTTTAGATCTTGGGTTAAATGGTCTTTACTCTTTAGTCTACACTGTATTATAATCTTATTGAACAAGGCTGTAGTATTTTTAAGGCCAGACGTTTGTTAGCCATCTAAGCCAGAGTGGCAATGGTCAATTTTTTTAGTCAGATTTCCATCGATACCTGAACTATTAATTTATAGATAGTACAATGATAATTATATGTTTTAGATGATCACATTGTACGTAAGTAATTCGCAATCAAGCAACGTTATTGGAAAAACCATGAGCTCCCAAAAGTACAGCAGCTTATGTTATCATGTATCTTATCACGCGATGTTTTTGATAAGCGGACCTAATAGAAAATAAACCGGCGACCCAAATGCGACCGCCGCGGCGCCGCGCACGCCCGCACCTTCACCTAAATCTAACTTTCACAAAACGGTTCATATTATAAATAGATAAGGATTTCAAAACTATACATTATTCAATTTTTTTGGAATGGAATTTTTTAAATAATTACGTATCTACTATTGATGGGCTTGGTTTTAAATTATTCGCAGTTGTACATTCATACATGCTGATAATTAATTTTAAAACAATGAATGTATGAAAACTTTCGGAGATGTGATATTTTTTTTATTGTATTAAGGCGCGGTCTTAGTACGATTTGAAATTGCGATTTCACTCACACAACCGCATATCTACGCGCGATACGGTAACACATTTTTTTTTTTTTTTTTTTTTTTTTCGAAAGGTCTAGACTTTTAGGCCTGATGGCCTTTAAGCTCAATCGGTAGGTAGGTGAGCAGATGGCTCACCTAGTAAAATTCGAAAGGGGGGCGCCCCCCTCCGTGCCCCGCAGGGGGCGCGGTATATCGCGCGCGCTACTCTGGAGAGTAGGTGTTTGGCTAGTCAAATCCAATACGGTCGACGAGTCATTAGCGGATGAAGTTAAACTATTAGTCGGAGGGCCGGCCCTCCCCTCCCCCTCTGACGGGGGAGGTGGGTCGTGCGCGGAACCCGTCCAATCGACCGATAGCAAAGTGCTAACGGTGTTTTCACGGTTTTGATTAGTGTAGACTCGTATCGGATTCGAACCTAATCTTACCCGATCGATCCGGATCGATGTATTTACCATGTGTAGGGATCGACGTCGCTCACGACCCCGAGGCCCAAGCGGTGTGACTGAGTACCTAACCCCGGATGTTGTATTGTTATGTGTGTGTATTCTATCTTGAATTTCGCGTCGCGCTTTTGCGTCGCGCATTAATAGCTGAGATATTTCGTCAGCCGGATCGGTAGTAACGTGTTTAGGTAACCTAAAACTCTTTGAGACTGAGCTATTCGGGACATAGTCTGCCGCGCTCACTATGAGCGGGTTTGGGTGATGGAGTGCCTTTTCAAAGTGACGTACTGACATCTCTTTGAAGTGGCCCCTAATCGAATCTAACTTGAGGTCCCTATGTAGGTCGATGTTTCTAATGTACCATGGGCAACCGGTTGCTATGCGTAAGAATTTGTTTTGCAATATCTGCAAAGGTTTGAGTCGACTCTGTGGCACGTGCGCGAACGCAACACAGGCGTACGATATAATCGGTCTTATACACGCTTTGTATAAGGTAAGTTTATGCCTGAGGGGCATCTTACTTTTCTTGTTTATCAAGAAGTATAATCGACTTAAAACGAATTTGGCCTTTTTTATTATGTTATTTATGTGCGGCCTGAATGACATCGACCTGTCTAACGTGACCCCCAGGTATTTCACCTGCCCTACTCTAGGGATTATGGTGCCGTTTAGTTTGATCGGCATCATTTGTCGACGACTCTGATTGAGCGTGCCCCTTCTCTTTGTAAATTGGATTGATTGACTTTTGTCTGGGTTAATCTCTATTCTCCATTTAGCGAACCACTCACCTAGTTTGGTGACGGCTTTCTGAAGGGAGCGAGATGCTGTCCTTGCTGACGTATGGGTCACATATAGTGCAGTGTCGTCGGCAAAGAGTGCTAGTTTTAACGCAGGGTTTCTGGGTATATCGGACGTGTACAGATTGTACAAAGTCGGGGACAGCACGGAGCCCTGAGGGACTCCGGCCCTCAGAGGTCTCAGGGAAGACAGAGTGCCTTCCACTCTATACCTAAAATGCCGGCCAGACAGGTAGTCGCGGATGATGATGACCAGCCTGTCCGGTATTTCTAACTTGTAAAGTTTATAGATTAGGCCTTCGTGCCAAATCTTATCAAATGCCTTAGCAATGTCGAAAAATACTGCGCACGTGTCGCGCGGGTTTCTTTTTTTATGAAAACCTCTGAGGATGTCTTCGGTTATACGATGCACCTGTCTCGGACAACAGTGATTTTCGCGGAAGGCGAATTGCTCGTCTATGAACAGTTTCTTTTCGCTTATGACGGTTTTCAACCGTCTAAGCAGAATCCGTTCATAGATTTTACCTAGTGAGCTTATCAGGCTTATGGGGCGATAGCTAGACGGTTCCGTGCCCGGCTTTCCGGGTTTGGGGATACCTATAACCGTAGCTTCTTTCCATATATCGGGGAATTTACAGCCCTTTAGGAGGGCGTTCATAATGTTTACTAGGAGGATAATTAGGGCGGGCGGTAGTATTTTTAGTACCTTGTTCGAAATCCCGTCCGGCCCGGGGGCCTTCTTGGAGTGCAGGTGTTTAATAATGTCTTGGACCTCTTCAACATCCGTCGGAGGGATTGGATCTCCCTCAGGCGGAGCCGAGGCCCTCCTCGCAACCTCCCGATTTACCTCCTCTATGTGGGGCCTTTGGGGGGAGACGTTGTCCGGTTGGTTTGGGGTGCATTGTTGTTCTAGCGTATCGGCTAGAACTTCCGCTTTGTCGGCGTCCTCTAGTGCAGGTTCGCGGTTTGGTCTATTCAAGGGGGGCATAGATGGCTCCCTTTTGTTTTTTAAAGATCTCGCGAGTGGCCAGTATGCCACATGTGAAGGTGAAATTTCACTAAGGAATCGATCCCACCGTTCCGCTTTGTTTTCAATGATGCGAGCTTTAACCTCTCTCTCAAGATTTCTGAGGGCGCGACGACACTCGTCTGTCCGGTAGCGCGAGTACGTGCGTCTAGCTGCGTTTTTTACGCGAATAAGGTCTTTAATGTCATCCGGGAGTTCCCACCTGCCATGTTGCGACGGTGTGATTTCCCTGGATGACTTCTCAATAGTCGCTACCAGATGGTTAGTGAGGTCGGAGCATGCTGATACAGCATCATGAGGACTATCTATTATGTCGGGGATTTTATCGAGGTGACTCGATTTCAATGTTTTTAAATTTTCGCTTAGTAATTTATAATCTATGACCTTCTGTTTGTTGTTATTTGTATTGTTCAGAGGGTCTCCGAGTTGTATTAGAACCGGTCTGTGGTCCGAGTTACGGTAACACACACACACGCGCCATCAACCATTTTTGCTCACAGAAAGATGCATGGTTATACGCAACGAGCAGAGTAAACATGGGTGTTATATTAAAAATAAAAAAGCGTAACCACCAGCATAAATGCATACACTTTTATGTTTATAATAGATAGTTACAATCATTAGTTAAATAAAACAAAAAATAAAATTATTTTTTTTTACAAAGTAATCAGACATTTCCTACTCATATCACTACATATTATTAAAAAAAACCGCTTAAATCTTTAAAACTACGCAACGGATTTTGAAGCGGTTTTTTTTCATGGATAGGACAATTCAAGAGGAAGGTTTATGTACATAATTTATTAAGTTTTTATATATGTCGCAGTCATCTGGTTGAATCAGTCATTTAATTGTATCACTAACGCGTTAATCAAATGACGACATTTAATTGAATGACTAAAGGACAACTCGTCAAGTTGTTGAATGTGACGTTTAACGCCTTGACTGAACGTCATTTAGCATTGTCGTTGAATGGGATATAGCCGACTTTGTAATGTTTTAAGAGTGACCATAAGTTCGCAACTCAAAAGGTTCCTTTACATAACAAAAATGAGCAATGAACATTATGATTTTATATTGTATTTTAAGTCTTATCATAGGCTAAAAATATATCATATTTTTTTAAAAGTAATGTATTAAAATATGGAAGTCTCTATGACTCCAGAAAGTTTTTAATTTAAGTCTTTGTCACCTTGTGAAATGAAAGTTTAGGTAAAAAAAAAACAAAAAATTTATAATCATAGGATCAGTTTCTAGCTGTTTTACGCCAAGTTTGTTTTAGTGACTACTAACGCCGCGGTGGGAAAAAAATGAACTAAATTACAATCACCTGACTGATTTTACGTCCGCTCTGTTCAAAAGGCTATGTTACAATCCGCTATCTAGTTGGACGATGAGCGACGCTTGTTCAATAAACGTTCGGCCTAGTCATTCAATTAAATGTCGTCATTTCAATAACGCGCTAGTGATACAATCAAATGACTGATTCAACCAGATGACTGCGACATATACATTATCTAAGTTACAACTATAATTGTTGGAGGTGTCGGAAAAAATAGGCCGTCTGGGAGTTTTCAACGAAAACGCTGCCTAAATTGCCCTTTGAGATATAACAAAATAATGTATGGTGGAATTGTATATCTTAAATAGGCCTACAAAAAAGTCCGCGATGACATATGTCTATCTCTTAGGAATATTATACTATATCGATTTAATACTTTAAAAAAGTTAATTTTAAATGAAAAACCAAAACCGACTTCAAAACTATACCTTCAAATTATGTACAACTAAAAAATTTTAAATAATATTTAAATACTTCGAGTACTACTTTTTAAAATTAGTCATTTTGGGAGTCGGTGCCAGCCAATAAGGACAGTCTAATCACAATTCACAGCATTTGAATACATAATATTATACTCTCACATCTATTATAAATTCCTTTGCAATTATTGATTTTGTACTCATACGAGTACACCCAGTATTGAATAGATGTCTGTTAAGGTTATCTTTGCTTTGGCTGGTACCGACTCCAAAAATAACTAATTTTAAAAAGTAGTACTCGAAGTATTTAAATATTATTTAAATTTTTTTAGTTGTACATAATTTGAGGGTATAGTTTTGAAGTCGGTTTTGGTTTTTCATTTAAAATTAACTTTATTTTGTACTTTTTAGTTTTAAGTATAGGGCCAGTAAGGCTAGTAAACTTTCTTAGAGGGCTTACCCAAATTTATCAAGGCTTAATGAAAAACGAACAAAGAAAGGATTTAAATTAACACACAGCCAAAAGCGATTTGGAAAGTTGTATGCAATACATATATTATCATCGACATCAGCCTTTCTCCATCCACTGTTGAACATAGGCCTCCCTCAATGACCGATCAGAGAATGACAATGAGATGATGATGATAATTTTATGTTTTGCATACTTACACAATTTTACAGAGTGCATACACAAATTAGTTAGAATTTCTGCCACAGACCGCATCCTTACAGGAAGCCGTTGAGGAATTGATCATCATGTTTGGCTACGACAGTTACTTGACCACTGGACCATAAAGACGTTACGTAAGCCAAATATCCTGATGGCCTATAAAAAATTCAGCCGAGTATCGTTAATTTGCTCCTAAGAATTGAAGAGTTCCGTCACTTTATTATGGATCCCATGATCAGAACCTAACTAAGTTTTCACCAAACTATCCTTGAACTATATTCTTTCATATAAACTAATAATCATCGAAATCGGTTGGCGTGATATTCAGTTATTCATCTATTTGTCGCGTACATGCCTAATGCAAATTTATGACTTTTATGGTTTTCTCATGGATACCATCATCAGAACTGGACTAGATTAAAATGGGACCACATGGGGAGCATAAGCTTTCTAATACAAAAAGAATCATCAAAATCGGTTCACCCAGTCAAAAGTTATGAGGTAACACTTATAAAAAAAAACATACAGTCGAATTGATAACCTCCTCCTTTTTTTGAAGTCGGTTAAAAATGGGCAACTATAACGTAATAGTTTGAAAGTTATTTACACGAATACGGTATGAATCCCATTGTAAATGAGTAAATTGGCATCTGCACTTCATGAAGATTATTTTTGCCCTTTACATCATGCAAATTAAATGAATACTTTAGGAGATATGGCAAAATCAAATTAATGCACAAGAAAAGAAATCGTGTTGCCATGATTCGAACTGGCGGTTGTCTGGTGCATGGGCGTAGCCACACTGAGGCAAGCTGGGGCGCTTGCCCCACCCTGGCACCTATAGGCTGCCTAATTAAACATAAAATATTTTTTCTAATATTAACAACTATCATAATTTTTGTTTTGTTATTATGTCAAATCAATCAATTAATCAAAACAAAAAGCGGGTCCGAAAACCCTCAAAATTTATACATTAACAAATTGGCATAGATGCAGCCCAAACGGCTTAATTAAAAAAACCCCTTTATTGCCCCACGTTGAGCCCAAAGCTGGCTACGCCCATGGTCTGATGTCTAAGGCCATGGTGTATCAACTCTGATAGGTGTAATAATATTATTAAAGTATGGTGGAATATATAATAATAGTATCCTAAATAAGCCGATAGGACGATTCAATTAGGATGGGCAGCATTTAGATAGCTTCGCCATATTCTCACGTCGTCTATACCGCAGAGTTTGAAGACGAAAGTTCAACCGATGATGATTATCCGTCCACTGCTGAACATAGGCCTCCCTCAACGAATGCCAAGACGACCGATCCCTTGCTACTCGCATCCAACGTGGACCTGCCACTGCACGGAGATCGTCTTCCCATCTGGTTAATGGCCGACCAACACTTCGTCTACCTAAGTGCGGCCTCCACTCTTGAACCTAAACGGCCCATCGGCCATCCGTTCTTCTGAGTGCGTGACCAGCCCATTGCCACTCCAACGTGCTTATTCTTCGCGTGATATCGGTAACTTTAATTCTCTGGCGAAGGTCTTCGTTTCGAATCCTATCTGCCAAAGAAACACCCAGCATAGCACGCTCCACAGCACGTTGAGCTACGGCAAACTTGCGGACCAGTCGTAAATTAAGAGGCCACGTTTCGGCCCCGTAGGTCATCACGGGGAGAACGCATCGGTTGAAGACTTTCGTCTTCAAACTCTGCGGTATAGACGACGTGAGAATATGGCGAAGCTTCCTAAATGCTGCCCATCCTAATTGAATCCTCCATCGGCAGTCGCAGTCGCAGATGATGACAAAGTCGCATCGATGGCACTGCTGCCTGATCAGAGTAGCACGGGATCGGCCGTCTTGGCGTTCATTAGAAAAGGTCTAAGTTCGGCAGTGGACGGATAAAGGCTGATGATGATAGGTCATCACGGGGAGAACGCATCGGTTGAAGACTTTCGTCTTCAAACTCTGCGGTATAGACGACGTGAGAATATGGCGAAGCTTTCTAAATGCTGCCCATCCTAATTGAATCCTCCATCAGCAGTCGCAGTCGCAGATGATGACAAAGTCGCATCGATGGCACTGCTGCCTGATCAGAGTAGCACGGGATCGGCCGTCTTGGCGTTCATTAGGAGAGGTCTAAGTTCAGCAGTGGGCGGATAAAGGCTGATGATGATGATGGTATATTGTTCTTGTTGTATTCGAGTGGCAAGAGATCGGTAGATCGGTCGTCTTGGCAATCATTAGAAGGGGCCTATGTTCAGCAGTGGACGGATTTAAGCTGATGATGATGATGATGATGAGTGAGCAAACACTTCACTACTAAAGATGTATAATTTTTACTTACAATAATTTTATGTAAGTAAACTGATATCTGTAATTCGCCTTTGCTCATAACTGCCACGCTGAGCAGGCGGATTGACAATCGCAGATGATGATGAAGTCGCATCGATGGCACTGCTGCCTGATCAGAGTAGCACGGGATCGGCCGTCTTGGCGTTCATTAGGAAAGGTCTAAGTTCAGCAGTGGACGGATAAAGGCTGATGATGATGATGATATATTGTTCTTGTTGTATTCGAGTGGCAAGAGATCAGTAGATCGGCCGTCTTGGCAATCATTAGAAGGGGCCTATGTTCAGCAGTGGACGGATTTAAGCTGATGATGATGATGATGATGATGATGATGAGTTAGCAAACACTTCACTACTAAAGATGTATAATTTTTACTTACAATAATGATATGTAAGTAAGCTGTTATCTGTAATTCGCCTTTGCTCATAACTGCCACGCTGAGCAGGCGGATTGACAATCGCAGATGATGATGAAGTCGCATCGACGGCACTTCTGCCTGATCAGAGTAGCACGGGATCGGCCGTCTTGGCGTTCATTGAGGGAGGCCTATGTTCGGCAGTGGACGGATTTAGGCTGATGATGATGATGATAAGTGAGCAAACGTTGAGAGAGAACGTCTTCCCACCTGGTTAAAATGACCAACCAACATTTCGTCTACCTATGTACTTATGTGAAATAAACCAATTCCATAAAAATTTATTGTGGTAAAAAATGATTGCAAAGTATCAAATTTGGTTTATTGAATATTTTGTATTTTGTCAGCTGTGGACGGATAAAGGATGATAATGATGATGGTGTATTGTTCTTGTTGTATTCGAGTGGCAAGAGATCGGTAGATCGGTCGTCTTGGCGTTCATTAGGAGAGGTCTAAGTTCAGCAATGGACGGATAAAGGCTGATGATGATGATGGTATATTGTTCTTGTTGTATTCGAGTGGCAAGAGATCGGTAGATCGGTCGTCTTGGCGTTCATTAGGAGAGGTCTAAGTTCAGCAGTGGACGGATAAAGGCTGATGATGATGATGGTATATTGTTCTTGTTGTATTCGAGTGGCAAGAGATCGGTAGATCGGTCGTCTTGGCAATCATTAGAAGGGGCCTATGTTCAGCAGTGGACGGATAAAGGATGATGATGATTCGTTTTGTTGATCTTAAAAAGAAAACATGATATTATTTCGTTCATGTTACGTTTACTATGCAAGCCATGACCGATATGGTCGATCGACGTAGCAGACAAACCACGCTTGCACCTGGCGCATTCAAATATGTATTCTATGCGCATATAAATAGAATGCCACAATATGTTTTTGGATTTAGAATGTTATGTTTGTGCAATTACTCAAATTACACAATATCGTATATTTCAACAAAAAAACATTATAGCCTTATTATCCATCCTATACTTTCCCAAATATTCCAATAATTTTTTACAATTTACGCATAAATCACAAAGTTTTATGTCACAAGACGAGCGTCCGTAACAGAACCTTCCAGCTCGGGGGTCGCCCGAGATCTGAACATGACCGCGTAATCTAATGCTACATTTACCACACATTGAATAAGGTTAAAAATTGCAAAGCAGAAGTGTAACCCTGTTGCAAATAAACATTTAATTTGCGGGTTTTTCTTTAATAACTCAGAATATACGCATGAAATTCAATATCTGTTGGGCCAAATAATTAATAAAACCATATTCTAATTATATTCTTATAAAAAAATATGTTGTTACCGCTGAAAATACAGAGAACTCCAACGTCTAAGTCTATTTTTGAGAAGGAAATTACGATTTTTTTATTGGATATATTAAACAAATATTTAATATTATATGACCGTACACATTTTCTTTAGACCCTTTTCTATGGTCTGTATTTTTTGCATTAGTTATATTCATTGGGTTTCCTCGTACCGGAGCGTCAAAAAAACCCAGTTTTGTGAGTTTTGAGCTAAGACCGCGCCTTAAGGTACACCAACAACAATTTGTATTACAACATTTACAACAATTATAAACAAACGAAAATAATATTGAATTTATTAATA
The DNA here is from genome assembly GCA_905333005.2 of Lycaena phlaeas. Taxonomy (NCBI): domain Eukaryota; kingdom Metazoa; phylum Arthropoda; class Insecta; order Lepidoptera; family Lycaenidae; genus Lycaena; species Lycaena phlaeas. The sequence goes on along the minus strand of HG995171.1, from coordinate 18,480,078 downwards.
TAAAATTAAAATTACCTACAACTAGCCGGTGTTTGCGACTTCTTCTGCACAGGATTGCATTTAAAATGATAGCGTATGTTCTGATATATAAGCCATTAAGCTTATTGTCAACTTTTTGGAATGAGAAAATCCATGCAAATTATCACGTTTATAATATCAGTAGGATTGATTGTTTAAGCTTTGCCCTTACGGTTTATGGTATCTTGTATACATTGCGCAATATACAGTATTGTAATATTGTTTTCGTCAATAATTGAAATTTAAAAACACGATGATCTCATCATGCCGTATGACTAAGCGACTTAGTTTTGTTTTGCACCGCTCCATATTCTAGAACAGTCACTGTCGTACCAAAACATGTTATTTACTTTAGAAATTTTTATAAAAAATCGTTTATTGAATATTTATTCTTTATATACTATAGGTTAGTGCAAGACATGTTTTATGAAAGTCTACTTGAAGAAGGCAAAGGAAAACTCGTGAGGAAACCTACATGGTTTTCCTTCGAGATGGCCTGATGAGATAAAAGTCTTTTAAAAGTGCGTTAAGTTCACCAACCCGCATTGGGCCAGCGCCTTGGTGAACTATGGCCCGATACCCTCCTCGATATCAGGCGAGGCCGGTGCCCGACAGTGGGACATAATATATGGGTTGCTACTTTAATCTATGTAATGAAACGGTTGCTGTAAAATATCCTAAATGTCAGCCATATAAAAATATTAATGAACCGCCAAAAATCCGTAAAAGTAGTTTAAATCTAAATAATATTATATCTAAGTATTAAATATATATAAACATTTTTTTTTAGTTGTAAATGGAATATTTTATACTCTAGTCAAAATTTGTTCTTAAATTTGGTAGCTTAGAATTTAACAGTTTTTGGTTTCTACGTATTATGTATATAATCTATTGGGGGTAGCACATTTGTAGTAGACCTGAACTGAAAGGTGGAGCTGCAGACATATTCGTTGAAGGACAGTAAGTTGTTTGAGGTCCTTGCGGCGAAGTGTTTTAATACGATACCACATGTACGTATGCATATTTTAAAAGTAGCTGATAAAACAACAGCGAGACTCTGATTCGTTCGTTTGCCACGGCCGCGGCATTGTTAATTTTAGAGCTGACGTATGTTAAATTACTCTTCAGTTTGTGTGTGTAATGTGTATTAGTTGCGTATCGCGTTTTCTCGGAACACTGCCTGTGTATTTTGTATGAAAGTTTCCTCCACATAAGCGTATATGATAAGTGGGCAGTTAAGCCGACTAGATTAAAACCTGGGACCGAGGCTCTGTGTTGACTGTAGCTCTAGAGTCTAGACCGATACGCATTATTAAAGTCTGTATGTTTAAATTACAAAATAATCACATAGATCTGTAAGGAATAAATTATTCGAAATTCTCACGTGTTCCAGGCAATATACATTAATAAACTCGGGACAATTGAATCTGGTGGCATATTGATTCTGTGCTATGTTTAGTTAAGCGAACTTCAATGCTATACTATTTTGTTGTTCTCTGAATAAAGATGCTCTCAAATGAAAGTTATAACATTCTCGTATACAAACAATTGACACCTTCACACTCGCTGCCTGCACTGAGATGAGCGGGATGCAGCCCGTGCATTGGTGCAAGCGTGGCAACATGCACGTTGATACAGACATGTCGACCGACCCGTTACAGGCAAGCGGGTCAGAGCGGCGGCGCTCTTCGCGTCTCGTATCCGGGTCACTGAGTCAGGTCACGGCACACCACGCCACGCCACGGCCAGGACAGGCGGAGGAACCTAAATAGACTGACTAATGGCTCGCCGATCGATCGTGGAGTCATTGACTGTTGAATGACTGAATGTAGGACGTTTTAATAGGCGCCCCAGCGAGCTAGGTCGGCTGTAGTAGCCTATATTATATCGAATATTCCCTAGAGATAAGAGTAGTCATTATCAAGGAAATCATCAAAATAGTCACTCTAATTTAGAGGAACGTCCCGGATGTTGGGTTGTCATTGATATTAAAGCGATCGACAGATAGACGTCATTCGCCACGTGAATGGTCCCGTTCTGTTCCAGGCTCAGTGGTTGATTCTATATTCATAACAGAATATCATTGATTCATAAGAAATTCTGCCACTGTAGCTTTTGCATTACATAAAGATGGTATGAGAAAGAGAAAGCTCTAGATAACCTCCTGTCTTGAAGAGGGCACTAGAAATGATCCGTCGCGAGCTGGCCATCGGCAACAGCTATTGAACGGTTGATATTGTAGAGTGTAGACGAGTCCGCCGCTGGCTGCGAGCCGCTGTATCTGTAAATAGCTCGGAGAACCGGAACACCTAGCGAGAATGTGGTTTCGTGCACAATTTATATACCGACAGGTACAGTCCTACAACTATGTGTGAGAAGGATTTTTTTTAATTTTCGTACTTGGAAAAATTCAAAGCAACAGTTTCCAATTAGATTGCGAGTTCATTGTGAATATATTTTATGTATCTCATTAGATAAATGAAGATTTATTATGGTGTAAATTCACCATCACTAGATGTTTGCCGATGCCATAACCGCTTGGATTCCAGAATGATTCATACAATATGCGCTTTTAAATAATCTGTTTACAATAAAATTGACTTCGCTTTAGATGGACTATTAAGTAGTTTTAATTATTATGTAGTGTCCATTTTAGTCAACGTAGAAGCAAAAAATAAGCCAATATTATTATATTATATTCGTGTGAACGTATACTTTTATTGTAACAACTGTATAATGTGAAACCGACCTTTTAGTCTTAACATAAAGATGTTTCAAGAGTTAAATACATACTTGTAATAAATATAGGTACATTATTTATGACGCACAAATAAAAGCAATTGAAAATCTTCGCGCGACACAATAAGCTGAATTTATATGTAATTGCCTTATTTAAAGGGTGAGATATTAAACCTCTGTGAAGTACGCACTATATTATTAATCTTTGCCTATTTTTATTTGTATAATTGTTATTTCATCACCTGGATTTCATTATAAATCTTAAATGGAAATGTTGATGACATGCCGTCTGTCATCAGACGGTATACCTGAGGTTGTATCTTCGTAGATGATGTATTTCTGCTGCCGCTACAATTACAAAAACAACAAAAACTCTAAACAATATATAAGTGGGGAACATGCACACGCCTAAAATATACGCCACAAAAATCGTGACCGAGCTAACAATAAATAATAATTCAATTATCATCTCACAAGATGGCGATTTTATTAAAAATATTAGCCGTATTTAACTTTAACAAAACAAACACGTTTTTTTAAAAGTATCTAATATTGTATACATATTATAAGTATTACTAGCTAACTAGACCGGTTTTAAGATGCGAATCACTGAAGTCAGTGCGTTTAAACAAACAGTCAAATCTTAGGTTTTATGATATTGATATATCACCATCCATGTACACACATGACGACTGCTTTGTTATAACTCATTGATTCTTGTTCTTTTGCGCGGAATATATTTGGTCGCATAGTGTACTGGGTAAAACATTATATTTAGACAGATTCATTATGCAAACGTTTCCTTGCGAACACACGACCTGTACATATAGATCAATGTCGCGGAATTGTACTTGAGTACTGGAGGTAGCCCATTTTGTGAATATTACAAATATTGAATTGTATCCTGGCTGAACTGTCGGTAAGTGGTCACCCTGTCTATGAGTAACGCGTTAAAAATAAATTCATGGTTGCGCACAAACGTTATCTGCATTTGTGTCGTTCAAATTATAAAAACATACGCCGCTTGTGTGCCAATTTACTTAAGATTTATATTGATCTTCCAAAATAATATAAAACATTTCGCGTGCCATGGATTTCCGCAAAGTAACAGCACTGTTTGTCTTTTACGTAGTAAAACTATAATAATAATAATAATAATAATATACGGTGAACTATTGTTGTTTCTATGACTGTGTGATACCAAAGTAAATAAATTAAAAAATAGAAACGGCTAAGGTTCTTGACGATCCATTTCCGTAATCTCAAGAAATAACATCTTTTCCTAGAGATATCAGATCAGTGTTATCAGACGCTGATGGGACGCTGGGACAGGTACATCGTGATCAAACGCTGTTTAAAGTATGTGTAATACCCGACATCTGCGTTACATCACTAGCGTGGACCCGCTAAATTAATTAGACTACTTTATATTATAGTCTGTTTCACTTGCCACTATAATAGAGAATATATTGTTGAGTTGTTAGCGACGATGTACCATTTATTAAAGGTTGGAGTCTACTGTTCTCGGTACAATCCTGAACATTGTAGCTCACCGGTGAATCGACTATCGTGAGTGAACTAACATGTGCAAAAATATATTAAATCAAATAATTCTAGGCCATCCTTACTGGCACTAGGCTATCACATAAGCGAACTTGGTCTAACCTCTTCTTCCTCTTATTTCAAGGAGGAGACATGTATCTTGAACGTGCAAACGATACGCTTACGTTGAACAAATCCCAATAAAGTCGTATTTGTGTTTAAGCGGCAAGAATAGCATCAGCAACAGGTGAGCATGCGTTGTATAGCAAACAAATTGGAATTCTACTGTCTAAGGCGTATTGAACACACATAGCGTTGCGTGTGCAAACTACATACAGAACGGTGATAAATGTCATCTGGATACATTGTTAATTTTACAATTAAAATATCCCGTGACTTTAATCCTTACAACTCGAGAGTTGTGTTCGTCGGATGTGTTTAACCACACCGATGTGTATGTATGTACAGGTGTACAGAAAGCTATTTTTGTATCCTTTACGGTTGAACATTCTAATGTTATTCAGTGCCCGAAACGGGGGAGTGTACGGGGCGCAGGCGGAGTCGATGACCGACTATTGATCCCGGCGAAGTGGGTCGCGACCCGTTTCCCGTTGCAATACAAACGGGCCGGGCTGCATCTGTCTCCTCCACATACACATACAACACTCCCGTGCACTCAATGCTATTGTCTAATGCAATTAAAACAATATCCCTTCCAGAAACTTACGGTAGAATCCAATATGCCGGCGAGGGGCCCGCCACTCGCATATTTATATGTTAATGAGCATGGGCAGATTTATAATTTATAGATTGATGTTAGATCGGCTGTGCTTGCTGACGTGCCGTATTAATATTCTGCCCCACAGCTGTATATTTGCCAGGCTAACCTACCATTACGAACCATGAAATTAATGAAGAAGAGAAACGCTATAGGGACGTAAACAAGTTGATTTGCAAATTACACAAACTAAAACGTGTGTTGTAATTTCCAAGAAGTGCATCATTCTGTTATACAAAATGCAGTGTTTGTTAGGTTGGATATCTGTTACTCGGTTAAACTATAAATATATTATTACCCGATGGGTAAATTTTGCAATAACAGTGTCGATGTGTGTACGTGACGACAACAAAATAGAAATAACAGTATTACTACGCATTTTCCTTTTAGCATCGCAATAATTGTGCGAAGATTATTCACTTCCTCAAGCTATAAACGGTGCACTTAAGGTTATTGGTTCGCTTCTATTAAATACTAGATAAGTGTTTTATCCGAACCGTAAATGCTTCCAACAAATATAAACACTAAAATGTTTTGATGAGATATAGATAATAATGTTTTTAGACATTTTAAACCATAGCCTAAAGGTAGTAAATACTAATATCGGGTAATACTGCAGAATTTGATACGAAGGTAGCCGACGTCGGTGCCAGGAACAGGCTGTCCTTCTATTTTATCGTCATTTCGATATCTGGATACCAGCGCAATAATAAAATAAATACAAACTATATGTTCATCGTCATAACTATCATCATCAGCGTCTATCCGTCCTCTACTGAACATAGGCCTCCCTAAATGAACGCCAAGACGACCGATCCCGTGCCATTCGTATCCAAACCAAAAAAACCTATGTAACGAGAGATAAATTATTTTGTTTCTGTGTCCATACAGCATGCCCATATCTATATTAAAACTAAGTTCAAAAGCAAAATAAGAATCGAAGAAACGTGTCGTCTGGTAACACTTAACAAATGTTAGGATCTTGTGCCGTCTAGTGTCTAGACAAATGACATGGGATTGAGTTAGTCGTGTGTTGGATGTGTGTGTGAGGCGCACACACAGAAGTCTTAATGTAATTAATCATTATACGTGTACGAAGTATTGTTGTATTTGTTTGTTGTCTATCGACGAAGGACTGAACCACTTGTCCCATGTTATGTATTGTTCTCATGGCGCTTCAGCAGTTAGCTTAGTTTAACAATAGTATGCTAGTTTAATGAAAATAACACTTTGTTAAGTGTGCAGTGAGGCCCTAACGATTGGCTCCGCAAATGCAGTTTTCCACTGGCAATGTGAAAGTCGTCTTTCTCCATTCGTGTTATTTCGCATTCACTTTTCTTTTAAGTTTTATCATTATCAGCTCTTGCAATTATTTTATTGAATGTTGATTTTTCTCTTGAGTAAGAAACCATTTGGACCGGCTACTGTAATCTCTGCAATATCTCAGTTACATTATGTCGTCTAGTTTAAGGCTGATCGGCTCTCTCTCTCTCTCTCTCTCGCTCTCCCTCTCTCTCTCTCTCTCTCTGTGTGTCGTTTCCAGTCAGTAAAAGTCATTATAGGCTATTAAAAATTAACTTCGAAGTCTATTAAAGATGAACTTCGGCTACTTCGCATTTTAAAGTCTGATGAAGCTGATATCGTAAATGTATCTAATCGCCGAAAAATTATTTACCGATAACAAAAAATCTCAATTTAGTATGAATGTTTATCTTATCATGACAGATTTATATCTTTGAGATTAAACCCGTGTTCAAGAATTTTCTACAAAATTATTACTTATCTCATTTATTATAGAAAATATTTTTACGTTAATTTATCATATAATTTTGCAAACTTATCTAATGATTGAAATCCGTTTGATGTATTCGTTTTTGGTTATGAACTTAATAAAAAGCACAACTGTTTAAGGGCCTGTTTCACAATATCCAGTTAAGTTTCCAATAGGCTATCGGCAACATATTTGACAGATAGATAATGGAGTATCTGTCAAATATATGTCAAATATGTTGCCGATAGCCTATTGGGAACTTAACTGGAGATTATGAAACAGGCCCTAAGTCAATAAAACCGGCCAAGTGTAAATCAGCGCGCAGTATTCCTTGGCATTATACAGTATACAATATATATAGCCAAAAATCACGTTTTTGTTGAAGAATTAACAGCTATTGACATTTTGATTAAAATCCCCATCTAGCGAAGACATGATTGAACTTTTATTGTTAGTTTGGTTACGAATTCTCCGATTTGTTATAATACCATAAGGTGACGCTAATAAGATTATTGTCTATTAAAATATTAAAACGTGTGATACGTTGTGATACATTTTTAGCGTGGGAGCCCCACCTAAATAATTATTTTATTAAATAATTTATTTAACATTATTGTCAGTTTTTATCCGTTGACAACTGAACTCCAAGACGACCAAACCTTGCCACTCGCATGGGCCGCTAGATGGCGATCGACTTCTGGCCAACCTACACTTCGTCCATCAAAATGCACTCCTTCACTCTTGAACCTTATCTTCCCATCGGCTATCCGTTCTCCTGAGCAAGTGACGCATTCTGACCAGCCCATACTGCCACTTCAACGAGCTTATTCTTCGGATGATATTGGTAACTTTAGTTCTCTGGCAGTGGTTAGTCTTCGTTTCGAATCCTATCTCCCGAAGAAACACCCAGCATTGCACGCTCCATAACACTTTGAGTAATGATAAACTTTTGACCAGTCAAAGGCCACGATATTTTTCCAAATATTATAAATTTGCAATGTTTAACATTTTAACTCTTGTGTAAATTTTTTATTCGTTGTGTTTAAGGTATATACGTGTTGGTTTAGCCTGTTTTGAATAAAGCTTTGTAACTTGCACATTGTTGTGGTAAATTGAAAGGTGCATAACAATAGTTGGGAGTTAATTGTTTGTGCGAGAATTCCACGTTTCAGTTTCCACGTGCTATGATCACGTGGGGCACGTTCCTAGGGTCTGGTGATTGAAAAACAAAGCTTTTGTTTGAACATTACCTTTCATAAATAACCTGAACTCAATGGTTACGTGAACAGACTCGTCAGTTTTTGTACTGGTTTGGATGACGGTCAGTCTATTTGTAATAAATATTGTATCGATATATTTGATCGATATCTGTTGATCTCATGTGGTTTATAATTACGAAACTAAAACTTAATTAATAAACCCATCTTATGATTAATTCGTTTCAGAATCCCAGATCCTAGATAAAAAAAATACACATAATCGTCAGTGCATACGGACTGTCGATAGAAGTGAAAACTTATGTCATTATAACGGGACAACGAGACTTATAAGGATTTTCCCCTACCAAAAATTCTCAATGCGAATAAAGAAATTTCCAATTCATCGTATTACAATTGTTGAAATTAATTTTGAAGCGTGCTATTGTATATTTATTTTTGTATTGTATATTTATTATAATATGTATAAATTGTCGTCAAATGACATGCTCACTGTTAGGTAGGATGTAATGATTCCCTGTGAATAAAAACACATAATATATAAACTTGCTTGTCTTCAAGGTTTTGTACCGCGATCATAACCATCTGTTACATATTATAATACGACTATGAAATTACATACTTAGCTCATAAACATTGTTTCTCTAATAAACGTGTTGCTACTACTGTGCGTGCTCGTTCAACCTAAGACTAGTTAGAAACATCTAATGCTAATAATTATAATTTATCGATAACAGTTAAAAGAAACTATTTTGCACAATGTTTATTTTATAACGACTTTATTTCGAAAGATCCAGACTTTCGGCCTACAGCCCTTTAAGCTCAATCTGTACAGTAAGCCCGCCATGGCTCAGGCCTCGTCGTGGCAGTGGAGCTCAGTAGCCCAGGGTGACCCCAACCTTGGGCGAAGCGAATTATAAGAAGTCTTATAAGGAGAGGGGACAAAAGAGCAGGGGACAAGGGCTGAGGATGGGAACCTCACCTCATCGTACTGTCCCGACGTTGGGAGTGATTGTTCTGTGGTGCGGGACAACCGCTCTGCGGAGGTGGCGGTCGGTCTTCTGAGGGACTGACTAGCCGTCGAGGTGCCCTGTTGCTTGTAGATCCGAGGCACCTCACCAAAGGCGGCAGTGGTGGCATTCGCCGGGTTTTAGTGGGTAGAGCTGCGTCCACTTACCATCTTTCGGGCGCAGCGAGTCCCACATACCTGCCTGGGGAGACCCACTCCCCTGCGGGATGCGTCAGTGCATTTCCCGGCGTAACAAAAAAAAATCTGTACAGTAAGTGAGCAGATGGCTTACCTACAATTTCTTAAAGCTCGTTTTGAAGAAATAAAACACAGAACCTTATTAGTTTTGTTTTTATTTAATTGAAATTATTATTTTATTAATTTTGTTGCGATTTTAAACAATTCGATTTACATTTATCCTGGTGAGGAGAGGTTTTTGTGACATTCGTAACGAACAGATGTTACCTTCGTGTTTAGACAATTATTATGGAACGGAAAATGGATAGTATTCTCAACGTTTGTTCTTGTCACTATTTTCGTTAATTGTATACATAGTTATTTCAAAATAATAACAATTGGTAAAAGTTACATCTACTATAAGAAGAAATGAAATATTATAAGTATAGGGACTGACCTTTATTTATAATATAAGATATGTGTATGTAAGTCTACGATAGTTTTTGTTTGCGTTTCACAAATAAATTTATTTCATTCTTGTATTTTATATATGGACGTGCAATGATAAACATATATAACATTCAAGCAAATGATATTGAATAAAACCGCAACTGATGTATGTGAGACAGGCATTCAGGTTTTCACGATAATGTATGGAGCTAATGTAATTCAGTAAAGGTCATGCATTCATCTAACCTATCATTTATTGTTCAAATGGTAGTGCAGTAAAGCGAGAGGAAAGAGCGCGTAGGAAGACTTCAGAGAGCGTAACAAATCTTGTCCACCAAGGAAATTACTATCTGCCCACGCGGTTTCGCTTCACAATCTCAACTATGTATAAAACGCCTCGCTAATGTCTGCGTAAATTATTTACGTATCGCTTGTATCCCATTAATTAATTTCCGATTGGATATTTATATTATCAATTGATAAGAATATTAAATTTGATTTCTTCTAATTATTTATATATTTTAATTATATATCCAATTATTTATTCTTCAACGGCTCAGCGCTGCCGCGAGGCAGCACTGGCAGGGTCGCCATGTGAGGATGTGTGAGGACGTTGGCGTCTGTATGGTTCGGGTGCCGGTATAATACTCTTTATTATGAATACATTGTCTTAATACTAATACATATAAGTCAGGGCACTACAGATTGCCTTTGCTTATGTTATTAAGGACTAGCAGCGCTTTTTGTGCGCTTTCAGCGCGGTTTCACCCCCGTAATTCCCATTTCCGTGGGAGTACGGGGTTTAATTATAGCCTATGTGCTATTCTGATGTGTAAGGTATGTTATTCTACAGTTTCATCATAATCCATTCAGTAGCTTTTGTGTGAAAGAGCAACAAAGTCAAAGTCAAAAATTTTATTCCAAATAGTACTATCGAAGTATCTTTTTGAAGGTCAATTGAGTCTACCACCGGTTCCAAAGCAAGTCCACTGAGAAGAACCGGCGAAACAAACTCAGTGGAACTAGTCTTTTCAAATACAATATTACAAAAAATAATAATACAAACAATACATAGTACTATACTAGTATAGTATATAAGAAGAATTCAGCAAGAAACTCTGTTGGGTTGCTCCTTTCAAAATATAGTTTACAATTTTTTATAAACATACAAATTACTATAACACATTTATTACAGTCTTATACACACTATCCTAAGATAAGTAGAATAAGTAGATAATAAATTTAGACGCAATATCCAAAATAAACCTGTGGATGTTAATAAAAAAAAAATCTCGAAATCAAATATCCAAACATACAAACTTTCGTCTCTAAAATATTATTTAAATGTATCCGTGTACGTGGATGACTGCGTTTTCCTCAATATTTGTAGCGCAGTTGCTTAAAAACACCATCTTCTGAAGTAGCTTTAGTGTTGATGTGTCGGTAAAGCAGTTAGTTGCTGCTAACAAAATAATACTATTACTACTCACCCATAAACCCCAGGAAGGATCATATTTTTATTAATCATAATTGATATTGATAATTATAGATTTGACTTTTGTTTCTATAAAATATGCAGAGGTATGTTGACGAATAAACTGAGTTGATAAAGGGCACCCAATAATAGTTTTTCTCACATAATAATTAACATAAAAAAACGGGGAAATGAAATAACCGAGACTCGAATTATTGAACTCGCAACATTGTAAAGAGTGGCAAAATTAACGTGACTATTGTAATGATATTGTAGTATTGCCTGAAAACACAGATAAATCGACGTTTTCTAAAAGTGAAACCTTAAAAAAAGTGAGGTTCAGATTAATATACATGTGCAAGGAACACATAAAGATAGCACTTGCTTGTTTAAATATAATATATTCGCTTTACCTACATATATTTTTACTAATGAATTTTATCAAGTGTTAGTTAATTGATGCTTTGCACGCCATGGCATTTAATAAAGTAATTAAAGCTAATAGAGATGATACAATTTTTGGCAGAACTTCACACGTTTCACAAGAGGAATTTGGAATTTATGATATTTATAGTCATTTGGGATTCTGTAAGTCATTTTATCTATTCCTTGCATCAGCATGAGGTTCAAAATATATTCAGTCAGTTCGACCCTCCTGGTTTAATGCAGAGTTACGAATATTAGTACGATTAATGTCGACCAATGTGACGGTTAGAACCATTTATAATACTATACCTATTATAATAGGCATCATCATCATCAGCCTTTATCCGTCCACTGCTGAAATAGACGTCTCTCAATTAACGTCAAGACGACCGATCCCTTTCCTTTCCGACCAGCCCATTGCCACTTCAACGTGCATATTCTTCGCGTGATATCGGTAGCTTTAGTTCTCTGGCGGACTTCGTTTCGAATCCTATCTGCCAAAGAATCACCCAGCATAGCACGTTAATCTACGGCAAAATTATGGACCAGTCGTAAATTAAGAGGGCAAGTTTCGGCCCCGTAGGTCATCACGGGAAGAACGCATTGGTTGAAGACTTTCGTTTTCAAACTCTGCGGTATAGATGACGTGAGAACATGGCGAAGTTTCCTAAGTGCTGCCTATACTAATTGAATCCTCCTATCAGCTTCCCTCTCGAAGTTATTAAATAAATGTGTAGCTCGGTATCGGCTATATTTCCTTGTTTACCCAAGTGTCGTGTGTTCCCTGTTAACGTAAACTGAAATATTATCTTACTTTGATAATATGTTTAGTCTCGCTTCGGCCATAAAAATGCCTAATGGTGATTTGTGAAGCTTCGAATGGCGCCCGACGGAAAGGTTTACGGCCACAAGTTGGTGTGCTCGTGTGCGTCTCTGTATAAATATGGCACAGTAGAGTAACTACAAACACTCGGCACGGCAACTTCACACAAACACGCGCACCGACGAGACCCCTAACTCCTAAGCGAACCTCGCAGTGCTGTCGCAGTAGTAAGTGCTGCGTGGCGGTAGCGTCCAACCCTCGCCTAATTTCGACGAGGAGACTCCTACCCAGCTGTGGGACATATATTGATGACGATGATTTAATATCAGGATATCATCAGTTACATGATCATTGTTTAGGAGTGTTGAACCGTGTTTAGTATTGCAAGTGCTTCTTAACTTTTGCGTCATGTAAAAATATATTCGTTTCGACTATAGTATCCGGCTGGGATAGTGCTAGTTTGTTCTACAAGGATCCATGATTTAGTATAGTATCGGGGTCAGTGACGTATGCGGTGTGCAATGACGCCATCGCTCGTATCGCGGCGGGCGGCGCGCGTGACGTCGCGGCCGTGGTGTGCTGACTGGCAGCAGGCGGCAGGCGGCAGTCACTGCTCGACCGCGGCAAGGACCATACACCGTTGCGATGTGAACGCGCAAACCTCTAAACTGTCTGTAACGACAGCTTGTTTTACGTGTGTCAATAATTATATTTTTAACTTTTATCAGTTTATAAACTTTTTTGAGTTTTTGTACCCGCTTGTGTTTCACGTTGTTGCATCAGCGGAATGTAAGTGAAGTTTTTATGCCGTAATTAATATATTCGACGCCTGTAGTGCAGACACGTTTTGTGAATAAATTTCTACGTTTGATTGTGACAAAAGATGACACCTTTTCACAGAAAATTGACAAAAGTAATGTTAAATTTACATTTATTCGGGTAATGTATAAATAAAACAGCCTTCGTCAATAGTTTTCTTCATTATTCTTTCTAATGAATTCGAATTAAAAAAAGCTGTTGACGATTGAGTGTCAATATATTATGGGGTCTGCTGTCTAAACTACTACGTATACTTTTATTCATTGTTCATGCAAAATTATGTTTCCTTATATATACGTTTATGTTTATTACTGGATTGTAGAAAGTGGCATGACTTGTTATATTTGGACGTAAGCGCCATTTTATTAGTATGATCACACTTGAATATAATGAATTTTATTATTTCATTCATCTTTACAGTTTTAAAATACCTTATTTATTGTTAGTTAGTAATAAGATATCACAAGTGGAATTTCCGTAATTTTAGGAATAAATAAAGAGTATAAAATAGGGCCCAAGGTTGTGCCTTGTGGAACACTTATTAGGGTCGCGAACCTAATATAATGTCAATGTGAATGCGTTGAAAATTAGGTTCGTGGAAACACAAGATTTGCCAAAAGGTGGGCGTGAATTGTGAGTGCGAATATTCGTACACTGGCGCGGTGTAGTTTAATGGTCTTTAGAACATTCAGTCCATTAATTCATTAAGGTCATTTTGCGATCTGTGGGTGTGGCAATTGTTAGATTTTGTTGCTAGTGCGAAAGAATTTGACAATTTAAATCCAGTTTAGGCAAATCAATAAATATTTCTATTGATATAGGGGAATACTCCCCCTCGACTCCGTCTAGACTTACATCTGTTCGACTCGACAGTTTGAGATAGATTTTAACAATAGCTTTTGAAGGAACCCACAGTTATTACACATTTGCGTATTGACTTGGATTACACGTTTAGTGTTTTTAATATCAACACAGAACTCTAGTTTTAAGTACAATTATTAATACAAGAAATAACATTGTGTTATTTGTCTCTTAAAACACTTCCACTCAATTTTGTTTATCTGTTATGAGTTATTATTTTTGTTATTCAAGAATATTTCGTTTTTCAAGACGTCACGTTGTTTTAAGAATTTTGTACAGAGTCCATATGAATGGACTATATTGTCTCTACTGTTGACGATTATTAGCACATTTATGATAGTCTTACTATTAACGATATTTACAGTAGAACCTCGATAACTCAAACCTCGATAACTTAAAAACCTCTACAACTTCAAAAAATAATATGTTCCCTTCCCTTAACCTATCACTAATATGACCCTTGATAACTTAAAACCTCTATAACTTAAAATATTATGTGTTTCCCTTGGACTTTAACTTATCGAGGTTCTACTGTACTATTACTTAACGATGAAGAAAAACAGCGAGAAAACCTGCATGTCTGATAAGATTGAAAATCTTTAAAGGTGTGTGAAGTTCACCAACTACATATTAATACCCAATAGGTTCTCGCCAGAATTCGAAGAGACCCGTGCCTAGCATTGGGCCATATTATGAGTTGATACTTAACTTTTTTATGAAACCGATATCCAGGCCCGTTGACACATACATGTTACTGACGGACCACTGTACGTGACTTTATTGAATACAACATGTTGTTTGTAAAACCCTCGATGACAAGTCAGCGTTCGCAGTACACCGTGTGTAAACATTGTTTTAACAAACAGAACTATTGCAATACTCAGAAATGTGTCTTATCTTCAACCAATAAAATAGTCAATTTACTTGAATGTATATATTTTTTTGCCTAAACTTTGATTAAAATTCTTCAGACTTTAGACGATGTTTTATCTGTTTTGCTACACGGAAGTAGAAACAACTTCAAGAAACAAAACATTTTTATTTAAGGCTTTAAAAATATTTTCATATAGCTGGATATAATGTTTATGATTCATAAAATACAAATATGTAGTTATGATAAAAAATGCGCAAAGGGAAGTCTAGCTGTTTATTTTAATGTTTTTCCTCAATTTTGTTACCGCAAAATACACCAATTGTCTGGGACCAAAAAACCGCGTCGTGGTCACCTCAGTTATAAGCTAAACAATAACATGTTTAGGTCCGCCACAATTTAGGTCACCCAATGTAAACTAAAAAGTACATAAAACAGGCGATAGTGTTTCCTAGAATGTGCTAGTAGTGCTATAAATCAAAAGTAAACTTAAAGTGTACACTGCGGCCTGTTGTCTCGCGACCACGGTCAGTCGTTTACGCGCGTTAATATTGCTAAGCTTATGAGTCTAATGCTATGCTGATGACACAATCACTTTTAATGGTGATAAATAAGATATACCACAGTGATGATACTTATCTTATTAAAACGGATTTACACGAAATGTGAAAACTAGCCAAGTGAGTGTCGGACGCGGTGTCGATCTATACAATATTAGAGACAGCTAGTTGCCATAAAAAATATATTGTTTGTATGGAAACCTCATAAATATTTTTTTAGTATTGGTTGTTATATCGGCAACCGAAATAATGTGTGAAATTTTCAATTATCTTTAGGTTATTTATTTGATTCTTGAGATTCAGCCTGCTTACAGATACAACGGAGACTTAGTGATAGGGTCCTGCTGGCACCCTAAAAACTACCTACACAATGTCATCGAACGCGCGAAAGTGTAATTTTCACTTAGTATTTTCTAGCTCTCTAGACCAGAGCTTCCCACACTCTTGTTTAATAGACCACTTTCAAAATATTGCTGCATCGGTTTTTTTTCCAAGAATTGCTCCTTTAAAGATATTACATTATTAGTATAGTATAGTAAAATTCTCTTAACAATATTGATAGGAGCAGTGAAGCTATCATTTTGGTTTTTCACTATCGAAACCAAATTAATTTTCATGGACCCCGACTTTTTGTCACGCTCATCGTGGACCCTCTTTGAGTCTTCCGTGGACCCCTGGGGTCCACCTGGACCACTTTGGGAATCACTGCTCTAGACCTTTATAATCATAGTATACTAATAATGAAATTCATGCAGTCAATTATGGTGCAGTATTCATCCTTAACTAGAGAATCAGTAACGAAAACCACGCCTGCGTAGATAAGATCACACCGACGTCCATGAATATCCTCTTTTCTGGAACTGGTAATCCGATAGCAAATTTTTTTTTATAGCTTTAAGATTAAACAAATATAATATATTCATCAGGTTTAAAAGTGAGTCGAGACATGAGCAATGAGTATTAGTTTATTCCGAGCGTTCCGTTTGTGGTTTGTAATATTCCTTACGAGGCGTGTTGATCAACGTGCCAGTGCTCATTGTGACGAATTAATTGTTGTTTAATGATTTGCTGCCAATGCTATTAATAAAACATCAACAAGTACAAAATGGGAATCGTTATTTATATAGTTTATTGCTAGTGTTCACTTGCGTATTATATAGAATAAAACACCATTGTATGTTTCCAACGCTGTAATTCATTTTATCTCAGGCTTATACAAAATAACATAAACATAGCGCTAGCGCGATTTAACAATAAACATTTTCTTTACTAACGCCATCTAGTTTAAAATAAACACACCAATAAATCTAAGAAACGTAAATTAGCACTAATAATTATAATCCTATTTAACATTTCGCCCACCAAGAACTCTGTTCTTTAATATATCTCAAAATTAAAATTAAAGTACTTATTACACAACACAGAACAAATTAAAATTAAATGTACAAACTCAATAAAACTTAAAAGCATAACACAATTCTACAGTTTCACTATAGTTTAACATTCATCACTTTTTGGTATGAAACACAATTTATTACATGGTCTTTTACATAAACCTGATTTTGTTTGCAAAGTTACTACTCTCGTAATATTATCTTTACCTGGATGTAAATTTACAATTTTCCCTAATAACCATTTAGCTGGTGGTAAATTATCATCTTTAATTATAACATCATTTATTTTAGGTTCGTCTCTCTTAGTTGTCCATTTATATCTATTATTTAATGTTACAAGATATTCTTTAGACCATTTTTTCAAAAAACTATCTAACATTTTTTGACACAATCTCCATCTAGTTACATAAGAACTATTATCATGTGAGTAGTCTTCGTCGGGTATAACGATAAGAGGTTCACCAACCAGAAAATGCCCAGGTGTTAAGGGTAATGGATCGTTAGGATTATCACTCAAATAGGATATGGGACGGGAGTTAAGACAAGCCTCAATCTGCGTAAGAACGGTTGAAAGTTCCTCGAAAGTCAGTATCGTATCTCCGATAACCGTCTTTAGATGACTCTTCGTAGATCGAACTCCGGCTTCCCATAGACCCCCAAAGTTAGGAGCATGAGGTGGTATGAAATGCCACGTGGTTCCTTCATTGATCAACAGCTGTTTAATCTCATTAGGTAGCTTTGAGACAGCTCGATTAAACATTTGACACAATTCTTTATCGGCGCCTACAAAATTCATGCCATTATCACTGTACAAGTCTTGACAATGTCCTCTCCTCGAGACAAATCTTCGAAAAGCAGCTATAAAGCCTTTGGTTGTTAAATCCGATACTGCTTCTAAATGAATAGCCTTAGTGACCATACAGATAAATAGACAAATATACCCTTTATAGGACTTGGATCCTCTTCCAGGAGAAAATTTAATATTAATGTGTCCAGTAAAATCTACACCTGCGCTTCTAAATGGTCTCGACGGTGTTATTCTTGATTTCGGTAGCTGTCCCATCAACGTGTTATTATTTTGCCTAGCATAACGTACGCAAACTGCACATTGTCGATAACATTTCTTCGTCAATTCTCTTCCTCGTATTATCCAATATTTAGATCTCAAGAAATTAAGCATTATTTGTGGACCTCCGTGTAGTGTTTTGATATGAGCATATGATACAATCAACTTTGTAAAATGGCTTTCATTCGGAAGTATGATGGGATGTTTTTTGTCTTCTTCTTCTTCTGATTGGTTTAGACGACCACCTACTCTCAAAATATTCACCCCATCTAAATATGGGTTCATAGCTTGTAGTAAACTTCTTTTAGGTATATCTTTCTTCGCTCTTAATATTTTAATTTCCTCTTCAAAATATAAATTTTGTGTTTCTCTAATACATATTTTAATTACTTCATTAATTTCAGCCTGTGTCACTATCTTTGTATTCTTTTCTCTTTGTTCTTTAGGTAATTTTAGACTTAAGAATCTTCGACAGTATGCCATTACTCTTAGCATCCGTTGTAGATTTGAAAACCTCGTCCAAATAAATTCTTCTTTTGGTTTTACGATAGTAGTTAAAACCTTGATCAATTTCTCTTCTTCTGTAGTTGTAAAAATTAGATTAGTTTCGTAGTTCTTATTTTGAAGCAAAAAGTCCGGGCCATGCCACCATAGTTCATGTTTAATTAGCTCACTGACAGTTAAACCTCGTGACGCACAATCTGCAGGATTTAAATGGGTACTGACATAATTCCAGTTATCAATATCCAGCATTGTATGAATTTCAGACACTCTATTGCTTACAAATGTTGTCCATCGACTAGGTTCTCCTCTGAGCCATGCAAGAACTACTGTTGAATCGGACCAAGCAAACAGTTTGTCTTTAGATATATTCATAACTTCGGAGACTTCATACAATAACTTGGATGCAAGCAAGGCAGCACATAACTCAAGTCTTGGAATAGATATTATTTTATCAATCGGTGCCACTTTGGTTTTAGATGAAATAAGATGAACTTGTACATTTTGCTGCTCATCTCGAACTTTCATGTATACGGCAGCAGCATATGCTATATTTGACGCATCAGCAAATGCATGTAGTTCGCAGGTAATTCCCTTTTTAGTGCTAAGCCATCTCGGAATCAATATATTTTTCACCTGACTCAAGTCATTTCTAAAATTAAGCCATTCTTGCAATAAATCTTGAGATAGGTTGTCATCCCAGTTTAAATTGGATTTCCACAATTTCTGCATAAATATCTTCGCAACTATTATTACCGGTGAGATCCAACCTAATGGATCGTAGAGTCTCGCTATTTCAGATAGTACTTTTCTTTTAGTTTTCGGCTCATTTATTTCCGTAAATTTGTAGTTATATTCAAAATTATCAGTAGTTTTATTCCAGCAAATTCCCAGAACTTTCATGACATTATCCGATTTAAAAACTAACTTTTGATCATTCTTTTGATTTTCTTGTTTTATGTAGTTTATTAAGGCTTCACTATTTGTACACCATTTTTGTAAAGAAAAACCTCCAGAATTCATCAACTCATTCATTTCATCAAAAATTTGTATAGCTTGTTCCTCTGTCTCGCATCCTGTTAATAAATCGTCCATATAATAGTCTCTCAAAGTGATGTCTGATGCAACTGGATATTTAACTCTTTCGTCTTTAGCTAGTTGTTGTAAAAATTTCACTGCCAAATAAGGTGCACATGCTGTTCCAAAAGTTAATCTCAACAACCTAAAATGCTTAATGGGTTGATTCACATCATCTCTCCAAAGTATTCGTTGAAAATCAACATCATTCTCATGCACCAAAATCTGTCTATACATTTGAACAAGGTCAGCAACTATGCAATAAGGATGATATCGCCATCTCATCAAAATATGCCTTAAATCATCTTGTAATTTTGGTCCCACCAAAAGAGTATCATTTAATGATTTATTGTTAGATCCTTTGCATGATGCATCATAGACGATTCGCACTTTAGTTGTTTCTCTATCTTGTTTCACAACAGCATGATGTGGAAGATACACAGTATTGTACTTTTTTATCTCTTCTTTTTCGGTGATTTCTTCCATGTGATTTTGATTAATATAGTCGTCAATAACCTTTTTATATTCTTCCCTTAGTATTTCATTTTTCTGTAGTTTTCTTTCAAGTAGGGTAAATCTATGTAGTGCAATTTTCTCGGATTGATTATTCAAACATGGTAAAGTATAAAAATCTTTAAATGGTAAGCGTACTTTGTATCTTCCATTTTCTTCTCTCACAGTCGTCTTTTCATATATTTCTTCACATTTTATTTCTTCTTTTGTCATTTTCTTTTTTATTGCATCTGGTTCTCTTTCTATTTCCCAAAATTGCTGTAAAAGCTCATCTTCTTTCACTCGTATATGTAAGTTGATAATTCTTTGACGAGATGAAAACGTCTTATTATCAATGGGACCTGACAAAATCCAACCAAGATGCGTATTTTGCGCAATTGGTCCACTCTTCTCTGGGTGTTTTATCAGGCCTTCAAGAATAATCTCACTATATATCTCGACTCCAAGGATGATATCAATTCTTCCAGGTGCTCCGTATTTTGGGTCCGCTAGGGGCTTCTCTTCTATGTCTGACCATCCCAGTATAGAAATTTTACTCGTAGGCAAAAAGGACGTCAGTGTATGTAATACGTAAGCTTGAACTGGCACAGTAAATTTAGGGTTGTGAATTGACTCTATATTAAATATAACCATATGTTTTATTTTCATCTCTCCATCACCTACACCAGACACAAGACCACTCACAGGAATTCGTTTAAGACCTAAAGATTGAACAGTATTTTCCGTTACAAATGAAGCCTCAGAACCCTGATCAATTAATGCTCTAACTATTCTATTAAAACCATGTGATGATTTGATATTAATTAATGCAGTAGCTAACAGAACTTCACTTTGTTTTTCTTTGGCAAAATGTGAAACAATTTTTCTCTCACCCTCATTCCTTGTAGATGTTTCAGCAACGGGACTGTTCGGTGTAGCACTCTCTATGGTTGAAGGTCCTTGATATGATGCGGTTCTTTCGAAGTGTAATAGTGTGTGATGTCGCCTTCCACATTTGCGGCAGCACGTTGCTCGATGACAGCTCTTTACGTTATGGTTGGAAGCAAAGCAATTAAAGCACAGCTTATTAGATTGTATAAACTCAACTCTTTTGTCTGTAGGCTGTTCTTGAAATTGCTCACACTGAAAAAGAAGGTGTTCTTTAGTACAGAATACGCAAGTTACTTTATTAATATTTTCAATTTTGTTATCCTTTTTCTTCTCCTCTACTTTGCAATGGAATGTATTCTTTTTCGTTATTTGTTTGATAGATGTAGGCTTGCACTCTTCTAAAATTTCTAGTGTTCGAAATCTATTCTCCAAAAAACTAACAAGCTCGTCCCACGATGGTAGGTTTTCCGATTCTTTATTTGAGTCTCTTTCCCACTCTTTTCTAGTTTGAGGATCTACTTTTGACAAAACCAGGTAACTTATTATTGTATCCCATGATTTTGTGTTTATTCCCAGATTATTTAAGGCTTTCAAGCAAGCGGTAGTATTGTCCAGCAAATTTTTTATCTGAGTAGCTGATTCTGCCACGATAGTTTTTTGTGCAAACAAACGTTTCATAACCTCATTAACATTGTGTCTCTTGTTGTTGTAACGTTTTGTGAGTTGAGTCCATGCTTCGTCATAATTACTTTCTGTAGTGGCCAGATTCATCAAAAGCCTTTCAGGTTCACCAGCGAGACAACTCTTTAAATAGTGTAGTTTTTGCACTGGGTTTAAGCTGGAATTTGTATGGATCAACGACACAAACATATCGTGAAACGTCTGCCATTCTTCATAGCTACCCTTAAAGGTGGGAAGTTGTATTTGAGGCAATTTCACTTTATATCCGGCCTGATTGGTTGTGGACATTGAGCTTGATGCAGAAGTTGTTACAGGCATATCCTCTTTTAGCTTTGACTTGTAATCTGTATATATCTCCTCAAACTTGTTATAGATATCATGTTGAAAGTAATCCATTGTTTGTTTTGCTTCTTTAGAAACTTCTTCCACTATACTAGAATGTTTTTTATCAAAGTCTCTCCACATTTTTTCTAGATTCTCTAACCGTGATTCTATGTATGGGCGATTGATTCGACTCTTGGGCGATTTTTTGTAATTATTAAATGCCTTCTCTATATTTTCAAGTAAATCTTCTTGCTTCCTAACTAGCTTCTCCATTTTGTATGTCTTGTAGTAGAGTAAAAGTCGTTTTCGATTCAAATTTTTCTAAGTCGAATGAAGTACACCTTTTCAATATTTTACAAGTGTCGTGTAGAGTAAATATTCCAGTCTTTTTTAACACTTGTAAATTCTTCCTTTTGCCACAGGTTATGGGTAACTTCGGTCACTCGTTTTGACTCTTATAACTTCTTCAATCTTCACTTTGCTTCACGTTCACCTCACTTTCTTGATTCTTCAATCTTCACGTTCACTATTATTGTCCTTTCCCGGGTTTCGGCACCATGTTCACTTGCGTATTATATAGAATAAAACACCATTGTATGTTTCCAACACTGTAATTCATTTTATCTCAGGCTTATACAAAATAACATAAACATAGCGCTAGCGCGATTTAACAATAAACATTTTCTTTACTAACGCCATCTAGTTTAAAATAAACACACCAATAAATCTAAGAAACGTAAATTAGCACTAATAATTATAATCCTATTTAACAGCTAGTGCAGGTGACGCTCTCGCAACAGCGGGTTCAGGGTTGATAGGACTGATGCGACTTTTTCGTCCTTTCTCGATGTACATATACTTTAAAATTTTTAAGCTTTCTATTATTTTTATTAGTTACACTCTTAAGAACCTCCAGGTTTCTTAGTTTAAGTAAATCCATTACATTATCATTCTCAGAAACTTTCCAATATTGACCCTATGCAAAAATAAAATGATAACGATTTTTATTGTTGTATTTTTCGTCACTACTTATATATATTGATAGTTTATACTAAGCAACAAATTCATTTAGACAGATTTATTGGTTTGCCATTCTTCTAAAACGTTGCATTGAACAAGAAAGTGCACATCGCTTGAACTTATCGCTGAAATACGAAAACGAATATATTGAATTTTAGCCGGATGTAATTATCACTTACAGCGACTAGACGGTCTCCAAGTTGGATCAAACATCTGTGCACATGTACGTAGTCTGGAGTTTATCGACCGTCTCTCTCTTATTTTTCATCTTTTTACCCCCGTTTTTAAGATAATCAACATTCTATTGTCCTTTGTCTGCATTTGAACATTGCTACAAATTTGAAGCAAATAAAGATAGACTCGATCGTAAAATAATAAAATTTATATTACAAAAAATAACTATTTTTTTAATTTAGAAGTTGTGATCTTTTAAGAAATATGACCGACCTTGATGCAAATAAATAATGATACGTTTCAGCATAAAGTGAAATATCTATTGAAAAAGGTTTATTAGTATATATTACAGCTATTAAAGTAATATTAAAATCGGATACCATTTTGTAGTAGCAATTCGAAAGTCCGACGCCTATTTCAATTATAACAATTTGATTGTCCGTTTGGCACATGTCCAACTTTATTTGTATACCCTTTTATGAAATCTTCCATCGATCATCCAGAAACATTCGAGTGTGTGCGAATGCAAACCAATACTCTGAATCTAGTTCAATAAATATTCTATACATGTTAAGGCTGGCGTGTTATAAAAATTCCATGCCGACGGAGTTGCCAAAATTTGTTGCGTCTCGAGATTGAGTTGCGTGCGCGACGACCCACATAAACATTTAAAAACATCAAGAAAATATCGTTACTGAAATAAAGTCTGTTTTTGACGATTCATTTGGACAAAAAAAACCCGGCGACAACAGAGCAGGTAATTTTGTAGGAGACGAATTCGTTTTAAATACGACGCACTGTCGCTGACACTAAAAATATACGTACCTATTTTTCTAAAGTAGAGTTTTGATATTGTAGTGATGATAGAAGTGTGATTACGAATTACGGCTAATGCACACAATTTTCTTGTCATTGCTGCAACTAACAAAATTGAGAATACATATTACGCGCCTACAATTTATTAATTTGAATTTACATGAAGCGATTAAGATTAGCAGTGATTATTAATACTTTACGATATCAAGTTCGATCCTAGCGAGAGACGTCATTATGAATGTAAATTTGAATTAGCAGATCAGGATCTGCTGTATAAATTATTTCTGTTGAAGAAATAAGCTGAAAGGTGTTCACAGGAATTTCTATTGAATACTAGAGAGATATTATTGGAATTATTGTATCTTTTATTGCCGATATAATATCAGAAGGAATATTTTTTTTTTATTTGAATCCGTTAGCAAATTGTAGGATAATATTTAGAAAACAAAGGTTTGTGATGACAAGAACAGAGGGAGATTCGTGTTGTTGAATTGTACCTCAACAAAATCTTGTTCTACTTTCCCATGAGTCTTAACAGTCATTAGTAGCGCTTTTGTCAATATTAGTAACAAATAATTTGTAACATTATCATTGTGTAAACTCCGATAAAACTGTTAGAAAGACTTAATTATGTCAGAGCATACGAGTATATTCAGCTAATGTTAGCAATATAACACTATACTAATTTTAGACTATTTACTATGTTTGTGTTGCCCTTGCCATTCGTTTTCGTTTGTTCGCTCGGAATAAGTTTGGTATGGATTTGTAAATCATGATGACGTGGTTTGGACACAAAAAGTTCTCATTTCGGGTTGGTGTGCAGTAGACTGAAGATTTATTGCTATATCTAGTCTAGTTGATACGGCAGATGCTTTTTAGGGCGCTCAGCCAAAAACCAGAACACATCTCCGGAACTTCACATACGTTTTCGTGGTTCTTTCCTTTATTAACCTTTGTACATGGGATATTTGAATTTTGAAGTCGTGATTGTACATCAAAATTGTTAATAAATGCAGTGTTGAATGCGGGTGTAAACTGTAATGTATTTTTCTTTGTGTTTCAGCTGGGCAATTGTACTGTGGCGACATTGATGGAGTTCCGCTTGGACAGCGCGGAGTACTGCCAGGCCCAACACAAATAAACGCGAGGGCGTATCGTGGAGCCGAGGTAGCTGGTCAGGAGACAAGACCCATGCTGCTGGGAGCGCGCGACGCACCTAGCACCCTGTACACTACACGATATACATCCACCCAATTGTGAGTATTTGTGAAACTCGGATAGGCCAATAGGCCCTAATTGCAAGTATCAAGGGGATACTGGGGGGGGGGGGATATAGGGGGATCCCATTCATCCCTCTGACCGCTCAAGAACAGTGAACTTACCAAGTGGTCTATAGACTTGTGAGGCACAATAGACACCGTGTATAATTAGTTGTATATTAATTTATATTATATTTGTCTAGAACTTTCGCGAAGAAAGCTCTCAACTTTCTAGGCTAATATTAGCTTTCCATTTTATGCGCCTATTACTGTGTTATATTACTGTTTAAAATTAGTAAAATTAGTAAAATTTGTACAAAGTAACTTACAGTTAATTATTTTAGGGTGTATCGTTGATTCAGCACCAACTTTTACGGTCTAGTGATTCATAAGTAAATATAAACACAAACTTTTTATTAAACTAATAGTTAATTATTATTATTGATTTATAAATATTTAACTACATGTGTAAAACAATATTGGATTTGAGATAAGATAGATTAGTGTGGAGTAGGAGTTATGCAACATGGAAGCATATTACTGCAAACGTTTGCTTTGCCAGTTATGATATAATCATTTCTGCTGATATGCAGTCACGTTTTTTGGAATATAAATAGTACGAAGATTTTAGCTTAGTCGAGTTTTGACAATTTGCATGTAGCTTGTGAATTACAAGTTCAAATAACACTACATTAGAGATGCTTCACTTTGGTAATCATTAATGTTCAATCTTCGTAATGCGTAGCAGTAGCGGTATAAACTCATTTGATTCTAGTACTACAAATAAAAAATTTAATATCATGTAAGTTATTGCAAATATCTATCTGTTATTTTCTACTCGAAAATGTCGTAGACGGATCTAGAACGTAATCTGAAATATGATAAACGTGTTGCCGACGTTGATATGATAATTTGAACATTGAAGGTCAATAGTGACTTGTGTTTGGTTCACACCTTCTGGCCGTCAATGTGAACTCAATCAAGTGGTATTTATTAAAATAAACAAGGAGAGTGTTGCGTAGTGTTTACTCCGGAGTTATCGCCGCTTGCCGAGTGGCGAGTACACAGCGGCGGGGCGGGCAGTGTGGACGCTCGTCGCTCCGTGACGCGCTGTTGGCACAGCATCAGAACAACACTATATCTATTCACATGACCAAAAATTCACAATCCGTATTTTTGTTAATATTTTCACAGTTTTAGACGCAATTTGTCGCGGACGACTCCGATGGTTGAACATTAATAATAATAGGTGTTTTTGTTTCAGTTATCGAAAACTCGTATCCCACTAATTGGAGCATATCATCGACTGGAGTTGATTTAAACGTTTTATGTTGTGCCGCGTGAGTTCTCGTTAGTTTCCCAACCCGATTCGTGTTCTTCGTTCGTTTGTCTCCGAATGCTCTCGAGTGATTGAAAGCGACCTCCATGCGGGTAGTTCCCATTATATAATTGGACCCTTTTCAAAGAGAAGTCACGAAACTGAAGTGTGTTGTGTGGAAATAGAGTGACAATTTGTCTGTTGACTGTCGGAAGCTCCAGCATCGGACGCTGGTGAAGTGTTTACCAACCCGTGGTCGTCGAGAGCTAGTTCCGAGCGCAGAGCCAACAAAACGGTCGCCATGAAGCAGAAGGACATCAGACCGGCGCCGTCTCTCATCGAGTATAAGAGCATGCGCTTCCTCATCACCGATCGACCATCCGACGTCACCATCCAAGGCTACTTACAGGTAATACAACATTCTATATTCTCAATCCAAACAGTAGTATCATGTAATTAAGGTGATCCACGATCTAACACTTATGTCCAATATATCTGCGCAGCGAATATGCCATTTTACATGGATTATGGCCCCATTATGCTAGTGCGACTCTAAATTCAGTCCCAAACTTGGATTATACGAGTTTATTCAAATACGATTGTCGTAGTCTGTTCGCTGTCAGTTGGAGCTACGCATAATGATAGCACGGCCACTTTATGTACCTACCTGTTTTAAATGCAGCCTTATTTACACGTCATTAGAGAGAAGAGAAAACATTTACCTTTAGTCTCGACTCTTCTACTGCTAGATAAAATGGTTTTTCCAACATTATAATTTATAATTTTGTTCGGATAATAAACAAAATTACTTGCTTTATTGTCCTTTTCCAGTTCTGTGACTTGTCAATAAAATTTGGCTAAACTTAAACTTAATGGTCTCGCAGTGTAGATAGATGTCTATATCCCAAAACATCAGAAACGACCAGTATTCATTAGGTCGTGGGCGAGGCTCTCGACGATTAGAGCGGAAGCGTGGCCATTGTCTTCACACAACAATAGGCTCGCATCTTGACGATAACTTGCATTACCCGTGTACCTCGCGCTCTATACTAAATATCTGTTCCACTACTTACACTAGCAACTGCTAGCATTAGAACTGCTCTCACTACGAGCTAGAGAAAGTTTGATTCGTGGCTGCGGCCGCTGTACGAGGGAGAGATAATATTACGAACAAAGAAAAAAAAACTACCTTTAAATCTTGTATGGTATTTGTCGGTATAGCCTAGTGGTGTCATCGCAGGGTATAGTGGTATAACATGTGTGGTGATGAATTGCAGGAGCTGAGGAAGCACAACGTGTGCACGGTGGTCCGCGTGTGCGAGCCCAGCTACGACACGGCGCCGCTCAAGGCCGAAGGCATCGAGGTGCGCGACCTCGCCTACGACGACGGGACCTTCCCGCCCGCCAACGTCGTCGACGACTGGTTCGAGATCCTGCGCGACAAGTGAGTCCCACACCCCGACATACAACACAACACACACTAGGCCTCGGGCGTGTTCTCTACGCCATTCAGGAGGGAAGCAAGGGTGTCCCGCGCTGGTGTTATCACCGTCCTGATTGATATTTTTTTACGCCACGCTATGTTAATTTAAAAGAAAGCGCCTGATAATAATTCCTGGCACCAAAACCAATCTTGTGTCTCGGGGTATACGGGTACACCTGGATCAGACATGAAGGCCTGGTTCAGAATCTGTTTAGACTGTTCTTTGCGTTTTGAATATACATAGTTCTATATTGATGCAATATGTTAAATCTTTGTTTTAATATATTATGTATTATGATTTAGTGCGTGTCAAGCGAGTTGAAAGTGTGTCCCGTGTTTCTTGAAACTGTCCTCATACGAATCTTATATTCCCACTGAATTACCTCAAGTAGGTAACCTTTATCTAGGAACAGATTTCCACAATCAGTTGAGCTAAGGAATGTTGCAGATAAACTCATATGAATGTGATAACGAATGGTTGATAAGGTGCGGATTAAGATACGGCGAGAACATAGCCCGTGGAAACAATATTGCGGATAAGGCACCGACAGTATTGCATATATTATCATTTGTCACTGACTCACGGTCACCTCACAATCTGCATCCTATGATATCTTTGGCAATATCCGAATAATATAAGAGATGAACCGATAATCCTTTAGCTTTAACGTGTTATTACATCTAAATGTTGCTTCTTTTTAAAAAAATAACTCCAATACAACAAAAGGTCTTGTGATCTTGAAACGGGTCAACTGATTTTGATATATCACGCCATAAACCATCGTTTGAGAACCCGTTTCTAATGAAAATAAAATTCATTGTAATTCCCGCTTGCTCGTAATGTCTAGTGGGTCGTTCGTGTTGGTGTATATTATGTTGGTGTGTAACGTGTCGGTGTCGCGCAGGGCCCAGAACAAGCCGGAGGCGGCGGTGGCGGTGCACTGCGTGGCGGGGCTGGGCCGCGCGCCCGTCATGGTCGCCATCGCGCTCATCGAGCTCGGCATGAAGTACGAGGAGGCCGTCGAAACCATCAGGGAGTCAGTACCGCGTTGCATTAATACCATATATATTATACTATACTCGCACCAAGGTTCAGTGACTATGGCTCGGCCGAGTGCCGGTCCTCTATGAGGTCTCTGAGCTGTCAGTCTGTCAGACAAACCTCGGCGATCATACATTTAGTCTCATAATAGTTGCGTTTGGAACATCTACTTAATATGTTGACTATTATAGAGTCCAATCATTATTAAAAAAAATTAAAATGTGATAATTTTAGTCCACTAAAAAACATTGATTACAGCTTTTGTTTGAACGATTCGTTTGTACAGCGCATCGACCACACAACCTATAGACTCCTAATGTTTGATTTTTGTATTAAATGCATTCTGGCAACTAGCTGAAGTGAGACGAAAGGGGTTGCAATGCTGTGATTAGCTAATTCAATGTCATACATTACCAATCACGGAACGTTAAAAAGAAATGGATATATTTCGCAACGGCAAAGAATGAGACGACACGATAGTTTGAGTACATTGTTTACGGCTTACATCGGAACTATAGGTCAGATGTGTCGCCAGAACCCGTTCCCCTGTTATTAGGAGTCTATGGGTTATGTGGTCGATGGTGCAGCGTTGTTGACTCCTGGTGTTAATGATAATGTGTAATTTCAGTCAACGTCGCGGCGCCATCAACGCGAAGCAGCTCTCCTACTTGGAGAAGTACCGTCCGAAGTCTCGGCTGAAGAAGAACGGCCACAAGAACTCTTGCTGCGTGCAGTAGGTGACAGCGAATGTAGCTCTGCTTTCACACACACACTCACACAGGAGCATACACCACTAGATGTAACTTACCGGGTCGCTTTTTTTGACGACTTTTTACACCCGTCCTGAACACTGAACTGGATATTCATAATACACACACATCTGAAAAATTTAATGAGGGTAGATAAAAAAGTGCCTACTTCAACGATGTGGATTTTGCAATATTGAATTATCTAGAAGAGCCATGGATAATTTCTACAAACGGGCTGCCTACCGTGAGTCCAATATTGAACTTTACAGTTCAGTATCTACAATCCATTATGCATAAACAATGCACATTTAATGGCAACGAATCTGCCTCAACCTAACATCGGTTCAGTACAGTGTTGGGGCGGGGACGATACCCCGGGGGTGTCGACCGAGCCTGCCCCGCCCCGCCCCGGTCGGCGGCCCCGCCCCTTACCTACATTCAAGTTTTCTACCGTACGGGAGCCGCGTGTCATAATAAGCCGAGTCCTGCT
This sequence comes from Lycaena phlaeas, assembly GCA_905333005.2. Taxonomy (NCBI): domain Eukaryota; kingdom Metazoa; phylum Arthropoda; class Insecta; order Lepidoptera; family Lycaenidae; genus Lycaena; species Lycaena phlaeas. Next base: position 18,449,766 of record HG995171.1, on the reverse strand, counting down.
CGCTTTTATTTTACTTATTTTTCTTATATCTTTGTGTGTTTAAAATCATAATATTTTTTTTTCTTAATATTTATTTCATTTGTAGATGATTAATAAAATATTATGATGTAATAGGTGGAATATGTATTTGTGTTGAGTAAATTCAATTTTGTTTGACGAAAAATATTTTGTATTGATTGTATATGAATTTATTGTAATCGTGGTCGACGACGGCCTTTGACGAAAGATGACGCGAATAGAATGTGTATATCCCTATATTATGAAAACTTGACTCACTGAATGTTCCAAAAAATAGCTCTTTGATATTATTTTTCTATTTCTAATTTTATGAAGATAATCAAAATATATGATTGTGTAACCGAGAGCTGTCACATTCATAAATAAAAATATTTATAAGAAAACAATTGATGTTTTATTGAAAATGATACATAAGAATAAACCTTACGACATAACAATATATAAATAAACAATACAAACAATTACAGATCAATATGCAGATCACAGTTATCATTTGTGATGTGTATTTTTAGTGGAAATAAGTACACACTAAAACAAAAACAAAACTTCTATATTACTAACTGACTTATTACTATTCGATGTGCAATTTTTAGATTTATTAGTTACACGATTATGATATTAGAGAAAAAAACTGTGATGCTTAAATATATTCGATATGTTAATACATGTATGCATATCTTTTAAAATTAACCAACAAGTCTTTAGAATGTCTTCAAAAAAATATCCATGAAAACCATGAAGAACTTATATTTACGGGTTCATGTAAAACTTCCTTTTTTAGAATTTTTTATAAGATTTAAGTACAATCTTTTTTAATAACAAACAGATGCAAAGTTATATTTTAAAACATTTTGCGAAAAAGTTAGCATATAGCTAGCAGTGTAAATTTAATAAAAATAAATCACTTGGTTCTTTTTGGCTAACTTCAGACAGGCTAATTTAAGTTGCCGGTGTTAATTGGTATTGATAACAATGCAAATATGTACTACAAAATATTAACTTGGTATAAAATATGTAGAATAAAAATATTTACAACTATATTATGTATACTACTTTTGTACTTACTGAATGGAGGTAGTTAGAAAAAAATAAATGTAAAGTAAATTCACTTTTTCGGCACATACTTGTGCACTTTCCCGCCGTAGCGCGCTATGAACGCGCCGATGTTGAACTTACGCTTGCAGCCCTCGTAGTTCATGTACCTGATCTTGCCGAACACCGACCGCTCAGCCCATCCCTGGTCGTGGATACCACATATGGACCACATGCAACCTACATTCAACAAAATACTGATAAATATAAAAAAAAGGATTGTATGGTTTTATGAAACCATGGAAGTAAAACCATGGAAGTAAAACTTCCTTTCACATTATAGACATTTAATTAAAAAAATTCGGAATAATATTCCATTAAGGGTAAAAAAATCACTTCATCAATCTTAATTTGATAATTGGAAAATGGGAATGATAATAGGAAATGATAAAAGTGGACTTAAGAACTAATATTTTTATTTCCCTCGGCTGCTCTTGGGAGTGCCTTTCATTTTATAGTGCCTTTTACTTTATGCAAAACACAGACGAAAAAGTTTGAGATGATGTAATGTTATTTTCACTTTAATAAATACTATGAATTTCCTGGATGAAAATGATTAGGTGGAAGGTCTTATCCACGAAAATACAATCAGCAGTAGATCAATTTTTGCCATGGATGGCGATCAATCTAATTTGAGATTGTTTTCATAAAATACAAAAAAGCATTTTGAAGCCCATAGTAAGTTTGTTGCATCTTTTATTTGTGGAAGATTTTTTAATGGGATAAGGCCTAGACAAATTAAGGCAAAATAGAATGGTTCTTTTTAAATTTTGGAGTAGTTGAAACTGCAATGATTTAGTGTATAAAAACTTACCAACATAGCCATTGGAATCTCTGCCATCTACACTGTAGTGATCATTCAAGTATATGGCATATTTTAAGGCTTCCTCAGGACTGGGCGTCCATTCCAGAATCTTCTTACACCAGTACATGCGGAGGAATCCATGCATCTTCCCTTCTTTAACCAGTTGTATCTGAGCAGAGTTCCACAGATCGTCATGTGTTTGAGAGTTTGAGAGCTGTTCTAATGTGTAAATATGTGTGCGCTTGTCCTTTCTAAAATCAATTAATATTTTAATTATATAAAATCAACTTATTACAACATTCAATGTCATTTTGGATACAAAATGGCCATAACAAGATAATGCAAAAGTTAGGAAATTTTAAAATTGTATCAATGTAAAACATATTAACTATAAGCATATTGAAGCAGTTACCTGTGATCATCTAAAGTTTTTTGTGCCCATGCACTGGCCCCCTTGACGCTGTCATAGTTTTCATTATAGAAACAAAAGTTGTCAGCAAGCTCACTCCTGACGATTGCCTCTTCCAGGAATGCATTCACACTTTCTGTATATTTTTTTTGATATTCCTTAACACAGAGTGCTACTCTCTGTACTGATATTTGGCCTATAAAAGTAAGATTGTAATAAAAAATTAAAAAAATTGGACAGGTCAGATATGAGAAATAAATAATTATTTATATATGAACAATCCACTACATCAAGCTAGACTATACAAACGACTGCCATTGGCAGGATTCTATTTAACAGACCTGGATGTCTTTATTTTATTATTGGGAATTAAAAAAATGATAGATGTTGATGAGCGTGGAGGAATAAATATGTTTTACCAAAATGAAACCATGGTGAGAGATTACTAAGGGCATCTTGTGTTGGATCATTTCTTTTGGAAGCAAATAATTTAAGTCTCTTATCAAGGAAGCTCTTTAATGTGTTCATAGCACAGTCATAGCCTGGACTGGCCCACTCTATGGGTCCTACAGATTTATCCGCCTCCCTTGACTCAATAGCTTCATCCCAATCTATTGGCTGAAAGAAAAATGTAATAGGTAAAGTAAAGGTAAGAAAATGAAACTGACCAGTAGCAGTTAAGTTCACTTTAGTAAGTCTAGTGGGCCCTCAAGGGTTAAACATACTCAAAAAGTGATCTTTTATGACATGAAACTTATTTAAAATTGGTACCATACAGGGGTTTGAGCAACACCAACCCCAGTGAACAGTGAAGATAACAACTGCATATCCATCAAATATGCCACAATATGCTCAGTTTATTTCATTAAAATATTTAGATCTATGTCAATCATGTTTTAATTTAAATCTTTAACATTAAGGGCCTGTTTCACAATCTCCCGTTAAGTTCCCTATAGGCTATAGGGAACATATTTGACAGATAGAGTATGGAGTATCTGTCAAACATCTGTCAAATATGTTGCCTATAGCCTATAGGGAACTTAACGGGAGATTGTGAAACAGGCCCTTAAACTGACTTGCTGGTGATAGATGTTTACATTAGAACCAATATCTGTGTGCTCTGACATACCACCACCCATTTTTTTAATATAACCAATGTTAGTTGTATTACCGTAGCAATAAAAGGTCATATTACAAGAGCTATATCAATTATTCGCTGATAAACTTTGGCATGACTACAATTTACATTTACCTCGGGTTCAAATTTACTTGTATAGGGGTGTTTTATGACTGGTGGAAATTCTGTAAGGAACTCGTCTAGTTTGGAGTTGATTTTGTTCCGGATTGTTCTGGCTGAATATTCTTGTTTATCAGAGGCAACCCAACATGGAACTACATTGTGGGCGTCAACCTGAAATTATGCAAATTAGAACCTTAATTCACAAAAATTTTGGTTAGTAGTACATTCTTGTTGATATTCATTTTAATGATTATCTTGCATATTATGTTTTCATTATTATAATCAATAGTCACTGGTTAAGCCTTCTCAGAACAACCATACAATTTATCCTATGCAAGCAAACTTTAGAAATTTTAATTAGTATATATAATATGTACCATTATAATATTATGGAGTCTTCTACTTGTGCAGTAAGTAAGGCATACTAAATAGCCATTTTAAGGCCAGTGACTTTTTGAATTTTTTACTTGATCAAGCTAGATGTGTCTTAACTAATAATTAAATATTGTAAATATGTCTAACCTGAATCAATGGTACATCTTTTTTGAACTTCTTTTTGGCTCCATCTACCCATCCCAGAGGAACTCTCAGCGGATTGAAATCACACACCACAGCTCCTATTTTGTGGTCTATTATCCATTGAGGAAGTGCCTCTGCCCCACTGCCTTCTAGTAGATGAAACGGAATATTCAACTTCTTACATTCAGCCGCTACTTTTTCCAATCCTAAAATATTTAAACATTATTTCAATTTTATAAAATAATAATATTCGATTTATTTTTCTGGACTGCTGCCTGCTGAATTACGAAATCTTGTTGTTTTTGAAAATGTGAGAGTTAACTGTGTATTTTATTTACCTTTCACAAGAAAATGAAACTGTCTCACAGATGCATCTAAATATTTGGCAATAAGACAGAAACATACATGGAGCGGAACTTCGTTTTTCAGCGCCAATTTTTGCGCGTACAAAAATGCCCAATTGTCCTGTACTCTACTATCACGGGACATCCAATAAACGATACCTTCACACTTATCTGCTACTAATTGTTCTTGGGAAATTACTCTAATGCGTTTCTTATTTAATTTAAAATTAAGTATGGAGTCCGATGTTTCTTCGCGTTTGTTTTGTATCTCGTTTATAAATTGATCAAGTTCTTTGTTATTCTCACTACTAATAGATGACGAAAGCTTAGGTTTTTTTGCTACTGATGCCATTTTAGAGATTCTTATTAGAGCTTTTACAGATCCGTAAAGATTTCTCCTCATTTACTTTATAAAGTAAATTGTTAGTAAAGCTTTCGAATTTGTAAATTATGAGATTCGCCGGGAATGGTGTGAACGGTGACATTTCTGATTTTTTTTTCAATTCATTTTTCAATTCATTTTTCAATCTTATGTCAATTGTCATCTGTCGAGTGTTGGCTGTCATACAAATTTAGGGTGTGTTCCGTTTTATACTGCGAGCACTGCCCAGTGCTCAGTACTGGACGAAATTCGTTCCGTTTTATACTGACAGTATACTGTCACAGTGCTAGTGACGTCATGACTAGGGCGCCATTTTTCTACTGCAAGCACTGTCACCAATCACAACGAGAGAATTGTTCGGTAATGGCCGACAGTATTCAGTCGCAATATGACGTCACAATTTATGACGTCATAAAATCGACGCCATTTTTGTACTGTGAGCACTGTTTTTTCGAGGTAAGGTGCTCCAGTACTTTGTCTATGGAAGCACTTGCTTGCTTCAAGTACGACTTGTGAGGTCTGATAATGAATGAATGCGTACGATTGTTGAATGTTGTTTTCCCGATTTTTTATTTGTTATGTTGAGTTCGTTTTAAACATAAATGTGAATGGTATAATTGCTAAATACAAGGTTCAACAATATTAATATTACAATGAAACAACTTTTAGGGATTTTATCGCGGTTTAATATTAACATTTTGTTAACATCTTTGATTTGTTTGTATGTAGTTTCGATTATCGAAAAAATGCGTATTTTTTTTAGTAATAATTTGTTTGTGTATTTGGCGCGTATCGTATGTATGGTCAGTGAGTTTTGGAAAGTTAAAGTAGTTTATAGTAAAAGTTTATTAATAAGTATTCGATATTCATATTTCATGTTTACTTATTGTTGTTATTTAAATGGATATCAGTGAGTGAACTCAGTACCTTTCTACCAGTAGAGGGGCTCGTTATATCATTCATTTCAATGTTTTAAATTTTAGAACATCAGCTCACCTTACCGTATAATTAAGAGCGACCCGCGACTTTGTTTGGGCAGTATTTGGACAATTCACACAATATCTTTATAAATTATGTGAATGGTATACTTATTGCTAAATACAAGGTTCAACAATATTAATATTTTGTTAACATCTTTGATTTGTTTGTATGTAGTGTCGAATATCGTAAAAATGCGTATTTTTTTTAGTAATAATCTGTTTGTGTATTTGGCGCGTATCGTATGTATGGTCAGTGAGTTTTGGAAAGTTAAAGTAGTTTATAGTAAAAGTTTATTAATAAGTATTCGATATTCAATATTATTCGATATTCATATTTCATGTTTACTTATTGTTGTTATTTAAATGGATATCAGTGAGTGAACTCAGTACCTATCTACCAGTAGAGGGGCTCGTTATATCATTCATTTCAATGTTTTAAATTTTAGAACATCAGCTTACCTTACCGTATAATATAAGAGCGACCCGCGACTTTGTTTGGGCAGTATTTGGACAATTCACACAATATCTTTATAAATTATAATTTACTCTGCCTATTTGTTATAAGGTGTTATTAAAATTTACATAAGATATTGTAATGAAAAATTTCATTTACCAAATAACTTAATAAAATCAAAGTAGTTTTGTGTGAAAGAGTTACAAATTCCATACTTACGATCTTTCGCATGTTTATTAACGTTAGTAGGATTAAGGATATCTTCCATCTCATATCTCAGGTCATATTAGAAAATAGCATAGCAATAAGCATGCTAAGGCTTATGAATTCGCATATTAGTGAAATGAATGAAAATGAAAGATTTTACTGAAACATGGCTCTAGTGGCACAATGGGGATTTCATTACATTGATATGTAATGTACATATCAAAATTTCGCTTTCAAAATTTGAAAGCGTAACGAAACATTCTAAATCAATGCTGCAATGTATTGCTTTCGTGTTTACAATTTTAACTTGTTGGGTATTAATGTAAATGTAAAAGTAAAAGATGGTTGAATTCTTGAGGGACAAATCCTACGGTTTTCCGGCATTTTTCAAAATTAACTAAATATTGCTTACTTGGTAGCATGGTCTCTGGTCTTAGCCTGTTCCAATAGGAACGAAATTAAAAAGAAACGTCAGATGGCAGCTGTCACTCGTGCGTGTAGGATTCATCATCATCAGCCTTTATCAGTCCACTGTTGCACTTAGGCAAACCGCAATGAACACCAAGACGACCAATCCCTTGCTTCCGGGTTCGATCCGGACCTTCTTGTACCCTAAATACCCTAAACACAAGACTATCGCTCGCTTACTGATGAAGGAAAACATCTTGAGGAAACCTGCATGCCTGATGAGATTTAAAGTCTTTGAAGGTATGAAAAGTTCACCATTGGGCCAGTGCATCAGTGAACTATCAATGGCCCATTATCCTCCTCGCCTGATTTCGAAGATACCCGTGCCCAGTAGTGGCGAGTATAGTATCAACCCTTACAGGGTTGATACTTATACTTTATCACATAAGTACATAGAAATTACTGAAAATGTTGATGAGTTATAGTTAAGAGTATTTTAGTCTAATTAATTATTTATTACATATTTTTATTTATAAATCATTTTTAATACACTTTTGTTATTTCTTTCTTTATTTACTACTCATTTCTAATATTGTCTTAAAAGTTAGGTGCAAAACAGGCAGTAAAAATTATTAAGGATATGTTGTTGTATTTTCTTTAAATAAAGTTTAATGTTTCTAGTATTTTATTATGTACGCCTTTTAAAATTATAGTATTCAAAACAAATCAAGGGTTTTTATGTACTCATTTCTAGTCTTATAAGCTAGGTATAAGCAATTACTGGCTGTACTTAGTGCAAATATTAGAGATTACACATTAACTGGTACTCAGTACCTAAACCTGATTACATACTGAAAATGTTTATTATTAACATTTAAGTTTTTTGCAAGGTCAGGGCTATATGGTAGATGATCCAGTAATTCCATGCCTAACACCAGCAAAAAGTTGATTTATTGTTAGCTTGGAGATGATGTCGTGGTCAAGGGGGACACAATTGGAACATCGTTTTTTCTGATCTTTTTTAACACAAGTAGCAAATAATTACATATTAGTGTACCACCCTGCAGTAACTGCCTTTAAATCATCTGAAATATTTTTTCCGTAATGCAATGTCCTTCCGAATAAAGAAGCCACCATCTTTTTTTCCCATGCTTTGACCTGTCTTCTCTTTTGTTGGCAATTTCTCACACAGCAGGAAGGAAACAGCCACTCAGGAGACTTAGTAACCTCCGTTAAATCTTTATACCACTTCACGGCACCAATAGACAGATAGATGAAGTTTTTGAGCCTCTGCCAAATTATGAGGTATCCACCACAAAGCTTCCTCACCACTAAATGTTGATGGAGGGTTTTGTGCAATTACTCAAACCTATGCCTAAGTTTGTCAGAATCATGTAATAGGATACCCTTCTGTTAGTCTCTGTCATACACTCCATAACACTGATGTCATCTTCAGTTGTTGCTGTAGACGGTGTGCGTCACACAGATCATCAGTGAGATTTGTGCTTTTCTTGTTGACTTAAATGACATAGAAAACTATGTCAATCATTGCAGAAACATTATCTGAAGTGCTGATGCATGACACTTTATTTTAATTTACCATCACACTTAAAAAAGGAAATGACAAATGAATGAAATTTGATTTAAAATTCCTTTATAGTTGTGCTGGTCAAGTGATATAACACTTTTTTATTATAATGTTTACAAGTGGCCAGTCCTAAGAACTTTTAATGTCATCCTCTTATATTCCTATAAAATCTACAGTGAATTTTTATATAATCAAATTGTATGGTTCATCATCAGCCCTTATCCATTCACTGCTGAACATATAATATAGGTATATAACTATTCAAGTTGCTCAATTTAATTAAGAGTTGTCGATTAAGTTATACATCATCATCCATCCACTGCTGAAAATAGGCCTCCATAACATAAATGTAATAATATAGACCTCCATAGCATAAATATGCATAATTTAGATTGACTAATGCTTTGAATTTGTCTTCAAACTTGTAAATTGTTAACATTTTTTTAAATATCCTCTTTTTTCCATCCTCACAAATTTCATGGCATTATTTCCATCAATGTTCACATCAAGTGCAAGAACATTATGATTCACGAGAATGGGGACTTCAATCATATCACTTCTGAAAATACAAATATTGTGCAAATGCGACAGGCTAAAACATTTTATGGAATTAAGTCAGTGCTTTTGAATGGTAGTTTGTCCAATAAACTACAAAATCTACCTTTTAAAGAAGCATTAGCTTATTCTATAATTATATGCAAACTTGAATGTGCAATAATGTATTGTAAGCAATCTTGCCCCAAATTACCATTATTTTGGTAAGGTATCATTCAATAAGGCTAGATACTGTAAGCTTTGTGTTCTAATAAATGAGTGTAATCATGCATGAATAATTTTCAATTTGTGGCCACATACTAGAAATTACAATTTTTTTTGTGTAAATTTATTTTTTTTTACAAATTAACTACTTATACATTTTTTAATACCTGATTTTTTAATGGAATGAAATCCATTACTATTATATAGCTGATATAGTGTTCTTTGAGTTGACTTAGTCTAATATGTTTTCCATCAACTGCTTCTAGAATACTTGGAAACCCATACTTTCAATGTATATAATTTCATGTTCGGCTAGCTTCCTTGCACATAGGCCATTTTGTAGAGATACATGTAGATATTTATAAATTGATTTAACTACTTTTCACAGTTCTACATGCTGTTACTTTTACAACATCAAAGCACTCACATACTTATCTATAAACAAAATTGTCATACATTAAACTATGTCTATATTTCAATGATGTTTCAGGGTAGAGAGGTCAGGAAGCTATTTGTACAGTAATGTGCTGTCTACCATATCAAACAGACTGCTTGTGTATGTTAGGTTCAAGTAAACTTATTAGGAAACGAAGAGTATCTAGCCACATACTATAGTCAATTAACAAATGGAAATGCAATGAACAATCCAGTTACGTCGACTTTTAATAAGAAAAATTAGATAAATAACTTAATGCCTTACGAATCTGACTTTTAAAGATATTTTTTTAATGACTGATATTCTAAAATTATTATATTTTGTTCAGCACGATTTCTAGATATATGTTTATATTATAAGGCCTTCCTCATCATCATCGGAGTCCGAAAAATCTAATAAATATTGGACAGCACCAGTAATTGTTACGTTTTTCATTAGCTAAGGATATAAAAAATCAGTTATTTAGTTATTAAATCCGGTCTGTAAGTTATTATTATTTAGTACATTTAATTACTTGAAAACCAATATTTTCTTTTAAGATGAAATATACCTATTTTTTATTAAGTAATTACTTCAACCGACAATAAATAAAAACAATACTTTCACAATTAAAACACAAACACGTGAAAACTGAAAATGTCAATGACGAATGTCATAAGTTCTTAGCTCATATGTGATGGTAGATGACAGTTTACAAATCCCAGTATACTGTACTGCGTTTCGATTTACAACACTAACCAGTATACATATTTATAAAGGAACGGCTTCGCTGACAGTTCGCAGTATACTGTAGTGACGTCACGGTTTACAGTGCTCCAGTGTAAAAAGGAACACGGCCCTAATTTATTAAGAGCTGGATACAAGTTTGGCTGTCATACTTGACAGCAGTGCTGCCAGCTCTCAGAAACGTATCCCCTTGGTATCCCCATAAAAAAATACAAAAATATAGCTATTTTCCAGGTCACCATCCTCAGAAAGTTTGGCTGATTTATTATTACTTTAGAATTTGGAAGTTTGGTGACAGAGGTAGATTTAACCTCTGCTAACCTTTATTTTTGCAGAAATAAAAAAAAAATAATGTTCTTTACTATAAATTATCTAAATAAAATACAAAATGATAATTATCAGGAAACAGAAAAAACACAATCGAGCGCTCCGACGCTTCGCGCCGTGCCTCTCCATTATGATTGTTTATAATGTGATTGGGTCAAACACTCAGAAGAACGGATGGCCGGTGGGCCAATAAGGTTTAGAGGCCTCGCCACTTTAGAAGTCCGATAGACGCGGCGCTGCGGTCTCATAACTCAATGTTGCCAATATATAGTGTAATGATTTTCCACGTAGTCTAGTACAATAAAAAAAATAAATAATTATAGGGCCTATGGTCAGTAGTGGATTGATAAAGACTGATGATGATAATAATGACAAAAATAATTATAGCAGCAAAATAAAAATCTCCCTGCCAGGTTTTAGTAAAATAAAACATTTTTTTGTAAATATTTCGTTCGTATTTTTTACGTATAACCAATTAGTAGAATTCATCTAAAAAAAGCTTCTTTGGATGTGTTCGGCTTTTGCCAGGAGTGGCGATTTTCTCAGAAGTAATCGCTGCCATTGTTACTTCTTTTGTTATTCTACCTTTTTTACACAAACACCTGAAAATATAATTCCTCTAGCAAGGATTTAATTCTTTTACCTTGTATTTATATTTATATAAAATATCATAAGATAAATGTAGGTATAGAGTTACTAATAATATTTTAACCATAAATTAGGCAAAAATAAGTGACTCTGGCATCTCTGACATTTATATATGTCGCAGGCATCTGGTTAAATTAGTCATTTGATTGTATCATTAGCGCGTTAATCAAATGACGACATTTAATTGAATGACTAGGCTGAACGTTGATTGAACGAGTGTCGCTCAACGTCCAACTAGATAGCGGATTGTAAAATAGCCCTTTGAACATAGCGGACGTAATATCAGTCAGGTGATTGTAATTTAGTTCATTTTTTTACCACCGCGGCGTTAGTTGTCACCAAAACAAATATGGCGTAAAACAGCTCGCGCAGATAACACTGCCTTGATAATTTTTTTAACTAAATTTACATTAAAGTGACTTATTTGAAATAAAATAGTGAGACAGCATGGATTTACCTATTGATACGCCCCGCCAGCTACTTTTAAAGAAAAATTTGAGGTGAAACGAACAACATAATCAAGGTTAGTTGAATTTTATGGCCCAGTTTATGTGTGAGAATTTGGGCTTTGTAAGTTACTGTTGTAGTTCTTGTTGCCGTGAACACAATTACAATTTAATATGATTTTATATTCATGTCCTCATTATTTTTATGTAAAGGAACTCGTAAAACTAATGGTCACCCTAAACAAACATTACAAAGTCGGCTATATCCCATTCAACGACAACTACTTCAACTGTTGTTGTTAACCGTTCAACAACGCTAAATGACATTCAGTCAAGACGTTGAACGTTACATTCAACAACTTGACGAGTTGTCCTTTAGACATTCAATTAAATGTCGTCATTTGATTAACGCGCTAGTGATACAATCAAATGACTGATTTAACCAGATGACTGCGACATATACATATTATTGGGCAAAGGACTTGTATCCAGCTCTTAATAAATTAAAAAAAAAAAAATATACATATTATTCAACGGGGTTAATTGTTGTTTATTTTTACAATGGACGTAATAATATATAACAGGACCGCTAACTCGTAACAGAAAAACGAGCCGACAGAGATAGCCAGTGTTAAGGAGTGTGTCCCTTTCTTATAGGGTGACAATAAGATTTAGCTATATGGGACAAATTCATATTTTTCCATCCACATACAAAATAATTAACTGTCGACATATCATCATCATCATCACCAGCCCTTATCCGTCCTCTGCTTAACATAGGCCTCCCTCAATGAACGCAAAGACGATCGATCCCTTGCCACTCGTATTCAACACTGACCGGCTTATGCACACATAGATATTAGGTATTGAATATTTTTGCTACCAGTGAGATCAATAATTTACTACATAATATTATGTAGTACAATACCGATCTTACTTACATTATATTATACTAGCTGTTGCCCGCAGCTTCGCCTGCGTTAACTAAGATTTACAACGGCATTTTAGCGGGATAATATAGTCTATAGCCTTCCTCGATATATAATATAAAATAGGCTATAGATTATATATGGATTACTGATTGATTAAATATAGATATATAGACCTGACTAAGACCTGTTTTTAAGATTAGCGCGTTCAAACAAACAAACTCTTCTGCTTTATATCTAATTATACATGTAGTAATTGAAGAATTTGTAGTTTGAGTAGAACCCCTCTGCTGAACTGAGGCTCCAGCCCCAGCGCGTAGGTAGTATAATATAGTAATTTTTCAGCCTTCCTTGAGAAATCATTTTTTTAGGTTACTTAGCTTACTTAGCATAGTACGTTGAGCTACGGCAAAACTTTAAACTAGTCGTAAATTAAGAGACCACGATTCTGCCTAGCACGTCATCCCGGGGAGAACGCATTAGTTAAAGACTTTTGTCTTCAAACTGTGCGGTATAGACGAGATGAGAATGTTCTAAGCTTGTCCTGAATTCTAGCCACCAAAATTGAATCTTTCGATCGGCTTCTCTTTCGAAGTTATGTCAACCTAGCTGCTATGTATGTCCAATATACTCTTGCACAATTTCGAGAATTGCCATCGAAGTTAACGGCCTAGGGAGAATGTGTCCGTTATACATGACATTTGTGTCTTTTCTTTTCCAAGTTAATTCTAAGGTACACACGTCGAGAGGATTCATTTAGACTATGTAGCATCTCCTGAAAATCCTCCAGCGCCTTGGCTAATATAGAAATAACATTTTCTCTTACCGTAGGAAAAATCGTTGGTATAGCGTTGGTCTTTAATAATTGACGTGAATTAGCATTATAAAAGCAGGAAGGTTCAAAGTGCTTACTGCATATGGCTGAATATTTCGTAACTTTTTTCTTGAATTGTATACTGCTAAGCCATTTATGATACATTTCTTCATTTTTTGGAAAACTGTAACAGAAGCTCAACTCTCGACTACCAAGGTATGCAAACTAGGAACAAATTTTAGTTTGTATATTTGTAGGTAATAAAACTTATATAGGTATATAGACATTTTTAGTAGGTATTTTATATCACTACATAGTATAAAACATAGTATCCTAAATATGCCTACAGAAAGTCTGCGATATATTATGTCTTTATGTTCACCATAACATAATATATCTATTTTAATACAAAAACTTAGTAATTATTAAAATAATCCGTAAACCTGAGTTCACGTGGGCGAAGCTGCGGGTAACAGCTAGTATACACACACACACACACACACACACACACACACACACACACACACACACACACACACACACACACACACACACACACACACACACACGCACGCACGCACACACACACATACACACACACACACATATCTTATATATTTAAACGAGCAATTCTTGTATATATATGTATATTATTATATAGAATCGGGATCTCGGAAACGGCTCCAACGATTTTCATGAAATTATGTATACATGTGTTAAAAACGGTGATAAATCGATCTGGCTAGGATAAATTTTTAGAAAACTTTTTTTATCCGTGTTTTGAGGGCATCGATAAAATATGATTAGAATAAGAACGTAAATTTCGCTGTCAAATAATATGTCATGGTGGCTTAGTGGTGAAATAAGACAGATAAATCCGAACAAGCCTGGTTCTCATCTCCAATCCAGTTTTTTTCCTTTTTTTAATCTAATTTTATCGATGCCTCAAAACACGGATAAAAAAAAGTTTTCTAAAAATGTATCCTAGCTAGATCGATTTATCGCCGTTTTAACACATGTATACAAAATTTCATGAAAATCGTTGGAGCCGTTTCCGAGATCCCGATTCTATATATATAGAATCGGAATATATATATATATATATATATATATATATATATATATATATATATATATATATATAATAGTTTTATTCGTAAAAATATAAACGTAAATAATAACAATTGTAAAAGAAAACTTATAATATAATACACACCTGAAAATAATAGAATCTACATTAAAAGCCTTTATTTCAGGTCTTTTATTTCAACATAACTAAATCAATATAATATACTTTCTGCATTTAATTCATTAAATATAATAAAATATTTTGAAAATCAAATGTCACTGTACATTTTTATTCTAATTACAAAATTCTATATAACTAAACAAAGATTAAGATTATAGGTTTTCTATAACGGTAACTTATCACAAAAAATCATGGTCACCGTAGTTGTAAGATTTAGAATAATGTTATTTATAGCTTACCGGTGGAAAGATATATTGCAACCACCAAATGATTCACTTGGACAAGCATAAACACAACAATTTCTCACCATTTTCACTGTAATAATACTTAAAATTAAAACAACGTACTTAATTCAAACTTAATTTGTAAACAACGGACGCCATTATGAAATTTAACTGGGCTACCATAAGTAATAAAATAATTAAGCAAAATAATAATTTATGTTTTCTTTTTTAATTAAAAATATATTCAAAGAAATAAATCTAATTACAATTTCTTGACTTAAAATTGTTAAAATGACATCAAAAAGACAATTATTTAAATTAAGTTTTTGATCACGCCATAATTTATAATAAATTACTTTTGCAAGCTGGCAATATGAAAGAACGAGACACATTTCTTACCTAAGAGTAAGTACCTATAGAGATCGTCATAGCGTGACCGCACAAGAAACAGCAATATTTTTTTTCAGTGTGACCATATAGGGGAATTTTCCCTATATGGTAGGTAATTAGGGGAGTTTATGTAAATGTACGTACGACAACAGCCCGAGTTGACCACTTTGGACTTTTTACTATTATATATAAATTTAATTTTTAATATTTATTAGGTATCATATTATATAGTTTCAATAATTTTACTACAATACTTGTTGCAACCTCTTCATAGGTACGGTAAGTTTTGTGTGTCTGTATGTTTTTATTACATATTAGGCAAACGACCAGTCAGATCACCTGGTGGTATGCTATGTCACTAGACTAGGGAAATGAATACTTGCGACTTGCGATATTAATAATACTAATTTATAAATTCGGACACTCTTACTTTTTATCTGAAATGTTTATACTACGCTAGAGGGTTCTTTTTCGGTAATAGAGATGGGTTTTCTCAGTACAAGTTACATGTAAGTGAGTAAGGTCAGGTTAAACTGTAAATTTATATCCTGATCTGTAACCTTGTGCACATTATAGTATAATTTATTTGCAATAAAAATAAAATACATTTTTTAAAATAATTTGTATGATATACTGGCCTTTAAATAAAACTAATTTGGTATGCAATTCTCTCTTCGCTTTGAGATGTTTTTTTCATAATGAAATGAATTCTCACCTCAAGATATCTAAGAACACTTGCCTTAATTACCAACGACAGATGATTGTCGAGTGGACTTTGTTCCAATACGTGATTCCTTAATTTTGCAAATACATTAGAATCAACTAATTTTTTAAAAACATTGTCAATCAACTTTGGCAGGCCATTTTTATTATTAAAATAAGCATTACCACGAGTGATTAAAATATGTCTCAGAAATTTTTCTAGAATTCCTACCTTACCTACATGCAGTAGGCAAACTTTTATTACTTTTAAATTTTTTATTAAATATGTAAATCTTAAATTTAAGAATTAATACAAAAAATATTAAATATATGTATTTTCCGTTGTCTGGTACCCATAACACAAGTCTCTTCGAGTACTTACCACGGGACCAGATTGACGTGGTGTAAAAAGCGTCCATAGATATTATTATTATTACATCTTGAGATGGATAATGCAATCCACCAAAATCTCTTTTTTGAATAAAACTTCTATAATTTATTCTAATTTATGAGAAACAATCGGCAATCGCGGATAGACATTCCTCACACTTTATTGCTATTTTATTTACTTTACTGCTTCTATTTTTTTGGTATGAAATGTTTTATTTAATGTATTTTATAACATTTTACCAGTATCAAGTAAGCCAATACATTGAATTAAACTTAAAAAATAATAAAAGTGGCAATTTCTGTTACTGTAAATAAGTAAAGGAAATTTAAGACGTAAGGAGATATAAATTAAATTATGTGTATTGACATACCAAGATATTGTTAGCATTATAAATATTTGTTTTTATTTTTTCCATCTCACAACTGAACAACCTGTTTTTTTAACAAGGACAAAAGGAAATCCGTAACCGTAAGGTAAAAAAAAATCACATCATGGCAACACTACACCTCGAACAATTAAAGGTTATGTTTTAAATAATTGTTGAAATTCTACATATAATCGATATTTAATGAGTTACAACAAGTTGAATTTAAATTAAAACACGTCATTATAATCAATTTATTACTACATTCATAATATATTTTCACATCATTAAACAACTTACGAGTGCAATGTTAATCCATTAATTTTTGTTCACTGCGGCTTTTACACCCTAAAATTTTGCAACTCACCACTGCGCATTAACTCAATTCAAATAAATCGCAATAAATCACTGTTTCAAGTTGTGTAAAACTATTAAAATCTCCGAAAAACAAATACGTACGTATTTGTTTGGCAAGAATACACAGTTTGCCAAACAAAATATTTAGTCACGGTGACAAGGACAAAAGAAAAATCTTCTGTCTCTGTTTCTTACACTAAAATTATAACTTGTAGTCTCACTCTAACTCGTGACGTTTAAAATAGGACGACCTCTGTAGGTATTTACTCTTAGTTTCTTACTTATTGCTATCTCGCTCGGCTCGGATCGGCTTCTGTGTAATGCGCAATAGAATATAAAACTTAATGCGTTGAGTTAGTGTTCACTTTCGTAAATACATTTTTTCCGAGTACGCCATCCTGTTATTATACTACATCCATGATTTTTACTTTCTAATTCACAAAATTATTTCACTTTAATGATCATTTTATGGCCTTCACTTTTTACACCTCACTTTATATTATATGCTCCATATTTCACGTAAAACAATTTAAAATATCACAACTTCTTACTCCAGACAGATGTCAAGATGTCAATCTTATCAAATTTAGTTCAGGCATTAGTCGCAGGACTTCAAAAGTGGCGAGGACTATAGGAGTGGAGGCCGCGTTTGGGTAGACAAAGTGTTGTTCTAATCCAGGCCATTAACAAGGTGGGAAGACGATCTCCGTGCAGTGGCAGGTCCGTGTTGGATGCGAGTGGCAGGGGATCGGTCACCTGGCCGCTGGCGCTCATTGAGGGAGGCCTATGTTCGGCAGTGGATGGATATGGAACTGATGATGATGATGATGCAACAACGTCTTCACTAAAACTATATAACCGTGTATACGTGTATTACAGGCGATTGAGATTTTATCTATTGATAACGCTCAAACGACTGAAATATGTCGATAACGCACAACGAGTGTGTACCAATAACAAAACACAGCATAATTACTACATACCGTGAAGGATAAAACTGAAATGGGCGGGAACAGTGAGGGGATTGACAATCCAAGTGCAGAATCAGGTTCGTGATGATGTTAGTGTACATTTTACAGTCAATATCATTTCATTACGATTTTCTCAGGTTTCGTAGATATGCATGTTATAAATATATTATAGTGTTTATCTGTGTTTCGAGTAAAGCATCTTTATAAAGCCTCTTGTCTGTACATAAATGACCAGCCTACCCGGTAATTGTTAGTTTATTATCTAAATTCTAAGGAGTGACGTGACTCTCTAGATAAATAACTGTCTTTCTTATTTATTATTCATAATTTCTAGAATTAAAAATGGCTTAATCCAAACTATGGATAGTCTCGCTTAGATTTCTTATAATTATCCTTCTTTTTCTGTCTTCTTTCGTGATCGCTTTTTGTGGTGTTATAAACTTTATAAGAGGGGATATAATATATATTTTATTAATTAACACCAGACAGTATGACGACCAGTTTTATCTCCTGAATTTTGTTCTTATATTATACCTCAAACAAAGGATTAGCCTAACCTATTTATAATTTATGTTGTAATAATAAAGCAGGCACTGATTATAATTTCAGAGACATGTTCGTTATAATTAATCTTGTGTTAATTTCATTTGTTTGTTTGATTAGGCATGTTTCGTTATATTGAAAATGTTGATAGTGCTTATCTTTCTTCGTTTGGAATCGATATCACTATTCACTGCTTCTATGGGGTTCTTAGGCAAAGTTGAAGTCCGTATCAATTCGGATATGGTAACAACACTAGGAATATAGCGACTAGCGAGCGAGAGTGACAATTATTTTCGGGTGTTTTATCTTAACAAACAAGGCAAGGCAAGCTAAAAATAATGCCATCGTGTTATCGTCGTCAATCGATACCATAGCAAAAAGAACTGAAGACCTCAGTCGTACACCGTCGCCCTACACAGGCATACTCACAAACCCTACACAGACAAAAGCCTCTGGTAGATGTGAGGGATGTGCCGGTATATAATCACAGTATACAGTACATTTTAATAAAGTTACAATATTTTTCGCTAGACCTAAGTAACACAAAATTTAATATCTGGCTTGCTCTCTGAGTACAAAAAATTGGTACTCCAGTTCAGAATTATATGAATTGCAAACTGATTAAAAATATTAGCTGGTCGGTCATCAGTGGTCAGATAAAGAAAAGTCTTAATCTTCAGGCTATATTATGTAGTATGTACATAGTTAGGAACATTTTGCTTGCATCACGTGCTTATGTTTATGTTAGTGTTAGTTTATGTGTTAACAATTACACTGTTGCAGACGATGGCTCCACCCTACGACCTGACCTGGTGATAAGCGTACAACCTCACACGCAAGGTACCATAACATTACATTTCTAATATCTAGATACACTTGCTAAATATAAACTGCTACATCATGACGACCGATTCCCTACCACACGCATTGCAAGGGGATCAAATAAAGATCATTTGGATTTGAGATTCCAGGTGGTAACCGAGCCGGGCTGCCGGTGTTGACGTCGGATTGGCAGTCGAGTCCGCGGAACCAGTTCATCCCCCTGCACGGGCTGGACTTCCTCATCGGGGCCACCAGCCTGCTCATCCAGCAGACCGTCGAGCTCAACGACAGTGTGTTGCCTTTTATATGGTTCCTTTGAGTAGTGAAGAGTATATTTTCAGCTGACAATTCTTAATCGTGTTAAAGAATCGATTTTAAGTAATTTAGTCTGCAATTGGACATAGTTATGATTAAACTCATCTGTGTACATGCCATGAATATAATTGTCTATTCTACTAAGCGTCATGAATCCATCAATGCAAATCAAATCGACGAAGCTAAGGATGCACATCAACTTTTTTTTTTCGAAAGGACCTATACTATTGGCCTTATAAGGCCTTAACGCTACATCGGAAAATTAGATGAGCAGATGTCTCATCTAAGAAAGACATCAACTACTGTTTGAGGTGGTCGTCCAGCTTATCTCGTATTACATTAATTTTCATATTAATAATAAAAATTATGTAAGTAAGTGAATATTATAATTTTCTTACAGTAACCTCAAAAATAGATTCCGAGAACCGATATATAATAAAGATCCCGAACGGCGAGGCGCTGTACATCGCGAGCGAGGTGTCGTCGCGGCGCCAGCGGTGCGCGTGCGGCGCCGGCCGCGCCTTCTCCTTGCACGTGCACGACAGCACGCGGCAGGAGGCGCTGGTCATGTACAGGAGACTCGCGTCCGCCTCGTGCCTGTTCCCCTGCAGGCTACAGGTATTTCCATATTCTTAGATGACAATTTTTCTAACTTTAAAAAAAATTACAACAAAAAATCATGTGTATTGGGATAAATTATGCCTTACGTCACATGATAAAAAATTTGTGGTAAGAAAACAGGTATGCAGGTTTATTTACTTGATGTCTTTCATCACCGTCGAGCCAACAATATAAATTTTACATACTTACGCAATTTTTCGGGGGTACCCTGGTCGGACTGCTATAACCTAGAACTCCCGCTTCTAAGACCGAGCCAACACCGTCCAGACCGTAGCACTCTCCTTGCAAATATTAACGACCGGACATCACCGCCACGGTCGCCAGGCACGTCATTGTGAATACAGAATATTTGATTCATAATTCACTTTTAACAGAAGATGCATTGACATGATAGCGTCATGCCGTTTGTCGTCCCGGTATTCGACTCTATTTAATTGCCTATACGCCAATAGATGTCACTTGCCATAGGCAATAGAGAAAAGTAATTTTGTCGAACAGGAAATGAAAGTGGTAATGCCCCCGGGCGACTACGTCGGACGGGTGCAGCAGCAGTGGACGTGGCTGGTGCCCTTCTACCTGGTGCGGGACGCCGGCGACGCGGTGCTGTTCCTCGTCGAGGGACCCGCCACCTTTAGGAGAAGAGCATTACAACTGTCAGAGTTTAAGGTAACAATAACAAAACGCATTGCAAGACTATGGTTATCACATAACACAATACATTTATTTCATCTTTGTTGCTAACAAAGATTTTGATTTTTTATTATTTTAAGTCCGAAAGTTGGGTTAAATTGAAATTCAGGGAAAACTTTACATAGTATAGCTATTTTTAAGCCTGTAAAAATTACAATTGACAATGATTTTTAGTTAAATCCTCAATCCTGGAGGATTTGACTTTATGGATAAAATGCTACTTAGATACAACAGTTGGTGAACCATAACAGAAAGGATACTCAACTCTTTTCTTTCCTAATACGGTGAACTAATATTACTAATTAATAATCTTCGAAATCGGAGTAAAATATCTTTTAATAATTATTTATAAGAATAAGAATATTCTTGATTTTTTTACGAATCCTATCAGTATTGACAAACGGTCGCCAGTATTTTAAAGAAAAAGCTTTTGAAATAGCGAACTAACTTCCAGATTATGAGCGGTGACTCGCTGCGGGAGGTGGGCAAGATATCCCACCGCTGGGACCGCGAGCTGGTCAGCTTCATTACCACCATCACCTTCCCAGAGGCCGTCGTCCAACCCAAACACAAGGCTTTAATATTAGCTGCCGCGTTTCTTTTGGTAATGTGCACTCCACTTTTCTGTCTGTTTTGAGGATAAATGAAGCGATATTTGATGATATTATTTTAATTACAGGAGTACACGTATTTCGTGAGGTCGAAGAACAGCTGTTTATGTTGCTGCTGAATAATATAAAAATTAAAAGACGATTTTCTTGTTTTAAGACACATTAATTAAATATAATTTATAAACTCAAAATTAAAAAGAACTTTTAACGAGCAAACTTTCAGCAACTTTACTTGTTAGTCGATGTAAAATAAAAATTTTGTATTTTATTTGAAAAATATGTTGTTTTTAAAAGTAAGTGCCTCTAAGCCTGAACCCTATCTTGCTGTGTCGCGGCAGGCCTCGTACTAACACAGCAAAAAAGTCGATTTTCGTTACTTATCTCATTCACTTCCTTCCTAATATTATTTCTTTTGAGAATACTTAAAAGACTTAAACTAGAATACGAAGACGGTGTGCTTACAGCTATCAAGTTTGGAGGTAGGTTGCTTGTACTATAAATTATAATAATTCGTCGCCACTCAAATTCAAAATTTTTATTTAATACCGATTCACTAAAAAGAAAAGGTTTGATATTGTTTCCCCAGTTCACTTGTATAAATTAATACCTAGCGAGTATTGGATGAAAAGCTTGAAAAGCTTTTTAATAGAGGAAACATATAAATAAAACTGTTTGAGTATTAATAATTATTTGTATTAGGTACAATATTTTGTATAGTATCAAGTGAAACCGAAAAATATTTCGCTTGTAAGAGATCGCTACACGGGTGACAATTTGGTCTTTCAATATTCAATTTCATACATTCAGACGAACAAAATGATATTTTCTTACAAAAACTGCATACAATTTTATTTTCGGGTAGGGGCAGGAAACATTCAAAGCAAATATTAATTTTTTTGTCCTGAAAATAGGGAGATATTATTACTGAATATTCGTTGCCTTAGGCTTAGTCGGTTTTAACTTATAGTTATATATTGGGTTATTTGCACAAACATAATATTATGTTCTTGGTCTATCTTCCTTCTATCATCTAGTTTTCGTAGTCTGGGCATTGAGAGCTATGCCCGGCTGATGATAATGATGATGATACATAACAACAGGGATAATTTGCCTAAATAACAGTTATTGTTTAAAAAGACTAACATTATTTGCTAACTCAGGTTTTGCATACACCAACTTCCAATCTAGACACTGAGAATTAACTTTATTAGTTTTCCCTTGGTCCAGCCATGAGCCAGCCTCGGACTCAATTTCAGAGTTAGTTGTTCCTGTGATTTTTATATTTTTCTTCCTTGCTGCATTCATTTTGAAATAAATCACCAGGCACAGAATGTCCCTCAATGTTTTCACGTTGCATTCGTTTTTACCAGCGTGTTTTAGAATGTCCCATATCTCAATACATCTTAGAGGTGTCAGCCACATGCCCATACACTTTTCGTCTTTGCATTCTTTGACGATCATGCTCCAATGTCGGTGAAAAAATCTACAAATGTACATATTTTATATAATTAATATTATTGATTGTAATATTATTATAACTAGCAGACGAGGCGTCTATGGGTCACTAACAAACAAACGATCTTAAGCTGAATGTGCACTATGTAAAGACAAAATAAGGTTTAAGTCTTCAACTAATGCGTTCTCCCTGTGATGATCTACGGGATAGAAATATGGGCTCTTAATTTTTAAATTTTTAAATTTACGACTGGCGCGATGTTTGCCGTAGTTCAACGTCCTATATTAGAGCGTATAAATCATAGGATTTATCGGTGGAAAGTCTTTACAAAGTAATTATTTTACGAACTTATGCGTGATTCTAATCAAATCCTTCACAAGCTTCGCCTGCAACCACCTGATCATTAATAATCTAGCACATTCATTGACGAGGTCCACCGCCTGTATATAGTCCTCAATGTTCTCCACAGCAATCTTGCCTGAAGACTTCATATAGAGCTTTTCATCTTTTTTTGGTTTTTCTAATTTCTTCACGTTAGCTTCTTGTTTTTCTATAGAAAATTAAGTTAATAGTGTAATCAGTGATATTACTGTGGTTAATGAATTTATAATTTAGTTTTAATTTTGTACCTATAGTATTTGGTTTCGCATGTCCACTTTGCATTTCGTTTAACGTTTTTCTCGCATACACAAATATATTATCATAAGATACATCACCGTCGTAGCAAACAATGAAGGGATCTGCTCCAAATGCTAGTAAATTTGTTAGCTGTAAATACAACCAATTAACCTAAAGTTACAAAATCCTAAAACATTGAAAATTATAAATAGCACCTACCATTTGAAAGCACACCGCATTGCTGAGCTTTTTAAAGTATGGTAAAGAAAACATTTTCACTAAAATACTCTGGTTGAAGTTGTTAATTATAGCATTGGGGTTTGTTTTTGGGCATCGTATGAATGTGTTCAGCAAAACAATATTCTTGTTCATCGCCATGTCGATCGCTGACTGTCCTTTGAACTGAACGGTTGGGCTGCAGTTGTATTCTAACAGAAGTTCCACAAGTTGACGTTGTATCTGATGAAAAGTATAAATAATAATATATTAAAACATTCATCCTTCTAACGTAATAAAAGGAAAAGCTTAAAGTTTGTTAATCAAACACGTAAACACTGAAAGAATTCATGTAATGTTATTAAACTACATCCAGACGCGGATGCTTATTTGGGAATGATAAACATTTTCGCGCTGCTATCGTAGTTGCAATACCTAAGTACATATTATAATAATTACATGTTAGGTGTTCTGTAAAATGAAAAGTTGGTTTACTTTTCAAAGACCGACCTAGATGGGATTCGTTTGAATGAACTTCATTATTGGGATTGAGTGGGATTTAAGAGAATGCTCAACTCTTTAGTTTTTAATAGGTAAGCACTTAGAAATTTTATATAGTTTATATTAATTGTGGTGAAACATAAAGGTTAGCAGAATTACTTCTTCCTCCTGGCTGTTCTCAATTCTTCGCGACAGCACGGCATGCAATAGACTAGGTCCTGTACGTTCTTGGTCCGTAAAGGTATAGCGGAGTGTGTGTTTTGTGTCTGCACCACATTCTATAAGAGCTCTGATTACTTCTAAATTATCTTCATTATATGGAAGTGATATGGCTACATCCAAGGAAGAATAGCTTAATCTCTGAAATATTTTTGTTCGTTAATTTATTCATAGACTTGTGCAGAAGAGTTCTCTTGTATATCAACTATAGTATAGTAACTGTAAAAATTATATAGTATTGAAAATTTTTAGCATAATAGATGTTGATAATTAATACTGTATTCATATATTATACTTAACATTATCAATATTATAAATTATATTTAATTGAAGCAGAAAAGTTTGCGCAAAGTTAAAACTAATGTAGAAAATAACGTGCTACCAGTCCATTTTTCTATTTTGGCAGATTGTTTAAAACCTTAACGATTATCTAAGCTTAGGTAACGGACAAAAATGATTAATTATACTTGATCTAGTTCCTCATTAACGTCTGCCCCATATTGCACTAAATGACGTATCAGTTGCGAACACGATGACGCTACGGCCATCATTAAAGCCTTTTGAGGGCATTTCACTAATCGAACGCTTGCTCCTTTTGACAACAGTTGCAATATTGTGTTTGAAATGTTTGCTAATCTACAAATAATATTTTTTTATTAAAGGTTTTTGTGCTTAAGACGTCTAAAGTGCGTCTTGAATCTAGACCACAGGACAAAGGTATCCATACATATCCTCTTTTTGTTTGTCAGCTGTATCAGTTGGAGTTCCGCTTTCCGTTTCTTTCCAAATCATTTCTTTACTTTCTTTTATTGTTTCTTTCATTATTTTGGAAGGTAATTTTCTTACATCTTTATCCGTTGTTCTTTTATATTCTTCTTCTACGGTCTCAATTTGATCAATTATATTGTTGATTTCAAATACATATGGTATGCTCATATTGTTATTTGATGAGGAGAATGCACTCATTAATTGGCTAGTATAGTCTTTGGTTATTGTACTATACAGATTGTGGTCATATGAATTGTCCAGTAAATTAGTATGTGATTTAGATATTTTTGGAAGAGCTTTTCCTTTACCATCCTTCATTGTTTGTGAAGATTTCACTCTTCTAACACTGTTATTTCGACTCATTTTAATGAGGCTTATTTTCGTTAATAGATTTGCTGTATTGAAAGTGGAAGGGTTACGTTTGATTTTCCATTCTGTTATATTCTGTTCTTCTATAGCTAAAATAGTAGATCATGTGTAGAGAATGATAAAGAAAAACAAAATATTTTTGTTGTTACTACAAAAACCGTTGCTTATTGCTGTCAGTAGACACATATTAAAAGTATCATTTTATAGTTACGTAAAAAACTAAAAAAGCGTAAATGTTGCTTCAAAGCTAGATTAATGCCAATAATATGACAGTAATTACTGGGCGACTTAGGTGGAGGTAGTACAGCTTCTTGGATTCGGATTGGTGAAATATTTTTCTGAGCACACACAAACCGCATCAAGGCCACACCCAATGGAGTACAGCAGGAATCGTTGGGGCGATCGACGCGTGCGCCGGCTTCCACTAGAAAATCGATGATTTCAGTTTGGCCCCCACACTTCAAAACAAAATAAATATGATTGAAAAATTGGCGATTAATGATAATGAAAAACATTATGGGTATGTATTACTTTACAAATCTAAAGAGAAAATTCATAATTCGCTCCAATATCGTATGCAAAAAGTAACTTATAGAACTAGATTATATAGATAGACTAGACTATCAGATCATATTATCCTTCTCCTTCATCGTCATTGTCATCGCTAATGATAATTACCACAATAATGACGATGATAAAAATGCAATGTCAGATGATCTTACCACGGCGTACATTATAGGAGTGTTGCCCTGAGCATCTGTTACATTCGGATTAACGTTATGCTCATTAATTAATTGTGCCACCACAGCTTCCCGACCCAAATAACAAGCCATGAGCAGCGTCCTGTAAAATACAACTAGGTTTACAAATCTAGATATTAATACGATAATACTAATGTAATTTTCATCATTATTTTGCAATGCAATCGTTGCGAGGGTTATAGTGTAAGGTTAAATAGATCGGTAAACCTGCAATGTATTTCATGTTTCCCTGGTATTTTGTATAGCTTTCTTGATCCCGATAAGATCGTTTGTAGATCGATCTCGAACGCTTTTCTCTGTTCATCGTGTGTGAAGCTGTGCTTCATCATGCTTATTATTATGTCACTGTTGTTCCAAACGTAATACAGTGGAGCTTCGATAGGTTTCTCTGAGTGAAATACGTCTTCCTGATAAATAAAGTCCCAATCGTTTATTATGACTCTCATCATGTTGCACTTTGTATGGAAATTTTCAAACATAAAACAAAATCCATATTATATGCATATGATATGAAATCTAATGATTGTATTAAAAAAAATAATTAAAAAGCAAAAGTACACGCCGTGTATTATCTCATATAAAACTATAAAATTGATATTTTTCGCGGCACAGCTTATCACAGCAAAATGGTCGTCGTTTGCGCTGATACAATTATGGACAAAAGTGATAGATAGATAAGGCCTACATACCTCTATTTTTTTAACGTCTATTTCCTCTAAAGTATTTATTTTATTTTTATAATAGTCTTGATCAAATCTTTTTACGGTAAAACGCGAACTACTCAGATCCGTACAATGCTTAGGTGTCAGTTTGGAGCACTTTTGTATGGTATTTTCTAAATTTGAACCCAGTTGCTTGAGTGGTATTGAAGCTTGCTCTTTAAATATCTGAACAATTCAATTTATAAGCTTCACTTATTTGTATGTAGTTAAGCGAACAAAATTAAGTAAAATTGCTTTACAGATTTAAACTATGAAAAGCTCTCGATTAATTCATCTTGTTTATTTATAAGTAAATATAAATAAAATTGAGTAATGAAGTCATTCAGAAAAGCTGTTGGTATTGAAGAAAATCACTAAATACATTATCACGACAATGACGGCGAATATCTCTAGGTAATTTTTAAAATTGAAATTTTTAAGTATAACTTCCATCATAAGTAGGTATAACACTCACATATCCTTTCTGCGCTTTTACTTTTGCTCTGTGTGGTTGAATCACGGCCAAGCCGTTATTGGAGACCATGAAATCCGGTGTCAAGCTCGGTGGAGCGGGCTTCCAGCAGAGTCTTATTAATTGGTTTCCGCGCCAGAGGCCGACATTTTCGTGCAAGTCTGCATATGACTCTACGCCAGGACCCCATTTCATATTATCGTAGAAAAGACCCTATAAAACAGACTATATTCACACGATTTAAAACAAGTTTAATAAAAACACTTATCACGAAGTAAATTGTGGCTTACTAATATAATAATATTTACCTAACGGCTTGCTTGGAGACAATATATGTATCAGATTTCATAATGTAAGATGTATGTAAGAAAAAACTGACTCAATGGGCTATTGCATACAACATATTATTGGGTAAGAGCTCGGCCTCTTAAACGAGAGGGTTCGGGTTCGATTCTTACTTACTTACTTAGAACTGGTTACTTGGAACTTGTGGACGCCGGTCACAAGACGGTATAGATAGTAAAGATGTTTTTAAACATATAGTCTTACACTGAATGTCCGTCCATTATTGTAGGACATGGTTCCATAGCCGTGTATGCGGTTGCAGTAGAGGTATCCTTCGTATGTGGCAGCGCCGTCCTCCGCACCTCTGTGTCGCCAGTAATACGAGCCTACGCCATGCATTGTGTCCTGCACGAACTCGCCACTGTACCATTCGAGCGACTAGGATGAACACAGTATGTTTATTTTAAAGTTAGACCGAAGGGAAGGAACTCCGAAAGCTAGATCGGCAATTATATTGGCCCCTTGAAGCAAATGCTACAGAGGGGTTCTTAAGAGCTGAATATTGTGCGGATAGTATGTATGTAGAGTTTCGAGCGACGAGCGTCTTCTTATAATGACATGCAGACCCCTTAAATATTTACATCAAAAGCAGTGCCGCGTTGCGCGGCTTTCATCCCGCGGACTCATCCCTAGGCTCATTTTATGTGCTCGTGTGAACTTGTTCCGAATGTTTTACGGCCGACCATTTTGTACAATGGGCTGAACCGGCTGAATTGTTTAATTGAACTCACCTCCGCTCCCGACCAACGGTTTTCCCCTCGTCCAGTTCTTCTCTTTTCTTCATCGGTTTCGCCTATATAATATTGCTTGTGAGTCCAAATTTTGTTTCGCTTAGTATTTAGGTCACAAACATTCGTAGATTGATTCATTTATGTATTGTATTTTTTTCTAAATATATTAAGTATTATTTTCCAATCAAATTCGGAATAAAGGCACTGTCTTGGTGCTATCGTGAGGTTGAAATCCACGTGTATTATAGTCTAATGAGATTTTCGTTGTATATTTGTATCAAAGCAAAAGCATTTTAGGTAGTATCAAAACAAAATATATTCTATTTCCGCGGTGTCGTGGTGACGCATGATTAATCTATGTAAAGTGACAGATTTCCGTAGTGTCAAATTACTCTATGGTGACAGACATTGAACTGTCACCAATTGTGTTAAAGATTTTCTATGCATTGTCGTTGATCGCTTCGGTAGAATTTAATTCATTGAATATCGTTATATTTATAGTGCCTTTTAATATATCTACGGGGAAGGATTAATCTAATAATTGAAGGGGCGTTTTCTCCATTTTATTTTATTTTCAGATGTTTCCTCCTTCGGGGATCGGAGACAAGGATCTAGATAAAAAAACAAAATTGTTTAAAAACCATTTATATTAATGTGATAATTTTACGAACAGTGTAATAACATTCAAGTTATTTAGATGGCGTTGTTCACGATGACGTCACTATGCATCTATGTAGTATATTATAACCTAGCACTAATGTAACAGACAATGTAATTGATGTTTAGATACATTACATGTTTGATAAAAGTCATCAAATTATCGGAAGACAGAATACGAATTCACCAATAAACCCTTTTTGTCGGGTACAAAGTCAACCTTCAAATACAAAGCCTAGCTTTTCTTTTAACATGTTTACCAATGTGCCTTTTCCTGAAAATGGTTTTTGAGCATATCGGACAATATTAATTCGAGTTAAGTAGTTGGCATGCCTGTATTCTTTCCCAGTAGTAGACCATTAGGTCACAGATAGGATATAAAATTAACAAAGTAAAAAGATACTTAGTGCCGGCGCTGCGGCCATTTTGAAAATATGGCGTATGTCTATCAATATTTCCTGCGTAAAACGATGCAGATGATACTGTTCATTCACTTAACTCGAAGATAATGTGATATAAACGTTATCATTTTAGATTTATTTTGTAATAATATATAATACTCGAAATGTGATTGCGGACAGTTCTTCCACATATACTTATGTTTACATTTAAGACTAATCATAATAAGTTAAGTCATGTGAATGCAAATAAAATGTATTATTGTCCTAGTCAAGTCTAGAATGGTGTACTAGTGCTAAGTCGTGGTTCCCGTGGGAGACGGCATTTACCATCAGAACATATTCCTTCCTAACATACTGACATCAAAAAATCTTAAATAGATAATACAACAACGATACACAAGTATTTAAATATATAATTAAAAATCATTAATAACTTTTGTAATTTGTATTAAAATATGATTAGTTCAGAGATATCATTAATATATTTTTTATATATTCATTTATATTTTTTTAAGTTTGAAGCCTAAAATACATTTATTAAACATTTTATATATAGTTCTTATTCCATGAGACATTCAAACATTGTATATGTAAGTAAATATTCAACAACAATAGAAACACCGTTTCAAAACACCAATATAATATGCAACCTACGTTACCGTCGCAGTACCATCACCAAACCGTATCCCCGACCCCCGACCCCCGCGCAACGCAAAGAAGCAAAAACTTCTTACAATTTTGATACAATATCCAAAGTACACGCAACGATTAAAGCATACATGTGATTGAAGATAAAGTTGATGGCTAAGCGAGACTACCTACAGTTCTTATCCCCATAACCCCACCGCTGCATCCCCATGCACCTATGGCTGGTTAGATACATGGGGATGATCAATAAATATGACTAAATATTAACTTAATAACATATAGACCACAGCGTGGTATTTCATTAAAGTATTTGTTAAATATATTTTAAAATACACCCATTAAAGTGGAGATCTCAATGGTCGTGCAACGAAATACATTTCGTATGCTGCCATTTTGATGTGTCATTTCGCCTCAGGCTCGTGTCGTCGTGATCGTCGTCGTTTATCGCTGCAGTGCTCTTTGCCAGCCCAAGTTGAGTTTCAACGTGGCCGGAAGACAAGGGCTAGCTTCGCATTCCCCGTCTAGCTCGTCCGCCAGGTTGTCATGCAGCTCTCTCAGGGCCATGAGAGTAGAACGCGCTGCTCGTTGACAGCTCATGTCACCCTCGCAAGTTGAGTCCGCTTCCGACAGGAATACTAAGTCGCAGGTCGTTGGTGGAGCCTCACCCTACAAAAAGTATAGCGTGTATTAAATTTTAAACAGGAGATCTGTTTGACTGATTTATCTAATAAACTATAAATAGTACCTAGACTCAATAAGGTAAACTATGGCTTGGATGAAGGCGACAAAATTATAAATAGTCTCTAAATAGTCCAAAATTGCTGTCATTTTGTCCTTTTTATCGGCCGAAAGGGCTTTGTCTGGACACGATAACGAATTTACTGTTGCCAATTCATGTTAAATAACAAAAGTGTTAAATAATGTTTGCATTTGAGATACTAACATTCAAATAATATTATATATTTTTGGGTAACTTACGCATAGATAACATATTTGGTGTAGACTGCAGAGGGGTAAAAACAGTTGTCCACGGTCGCCTGCTAGCATGTCTACGCCTCGGCATCTTTGAATAATTTTTGCTAGGACTGGACACGAACCAGAGGAGGTTGCTGTAATACACAGATAAATTATTCATTTAACACTGAGATGGTTTCTCGGCGAAAGGTTCGTTTGACAGTATGGACATGACATGATTTAAGTGAGCGTATTATGGGCTATAGCTATAAGAAATATACCTGTAGATATAGCAGGAATGCGGTGTCTTCCACTGCCGCCCATATATCCCTCCGATAGTTGTTCTTCTATTTTTCCGTTTAGATAATGACCAGCGCCCTGTTCATCTTCGAAATCTTCATTTGGATCTGTGTTTTTAGAAAATCCTGGTATATCATTATCTTCTAAAACTTTTTCTTTGTTTACTGCAACTTTTTTATCTTTAGCGGTGTTTAGTTCGGGAGCCGAACGTGTAGGCAATATTTTCTGTACTTGCAAGCTTTGTTTAAATTCCTTAAGTGCTTTGCGCATTTTTTCCAAACTATATGCTGCAGCTAATCTCGATAAAAGTTTTTCTTTCATTTCTTGTTCTTCCTTCGAATCTAAGTCATCTCCGATATTAGTATAGTGAAGCGCCTCATCTACAATTAAACCTTCCATATTTTTCAGTTTCTTGTCAATGTTATCCAACTTTAATTCACTATCAGATTCGGTACTTCTTTTCTCATCCCGCATTGCAAGAGATTTATCATGACTTATTGTTTCAGATTGACCTGGTGACGTGTTTTGGTCGTAGTTTCTTTTCACATAACTATGTTTTCGAAAAGAATTTAAAGGGTAAACAACTTCCTTGTTAAAGGTGTCAAAGTACTGTTTCTTCAAACGGTCTTCATTAAGATTATTAACAAATGATAATGATTTTTTACGACGCTTGTCAATACCAAAGTAATCTGACCAATCGATAGATTTCTTTTTTAATATAATAGGCTTGTCACTATTTTTGTGCTCCACGTCGGCATCATGGTGTTTATGCGTATGATCATGATTGTGGTGTTCGTTCTCATTTTTGTGATTTTGGTGATCATGTTCCAACATTGTCTCTTTTCCAGACACACCTGGGGGGTGCATATTATGACCCTGGTGTTCATGACTATGATCTTCGGCTACAGAATGATTACCATGTTCATCTGTATTATTGTGATGAATAGCAGTTAAATTGGGTGGCACAATTTCATGGGACCCACTCTCGTGATCACTACTTCTTTTGACTGGAGTTTTAATAATTGTCAATTCCGAATCTCCAAATATTTTAGATAGATCCTTGATTATTCGTGGGTCTGTTCCTGCACTGCTTCTAAATGTTTTAGATTTTTCATGATTGTTTTGTTCTATGGCAAAACGTTTTTTAGGAGTCCCATAAATGTATGGCTCACTGCTTCTTTTGGTAACCGGAAAGCGTTTTTCTAATGCGTCATAGGCATATTGATCTTCATCTGCTAAATCAGACAGACTATCATCGTCTAGGGGTTGAAACGCGATAGCATATTCTTCTCGTAAATCATCTTTATCTGTGTTATCTGTGTTGTCATAAGTGTTATAGTTCTGATTTGTCAATCCCATGTCATCACCGTGGCTCTTCCCAACTTCGTATTCGACAGATTCTGGCTTTTCAATATCTAAATCAGAGCTACGTTTTCTTTTAAACGCAATAGGGCCCCAACTTCCAGGATAACTCTTTTTAACCATTTTCTCTTTGTATAATACAACACCCTGCGGTGTGTTTTCCATATTGTGCGCTTTGTTAGCTTTATATTTTGACCAAAGTTGACCAAGCAACAAGGCGTATTCAGCGTCATTTTCCTGCTTTTCGGGTCCATTATTCTCCTTTTCTTCTAAATCGTTATTGTCTAAAAACAAATCACGCAATTTATCGTTATCGGAATGTTGGCTTCTTTCACGAAAAGCTGATTGTTTTTTATTACCAGGAGAAATGGTATTAGTACCAGAATTCTTTTTAATAATCTTATATTCATATGCTTCAGGAGATCTTTCATTGGCATCTAATAATTTCACAATGTATTTTGACGTCGGTTCATCTTCAATATCCTCAATGTCCATGTCATAATCCGGTTCTGAAAAGAAAAAAACCTACTAAGTACTTCTCAAACGGAGAAAGCCTGTGATATAATAATTGTGCAAATAAATCGATAGTGATACCCAGTATAAAATGTAAGGTGCAAAAACGTCATTCTTCTGAGTTCTGGACACTTTAAAATGTTTACAAATACAAGATATGATGATTGATAAATGATGCCAATCCATGTCAAAACTTGGAAATGCATTCAATAATACTGACTGGACTAATAAGAATATTTAATGAATATTTAAAAGTATATTTATAATGATGCATATTACTTTACCCGCATATGTTTGAGGAGGTAAAACTTCATATAGGGTTTCATAGTCTGGTGCATGCATGCGGCTACGCTGGCGACGCTGCAGGGCCTCTAGGGCGCCTCGCAGGGAGCCCCCGCGCTCCGCACTCGTGGTAGCAGCTAACACGCATGCTACTACCGCCCACAGGAATATTATGTTCATATTTTCGTCCTACAACAAATTCAACTTGTTTTTAGAATCCATTATCAAGTAATTCCCGCTAAAGTCGATGCTGCTTCCGAAAGTTTAGACAAGTCTATTAATCAAAGTGTATTTAGGAAATAGATTTTATTTTTGCTCGAATATCGAAAGCCATTTAAAATATATTATTACTTATATGACTTCTTTACCATAGTTGTTCTAAAACTTTTTTTTAAACAATGATACCCTTATTTCAAAAATAATCAATTATATAATCATTCAAGATATTCCTTGTCATTAATAATGTACGCATTTTTATTAATAAATTATTAATTGGAATGATTATTAATAAATGTTTCTGTTTTGATATTGTGAACTGTGAATGATTTTTTTATTATTTTATTAATATGGATATAACTTATAAAGTAGAAAATTTATTATCAGCAGTCCCAATATGTCCGTAAAACTAAGCTCCCGCTGAACAGAGCTTGTATACAAATTATATTTTTAACCGACTTCAAAAAAAGAAGGAGGTTATCAATTCGTCTGTATGTTTTTTTTTGTATGTTTGTTTCACGATTACTCGACTGTTTGAGGATAGATTTCAGTGATTCTTGTTTAAACAATTAATACCACCTTAATATTTAGAACTATTTATTTTAAACAAATTAAATATAAAATTACACACTTTGAAAAATCAGTTTGATACGTTCACTACAAAATTCACAATAATAATGGCCCGCGTCGGGCTGTTCCAATTCTTTTATAGAGTAAGTCCCGCCGCGCGCCGGATGTTACAACTTGTTTTGCGTTTTTGTGTTGTCGCCGCTAGGTGGCGTCTCTAGTTGCTAACACGGCCATGCTGCATCGTGCATGCCCTCAGGCACGACACATCTACATAACATACAAGAAATGGATTAGTTTAGGAGCACAATTTACATTTCGTTTGCTTATAGCTGCCTCGGTCATCATGACTTAGAATTTAGGCCAGTACCAGTTTCATTCGTACGCAAAACAGTATTGTACCTTTAGTCTTAGGTGCCAATAAAGTACGAAGGAAATTGGCACTATTGTTTCCCTTCCCTGCCCTTTATCTCTATGGCCATGGTTCACCTTTATGCTTAGGAAAAACCAACTAACTTTTAGCACCGTACCTTTAGTCTTAGGTGACGTCTAGTAGTTAGTTCTTATTATGCCAATGAGACAAAGAGAAGGAAAAAGGTAACTTCAAAATAATATGCCACTACTAATAGTTCAATGAATTTTTATATTAAATAAAAGTAAGTAAGTTTTTACTCAACACTAACTTGAATATTTTCATGCAAACTTTTATCACCTAAACATTTTGGGCGTGATAATTGGGGTTAATACATAAGATAGAAATTGTTAAACGTAATCAATTACCCAAATTATACTTGCTAACGTGAGCCATCGACTAAGTCCAAATCGTGAATTTTTATCCACGGTTTCATGTTTTCGGCTGCTGCTGTTCCATTGTATGGCTTAGAGCTCCTTTCACTGCCCCTTAGATCCGATATTTGATACCTGTCATTTCCCAAAACCTTTTTTACCTGAAACGGCCCCTTGAATGATGGCATTAGTTTTTTGCTTTTTCCATCGTTCGACTGGCTTCCTATTTTGATTAATACTAAGTCACCTTCCTTATATTGTTTAGGTTTAATTCGTTTACTGTCAAATTTCTTCTTCTGATACTCAGAGCTGGCTTTTATGTTTTCGTCTATCTTTTTACGCAATTCGGTGACGTCTATGTGATCTGTATCGCTTTCTACCACCAAACCGTCACTATCCGTTCTCAACCTATAGCCGAACAAAGCTTCACATGGGACTGCTTTAATGGTTCTATGGTAAGTACTATTTAGAGCTTGCTGTAAGTGTTTTATGCACTGGTCCCAATTATCTTCGTCTAAATTTGCCCCCATAGTTTTCATTGCATCTAATATTGTACGGTTAAAACGTTCTACTTGGCCATTGGAACGTGGCATGCCAGTAGCGATGAAGTGTATTCTAATGTTTCTGTTCTCACAATAGTCCTTAAAATTGTGAGATGTAAAAGCAGACCCAGCATCAGATATTATGCGACGCGGATTACCAAAAACCTTCGTTATATTATCTATCTCGCGAATAACATTTGTACTATCGTTGTTTCGTACTGCGCTAACTAACACAAATTTCGTGAATGCATCAACTGCTACAAACAAGTATTTATTATGATTTTTAGTAACAACAAAGGGCCCCAAATAGTCCAAATGTAATGTGTGAAACGGTTGTGCGTGTTTGGGCAGTGGATATAACTCTCCTTCTTTAGATCCACCTTTACATTTATAATAAACACAAGCTAGGCAATTCTTAATATATTTTTTTACTACTCGTCGCATTTTAGGAAACCAATAACGTCGTGCAATCCTTTCTAAAGTTTTATCTAAGGCAAAATGACCCAGATCGTCATGATTCAGTTTAATAATCTGCCAAATACACTGTTTTGGTACTACCCAGCGACGACCTACATTCGTTCGTTTATACACTTTATTTCCTAACAACTCATAATCATTAAATATACTTTTAAATTTGTCACTTTGGCCAGATTCTAGGGCAGTTCTAATCTTAACCAAATCGGGATCCTGGAGTTGAACTGATAGTAACCAATCTGCTTCTGTTATCGACAGCACAAGTTCAGCTTCCGTTTTCTCTCCGCTAGGTACCGGATTACGACTAAGAGCATTCACGTGTTTCATGCTCGTACCCTCTCTATGTATGATGTCAAACACAAATTCCTGGGTTGAAAGTACCCACCGTGCAATTCGAGGGATTATCTCCTTTTTGGTCAGCGCAAACCTGACCGCACTACAGTCGGTTACAATTGTAAATTTGTTGCCTAATAAATAAAGCCTAAACTTCTGTAAAGACGTGACAATTGCTAATAATTCAAGTTCAAATGAATGGTACCTTTTTTCATCTTTAGTGGTCTGCCGACTATAGTAATGTATTGGTTTTTCACCCTCTTCTGTCACTTGCATCAAGATTCCGGCTAGCCCGTCCCGGCTTGCGTCCGTGTGAAGAATACATTCCTTATTGGGATCGAAAATAGTTAACACATTATCGGAAGATAAAATATGTTTAAGTGATTGAAATGTCTGTTCATGTTTAGGTTCCCACATCCATACACTATCCTTCTTTAACAAATGTGTAAGCGGGCTCGACAAAATTGCACAATTCTTGATAAATTTACGAAAATAGCTTATTAGACCCAAAAATTGGCGAAGTTGGTAAATGTTTGAAGGAGTAGGAAAATCTTTTACTGCTTGTATCTTAACTTCGCTAGGCATTATACTGTCTTGTTTAACCCTATACCCTAAAAACTCAATCTCGCTTTTAAAAAAATGACATTTTTTTAGGTTAAGCCTGAGTCCGTTTTCTTTAAATATGTCGAGGACCTGCTTTAAAAGCTGCAAATTCTCTTCTATGGTTTTACTAATTAAAAGTATGTCATCTAAATAAATAATTACATTTTTAAATCGTAGATTCCCCAAAACTTTATGCATCATCTGCTGGAAGCATGACGGTGCATTGGCCAAACCAAAGGGCATACGAAGAAATTCATAATGCCCATCTTCAGTTATAAAGGCAGTCTTTGAAATAGAATCATCTTTCTCGCTCATTTTTAATTGATAGTACCCGCTTTTGAGATCTAGGTTAGAGAATACCTTGCAACCTTGTAATCTATCTATAAGGTCTTCTATACGGGGCATCGGATACTTATCCTTTATAGTCACTTTATTGAGAGCCCTGTAATCTATACAAAGACGCTTTTCACCATTTTTCTTATTAACTAAAAGAGCAGGGCTTGAATAGGGTGAATTACTTTCGCGAATTATTCCACTATCCAGGAGTTCATCTACCATTTCTCGTATTTTCTTTCTATCTGTTGGAGAAGCTCTGTAAGGTCTGCATTGGATAGGTTTACAATCGCTCAATTTAATCGACATCTCATACGTATTAACCATACCCAAGTCTTTTACATTGGATGCAATGCATTCGCGATATTCATTTAACAAAGTCAACAATTCACTACGATGGGAATCAGCATCAATTTCTACGTCTAGTTCCGTGATGATGGTACAAAATTCATTGTAATTATTGGCATAATCAAATCTTAGAACATTTCCTGTACGTGAGTACTTGAGATCCGATCGTTCAGTAATATTTCGGCCTATCAATATATCACATCCCGATAATTCGTTTAAAATATACATCTCAACATCTTTCAAATACACTGCGTCTAATTGTATATCTACTTTAATCATTCTGTAAACAGTCTTTCTATTATCATTGGAAAAGCCTTGTAGTGTCACGGGACTCTGGAGAGACAGAGTGGGTATCGAATGTTCCTTGACCAAGTCTTCTTTTATAATAGAACAACTACTTCCGGTATCAATAAATGCATCATGAGTAAAATTATGGATACGTATAGCTTTGCAAAATCTTTTCTTTAAATGTTGTAATGTTATTAATTTTGTTTCTTGTTTTTCATG
Source organism: Lycaena phlaeas (assembly GCA_905333005.2). Taxonomy (NCBI): domain Eukaryota; kingdom Metazoa; phylum Arthropoda; class Insecta; order Lepidoptera; family Lycaenidae; genus Lycaena; species Lycaena phlaeas. The sequence continues at coordinate 18,411,002 of HG995171.1, read as the reverse complement.
TTTATTTACGTTAGAATTGGCAGATGTATTATTTGGATTTTTTTTTAAACATATTGATTCAGAGTGTCCCCTTTTACCACAAAATTCACACTTAATGGGGCATTGAAACCTTTTGTGATTACCCCCGCAATTATAACATTCAACAGGTTTGCGTTGCTGGGTCGAGCCTGTGCCTTGACTAGAGGTAGAAGGAGGTGTAACATGGTTATTCGAAGGGGTAATCTGAGACGACGATTGATTGAGTGAAGACATTTTAACATTATCGCGATTGGTAGTAGGTTGAGAGGTTATCGATTTTGTTACTTTAGATCGATATTTGCGACTATGTAAGAATCCTGCTAAGCTGTCGCACGATTGAAAGTTACTCGCTTCTACTGACGCGCTAATATTACTATCTCCTATATTTCCGATTATAATCGAAATAATGTCATATTCCGAAAAGTTCAGCCGTAAATTATCTATTCTTGCCTTTTGCTCAAAGAAAAATGTATATAAAGATTCGTTGTCAGTCGGTTTTCGTTCTATAATTTCTTTAAGAAGTTCAAACATATTCCGTTTTACTTGGAAAGTTGATATTAATTTTTCTTTCCAATCTACCCACAACCAAGTTGTCCAATTGTAATTATTACGTAATTGTGAGTCATACCAGGTTTTTGACGAACCTTTTAGCTTATTAAGAGCTTGATAACGAATCATACTATCACTCCAAGAAAAGGTATTTGCGTAAGATTCGATAACATTTAGCCAGGCGGTGACGTCATCACACAAAGGGTTGAATTCAGGTATCATGTTATGTAATGAAACGGAACTTGTACTCACAGATTCGTTTGTAGTTTCACTTTGTACCTTTTTTGACGTCTTTGATTTCTTGTTCCTTTTCCGACTCGGAGGCGAAGGCGTGCGTGCCTCACTTGAGCTGCTAGAATAAGAACTCGAGCTGGAGCTCGGTCTAGGACGCACTCGTTTTCTTTTACCCATTATCGGTGGGCGATATTACGGCACAACACTTAATCCACTTCTGATTTAAACAATTAATACCACCTTAATATTTAGAACTATTTATTTTAAACAAATTAAATATAAAATTACACACTTTGAAAAATCAGTTTGATACGTTCACTACAAAATTCACAATAATAATGGCCCGCGTCGGGCTGTTCCAATTCTTTTATAGAGTAAGTCCCGCCGCGCGCCGGATGTTACAACTTGTTTTGCGTTTTTGTGTTGTCGCCGCTAGGTGGCGTCTCTAGTTGCTAACACTTGTTTTGTTTGAAATCTTATGTTTCCGAATTGGTCCCATATTAATTTGATCGACATCTAATCAGCGGTTTTTAAGTTATTTTCAATAATGCTTATTTGGTTAGTTTTGTATACACAGACGATTTACTCATTTTATTACTTGTCGATGTAATATGAATAATATGAACAAAAACCACTGAATAGGATACTTTGGAAAGTATCAAAGTATTGTGAGGTTTTCATCATCATCATCATCAACTTTCATCCGTCCACAGCTGAATATAGGTAAACTATGAACGTAAAACTAAAAAGTACAAAATAAAATTAATTTTAAATAAAAAACCAAAAACCGACTTCAAAACTATACCTCAATAAATAATAAAAACAACGCCAAAGAAATTATGTTTGTTGTATGATAGTTCCATTTAAATATTGACTTTATAATTTTTAATATTTATTTATATTGCCGCAACAGAAATATTATATCATATTGTGTGAAAATTTCAACTGTTTAACCATCACGGTTCTACAGATGGGTGGACGGACAGCGGTTAGTTAGCATTTTACCCATTGGGCGCGGAACCCTAAAAATTATTAAGCATCATATCGAAGGAACAGTGATTCTCAATGAATAAGCCTATAATCTCCGTACACATATCAACCTCAAATAACAAGCAATCCAATTTAACGTGGCTATTGACTCCCTGTTCCTTAACGCAACAGGTGGTTTTGTCTACACAGGAAAAGCAAATGTTTCCTCTTAGAAAACAAAGTGGAATCTCCTTACGTTATGTAATTTCAGATATAATATATATTTTATCATCATTATTATAGAATCAGCATTGTTAATTTTATTTTAATTAATTAGCTGTTGCTCGCAGCTTCGCCTGCGTTAACTAAGATTTTCAACGGGATCTTAGTACGCAAAATAACATTTTTTACACCTTGTGTCCGAAAAAGCCAAATATCTTACGGAACCCAATTTTTTTCAGAATAAAATGTAGCCTATGTTACTCGTGGATAATGTAGCTTTCGAATGGTGAAAGATTTTTTTAAATCGGCCGAGTACTTTTTGAGCCTATTCATTACAAACATACAAACATACAAAAATAGGTACAAATCTTACCTCTTTATAATATTATAGCTGTTGCCCGCAGCTTCGCCTGCGTTCACTAAGATTTACAACGGGATCTTAGCGGGATGATATATCTCTACCGATAAATGGGCTATCGAACACTGAAATGTTTCATTAAAGTCCAACCGATAGTTCGTGAGATTAGCGCGTTCAAATAAACAAACTCTTTAGCTTCATATGTTAAGTATTAAAAGCATGAGTAAAATAAACTCGTTTAAATGTAGTCCAAAGAAATGAAAATTTCTGAATAAAATATGGTTTTTGTGCCTCACTCGACATAGACAGGTATAGTGTGTCGTGGACTTTTTTGTAGATAATTATAAGATCTACAATTAATTAGAACATTTTGTGGTTTTATCTTTTATAGTTTAGGCAGAATACACAAAATAAATAACTTTTCTGGTTGATTTTTTACACCTTACGTCTGAAAAACCCAAATATCTTACGGAACCCTATTTTTTTCAGAATAAAATGTAGCCTATGTTACTCGTGGATAATGTAGCTTTCGAATGGTGAAAGAATTTTTGAAATCGGTCCAGTACTTTTTGAGCCTATTCGTTACAACCAAACAAACAAAGTTTACCTCTTTATAATATTAGTGTAGATTATAATAATACATAGTTAAATATTTCATATAGTTTATTTAAATACTTTGCTTTATTTCGTATCGATTTAATCACACTAGCAACATTAGCGACTTTCAAATTTGTCGGTAATTCGAAATTAGAATTAATTTAAATGTTTAAATTCAGTGACGGTAGATACTGGTGACTACTGACTGTGTACTGCTCGCTGAGCCGTCGAACGCTGAAGACATTATAGAAGAGACACACGCGCGTCATATTGTCGTTTTCGAACTCGAATCCTATCGAATTATCGTTTATATACATCATCAAGAAACATAAACTCAGTACGTGTGCGAAGTGTCGTATTCTCGTTAATCCAGGACATTGTCGGATTTGTCGGCGCCGATATCTACAGCAGCTTAGCAGAGACGCTGGTGAGTCGGTTGCATGGTTTTTTCCAATCATCTATTTGTCACTGGATAGCATTCGTATCAAACCTTAATAAAGTTACTTTTCTATTATATCGATTATATACATGTACATATTTCATTTATTGTTGGTCATAAGCCTCTCGCAATAATTATCTAAAAATGTAATTTAGGTAGAATCAATAACACTCGAATCCCGCATCGCGCAGATAACACAATCTTTGTTGAGCCGCTGCTGTGTGAGCCGATCAAAATCAATAAACGAAGGGGTGTATTAAATTATTTATAGAAATTATTGTATCAGGGTACGCGCCTGTAAAAACCTAATACCGATGCGATCTCACGCACAAAGGGTTCTGAGTCTGTCGTAGTCATCCAGCCGTGTTACTGCAGAGAGGCTGCGAGGGATTCTTGTAAAGTAAACGGAAATGAAGTAATCGGGAGTCGGAACTGGTAAATTATTCCTGAATGTTTTCGCCATGACTTTTTCCTAACTGAAAAAATAGTTTGACTTTTAGTGTTTCTAGTTCATCTTGTTGATATAAAATATAAGTACCTGGTTGACCGAGCATTTGCTCGGTACCCTTAGTGATAAAATACGATAAAATTTTTCTTCCAAAAAAAATATCTTAAAAAAAGGGAAAAAAAAACCGGACTTGAGATTCGAACCAGGCTCGTTCGGATTTATCTGCCTAATTTTCCCACTTAACTATCATGACTATTCGACAGCGAAATATTTTATCGTTGCCCAAAACACGGATAAAAAAGAAGTTTTCTAAAAATCTATCCTAGCTAGATCGATTTATCGTCGTTTTTAACCCTTGTATACAAAATTTCATGAAAATCGTTGGAGCCGTTTCCGAGATTCAGATTCTATATATATATACAAGAATTGCTCGTTTAAAGGTATAAGATTAGTGTTCGGGACGCACAATGAAATCTGGAACGCTTCTAGAGTTATTATTTCGTTATCTTAAAACGTTGAACGATTATAGCGCGTCGCGATGATCTTTGATGATTAGTCCGGCCTCCATGGAAACATATAATGTATTCTTATTTAACGCCTCTTGGCAGGAAAGTCAACTCGAATGACGACAAAATCATGATGTTGAAATTTCTCTATTTTATTCCGTTCTTAATTTTTAATATCGTTGAATTGTTAATTTTCTAATTACTGCCGAGCGTCACATGATGATCTGCTTTCTTCCTTACCGTCCGCTGTCTGTCCATCAGTCCTTCTCGTTTGCAGTGTAACGTAATTCATCACGTGCCGCCTGAGCCCTGATTCAGTTGAGTTTGTCACGAAATTCAGAAACGTGATCGAGTTTGCGAAAACGAAATATCAATTCAATATGTATTATCCGGGCAGGCGGGCTCTCCCCTCTTTGGAAACTGATAAGCATTCTTCAAGTGTATTGCCAATACTGTGAGTGCTGTTGACATCCACTTGTAGTACTTTCATGCTTATATTAAAAGTAAATAAGTATTCTCCCCAGCGATTCGAATAAATTCTATTTTTGCACTGAGGAGTGAGGAGTATTGACGTTGGTTACGAATTAATTTAAAAACTACTCAACTGGTTTCAACATCCCCTCAGAATATTTCCTAAAATAATCATCATTAATTCGGATACGGTTGTAGGTCTAAGATGACGCGTGTGAAGCTGCGGGCAGCAGCAGGGTACCGTCTACTATATTATTATAATCATCAAACTACCATTATCTTTTGCACTTGTCTGACCGCTGATAAAGTGTACCTAGCTATTAGTAGATACCTAGCTTACCTACCTTCAAAATTAAATCCTTTTAATCAAACATACTCGTACAGTGCAAGAACTGATATTTGTAATAACAACCATAATATTAGCTGTCACGTATTGTTAAGCAACGTCCTCCCCCGCGTCTGTATGTCAGTCTGTTCGCGATAAACCTAAATACTGCCGGACCGATATTCATGAGGATCATCCATAGATTTAATAATTTCTGAGTAAAGTTTCAGTACACAATTGTCCAGGCTTTGTTTAAATTGTTTGTAATAATAAGTAAAAAAACATATCAACTCTTATATATATGCTGGGCAAGGGTCACGTCCTCGAAATGCAACGAGGCTTGGACCGAGTTCACCGATGCGGGTTGGTGGATTTCAAAGGCTTTTAATCTCACCAGACATCAGGCATGCAGGTTTCCTCACAACAGGGGTCAGGATCGAACCCGGAATTTTTACTGAACAGGGCCGAGCCCACACCTATAACCGATCAATCCGATCATTGATCGTGCTATAATAGTGTTATTGCACCTGTGGGTGTCCGGGCGGGCGGCTAGTATTTTAATAATTCATACTTTAGTGAATTCATTAAGCACAGCACGTCGGCCCGATATTTTCCAGGCTCGTGGGCACGCAGTCACCCGCCATTTAATAATAGATTACCCGACGATTCTCGTAACGCATATTTAATGAGATCATCTAATGAAATGGAATGCATCTATAAAATACGTTCCCTACATATTAAATATTTCTATCATTAGACCTGTTGAAGGTTGGTACAGACAACAATTTACCTAAACAAGAGAGAGAGAGAGAGAGAGTAAAGAGCAGTCGTAATAAAGCAAAAAATATCTTCAAACTGATGATATATTCTAAAATCGTTGAAATACGAAATGCAACACAATTGATGACTTTCACAGAGGCTTGATAATAATTGCGGATATTGAAAAAATAACTACCAAAGCTCCGAGTGCTAAGAGCGATTTATTATTATTATTATTAGATACCCATTAAATATCTTTTTGCATTTGAAGTGACAATTAATTATATTAGTAACTCAAAAGACGAAATTATTCAGAATTTGAATAAAATTTACCAACTTTCTTCGAGTTTGTTGTTGTCTAATGTTTAAACGAATTTCACTCATTGTAGTGAAACAACTTAGTAGTGGTATAAAGCCTGATGATGATGATGATGGTGATATTATCATTAGTTATTTGGTCACAACACTACAGCTATCAAATTAAAACTGTCATCGAGAAAATAAAGAAATGGAAATATTAGTATAATTTATGGATTTTATCGCGGCTCATTAAGAATTTAAAAATATTAAAAAAATATATATTTATATTACGTTGACTTTTACTTAATCTTACAACTTCGTTGTTTTTCTTAATTTTTTAATTTAACTAACAAATTTTCAACAATGTATTTAGAGGCATCATAAAATATATTTTAGGCAATTTCCCTAGACATGTGACCAACTGTCACTTTAGACTATTGTTCGTGAAATAGCCACTGGGTCTGGGAGTAGCCCGAGCATTTCCATCCATGCGTTGTCGATACACGCGATATGTACACCCGTATTCAAGAAGCGTACTTGGCTAAGTAATGAAACAATACTATGCAAAGAACGCTTCTATCTATGCACTCCTGGTGTCAATAGCCGGGTTTATATGGGTTTGCACAGTGGCGGTTTTCATTTAAGCATTGTCTATGAATTGGTTCGAATGACCCTATGCGTTCGGTGGTACTGTGACACCTCAAAGTATTGTTTGTGAATACGGGTGGGAGTCTCGGCACTAGTTATCTCTCTACCTGTCGTACCCTTCTTTCATAGCCGAGTTGTTTGCCGTGAGAACCGCATAGTATGGTGGTAGCTAAAGAGCGTGCGACACAAGTGCATCCCACGGCTGAGATGAACAAGGTATATATAATGCGACAGCATAACTGCCACTTTACGCCGGTATCGTGTGAGTGAGAGGCACCACCCCGGTCGTGCCGGTTCGATTCGGCTGTATGACACTATCTCCTTCTATTTTATCCTTCTACGGCCAGGCAATAAAAATGCCTTCTTCGTGTCCTACGAATTCGTGTCTACTATATTATTACAGCGGTAAGTGTTTTGAGTTCGCTAGCTTCGTTAACGCGGTAAGATAATATATATAAGGTAAATACTTATCAATTAATATATTTGCTAACAAAACACCAACAATTACCATTTAAAGGCAAACTCTTCAATAAACCTAACTTCTACTTTCGAAACAATTAATCGGTCGAATGATGTCTTAAAAAAACTGACAATAATAATAGTAAGTTACATCTATCTATCTCTAAAGGAGAATATTATATTGTTTCAACTTTAAACTAACAGGATTATTATTCTTATTTAAATATACCTACATGTATTAGTTCGGGTGATTACCGCGTTTATAGTTTTAAGACTGATCAAGGCAGTTGGAACATGGCCGAAATATCGGGACCACAATAAAACTATAAACGCGGTAAGCATCCGAATTAATATGTACTTAAATTGTTAAGGAAAACATCATGGGGAAACCTGCATGCCTGATGAGATTAAAAGCTCACCCGCATTGGGCCAGCGCCTCGGTAAACTATGACACATTACCCTCCTCGCCTGATTTCGAGAAGGAGACTCATGCCCAGCAGTGGGATATATAATGATTGATACTTTACTTTTACATTCAACAAGGCAATACAAGAAACAAAGCTTTCATGTGCATGAGAATCATATAGCTATTGGAACTGTTGAGCTATAACATTCTATGCTAAAGGTACGTATTGATTTATCAATGGCATAGAAGGCTCTTCAAATAAACAAATGTATTTCAGAATCGACAAGGAATAAACACGGACTGAAAAGTCAACCGAACCCAGATAGACAAGTCTAGGTCATCGAAAATAAAAGCAACATTAAGAAGGAGACTTAAGTATATTGCATGATCGAATACATAATAAAGTACGAAAGCGCGCTTGCTTGACCATAAACAGTCTTACCTTAAAGCATCTATTCACAAAACAAAAACACTCGGGAGATAAACGAGAGACGGCGTCCAGCGACGTGTCTCGGCAACAACTGTGCCACGAAAAGTTGGCAGAAGTTGCGCGTTACCTCGCGCGCACAGGACACGGGGTTCGGTGGGTTTTCAGCTGGCCACGGAACTCTTGAATGATACGGCTGAAAGGCTGCGGCGGGGCGGGGGCGGGGCGCGGCGCGCGGGCGGGGTTATATAACGGGCCGATCGATACAGGCCGGGGGAGCCTGCTGCCTGAGAGACGGTACAATGACTAATATTCATTTAATCCGGTCATACGTCCACACCACCTCATTGCATTGCACCGTGGCCTGCATTCGCTACCCTCTACCCCTACCGAGTAAGGGAGACTGAAACTTGGTCAAATAAATATCGACAAGTAATATAGAAAGCAAAACATACTTTATTTGTATTCCTGTAAGAAAGTATCTTTATATATTTGAGTATTTCTAATTACCAACAACAGTTGCATTTGTTCTCTCCGTATCATCTTCTCTCTCTACATCGTCTAGACTCTAGGATATTGTTATTGCAGTCCATCAACATTACAGTTGCTTGGTTCGAGGATCTCTTGATGATGAAGCCATGAGGTTATAGTTGATGGTTGAACATAGTCATTAGTTATTTATTAGTTACATGTCATTTCAGACATATTTTTTTATCCATTAATAGTTTATTCACATAAACATATTTAACATACCTAGCAGTGGTACTCATCGCAACATTAATTCTGTCAACAGATAGAAAGCATTGTATTATCGGTTCAGCTATTTCAGAAATCAGACACTACATATAATTTTATATAGCTTTAGTAAAAACTTCTTGTTTAGACACTACAAATAGACACAATTAGGATAGCACTAGTTGCAGTACACGTGTCATAATAGCACAAGGCTAAAACTATGAAGTTCGTAAGACCTGCTCCTCTATATACATAATACACTGTGTGGGAGTAGCTTCTGCTGTATTCCGAAAGACTTTCTAAATAATTCCTAAGGCTCAGAGTTGTAAGTATAGGTGTATCATCATCATCAGCATCAATGTTTTATCTTTCGTGATCTTCTTAACAAATACTAATAAAAACCTTAAGTATGAAATCCTAAGTCATTTTTATCGCTTCACATTGATTGTCAAAGTCTCAGAACTTACTCTCCCTCTCTTTTTAAACGACTTCAAAGTAGGAGGCGTGTCTCAATTGGGCCGTATATATTATTATACTTTTGTTTGCGTTTGTTTATGTTTGTTCGCGGATTACTTTGTCGTTTATGAACAGATTTTGATAATTATTTTTTTGTTGAAAAGAAGATATTTCCAAAGTGGGCCATGATAAGGAAATCAGGGTCTGGTGATGGCAGTGAGGGAGTTTTTGCTTTTTGAATTACTGTTTGAAATCCTTTTTTTGTTAAAAATTATTTTATTAATAATTCAAACACTAAGACAATGGTCGTACAATGTGAACGCGGCCCGATGGAGTCGATCTATATAGTACTACTAGCGGACTCGACAGACTTTGTTCTGTCAAAACAATTAATTTGCAATAAATAAAATTGCAATCTCAAATTTGAGAAATAAACTATCCTATCTTTTAAGTTGGAGAAAAGCACACATTTTAAAAGAAAAAAACATTAAAATCGGTTAAGTGGTTTAGTAGTCCATTGAGGACAAACATTGTGACACGAGATTTATATATATTAAGATATCTACCAAATGTTCACCGGTGGTATTCAAATATTCAATAATTTTATGGTCTATAAATACATGTGAACTTGGAACAAAGTAAATAACAAAAGAGGATATTATACAAGTTTGTTGTGTTGTAAATGTGGTATATCTTTAAACAAGCAATTCTTGGATATAATCTGAATCGACTGAATCTCGGAAACATAATACTATGCAAGACTTTTTATGTAAGTATCTACATCAATTACATTTTCAAGAGATTTCGTTTTCTTTTTGGGGTTCCGAGCGCAAAGGGTAAAACGGGAACACTACTAAGCCTGCCTGTCCGTCTGTCACCAGGCTGTATGAGCTGTGATTGCCGCTATAACAACAAATACCTACTAAAAAGATAAGAAAATCAATATTTATCGGGGCTGTGTGGGTACAACAAACGTGATTAAGAAATCACAGAATATTTGCCATAATGCATTAACTTTAAAAATAAATCATGTTAATATTATTTATTTAATATAAATAAAAAGTAAACATAAAATAAAAGAAAAATATTTGAGGAAAATTCCCAGACAAAAATCATGTACGGTATAAGCTACACCTTTTGCATAGTATATCAGAGATTTATCAGAGAAATTTAACCGAGCTAACTAAAAATATAGTTGTTTTTTGACAAAGTGTCTTAACCTGGATATATTATGGTATGGAACCCTGCGTGCGCGTGGAACCCTCCGACTCGCACTTTATTTAGTTTCCGCAGTGTACGCTCGCAGTTGAGGAAATCTAATATCCTAATACAGTCGCAATACGGAACATTCTTGTTTGCATTACATTAACTATTTATAGTTGCCCTTTTACTTTATCGCTGAAAACAAATTTAGTTTTTAGGTATTATATAGAAACCGAATAAGTGACTGAAGCGTCGCGGCTGACGTCAGTAACTAGAATAACTCAGATAAAATAATAGTAGACTAGAATTCGATAAAAAGGAGCTAAAGACAGTAGAAAAACTTTGTCTAAAGGAATAAAAGAACATTCTGGTAATTTAAATTAGTTTAATAATAACACATAAAGCATTAATATCGACAATGCTATTATATCGTAAGAGCTACGTAACACCGTAAGACAATAACAAAATAAGTTATTTCAGTTGGAAATTCGCTCAAAGCTTGCGTTGATTGTATAATTTTAAAGCGTATGCTTTATTATAATATAATTAAAAATTACTATTAATACACTATCCTGAAGAACTTAATAAATACAAATCTACTAATTTGTAAAATGAAATTAATTACTTAAAACAAAAATTTTGTATGAAATCGCATTCTACGGCTTAAACAAAGGCACTTAGTTTATTTCTTACAATATCATTGGCTTAACAGATCTTTCGATAAGTTTATATTATTCCTAAATATAACAACATAGCATATACTTATATAATATAACACGAGTAAGTATAATGTATCATTTTATACATTCAATGAAGATGGCAAATCATTTTACTACACATCTGAAACAGCGTTTTGTCCTTACTTCACAGTATGAAAAGATTATATAAATATTCTTTAATCCACTCTAGCGGTAACAATGTCATTACTAAACTACGATATAGACCTGAATTAATCCGAACTTCTTGGCAATACTTACAATAACAAATCCCAGCAATGGCACGAATATGACTAAAAAATATCACGATATAAATATTTCACGTAATACCCAAAACTATGCACAAAGCCGCCATTAGGCGTCCGATTAAAATTTTTACAAAATTTGTAAAATGGCCGCAAATCAATTGATGTTACATTCAGTCATATAAATGTAATCAATTATGTAACAATAAATTATATCATAAAAATAATTACAGTATTGTAAAATATTTACTTAGGATATGATTATATTTCTTCATCTGGCATTTCCGCGTCAGCCAGCTTTATGAGGCCTACAAAGCTTTTCTCTTGTTGCATAATGGAGTGAAGCTCTTCTCTCGTGTTCTTTACGGCCAGGATATCTCCTGCTTTTAAGTAAAGAGCCGAAGCGGAGAAACAAGAGTTGGGTTTACTGTCTACGGAGTGGGAGGACTGGGCGCATTGAAGGAGGGTTTCCCAGCCCTTAGTCGGGTCTTTGCGCTGCAGAACCCACGATATAACGTCTCTGCTGTCCAAGTAATAGATCTGGAAATTATAAAACAATAGTCAAAACTGAGGCCCGACATGAGACATCGAATGTGATTTAAAAACGGTATAATTTTGTGTCAAAAAATAAGGCTATGTTTGTGGGATGCAAAAACTATGTCTATTTATTTATTTTTGTCATAAGGAGACATCTGCATTACCAAAGGTTATATCATTATACGTTGTCCTTCTCTTTCCATATCATCCAAAATCCAACGGGAACTCACAAACCGCACGAAGCCCAACAGCGTAGCTGTCACTGTATGCGAGCGAGAAGTTATTATATATATGTATTTCTTTTTGTATAGTATTACGAATGCATGGAAAAATCTTGATATTATTAGGCTTGTTACGATTTCATCGTTAAAACTACACAATATATGTATAATAACTGATGCAGGAGATTGGAGGAGGAGAGACACTTGGCTCATGACTTACAAGATATAAAGATTGACTATAATAAGAGCAGTTACCTGAGCGTACACGAAGTATACTCCAGAGTGGTGCACGTGGATGTACCGGTTCCTGATGAGCGAGGGTCGGGGGTGCGGCGTCGCGAGGGTCCAGGGCGACGGGAACCACACGTCGTGCTCGTGCTTCACGCGGATCAGGCCGTTGCCTGCGGACAAAGCCTACTGTTACGTTCCCAGCGCCGGATAACAATCTTCATGCTTACAATCTCGTTCATTCATTCAGAGGATTACCGCGAATTACGCTAAGACTGTTAGGGACTTTATGTCGGTTTATTATTCATTCCAGTTTTTTATACGATATCATACGAAGAATAGTTGCAGTGGGCTGGTCACACACTCAGGAGAACGGATGGTTCAGGAGTGGAGGCCGTGTTGAGCAGACGAAGTGTCGGTCGGCCATTTACCAGGTGGACGTTCAGCGATGGACGGATAGAGGCTGATGATGATGATGATGATTGTTGAAAGGAAATTTTTGAAGTGAAACTTCTTTAGAATCGTTGTGATTTCAAACCGGATGCAACGGGAAAAGCGACAGGTAAGAGATACAAATACGAAAGAGCGAGAGAGCAAATGTCGGTGTGTATGTATATTGCACACTGTTTAATACTTGCTTGTATTTGAGCATTTAACGTGTGTTTTACTTCTATCGTGTGTGAATCGCACACACATCTTTTTTTTATTTGACAAATTAACTAATAGATGTTATTCTATTGAGATTTTGAACTCCTAAAGACAATAAGCCGCGGTTGAAATGCACGTAAGTTAAGAGATAGTGTCACTTTACCTTTAAAGTGCTCGTGTATCCCCAGGGTGAGATGAGAGGTGTTGCCGTGGAAGTGGGCCGCCACGAACGGCTGCCGGTACCCGCCCTCCTGAACACAACGTGACGTTTTAAATGTATCTTATATTACATCTTCCATTTCCATCCAATTATATATAACGAATAGTTGACCATCAATTACTCTGCATTATTGAATATTTTAAATACACTCACAATAAATTACTTTACTTTAAAAAAATATATTTGTGAAACTCCTGAAATGAAGACAAAAAAAAATAATAGTAAGGCTAATATTATAATCCTATACTGTCTTATATGTTTAAATTAAAAGCATTTAGTGTATTATCGTTTAGTATTTACTTCTCCTTCGCTGTTCCTCGCACTCCTGGAGACGGAGTGAACTCTGATATTTGCGTCTCTGCTTGAAGCGAATTTTTTATTCTTGCGTCTGAAACAAAATAACATAATATTACATGGCGGCATTAATCGCCTTTACGAAAAATATAAAGGAAAACGTTAAAACGTGTTGTGATGTGTAAGATACATTATTGTAAAGCTTCATCTAAATCCATTCAGTAGTTTATGCGTGAAAGAGTGGCTAACATACATCCATACATTCTTACAAACTTTTGCGTTAGTAATATTAGGAAGATTCATCAGGACTGTTTCACTTTGACCGCCTCCCTTTCCCTTTTATATTAAATAGCACAGCATAATATAGGCAATAAGCACAAGCTACCTGGAGACGTAAGCAGCTTATCAACCGCGCCCTCAAACAATCAGTTTTGAAAAGTCTTTTGATCAGTGGCGGCTGTACCTTAAGTGCGCTCGTGCGCTGAACCACCAATAATTTAAGATTTAAAAATTTCAAACATTACTTGATCTTTATTTAGAAACCATGTTAATAGATATTAAGTATTTTTATAAGTACATACAAAAATCTTTATAACTAATAAAATTTCCAAATATGACGACACAATTTGAGCGCTTTGCTAAACTATTAAGACTTATTTTCCATAATAGAAAAAATTTCGTGCGCTTCCGCGAGCGCACGAGGACTGCTAATATAACTTGTATGAGTTACGCGCTATACGCCTGACGCGTGAAACAAAAGATAGTTCATAGAAATGTACCGAGAAATTACTCTAATTTCGTGCGCCGCACGCGCGTCCGAAGCCGAATTTGCCGAGAGCACCCGATGATTAACGAATGTCGCCGGGCGCACGACGACGACGGCGGACATGATTTTTGCAAGTTGAGTTGTTGTTGTTGTTTGTTTTAGTTATTGTAAAAACAATTACTATTTTTCTTTTCGTAATATTCTGTGTAAATTATTAATAGTAAATTCGTAATATTCGTATTTTCGCACTGTGTACAGTGTGTGGTGTCAGTGAAAATAATCTTAAACAGAGATTTTAAAAGTGAAATGTTTAATAGAAAGAAATGGTTGTGTGGATGTGAGCGAGCGAACATTTCGCTTCAGAAAAATTTCTTATTGATTTATTGTACAAAAAATATAAAAAATTAACATATTTTAGGTAAATTGTTGTTTTGTTGTTATTTCTAATCTTAATACTTAGTGAGCAAGTAAAGTGCACTACCAGTTCGATAACCCACCAGCCGCCACTGCTTTTGATATGAACAACAATACAAAGAATTTTCTTATTTGACTTGGATAAGCAAACGGACAGACAAATCATCTGATGACATTTAGATAGATAGATCTATAAACTTTATATTCACGATTCCAGGTATATATTAAAAATACCTAGTATATATTTCAGGTTGTTAACTCTAAAGGAGTTACGAGTGACAACATACAGCAAAACTTAATAAATAACCAAGACGAGAGCGCGTCACGGGCGCAACCCTCCCGTCGGTCACAAGGCATCACACGGTGATGAGGGATAGGTGATGAAACCTCGCACTTCAGTGTACTTAATGAGGATATTGTCTGCAGTATATTGATGATGTGGCAGCCCTGCGCGAAGGAGTGTGAGGTGCATCTCAGTTGGGAGTCATTAAAACTTTATCAATTGTGGTCATGGTACGGTACACGTGTAGGTGGTGGGATATACGCCTGAAGTTGCTGTAACTTCATATTGAAACACTAACGAACGGTTACGGACTAGCTGCTGCCCGCAGCTTCACCCGTTCATCCGTCTGTATAGATTGCGGCGGCATAACACTACAAACAAACGTACGTTAAACATATTATGTCATAAAAGCCATTTTCATTATCATCATCATCATCAGCCTTTATCCGTCCACTTCTGAACATAGGACTTGGTCCATGAACGCCAAGCAAGCACCCAACACGGACCGGAATAGAATTTATCTTAAGAAATTATGGAACAATTTTAAATATTGAACTAAATTTCTGAAATATCTAAGAATTATGTTTACCGGTTTAATTATTTTAAGCTGGGTTAATAAAATAACATTTAAAAGTAACATTTCTCGTCCTGGCAACATTAAGGTTTATATTCCTCGTAATTCCAGATCGCTATCAAACTTACGACCCCATTCAGGCCAAGTACTAAGTACAGTCTAGAATTTTCATTTCAGGTGCTTATATCTAGTACTTGCGAAATTTATGGTTTTTTAAAGTTTAGTTCTCCGATAAGGGATAGGCTTTCAGAGGTAGTTTTATTCAAACGTCTCAAAATAGACAATGTTTTAAATTTTATGATTTTATGAAGACAATTCCTACGTATCTTATTATTTGTGATGTTAGTGTCTATGGAAAACACAGAAGTTTTAGTTAAAGTTGTACCTATATAATACATAGATTAATATATTATACACATATGAGAGTGGATGGCCGATGGACCAATAAGGTTCAAGAGTGGTGGCCAGGTTTAGGTAAACGAAGTGTTGGTCGGCCATTAACCAGGTGGGAAGACGATCTCCGTGCAGCGGCCGGTCCGCGTTGGATGCGAGTGCATTGGTCGTCTTGGCATTCATTGAAAGATGCATATTATGTTACGCAGTAGACGGATAAAGGCTGATGATGATGATGATAATTATACATAGCTCTCGAAGATTTAAAACAAAGTTTATGCTGGTTATGAAAGTAACTAAATTAGTAACTAGATCTTACCTTGACGGGTAATATTAGCGATCGTTCATAAGGACATCTCTTGTGAGATTAAATAACGAACGGATCTACGCCCACACACCAGACTTGTGTGCTCGGCTCCAACTCTCAAAGTTATAAGTACACTACACGTGGCTGGTTGTTGTTGTTTGTTTGTTTGTTTGTTTGTTATGAACTACAATCCATCGGTTTCTAACTTCGCTTCCCCGAGGCGCACATCATTTACATTCAACTAAAATTTACTTTAATTATTATGAGTTGACATGTGTATTATATTCGTCTCTTAATTTTGTTCTAAGGTCTCATTAATTAATATATTTGTAGCAAAATCACCCCTATTATATTATGTTTATTATATTATGAGAAATAGACAATAACAATCGATAACTAATAGGCAGTTAATGATATTGTTACGAATATTAACATTGTCTATCAACTTGCATAACGTTATCGCTAAAGCCCTTATTCTTTTGTAACTTTCTCTTTTTAAATATTTCTTTAAGGTCTAAGCAACCTTAAAGTCTGTCCTCTTCAACACGTCATTCATTATCTTAACTGCGCTAAAATCCTAAAAGTTGTTTCGTTCTTTATTAATTTTAGCAGCTGCAGTTCGTCGACCCCCTATCTCCTTTTACAGAATGGCGATATGGAGCCTACCTAATGCCTGCGAGGTAATAAGATATTTGTAATAAGCACTTCACAACATTCCAATACGAAATAAGAATACTTGGATACGTTAGACGCGAGCGACCGACTCCTGCGAGCGGAGAGCGCTCGGCTCTCAAGACGCCTCACGCCAATCTCCTCACACGTAGCTATTTGGTCATTTACGTGCCGTCTGCACGACGAGCTAAAGATAGAGGTCGACGGAAGATTTATCTTTATATTGATAACATCAGAATTATTTTTATCAAAATTAAAGCAACTCTCTTTAAACTACATTACCACTAATTTACTAACATTTATACTAAGCTTAAGAGGGCACAGATTTTGCGACACAACCCATAACTAACTTTAGTTCGTCCAAATTAAATTGCTTGAACTGTATACGAGCGCGGGAAATGTATTATGAGAACAATGTTGACTTACATTATTTCTTTTTGAAGTAAAACTTCAACTCAGTTTTTTTCTGACGGCAGTAACGCTCACTGCTCAGTATTCTACATTCATAAATGGTTGTGAGTATAAGTCATTAGTCAAGATGACTTTAAGCTACGCCAATTTATTGGTTTATTTATTTCATTTTCAAACGGATGAATTGTGAATAGCAAAGTAAATAGTTCCGGCGTTTTATTTCAATCGCACGTAAATATTACACGGACATTTTTTCTTATTTACTTGTATAAGTAAACTGACAGATGTTGTATTTTTTGTTTTATTGACAAAAGAGCAACCCCTAAGTTTTTTTCTTAGGGGATCCTGCATCTTAAATGAGTTTTTTTTTTTAATTTTTTTATTTTATTACTATTACTACTTATTGACTACTTATGTTTTGACTTATTTCAAGTGTACAAGTTGTACCTACGTAATAAAGATATTTTTGATTTGATTTGATTTGGTTGTAACCTGATGGTGAGTGGTCGACGTGGATCATGGAACTAGTTTACCAGGAACTTGCCCACACAACTAACTCATTCATGTGTTGCTTCTGAGACATAAGATGTTATGTCACAGCAATATTATACTGTCTGTTTTGCTTTTTTTTTTAAACACAGCAAAGCCGATTCAAGAAACAAGTAAGATGGTGGTACCCAGCACATTACAACCCTTCCACCGGTATTTTACATTGCCGTTGCGATGTGGGTAATTTTGTAGGAACTGTTGAACACAAGATCAGAACAGCTTTTCTATAATAATTAATATGTAACACTAGATGCCTGTGTGATTGAGTGGGGGCAATTATTGTTCTTGTATTGTCAATTAGTGAAGTATGATAGGTCGGCGGTGTATCGGCGCGGTGCACGGGACAAGATATCTCATATCGTAAGCGGATCGCTGCGGTCGCATTCCTCGGGTGCTATTTAATATCTGCATCATTTATTTTTATAATATTTTTATTGATATTTATAGATCCATTCCCAACGGCTCGAGTGGTCGCGGTGATATCGAGAGTGCTTTTAACGTCTCGGGAGTAATATTTCTCAAAGTTTTATAATACGAAGTGTAGGAATGAATTATTTCTTATTTTCGTAAAATGTCAAAAAAGTATGAATCCTATATGAACTACTGCTGGCTGATCTGAGCCTCCTCCTCGGAATCAGACGAGGTATTAATTAAGGTATTGGGCCATAGTTCACCGATGCGCTGGCCCTATGCGGATTGGTGAACTTGACACACCTTCAAAGACTTTTAATCTCATCAGGCAGGTTTCCTGGCGATGTTTTCCTTCACCGGTCAGCAATAGTGTAGCGTTCAGGGTACACTTGGAAGTTTAGGAAGCCTATTTCAAGGCACCATCAGGATTTAACCCGAGGCAGAATCCGTACCCCCTAGGTCGTTGTCTCTCTTTACTTCTGTGCGTTATATTATTTTCAGGAAGGAAGGAATCAGTGGGGAAAATGGCCTTTGCTATTTATACTTTCTATCATCTGGATATATTGTAAGGGTTGGAACGGATTGGAAAATCGATTGGAGCTATTTCACATGGGCCTGGCGCACAAGAAGTACTTCTAGATGAATTATAACTTACACATATTATTATCATGATGTTTTTCTTACCGTTCGGCCACTTTCGATATAGCGTTGGGCACAGCGAAGCCTGAATTGGCTTCAGAGCTGGCCTCCGGGAAAAAGCTTCGCCTCTCTCGCTTCGGGGCCTCCTTGGGAGACTCTTTAGGAGTCTCTTTGGGAGTCCCTTTGGACTTGTCGGTTGGAAGAGCTGAAACTTTAAAAAATTACAAGTAACAGAAAAACCCTTGCGCTTTGCAAAGCTTTTAATACATATATGTTACGCCTTAATTAATTAAAAATAATTGTTTCTTGAAATTTTTTTACATAAATATTAGTCAAAAATACAGGAATAGGAGCTGACTTGAGCTAGGTGTTATTGAAATTTTATGATATTATGAAATGATATTAAAATTTGAAATTTCATAATGACATCATAATATCTCATTTGCATGTCGCTGACGATCCTATATTTTTTTCCCCTACCAGAAAGTGCTCGACGCAGCTAAAGAAGTAATCACTTCAAAAATCAATAGCCACCTGTGCTTCTTCAGTGTTTTTAGTCGCGACAAACCGCGACATAGGTACTCAAAATATAAAGGTCATTTGGTTAAGTAGATACGTAATCAGTTTATTGTCCATGCATGTACGTGTCACATATCATCAATCTAGAAGATCATTCCAAATGTATAAATACACAAAGAAAAAACAAAAGAAAGAAGCAGAAGAAAGAACAACTAAAGAACATAATATCATAGACTGTCCCAACTTCAAACAGAAAAAGAAATGGAAATACTTACAGACGCTATCAATTTCTGGATTCTCGTTGAGAAGGCGCTTTATCTCCCTGATGTGAGAGACGGAATCTTGTTTGAGCACCGCATCCGTGAAGTCCTCCGGCTTCAAGCGCACCATGTTCGTCGTTACAACCTTCAAAGACACAGATGTTTTAGAAGTCGTATCGTATATCGTACCTTTCATTTCCTTTCGTAACTTTTACGCCAATTTCACGTATTTTAATAACCCTCCCGACATTTCAGATACTTTGCTTTGCCTCCAACTAAAACCTCCATTTTAGGAAAACTTAGAAATTGATCATGAGTGAACAAAGTAGGTATTCGAAACGTCGGGTATGTGAGCAACTTAATGAACCATATTAACATTTGTTTCAGTATAATCTATTAAACTACATATGATGTTTCGAGAGATCAGATCAGATCGTAACTCAGTAACTGAAAATATTTTCAAGCCCTCTCAAGTATTCCAATATCGAATGCTCTGTATTTTCCATGAAACGTCGGACGATTTAGGTCATAGGATTTGTGGGCGTATCGCAGAGTCAGAGGCACCCTTTGTTCAAATACGCTTTGTGCCGCGGACAAATAGCCTCAGGCGGAGACGACCACGAGTATTTCACAAGTTAGCTAAGAGTAGGATTTTGAATATGAGCTGAACTGTAAGTAGGTTATAGCTTAGGACTTTTGTGGTCGTTTATGGAATTGGTTCATTGTTCCTATTAGCCTTAGATGGATATTGACAAAATAATGTAGAGTTGATGATGTGTCAGTTCACCTTGGATCCACGTCGGTCGTAATCCATGTACCAGTCCCCGCTGACTTCGTCATCGTCGTCATCGGTGTCATCGAACAAGTCCTCATCGTCTTCCGGCTGGTTGACGTCCTCCAACACGGTGAGGTCGTGCAGCTTCTCCAAGGAATCATCTTGTCTATCTTTGCCCGTGTCTTTAGCATCATTGGCAAAGTTATCTTGGTCTTCATCGGCGTATATCTGAAAATAGAACATATATTCAATATTTGATGTACTTTCTCAGATATATAAGGTTTTTATAGGCTATGTTGGGCTGATTTAAAGATTACTGTACTATGTACATACAAGAATAGCAGCGCCCCGCGGTTTCACCCGCGTACTTCCCATTCCCGTGGGAGTACAGGGATAAATTATAGCCTATGTGTTACGTGTTATTCTGATATATAATCTATATTATTGTAAAGTTTCATTAAAATCCAATCCGGTAGTTTTTACGTGAAAGAGTAACAAACATCCATACTTACAAACTTTCACGTTTATAATATTAGTAAGAAGTAAGTCTAGTAAGATGTGTATACTGTAATTAGTATCCTAAGAAAAACGTAAATTCATGCAAACATAAAAACAGACAAGACATTTAGGATAAACATTTCTATCTATGTAGCAAGGTTTGAATATTTTAAATGTTTTTTGTTAATATATTTTCTCGGTGGTCCAGGCGTTTGCCATTTACCTCTCAGTGAGAGGATTTCTACTGATTGTAAGCTTTTCTAAATTTCCCCACGTATCTGAGCATGACAACGTCTCCTGCTCACTGCTAAAGTAAACTGCCTTATCATATTGACACACTGGAGATTTATAAGACTCACTCTGTATTGGCTTAGACTGTTAGAGTACAGACAGATAGAGTCTTGACGAGAAGACTCTCTACCTCCCGTAACACTAGAAGTTATGTTTATACTACAAGGTGAGCCGCAATAGAGTTCGTGTCTGTTTTTTCTACTGAAATGTTTTTTCAGCCGCGAATTGTTGGGAAACCCATGAAAAGATACATATGGTAAAGTGATCTCGCGAGATGGTATCGCAAAAGGGTAACATTGAATGACCATCACGAAGCTCTGATCTGTCTCCGCTGATTTTTATGGGCATTCATTATGAATAGCGACTTCAGTAATTTTTATTACAAAAACAGAAAGGAATTAAAACAAAATATTCATTTTGAAATGGCAGCAATTTCAACCGCGACTTGATGGAGCGTAAGTTTCAAGCCTATTTTTTATAGCATAGGAGGGCAAACGAACAGTCAAAGCCTTTTGGCGACTATCGACGCCCATAAACATCAACAAAACCAGAGGTCAAATTTGAAATCTTATTTGGAAAAGAGTTCTAGCCGGCCAAAAAAAATATTGATTTTCTGTACTAATAAAGACAATAAATGCTTACACAGCTTCGTTTTACATGCTTCTCTAAAGTGAGTTTTATTATGGCCCACCCTGCAGATGCAATAAGGCGCTTTGCAAGCAGAGGTGTTGTTAAGATGCCAGTGAATTTCCATTATGGATACTGTATGTACAATCTAAATCAGTTATTGCTGGAAAATGTTGCTTTTCCTTGTTATTTTACACACGAGAGATAAAAGCCTTTACCATCATTCCATTAACGATAAGAGCCTTATACGTCCATGTTGAAAAATTGAATGTAACAACATCAGTGACGTGTGCTATGATATGCATTTATAATACATATACTATTATAAGAACAGTCGGGTTGACACTTGACGTTCAGTAGCAATCTCGTGATCAGTGGCCTCTGGACATACACTAACGATTGTCTTTATGATTGGATTTATAATTAATTTAATATTTTTTATATTTTTTCTGAACTCCAAACGAGACCATCGCTCGCTCACCGGTGAAGGAAAACAGCGTGAGGAAACCTGCATGCCTGATGAGACTGAAAGTCTTTGAAGGTATGTGAAGTTCACCAACCCGTATTGGGCCAGCGCATCGGTAAACTATGGCCCGATACCCTCCTCGCCTGATTACGAGGAGAAGACCCGTGCCCAGCAGTGGTACACATTTGGTTTGCTAATTTAGGTACTTTTTTATTATTCTTCCTGAAATTACACAAACATTATATTATAAACTCAAATTCAATGAAACGTTTAATAAGATCGCTAACGGCACATGCGTCAGCGTAATGTACCCCCCTACCACATCATTACCGTGCTCCGGGAGGGGGGGGGGGGGGTTCGGAGGGAGGTAATAGATCTTCTAATACAATATTGCGCCTCTGGTCTGTATATGTACGTACATTAAATGTGACTTATAATATATATCTAATATAAATTATCAATTAGCGCGGTTTAGCGGTTAAATCTACTCACATATCTGGCGGCCAGCTTTTGTTAAGCGTTTACACACATGTTCACGTAACGAACACGAGTAAGGACATGATCTAAGGCTAAACAGACAGATGCTTTACTGTGTCAAGTTATCTCTTCTGCCAAGAGCTGGGTTCTGTATAGAAAAGTCAAAGTAGAGTCTTTTTAGAATACTTGGATGCCCACAATCTCTTGTTGTAGAGTCGGCAGCTCATCGAAGCCTCGAGGCGTGAGGACTGCTATTGAGTATTTACCGTCAGGGCTTTGATATTCAGTTTACCTATTTCCACAAGCATTTAAAAAAAATGAAATAAACTTATAAAACAAGCTCTTATGTAATTGGCTTAAAAATAATAAAATAAAGAATATATTGAATGAATGAAGTGAATTAAGTACATGTATTACACAAATTATTAAATGACAATATGAAAGCTTGTAGGAAGATTTAATCTGCCTTAGGAATTCGCTACCGTCGTGTTGAAAACACCATAAAAATCAATCTAGTAGTTTTATAGTTTATCGCGTACAGATAAACACATAGAGACACGCCGAAGGACTTTGTTCTATATACTGTAATGATGTTTTGGATTAAAACATTATTCGTGTAAGACAAAATATAGCTTTCTTATTACCGCTTAATAATTGCCATTTTTTATTAAGAGATAAACATAATATGCCTCCGCGGACTTTTCTGTAGACCTAATTAAGATGCAGAAAACCACCATAAATCATTTTGTTATGTCAACGAAAACGCTGCCCACGAACTTTTTCGTTAAACGCTCCCTGACAGTTTATTTTTTTCGACACCTCCAACAAATATCATTATATTTTAGTTAATGCACACTAAAATCGAATGAATTATTATGACCTTTCCCGAGAACCGCTCTATCCATTGGTGAAAACAGCATGAAAATTTATTTCGTAGCTTTTGACTTTTCTTTTATAATATGTAACGATTAATTATAAGCTGTTAATTAGGATGAAATGTACGTGATTCTCGTACAAACAACAAAAATATCGCAATAAGTCGCACACGTATAAATCTCATTCAAATTCATCCGCACCATTAATATTTGGCAGACGATGGTCGTTCAATAAAAGCTTCGAAAATAATCCGTTAATCAGTTGTTTTGATCGCCGTCCAGAACCGTCCAGAACCGTCCAGAACGAGGCGGGGAATGCGTCTGTGAAGTCCGTGATGTATTTATTCCGAGATGAACACCGCCTCAATGATTGATGGCTTTTTAAATGTTAGTAACGCTATCTAAAATATTACCCGCGGTGATATATCGGCCGATTAATACGGGGCCGCGTCCTGATATTTCGACACATCAAAAGGTGGACGCTATTTCGGACGAACATTCCAGAAACACCTCGAGTTCTATATTCCTGTTTGTTCTATGATGCCGATATATTTGTGAGACAGTCGACCAGATACATTTGGAATTGGAGAAGAATGATATCGTTGTCTGTCTGTACTATTGATAAGGCAACATGTTTAAAGGCATAATATTATGCCCAGTTGTTTGAGTACAGCTAACCCGCCATTTGCATAAGAAAAGTAAAGTATCAACCCATGTATGTCTGCTGGGCACGGGTCTCCTCCGAAAATCAGGCGAGGAGGAGACCATAGATCATGGATACTATGGCCTATCGCGGGTTGGTGAACTTCGCACACCTTCAAAGACTTTCCTCGTAACGTTTTCCTTCACCGGTGAGCGAGCGATGGTTTCGTGCTCAGTTGCACTTTGAAATTTAGAAAAAATCCATTTGAAGATACCACAGGGGATCAGAATTTAACCCGGACCTCTGACCTGCACCTAGTGAACCATTGTTGCCATTTACGCTGTAATAGCGTTATGCGTTGTAATAGCGGCTGTGAAATTATTATAATAGTATTACCGAATAGGGATGTTGACACATGTTACAAATTCATGTAAAGTTATGTTTTACATATTAAATACACTATTTGAAAACCTAAAATAACATTTTAAAAGTCTACTTATTTGTCTTAAAATTTAGAAAATTAATTTAAAATACGTTATTTATCACGCATGATCACGTGACTGTAAACGCCAATAAGGCGATGACGTCACTGAACATTGAGCTAAGTACAGACTCACCTAACATAGCGCGAGCTCTGAATACGGTGTGTGACGTAATGACGCTTGTAGCGTTTCAAGGGCAATTTTAAAAACTATTTTTCTTAATTTAATTTTTTGTTAAAATTGGACATATTTCTTTACAAAAGGATTTTTTTCGTGTTTATCTATAGTATATCTATCAAATAAAATTAATTAAAAAAAATAGTCAACATCCCTATTGTTTTATTTCATTTCTTACGTACATGCACTAGCATTTCAATGATAACTCGTCGTCAGCCGTCAGCTACAAGAGAAGCCGTTATGGATGATGTATGCTTTACGCGGAGAGCTTTTTGTCGGAGTTTTAAGCTCCCTTAACTTTCATAATTCGATCATACTTATATACAATTTAAAAATAGATTGGTTTCTTATTATCAATGAGAACGCAGCCTATTGATATTTTTAACAAACAAAAAATTTTGGTATATTTATTTACTCCCTATAAATATCGAAACATAATAATAAAAATATTGTTTTTTTTTCTTTTTACCATCTATACCTACTCTATTCATGGAATGAAATATGTCCCGAATGAGGCTAAAGTGATTTGTTTTTGGAAGACAAAAGCAATAACACGAGTGATGCGAGATTGATCTGTAATTCGATCCGCCGTCTCCTCGCGGCCCTCTGTTATTAATCCTATACAATAGGGAGTGACAATCAACCCCCGCCCACGCACTAAATACAATGCTTACTATATTGATAACATTTTGTTTAGGACACTCGTTCTACACGTGGCGTGGCACGCTCCTGCTGGTTTCTCCCGTGGAACAGCTTTGCTGTATTTCGGTGAGAAGGCAGTGCAATTCAGGCCATCGAGAATTAACATCTTATGTATCAGGGTAGGCAACACATAAACGACTAGGATAGTTCCAGGTGATCTAGCTTATGTTAATGGGCGACGGCGACTACTCACCATGACGTTTGACAAAAATACAATTTCAAAACATGAAGACCTTAACCCTGCTCCACCATGGTAGTGCATAATGTATTTTTTAACGCCGGGAACTGCGCTTAGACATCCCGCGGGGTAGTGTGTTTCGCCAGGCGGGTATCTGGGATTCGCTGCGCCCGAAAGCTGATAAGTGGACGCAGCTCTACCCACTAAACGTCCCACCCAACGGCAGGACATTACAATAAGGTTCCCGTTCTCGCCTCTTGCCCCCTCTTCTTATAAGAGGGATACAAAGAGCCCCCTCGGCTGAATCCGCTTCGCCCAAGGTCTCCCTCCTCGCCCTCTGCGACGACAAGGCAGAACCATAGACCATGGTGGGGAGTGCATAATGTATAAAAATAAGACTTAAATAAGACTTGCGCTCATTTCATCGCTACGTTAGTCGACTAACCTTAATTAATATTACGCGTTATTAATCTAAGCATCCTAGTCTTTACTCTCATTTAACACACGTTTGATTTTCTGTGTGTTTGAGCGCGTTTCATATAGACACCTCTTGGTATATTCATGACATTTGTATTTACAACGCACGCTTCACAATTATAAATGATTAAACTTTAAACCTCAGGCTGGAGCTTCCGATGGATTTTGAATTCAAAAACGTTCTGAAGCCTGTTCTTGTAAGTGGGCCAAGTGAAATGAATATCCAATCATAAACAGATGTTTGTTTTGATACGGGTTCATTGATCCCGAACGCTCCAAAAACAAAGAAGTCGTGACACACCCTATATCCATAATCCATATAATATACTACACACACACACACACACGCATTATTTTCTTATTCAATGTATCATGCTAAAACGAATACGAGTATTTGTTATACAAACAACGGACCATTACTCAACATCTCATCATAAAAGAGGTTGCGAGAATCAATTCAACCTATTACCTACCTAGTATTTTGTCATAACAAATAATATGATGGTTACTCATTTCAAATCTTTGCTAATATAATATTTTAGCATTAGTACTTGAGAATGGGGGACAGTGTAGGCCCGACAGATCGTTGCTAACAATATGAAAATGTAAAACAAGATAACTTAAGGAGCATCTGGGAATCTATAAAGTCTATCGTAAATCTGAGCCTTATTTGAGAAATCTGAGACATTATAATATTCAATGCGTCGAACTGCGAGCCCAAGGCCCATTGTCTAGAACCAACAGCTAGTACCTTAACATACCTATATAATATCACTATTATAATATCACTATATTATAATATCACTATATTATAATATACCTATTATATATCAGTGAGATGACAATGATCAGACAAACCCTCTTTTGCGTGGGTAGGATTAACTTCAAATTTTACAGACATTAATTATTCGCCTAGAATAAATCTAGACAAACTTCCAATTGGGAATTATCGTTAGGGCAAACTAATTAGTTACGAAATGATATATTTTTTTAATACAATCAAGCTAACAACGCTTATATCCCAAAAGCATTGTTGTTGGCTAGGCCTGATATAAAATCCACCAGTTTTGTCTCAACAGTGGATTGAATCATTCAGTACCAACGACCTTAAATTATATAGGTTTACACGGAGAAGAATTATCTTCAAAGTACTAAAATACATTAACACAGTCACTGAACAATGGACATTAAATAAGAGTTAATGCGGACCATATTGTATCATGCAAGAACCAAATTAAATTTGAAAACAGTTAAGCCTTGGGGACGGCTGTACCTAACCTACGCAGTAAATAAGTCTTCGTAAAACTTTTATTCTCTTATTCTCCTTCTTAAAGATCTTGTGTGTGCAGTCTTCCCCACGCTTCACCAACCCGAACTTCACCTGATAAGTCTTACGTAGAGATCATTGAACTTGGCCATCTATCGGCTCTAGCTTGTACTAACTACTACTATCTATCGAATTTATATCCCAAAAGGACAAAGGAGCAACTATTCCTTCAAACTTTAACTAGCTTAATTTTATTATTATTTAATGTAGGGGGCAATTTGCACTGAGCAGTCCACTTGGCCCAAGACCGTATCCAGTGGAAAATCATATGTGGTCACGATCCTCAGCAGCGAGGGAACGACGAAGAAGAAGAAGAAAATTCGACATTATATCTGAATTCATAACCAACACGATCCCAATAAAAAAGTACGGTTTCGCATGGCTTAGGCCATAGATTGACAATTGGTCGCCGCTATTGGCGCGTAGCGTAAGGCTTAGGTCTTTATAACTATCCAATACAACTGACAAGCTACATCTGAACACGAGGCGAGTCAAATGATCGCTGCAACAATGATGCGATTATTGCAACTTCAAGACAATGGAGAACTTTGTCGCATGTAATAAAAATGATTGAACCGAGAAAATGTTGGGCAAGTCTTGCAGCTGAGAACAATGTATCTAATTTGATAGTATGACTTGGTATGACGCTGCCGTATGGCTATTCCTAAAACGAACGAGACGCGAAAATGGACCATCAAATATTTTACGATCTTGATGCGTTTGGAAATAAACATGTTTATTACGCGAAAGCTTTTATTCTACACCTCATGCTAAAAGTCATCAGTATAAAAGTATTTATACATAGCATTATATATTTCAGTTTCTGGATAATAAAGTTCTCTTTTAATGCTTTTGTTTGTTTTTCTGAATTTCGAAGAATGAGATTTCTATAGTCAAACACGTACCGACAGTTCCCACGCATCACCGCTAAGCGCCAATTCTTTTTAGGGGTCTGATTCTTATAATTTATTTATTTATTTATTTATTTATTTTCATACATTACACTAACTAACTAATGACAAAACGGAACCCGAAATAATATCACATCGTCCGGCCTACCTGTCTTTCAAAACAAAAATTTAGGGTACTTAAGTCATTGTCAACAGTGAAACATGAAATCTGGGTTTGGGCTAACTCCATGACAATGGATAAGTCTGAAAATCCATAGTTTGTTATCTTTAAATCATCAATTTCAGGATTTAGTCATATTTATTATACGATAAATATGACTAAATCCTAAGCTGATGGATCGATTTTGATGAAATTCTTGTGTGTTGATAATTAAGTGGTTTTGAGAATGGTCTAGACTCTAGGCTTTAGACACACAGTTTAGTTGTCCCGTTATATTAGTTATATTAGGTTCACCTAATACATAAAAATGTACTATTTTTTCCTCAAATGGCATAGCTGTCAGAGGCTATAGAGTGGGCAGAGAGGAGAGGAACATCCCCGCCTACGCCGATATTCCGTATAGTTAACGAATACACAGTTATTTCTGAATGTAGATGTAGATGTTACATAAGCGCCGATAGACGGTACTTTAAAATTATATTATTGTACCTACGCTGTACACGTTTTTTTAATCTACATCTACACTAATATTATAAAGAGGAAAACTTTGTTTGTTTGGTTGTAACGAATAGGCTCAAAAAGTACTGGACCGATTTCAAAAATTCTTTCACCATTCGAAAGCTACATTATCCACGAGTAACATAGGCTACATTTTATTCTGAAAAAAAAAATTGGGTTCCGTAAGATATTTGGGTTTTTGGGACACAAGGTGTAAAAAATCAACCAGAAAAGTTACTTATTTACTTATTTTGCGTACGCTGCCTAAACTATAAAAGATAGAACCATAGAATGTTCTAATTAATTGTAGATCTTATAATTATCTACAAAAAAGTCCGCGACACGTTATACGTTCAAAGTCGAAATATTATCTTCATAAACTGTACTTAGTGATGAAATAATTTATTTTGATAAGGATCCAAAGCATGAGTATAATAAACGCGTTTAAATGTAGTCCAAAAAAATTAAAAATATCTAAATAAAAAAATGGTTATTGTGCCTCACTCGACATAGCCTATCTATGTCGAGTGAGGCACAACCATACTTTATTCAGAAATTTTGATTTTTTTGGACTACATTTAAACGAGTTTATTTTACTTATGCTTTTAATCCTTAAGATATGAAGCTGAAGAGTTTGTTTATTTGAACGCGCTAATCTCAGGAACTATTGGTCGGATTTTAATGAAACATTTCAGTGTTCGATAGCCCATTTATCGGTAAAGATATATCATCCCCCTAAGATCCCGTTGTAAATCTTAGTTAACGCAGGCGAAGCTGCGGGCAACAGCTAGTATATTATACAGGTGTTCGCGTTGAATGTGAGTAGCAAGAGATCGGTCGTCTTGGCGTTCATTGAGAGGCCTATGTTCAGCAGTGGACGGACAAAGGATGGTGCAAATGGAAGGATGATGCCAGTGTCGTGTCGATATAATATATTATGTAACTATCAATGGTCAACGTCGAAAGGATTTTTCACAGAAAATACTTTTCCCAAAATGAATTGCCTCTAAAAGTTACAAGTTAAATGCAGTCGAAGGCACGCAGCTGATACACAGTTTATTTAATTTAATTATTATAGTATCTGCTTATTAGTTTGTCGCGTGGGGGTGGTAGATGCCCCCCAGCGAGCACGATAGGAAGGGGGGTTCGGACAAGTCTCACCTTATCTCGAGCCAGAAACTTTCTTTGGCTGGCCCACGTTCCGACAGCGTATTGCGTAGGGGTAATAAGGGAGGAATCACTGGCCTGACTGGACTCCTGGCGATGGTAGGTTGGCTGCAGCTTGGGTCTTCACGCTGGGCGTTCGTTTCAGCCGGCCGGCTGTTAGATGTTCACGTTTGGATACTTAGCCTATCCAAATTCTGCTCCGCGAACTCCCAGCGGAATTCAAAAAAATAGACGAGGGTTAGCCTCGGCTTCCGCCAGCCACGAAGTCAGGACAAGAAAAAGGGCCAAGAGGTCGGTTAGAAGTGACAGCCAATCAAAAGGTCCCTAATCACAGCTTGTCTATCGTTCCATAAACAATATAGTTCTATAGTCAATTGTCAAACAGACTTTATAATTAATTAAGTTTTAATTTAGATTATTTATAATTTTGTTTAGGGATTAGATTAAATTATTATATTTATTATTATTAATTACAAAAGGTAGATTAATTTTATTTGAAAAAAGGAAAGTAGAAACGGTTATTGAATTTTAGAGAGGTCGCTACTGAGCCAATAGAGTATGTCAATAGTTGACACTAGTTAACGATAGATGGCGCTTATACCATTAGTATGCTTACTTAAACATAATATCTATTGCTGAATCTTGAATTCAAGCCCAAAATCATGTAACGAGCTAGCGCAACGTTACAGTACCCCGCCAAAAAGCGTAGGATTTTGCCTACTACAGCAAAATCCGACTAAACTAACTACCTAATAAACTCACTGCAAGATAATATACTGAACTGCAGTCATACATACCAACCATGCATAGAACTAAACTTACTACACTTCCATCCTATACATACATCACACCTATACATACATCCCATCACATACACTCTTGCATCTCTCATGATATCTTTAAGTTAATAGTAGTAACCTAAAGATCCTTACATATAGAGTAAACAACCCAGCCGCTGTTGACTCAATAAGTTAGTTTAAGAGTATTAATTAGTATTATTTAGTTTAATTAATACAGCATAGTTTAGGTAGTAGATGTTAAATATTAAGAGTTTAAGATAAGTTCAAGTTAGGTTAGGTTAGAATATTTAAATATTTGAATTTAAGTTAAAGTTCAATTAGGTTCGTTAAAATAATTTATTTAGTTTTATTTAAGTAGGTTTTATGATTTATACTTACTAATTTAATATCTTTAATATGCCAGTCACCTAGAGGTTTACCTGACATATCAGCAAGTGTGTAGACAAGTGGAGACTTTTTAAAAATTAATTACATTTAATGAATTGAATAAATGCAAATAAATCTTAGTAATGGTTTCAGCGATTGCTCTCTTGATTAGAAAAAGTAAGCAATACATACTAAAACAACAAGTCACAACTAGAATAAAATAGTTGATTTTTGTAGGGGTAGAGTCCTACAAATCAATACCTATAACCTGAAGAATAAAGATATTTGATTTTAGTAAGATGTAGGGTCCTACTATATCAATACTCTTAACCTGAAGAGGGCTAGGGCAGCATCCTCGCCTCTGATCAGTACTTCATAGGTTAATTCGTTTTTGTTTAGCAAAAAGAATTTAATTAGGTAAGTCTCCATATTATCTAGCTATCAAAACTATTAGTATTATGCTATAGAAAACAATAAGATTATGTATGTTTAAAAATCTTAAGTAGTTAAAAGATTATCAAACGATAGATCAGCTGTTTACAAGTAGTTATAGTTAAATAGTGTTTTTTACAAAGCAATCTCCCTATTACGCTAAGTGACAAGTGAAATGTAAAATATCAACGATAGAAGTTTATGAATTTAAAATAAAAATTGAAGATCAACTAAGTATTTAAATAATTTGAAAATTATAGAACTTGAATTTACTAATTATTACTAAAGCTTTGCGAACTTTTACGTATTACAATAAGTATTTAGTGTTTTTATAGTATTTTCAATAGTATTAAAGACTAAATTTTGACGTCTAGCACGGCAGAAACAAAAATATTGTAGCAAAATATTATTATATAGGCACAAAATAAGGAAATATAGATGAAATAGTAACAAACAGATATTTATTAGTTAAATAATTACGTACCAGCTCGCTCGGCGTCACCTCACGCTTACAACATTTAGTAGGTATATGTGGGTATATAGAAAAAAAATTTTTAGATACTAATTTTAGAAAAAACACTATATTTCCTTAAAATACGCTATCAGAACCTGGGCAGGCCTTAGAAAGAATACACGTTGGGCGCCAGCTGTCGCGTGGGGGTGGTAGATGCCCCCCAGCGAGCACGATAGGAAGGGGGGTTCGGACAAGTCTCACCTTATCTCGAGCCAGAAACTTTCTTTGGCTGGCCCACGTTCCGACAGCGTATTGCGTAGGGGTAATAAGGGAGGAATCACTGGCCTGACTGGACTCCTGGCGATGGTAGGTTGGCTGCAGCTTGGGTCTTCACGCTGGGCGTTCGTTTCAGCCGGCCGGCTGTTAGATGTTCACGTTTGGATACTTAGCCTATCCAAATTCTGCTCCGCGAACTCCCAGCGGAATTCAAAAAAATAGACGAGGGTTAGCCTCGGCTTCCGCCAGCCACGAAGTCAGGACAAGAAAAAGGGCCAAGAGGTCGGTTAGAAGTGACAGCCAATCAAAAGGTCCCTAATCACAGCTTGTCTATCGTTCCATAAACAATATAGTTCTATAGTCAATTGTCAAACAGACTTTATAATTAATTAAGTTTTAATTTAGATTATTTATAATTTTGTTTAGGGATTAGATTAAATTATTATATTTATTATTATTAATTACAAAAGGTAGATTAATTTTATTTGAAAAAAGGAAAGTAGAAACGGTTATTGAATTTTAGAGAGGTCGCTACTGAGCCAATAGAGTATGTCAATAGTTGACACTAGTTAACGATAGATGGCGCTTATACCATTAGTATGCTTACTTAAACATAATATCTATTGCTGAATCTTGAATTCAAGCCCAAAATCATGTAACGAGCTAGCGCAACGTTACAAGTTGTTCACTAATATTGCAAAACTTAAACAAAAAAGTAAATCGTAACAGTTCTAAGTTCCAGTGCCCCAATTGCCCCCTGCCCCGGTGCCCCGCGTTGATGGCCCCGCGACCAACTGACCGGCGAGGCAATTTGCTCTCCGGAACAGTTTGTAACGCGGGGAAATGGAAATTGGAAGTTTCATTAGGCCGCTAATAGAGACATTATTGGCGGGAGTTTTAACGGGACCACGCTAATATGTTTAACCGGAGATGATGGCTGCACTTTGCGATGCATTACGCTTGTTATCAATGTATAAACATCGAAGGGAAATGAAATACATTATTCATTTGTAGTTCAAATCCATTTCAATCTTTCATATTTTATGTTTGTTTAATTTAAAATGAATATATCGTGTATAAAGCTTTGTTTAAGTTTCGGTTTCAATAAATATTACTTATTTCTGATTTTACTGCAGACTAATAAAATATTGCTTTAATTACGTTTTGCATATTTTACTGTCGATGCGATTTTAAAGTACTGTATCCACCAGCGGACCTATTATCACTGGAGGATGTAGTGATTCGCACGATTAAAACATAATATGTCTTGTATTTGCTTTATTCCGGGAATAAGGACACTCACTTCCGAGTCCCGCGTTTATCTTCTGGTAAAAGTTAGTCACTTATTATAGAGATATTATGTTGTACTACGAATAGTTGTAGTTGACTATTCTCATACCAGCCAATAAGCTGTAGACATAGAAAGAAAATATTATATTTTGTACTGTTAATAAAAAAATATTGCTATTTCCTTCAGGTTTTACTATGATCTATATGAAAACACAAGAAATATATTTTTTACCACAAAATCGTCTGTAATTATACCCCGACAGTGATCATTATTATTTGAAAATTTGCGATTAATTATGTCTTAATTGAGAACCAAAAGTAAATAAGGACTTTCCCTTTAAGCTTGGCTCGGCGCGCGACGCGTACATAGTACACCCTCCTTCGTTTTACCTCGTCTCTGTAATTAATGTTGAAATAAATTACTTAGGTTATTCGGTAATTGTATTGATTTTTCAGTGTCTCCACCTCTCTCTCTCTCTATTTAAGAGCTTTGCTCTTGTCGGTGGAGTATTCGCCACTCATTCCTCCTCTCCGCCAATACCTTCACCTCCCGATACGACATAACCTGTACCTTCTCCTTTATTTGTTGCATATAACTCCTTCTCGGTCTACCTCTTCCTCTTTTTCCATCAATCTTTTCCCTCTATGATATTTTTTATAAACAAGTCATGTCGTATCAGGTGACCAATAAGATTTCCTCTTCGGTTCTCAACAGTTTTAATGATATTTCTTTCCTCTTTCACTATCTCCAAAACTTTTGCGTTTGTCACCATGTCTGTCCATTTTATCCCCTCCATCCTTCTCCAGCACCACATTTCAAAGGCTTCTAATCTTTTCCTATCTTTTTGCGTCAGTGTCCACGATTCACTTCCATAGAGTGCAATGCTCCAAATATAAGATTGAATAAATCTTTTCCTAATTTTTAATGAGATTTTCTTGTTTTTGAATATTTGTTTTTTGCGGTTAAATGCTTGTTTCGCTATTGTTATTCTAGTTATTATATCTTGTGTGCATCGAGAACTACTATTTATTATGCTTCCTAAGTATTTAAAATTATTTACTTGTTCTAATATAATGTTATTTAATGTAATTGGTCTACTATTTGTCACGGTTTTGGAGGTTATCATTGTCTTAGTTTTGTTTGCATTTATGTTCAATTTATATTCCCTAAATATATTATCCATGTTGTTGATCAATCCTTGCAACTGTAACTCGTCTTCTGCTAATGCAGCAATATCATCTGCAAATCTTATGAATTTAATACTAACCCCATTAATTTTGCCCCCCCCCCCCCCCTCCTTCCGGTTTATCTTTAATTTTATTGATTGCACATTCTATGAATAAGTTAAATATCAGTGGTGAAAGTGGACAACCCTGTCTAGCGCCTTTCCTTATCTTTGCTCTGGCTTTTTCCTCCCCGACTTCAATCAAAGCTTCCTGTTCCTTATACAGTTCCATAATAATTTTCCGATCCCTGTAGTCCATCCCAGCGTCTTTCAGTATTTTCATCATTAAACTCCAGTCAACCCTATCAAATGCCTTCTCCAAATCAATAAATGCTATATGCGTGTCCAATCCTAATTCCATCCTTCTGTCAATTATCATTGTATCGTAATGCTAGTACTGCGTCTCTTGTACCCTTGTTCTGCCTAAATCCATATTGGTCCTCTCCTACGGTTTTTTCCACTATTGGTCTTAATCTGTTTTGTATTATTTTTAAGAGTATTTTTGATGCGTGCGACATAAGACTCAACGTTCTATGTTCTTCACATTTAAGAGTATTCTTTCTTTTTGGTAATGTTATTATTCTGGACAATTTGAAGTCTGTTGGTACTTTTCCTTCTCTATACATAATCTGCACGATATCGAATAATTCGTCAAGTAAGGGAGGACACCGACCGACAGTGTCTCCACCGATTGATGAATATTTTTTGACTATAAACCAGTTCTTTAAACTATTTTCACAGCATATGTTAATATATATATATATATATATATATATATATATATATATATATATTGTAAAGAATGGGAAAATCGGTTGCGCTATCTGATAGTGAAGTTCATCCAAACTTTTGTTAAGATTTTCTGGGGTGACGTAACCGCAGGGTAAAGCGGAGACTCTATTATACTATAACTATCACTTAGACTTAGCTATCCGTCTGTCACCAGCCTGTA
Source organism: Lycaena phlaeas (assembly GCA_905333005.2). Classification (NCBI taxonomy): domain Eukaryota; kingdom Metazoa; phylum Arthropoda; class Insecta; order Lepidoptera; family Lycaenidae; genus Lycaena; species Lycaena phlaeas. The sequence goes on along the minus strand of HG995171.1, from coordinate 18,374,639 downwards.
TCTCTGATCGGGAAAGTTTAATTTTTCACCCATGATGTATTTGTTAATACTTAATAGTCATTCATGAATATATTTCGTTATTTGAAAACGAGCGAAATTATGGACTTTTTGTAACTTCATTCATAAATGAGCTTACAAGTATCACAATATAAAGCATTTCTCGAAATGCAATATGATTGGATATTGAGAAATGGCGCAAAATATGATTCATCAAGTGGATTCCGGTCTATTTTGCTTTACAATATTGATCAATACGCTGTTGGCGAGGTGCCATTTTTCACGAATTTTATTATAATAATAGGTTTGAATCCGGCGGCTCCGACGCTGTCCTTCATACTGAGGTAAGACCTGTCACCGACGAGAAGAAAGAGAACATTGGTGCAGATAAGTAGAGAAGGTGTAAGAGTTCTGGCTAGCCGTTAGACTAACTTTCTATTCAATTAAAACTTCATTCCGTTAAAAGTTTATCTGAGTTAAACAATGTTTAATTCTTGGCTAATCGGCTTGAAATTAGTTTTATCAGTTTTAAACTTCTTTTGTAATGTTAATTATTAAGCAAGGTATAATAAAATAAAGCTAAACTGACAACAGTTAATAAAAATCGCATTCAAATTCTTTTTCTTTATGACTATGACGAGAAACTTTATGGTTTATACAGCGGCCCCTAGGACATGGAACTACACAGTGAACCAATAATTACTCTATGATTAATTATCGTGCTGTTATACCTTAATATTGTAGGAGATAATACTACGCTGTATACTAATTAAGTTAGTTAAGCAATTACCTTGTAGCTACTACGGTCTGTCCATCACATATTATGTGGTAAGGTGGCTTGATACCGGTGGCTTTGCACTTTCCCGTTATTTTATTTTTAAAACTACATTTTATCAACATCGTCGCTATCCCAACTTAGATTCACAACTTGGCCGATGAGAACGATACTTAAGACACGAGCCGTGTGCGCTCGTGCACACGAGGCCTTATTCACACGGCGTGAAGGGATGGTAAGGTGGACGCCGACTCTACCCACTAAACCCCAGCGGTGTTCTCCTCGCAGCCTGGCCGGCCTCGCACGGGCGCTGTGGACATCCGCGGGACCAAAATCAAGATTAATATAAGAGACAAGAAATACCTTCCATTAATCAGCCAATATTTAAAATACAAATACCGCATATATAATGTTTAATACGAATCAAAATGAGTCCTCTTTGATGTAGGTTAAATGATCAAACAACTTTCGTAAACCCCAATTAACGATTTCATCTGTTTCCTACGCCACTAATTAATATATAATCATGTTCGTTAAATCCCTGTAGGCACGGAGTGTCTCCAAGGGCAAACCTGTACAGATGACTGGCGTCTGGGGATCCGCTACGAGATTTATTTGCGCAGATTTCATGGACATAAAATAGTTAATGCGTAAATATTGACACCGGGAGCGCCGCATACCGCAGTAGCGCCAAACCACGCTATATAATATTTATAACCAATGGTTTAGTTTAAATAAACATTATTAATAAATAGGACGACGGATAATTACTAAAAATATGTAAAATGGGATAACATGTGTTATTTATTTTTATTTGGCGTAGCTCCTTATTTTGACATTGTCTACGAATGTTTTATTCGTGAGACTCATGATGATTTTTTTTCCAAATAATTTTGAACGTCAATTTGTAACATCTTTGATAAAATTGGATTACATATTTCATATTCTAAAATATTATATTCAACGTTTATAATGTTAAAAATATGTTCAAATCAGTTTATGTAATTTATAGAGATGCGTAAGGTTTTAGACTTAAAGTTTAGGATTAAAAAAAACGGATTTGAAAATCTTTTACATAATATTTACGCGAATTTCACTGAATAAAATGAAACAACTTTTTACAAGTTTCAGAGTCAGTCGAAGCCTTATGGTGACTAAATAGACTCGAGGCCCAGAGACATCCACACAACCAAAGGCTTTGCGATGCGCTGCCTCCCTTTTCCTTATCCCTCCATGGGCCACCGGAAACTAACAAGCTTATAAGTTTCTTGCCACTCGTAACAGCCGTTTTCTGGCGCATTCAGGCATTAAAGCTGTGAAGGTATTAGGCACTGGATCAGGGCGTATCGCAAATATCGCACGTTAAATACGTATTAAGGCGTGCAGAATGTTTTTGCGGGACTATTTTCGTCCGGCGTATGGCCGTATGTAGGTTACCACAATTCCGCGCGTACATACCGTTACGTCATCACACTAATACTTCAGACGTTCTGCGAATTTCCTTATGCATTTTTCTTTGACTATATTTAGCACGGCGAGTAAATAATACTAAATTTAGACGGATTTTGTTAAAGACGAATAGGACTTTACTCTACCCTAGGAAAAGCTCTTCAAATAAGTACACCAGTTTTCATTTGTATCCCCTTTCATTGGTTAGGTTGCTTACGGGACACTGTCGTCTCAATAAGCATTTGCAAATAGTCGGGAAGAGTGACACAAGGCACTGAAGACTCTGCTACTCAGCAAAAGGAAACGCCTATGCAGAAGAGATCAAATCTCTTGGTGCCAAAAAAGTCGTAGAGTTCATAGAAACAACAGGACTTGGACCGGAGCTGTAAATAGTGGCGATCACAATAGATCAACCCTGGTCGCAGATAACTGCGTATAACTTCGTATAAACGAAAGCAGGCCTTGCCTGGAACAGCCGCTTTTTGAATAATAATAATCCCCTTCCATCCTCAGGATGAAATAATTATTCATGAGAAATGAATGGTCCTACCAAGATAAGATGGCTGCAGGTAAGTTTTATTACTGGTAGTTTTTTTCTGGTCTTTATCCAAAAAAGCTGTGTTCGTAAAATAGGCATAGATCGGGATTCGGGATATATGTACATTGTACATTATAATAAATGAATTGTGTAGTGTCTGTAAAAATATCGATTCGTGAATATTCGCAATATTCACGAAATTGCTGAAAAAATGCGACTCACGAAAAGCATTGTATCATTCGCCAGTATTTAAGTCAACGTATTGTGCGTCGCTTCATATATTTGGCTCCCAAATTTATGTTCCATAGATCTTTGCAATGTAAGTTTGTAAATAAATATTTCGTTTTGTATCACACCACCTTTAAGTGACCAAGAATACAGGACCTCAAGGCTCCGGATGACTTCATTAAAAGCTTTTGTAATCAGAAAATAAATTCACCTCATTCTTCGTGTATTTTTATATGAATGTCATTTTTACAAAAGTTAGCAGTCATAGGGACCGCTGAACGTGGACATAATATAAAAAAGAAGAAGAAGTCCATGCCGCTGAAGTTTATCCTATAACTCAGTCTTTCCCAAAGTGGGCGATAACGCCCCCTTGTGGGCGCTGTAGGTCTCAAGGGGGGCGGTAAGAGACCCAGAAAGAAAATGGGGGCGTTGTGTCGAGGCGGGGGGTGATTTGTAATTTTATTTAGATTTATTCTTAAACAACCTCTTAACTGCAAGAGCTCTAGACTCTCAACAACAACTTGTGAACATCAACTAATATGAATTAAAAGATTGCTCAAACTCGATTCTATACTTCTCTCCGCGTAGTTCATATATCTGTCATATTTTATTGAATATAGAAAAAATGAATCATCATGTCAATCGGTCGCTCCGTTTCGTAATGAAAGTAGACACAAATAAAAAGGCAACAGACACACTTTCGCATTTTAATAGTTATTAGTACTCGTAGATATCTATCATGATTGAGCGTCGAATGAGATTAACGAGTTTATGCATGTTTGTTTTATTCCTGTCGGTGCGTGCTGCTTAAGCATTTCTATATAAACAATGTAATATTTATTTTATTTTCATGTGTGGTCTCGCGCGCAATAGATGAGCACTACTTACACCTCCTCTACACTACTCGCGAAGTTGAACGTATTTTTCAATGCAAAACAATGTCGGAAGTAAAAAAGAAGAGACGGCAATACTGTGCGGAATATATTAAATTCGGATTTATCGAAAATCCCACAAACCCATCGTCGCCTTTGTGTCTTCTATGTCTAAAAACATTTTCGAATGAAGCAATGAAGCCTTCAAGGCTGCAATATCATTTGAATAAAATGCATCCAGATAAGAAAGACAAGAATGTAGCATATTTTCAAGACCTAGAGAAGAAGCATAATACACAGCCAAGTGTAGCAAAACTATTTTCGGCGGCTGCTAAGCAAGATGACGACGGACTTCGAGCTTCGTACAATATCTCTTTGTTAATTGCTCAAAAAGGCAAACCATAAAACATCGGAGAAGAGTTAATATTGCCAGCAATAAATGAAGTAATAACTACTGTGCTTCATAAACCGGCCGCAGATATTATCCGAAAAATTCCTTTGTGTAATAATTCTGTGCAAAGACGAATTGATGAAATGGCTGAAAACATTGAAGAATCGTTGTGCGATCACCTGAGGACAATTCAATTCTCAATTCAGCTCGATGAGTCCACTTTACCAACTAATGAAGCATTGTTGTTGTTTTACGTGAGGTTTATTAAAGATGAGAAAATATGTGAAGAACTATTATTTGCTAGAAATTTAGAGACCGATACAAAAGGTGAAACCATATTCAATACATTGGAAAAGTTTTGCGATGAGAAAGAGATTCCTTTGAAAAATATTATTTCAGTTGCTACGGATGGCGATAAGAGCTTCATAGCGTACTTAAAAAATAAAATTCCAGATGTCCTTGGTGTACATTGCGTTATTCATAGACAACATTTAGTTGCTAGAAACTTAAGTGAAAAACTATTTCAATCACTGCAATATGTCATCAAAGCAGTCAATAAAATCCGCAACAGCTCTTTGAATGATAGATTATTTCATCAGCATTGTGTTACTAATGACGAGGATTTCAACCGTTTGTTGTATCATACTGAAGTTCGTTGGTTATCAAGAGGCAATTGTCTGACTCGATTTTACAACCTGTTTGACTCTGTTATAGAGTTCTTGGAAACTAGAGATACAGAATTGCACGACTAGCTCATAACATCAAAAAATGATATAGCTTACATGACAGACCTGTATAAATTGTTCAACGACATGAATCTCCAACTGCAAGGCGATAAACTAAATTTAATTAAAACAAAAAACGTCGTTGCTGCTTTCGCAGCCAAACTGCTTCTACACAAAAAGAATCAGGGCAGACGTGAGTTTCACAATTTTCCAAATTTATCGGTACCATGCAGTAACAACGAATTGTTTGCCTACTGCCAACATTTGGAAAACCTCCACATTGACTTCACCAAACGATACCAGGACATTTTGAACTTGGAAATACCAGACTGGGTGTTGGATCCGTTTTCAAATGTCAACACAGCAATGTCACCTCAGCTGGAAGAAGAACTTATAGAATTGACAACAAACGAGGAAATAAAAATCAAGTTCAAAAATGGTTACCGAGAATTTTGGCTACAAAAACCGATCCCGCAATTGTACCCTGGATTGTGGTCAATCGTTCAACGATTCTTGATAGCATTCCCATCGTCATATTTGTGTGAACGTGGATTTAGTGCTGTGACAACACTGCTTACTAAAAAGCGAAATCGTTTGCTTGTTACCGAACGTGGCGACTTGCGACTGTTCTTGAGTAAATTGGAACCTGATATCAACAAACTTATTAAACAGCATCAGATTCATCCTTCACATTAGTTTTTATATAAGGATTGATTATTTTAGTTATATTTTTAATAAAAGATACTCTGTTTTAATACTATAAAGTTGCGTTTCAATAATCATTCTTATTGCCAGGTGGAGCCCGTAAGAGTTAACTTGAGACCTTAAGCGCCGTTGTATGTTACCTACTGCGCTCAGGTTTCAAGTTGCGGGTTATAGTAAAAGTTTCGTTTAGAATTCTCCGTTAATATACATAATATACATATATAGGTCACAATAATTAATTAATTCAATTTCAAGTTATAGTGGTTTTTAAATAGGTGAAAAAATGGGGGCGCTAAAAAAATATTTATTCTCAAAGTGGGCAGTAGACAAAATAAGTTTGGGAACCACTGCTATAACTGATAATAATTACATAAATCTTCAAATTTTACAATGTCGTATTTGCATATCGCTGATGCAAACCAACAAGATTACCCCCCACCAAAAACTACATAACTCGGCTAAAGAAGTTGTCACTTCAAAAAAGAAATCTTAAAGGAACCTACTCCCACAAACGTCTGTAAGAGGAGGTATTAAACGGCGGAGAACATAGCAGAATACATGTGCCGGAGGTTGCGGTACCGTCCGAGGGTGCAGGAGCTGGAGTCGCGCCGCAACGTCAACTTCAAGGCGTTAGTGGTGCGAGTACCGAACTGCTGCCTGCCGGAGGTACTATGCGAAGACTTCTGGCTTCAGGATGTGGTGTTCCGTCGCTACCGCGGACAAGTACCACCGGAACGCACGAAAATGTAGTGCTAGGAAGTTTACTAACATAGTTTTTAAGGTTCTATACTAACAATATTGTAATATAATAATATATATGTTAGTCTGTAAGGTATTTATCTATGGGCCATAGTGCCTGAAATAAATGATTTATTTATTATTATATTATTTATTTAAACATATCTTTCTTATTTTTGTTAACGAGCTGATATATTTCTTTCTTGCGGTTGATTGGATCATCATCAGGCTGAACCTGTCATATCAAAAGGACGCACAGCGCGGGCCTCTGACGTGCGCCCGCGGAATTGAATCACGCCGATAAACATGGGAATAACATTGTTACACATTAACATATCGGTTGAGGCACTGGCTAGCTATCAATACTGGATCATAGTAACGTTAGAGTTCTAAACTAAAATACTAATGAAAATTGAAAAAAAAACTGTAGCCGGCTACGGAAAATTAAACCCTTATTTTAGAATCGATTAAAGACAAAACGACTGTAAAAAATTATCGTATTCATCAAAATCGGACAAGTGGTCTAATCTGTTTTGCAAGTTATCGACCATCGTCCTCAATTTCATATATTTTGTAGGCAAAATGCATTACGCAGACGGTGGCGAATAAGGTTTGTCAAGGGGGGTGTCAGGAATATTTTGAAAAACAAAATACTTAGAACTTTACTGGCACCAATTAATCTATTCCTATGTAACATAATGTCTAAATTATTTAAGAAAAAAATAAGAAAAATAGTTGTAATTACAGAGAACATTATAATGCTGCACGAAGTGCATATGCGCATGGAAAATACAACATTATACTCAAATATTTACCAATACATATTTGTGGCAATAGAGACAAAAAAGTCCTCAAGAATAACACGAGACGGCTCTAAAATATTTTCCTGCGTTGGTTAGTAGGTAATTGACTTTTATTAGATGTTTACGGACAAATTTATTATTATTGTATTACAAGACAACGAGGGGTAAAATAAGCTTACCCCTAACCAGAATATTTATATTTTGTACGATACAATGTGTTTCTGAGATGGAAGAGAACATTCTAACTCATAACAATATCATAAACCCTAACACGCCATATCAAGGGCGTTGCTCACGTCGATTATGATTGAATTCGTGAGAATTTTAAATTGAAACACATACATGGGAGAGATGTATCATCATCATCATCAGCCTTTATCCGTCCACTGCTGAACATAGGCCCCACTCAACGAAACCAAGACGACCGATCCCTATAGATATCCCGAAAGATGTATACAAATATATATTGCTGAATCAACCCGAGCTTTTCTTGGGTAAAAAAAGCAAGATATGCACAGCAGTGAGCACCTCTAGTCACTAGTGTCTCGGGATAAGTAAAATACCTAACGTACCATGCCATGGCTGGCCTGACGTTTTATCCACCTCCATTATGATAAAAATTGTAATGATACAGGACAAGACAGCCATTGGTACCATTTACTTTAGTGATTCACATACCATCTATCGTTTATTTTGATATAAATAACAGTACACAGTAGTAATAGTATTATACTAACAGTAAAATCCCAGCACATTGATATAATTAGAACCAATAGGAAATGTTCATTAGGTAAGCGATGAACAAATTGCTCCTCACATGTATTCTCAGAAGCGGTCTAGTTCGCATTCTGTTTCATTAAGTTCGGCGCACCACACCCGTAGAAGACCACATACTTCATAGAAGCCAGACTAATTCGCTCTGATTAATGTGAATTGCAATAATGACTGCAACGCACCGACGACTAACACAAGCATATGAGTTTATTTAAAACACGAATAAGGACAACATAAATTCGCTTTTTTCAAACGATGAAAAATATAGCCGGTTGTAGATTACTAACTAGTGACGTAGTTGAAGATTGTGCCCATTGATATATTTAGTGAAACCTGGCAACTCTGGAGCCCCTAGCATGGGCTAACTACAGCCATATCAGTCGCTTAAAATGACATGTGTCCAATTGTATAAAGAAAAGTCTTTAAACTATCCAAAATCCCATTAAAATATTAAACCCATCGTGTCGACACGGGGCTCCGCCAGGACATGCTACGCCATTGATCCCGTTTTTGGTGACTTTTAATCCACTCTCTACTCTATTTGTACGTTACCGATCACTAATTTTGCCCACCACGTGAGTCATGAGAGATGAGATCACTCGTAAGATGTCAAAAGAACTTACTTAGAGTCCACTCTTGTTAGCATATTTATTACATTTTTGACGTGACAACGTGTTATAAATTGGTTTGCCGGGTGACACTTCAAGAAACTGCGTTACGCTCCGCTCACGTTATGCGCTCACAATGAGAGCGAGTGAGAGGCACGCGTCCCTTCCACTCGGGCATGGTTAGCCCGCCTAAGAGCGAGAGAGACAGACATAAAAAATTTTGTTAATATGAAATTCAGTGCGAGATTCTTTGTATAAATTAATGTTTTAAATATAATTCTTTGTATAAATAAATGTTTTAAATTGTTACTATTATTTCATCCTTCTTCCTACTATACGAATGAATATTCACATTAAAATTATTTTACCACTCAAAGTCGTTGTCACGTAAAACTTTCGCCCGTATACCGACTTTACAGGCAACCAATTTTTTTTTTATTATACAATATTCTTTAATACCTACTGCTTTTCTCGAATAATATTCTCATTTATTAAAAACATTTTCAAACGTTACAGAATTTATATAAGCTGTGCCAGCGTCTGCGTCCGTGCGGAATATTGACTTTGGGTGGCATTTTTAACTATTTTTTCACAAATAAGACATACACTAAAAGCAGCTCGCACTGGTACTTATTTTAAAAAAATGGCGTATGTTTCCATTTCCGTGAGAGTACGGTGATAAATTATTATTGATAACATGTTATTCTGATATAATGTTTAATCAAAATCCATTCAGCAGTTGTTGCGTGAAAGAGTAACAAACATACACCCGTACAAACTGTCGCGTTTATTATATTAATAGGATTAGTAGGATATATCCAACAGTCAATAGTAATGTATTCCCAGCAGTTACCGCACAAACGTGACAAACAGATACACAAACAGTCCGCAAAACTAATATTGAGACACCGTCTACTAGAAATACATGGTCATGTAAAATGGCCTTTTTGGCTCGCCATATATTTGTTTTATAGCGTAGGTTGTTATTCTCAAATCTCAATAGGTAATCGACAGAAATGTGCAAATGTTAGTCATCCTTGCTTTTAATAGGTCGTTGAACTTTAGACTTTATAACTCGGTGTTATATTACTCGAATGATACCTTAATAATTTAATTTAATATTTTTTGTTCTAATTATCGATCAATGTTTAAAATGTTGTTTAAAACAAGCATACTGGCGAGCTTATGATAAGTGCTTGACTTCGCAGATGTGCATAAACCTTTACCATTTACCTGGAACTGGCTCTAGCAACTCATTTATGTATTGCCTATCCTAATATTTAAAATGTTAAGCCTCGGTGCCAGTTATTATACTGCCAAGTGCCAGTTCTGCCAGAAACACGGCAAGGCTGTTTCAGTGGACGGACAAAGGCTGATGATGATGGTGAATAATACTGTCCGTTCGTCCGTAGTAAACATTATATGTTGGCAACGCCTCAATGCTTGCCTGAAGCTTTATTTCACAACATTTTCAATAACTGATTAAAGTCAAAAATAATTTCCAGAAATACGACAGAATACGGTATTTGACTAATTCTGGAAATCGTTTTAAATGATTCTTTTAGTATATAATAAACGTACAGTAATAATTTTTCTGTGAAATTTACAGTATATAGGATAAAAATCGATGTTAAAATTTAAACTGTAAAAATCGCGGCAAAAACGACGTCTTTGTAATGGCTCCGGTCACGTGACGCATGTGACGTCACACACTAGTAAACCAATCCATCTTGTATACTTCTGAAGGTGCATTGCTTTTTTTTTCTTCAAATTTCAGTATTTATTGGAAGAAATGGCTTATAAATGGTGTGTAGTACCACAATGTACAAATACGTCTATAAAAACTCCGGAAAAATTATTTGTTTCTGTTCCTACGAATCCCAAAAAACGTAATTGTGGTTACGATTGGCGCGATTAAGAGAGCCAAATAGTATTTCGATGCATACAAATGTTTTTATGTGGGAAGATCACTATTGTGAGTACCTGGAAAAAAATTATATATGATTCTATAGAATCATATATAATCTATATATATATATATATATATGATACATATATATGTATATATATATATATATATATATATATATGTATATATGATTACAATATATATAATTATATATTAAGTATATTGATATTATAGGTTTAAAATAACTATACTAATCATTCTTAAATTTATATTTATTTACTATAACTACCTGCTGTTAAAAAAATAGTTTGTATAAAATATTCCCTCATAATCTTTTAAATGTATTGTAAATCGGTATATACTTCGCTATAGTACCTCCGCGATTATGTGTACAAAGTTTCATGATGATCGGTTGAGTAGTTTTCGCGTGAAAGCGTAACAAACACCCCTAAGCTTCAGCTGAATAATAATCAGCGTTATTCTTAAAGAAATGTGCAACCATAAAAGCGTCTATCATATGTAGGTTCAAGGTTGCTGTTATCGCATCATCGCTTGCACAAAATTTCCTTCCATTTTGTGATTATATATAAGCCACTTTTAATGACTAGTTATAAAAAATGTCCAAAAGTTGTTTAAAAATATCTCAGAAGTAAAAATAATAACCAAAACACATTAAACTCGAACGACAATCAGTAGTACAAAATATTGTTTACTTGCGTGTGACGTCACGAGTGCTACCACCAATCACAGGGCGTTTTGATTCACATCAAATATTTTAAAAATTATCATTTTTATTTTGCGAATTAAGCAAAATTTATGCATTATTTTATTCAAAAAAAGTGATAATGGTTTTCTTTAGACTATTATCTCGCAGGATGTCCACATTTCATAGAGTATTTTGAATGTTGTCAAACACCGTATTATGTGGCAGTTTATTCTAGCTAGTCTACAGATATTTGTTCCAAGTTTTCTGATCTGAGCAGTGACTGTGTTTGTTCCGCATGTGACGAGCCGCGCTTCTCATGCGGGCCTTTAACTGGTGACGAGGCCAATTCTAGCGTGGGCGACGGTAGCCCTCGGAGTGGCCGGGATTAATGGGTCATGAACTTTGTCTCCAATAGTACTTTTAATTGTATTTAAGACCAGTTGTTGCCTGCTGTTTTACCCGCCTTATATCTTATATGATGTTCCTTAATAAATAATTGATTGAGCTGGCTATTTATTTTTCTAAGCCGATTGTTAATTCGATTATCAAGTTCAAGCAAATCAAAATATTCAGTTCTAGTATTTTTATTTCACACTTTTATTTTTGTTACTTCGTAATCAATCATCAAAGAAAGCCTCTATTTAGATCGACAAGGAAAGGAAAGAGGAAACTAAACAGAACTCTTCATGCAAATCTTTGGAGTTTTCGAAAGATAAATTTACTATAAGTTATTTCATTATTAATATTATTATCATTATAAGCATACCATGGCCTTTCATCATCATCATCCATAACCATCTCTTATTAGACCACTGAACACTAACTCTATCAAATTTACGAATAAATATGATTATACTAACCAACATAAAATCGACTTGTTCAAATATTGTACTGTTGTGTAGTAAAGCCCTATATTAAATACACACAACACAAAGCCCCGGGGAGTCGGGATAAAGTACGGGATCTGTTTGTTGTGGGTTAATAGGAGCACAATAGCGCTTGTGGCCCGACTGGCGAGGTCTACTACAATGTGTCGGGAGCTGGTACAAATATTAACTAGTGAATACCCTTAGGGTACAGTCGCGAGAATAAGTCACATTCTCTTTAATGTGAAACACCGATTGAAAAAAAATTGGCCCAAAATCGACTCGAATGCTTGATTTTAATCAAATGATAAAAGTAAATATGTCCCAATAAGCGTTCATTAAAACCTAGCACTTGTCGCCAACTAGTGTCCACATCAGCACCCCTAGACAAGTGGCAAACGCTCGATTCTATTCTTTTGCGTTTACTCGCTAACTCCATAGGGTTGCTGCAAAATTTTTGAAGAACGTTTATTAAGACACATAAAGTTTTGTTTGTAAAAACGTCTAAAAACTTATGTAATTCGTCCCCCCTAGAAGCGTGGCATAAACGCTAAACGAATATAATAGAAAATAATACTTATTGTATGGGAATTACACTAGCTTACGACATTTAAAAAATTGGAGAAATATTATAATACTAATGTTCCTTTTAAACGAAGTACAGAGGTTTATAAACGTTTTTACAAACTAAACCATATTCATTATATGTCTTAATAAAAGTTCTTTAAAAATTTTGCAGCAACCCTATGGAGTTAGCGAGTAAACGCAAAAGAATAGAATCGAGCGTTTGCCACTTGTCTAGAGGGGCAGATGTTTCTGTTTTTTTTAATATTTAGTTCCAATTATTACCGCATCATACTCTTTTTTCCAAGCTGCGTATTAATTAAAATTGAATGCGATGTTCGCCTGCCAGTGATGAATGGGCATTAAATAACCTATTGTTTATATTTCTGGAATTGTTCTTTGTGTCCTCCATTGTAACTTAACCTTTTATAATTACAACGAAGTATTAAATATGTTAAACTTTATAGTTTTGAAATGTCAAATGTTTATTCGAGCCAGAAATAGAATTCGCCAACATAATATGATGTTTTAAATGATTTACATATGTCAGAATAATTTTAATCTATAATCTGTATATATTGTGTATACGTAGGGTATAGGATCCCAGAAAACGTTCAAAATCTTTCCATTAATAAATTTAAGAAAATTGTTAAGGAACGTTTGTGTGGTAAAGCCTATTACGAAATAAAAGATTTTATTGAAGATACCACACCTTGGGAATAAGACACTCACTCTTAAGATATGATGTTACATGTTGTATTTATAAAATATTATGTACTCATTTTATTGACAAAAGAGCAACCCCTAAGTTTTTTTCTCGTTTTTCTTAGGGGATCCTGCATCTCAAACGAGTTTTTTTTTTTTTTTTTATATATATATACTATTACTACTTATTGACTACTTATGTTTTGACTTATTTCAAGTGTACAAGTTGTACCTACGTAATAAAGATATTTTTGATTTGATTTGATTTGATTATTTACGAGTAATAATAACATAATATGTACTATTTTGTCATTGACTGTACATTTGCGAAAGTGCGGCTTAATGTATCAAAATTAATATAGCGAATAATTCGCGTATGAATCTGCTGTGGCAGTTCATAATCATTATCATCGCGCTGGCGTCCATAGTTGGATTAAACCTAATATAAGCACCGTCTATCATTACTATTCATATGTTTCCCTTTCATAGGATTGATCTCTACCGTTCATAGAAACCAATCAAGTGGGTATTTAGTGCGCGGGAGGTTTCGTTTGGCGATAGATCGAGCAAGCTAGGATCCATTTTTAGGAAATGTTGTTTTATCCGTGTTATCAGGCAATTAAACACCTCTACAATATATTATATATAGAACTAAAATAAAATCGATCGGTGCAGCAAACAAAACAGTACGGTTAGTGTCGTCAGTGCGATTACTTTTTTCTTTTTCGTCAAAATCCATATTTTGTGAAAAAAACTGTTATTGGAAGCTTCTCATACATATCTACGTGTATATTTAAAAAAAAACACGAAAAGACGTTCGAGATTCAACCAAAAAATCAATTGATTTCACGAAAAACAAAAAATATCCTTTTTTTCAGTTGGAGCTACGCTAGTGGCCCTAGTGGCCTTAATACTTCATCGGACGTGAGGCGAGCTGGTCGGCTTCACCATTGGATGAAGATGGATGGGGGGTTGTCCCCGTCAGCCGTGGAGTATGACTTCCACGGCTTCATGGCGTCGGGTTTGAACCTGTGGCGGGTCACATGCCGCACCGTCGTCGGATGAAACAAAAATAAGCGAGCAGATGCTCGGTCAACCAGGCAGGTTGAAAAATTCAAATGTCTGGCTGTCTGTTTCTTCTGTTTCATGCGAAACGGCTTGGTGACAGACGGATAGAGTAGGCTTAGTAGGCCTCTGCCTTTCCCTAGCCTTTGGGTAGGTACAGAAGTTTTCAAACACGTCGAAATTAGATCATACACGTATCTGAGACAAGCAAACGAAACTCGAGAGTACAAACGATTTTGTCTATGGCAACAATAATCAATATGGCAACAGTAATTAATCAATATGAACACGTAGGTATGTCCGTTTCCCTTGAGCAGTCTGAACGACTTGATATGCGCACAAGACACTAGGTAGGTACATAAAATAAAATAAAAAACTTAATTTTAAATACAATTTGAAGTTTTCTCACTATACACTTATAAGGATTAAAAAGGGCAAAGAGTCTCTGAAACGTAAATTGCCCAAGAGCCTCAACATAGTTAACCCAGCATTGGGCCAGTGGACACGCTCGGGGCCACTGCAATAAGGGCCAGCAAAGAGGCGTATTACCCGTATTCAAGAAGCGTACTTGGCTAAGTAATGAAACAACACTATGCAAATTCATTTAAGTATTGTCTATGATTTGGTTCGAATGACCCTATGCGTTCGGGAGAACTGTGACACCTCAAAGTATTGTTTGTGAATACGGGTGACTTTATAAGCAACATTTATCACAATTTAACTAATTAGATTTCATTCAAAGTACATATAGAATCTAACGCATTACAGTCCAAAAAATAACACAACAGTACAGGATGTAGATCAACTATTTATATACACGCGTAATATTTCAAAAACGCTAATGGCTTTTGATTTCCTTGAGAGTTTATTGCACACTAAACTAAAATGGCACGACATTCATGCTAACGACCGTGATTTGGTTATAATTTGTAATTTTGTAATACGTATTTGATTAATACCATTTAGTGATTATGTACGAAATATATTTCGCAATAAGCACACACAAAAAATACTGTTAATGAATGTTTTGAATATAATTTAATTAAGCAATTATGAATTTAAAAGCTCGGTTATAACGATAACACAGAAATGGTCTGTCCGTCGTCAACTGAACTATCAGACTAAGTGGGACGAACATAGTCAAAGAGAACTAAAATGTATGGTGTGTCAAAGCAGCGCAAAAAAAAAACAGAGAGATGATGATTTTCAGTACATTCAAGTTTGTTTGCTCTTGTATTTGGAGTTTTTTTTTTTTTTTTTACTTTAGAATTGGAAATTTTCCAGTTTCATTCAATAAAATTTAAGCAGTAATCGGTTTCAGCTACCGCGTCAATGTTGATTTTACTTAATTTTCTTCTAATCAAGAGTTCAGTGTTCAGTTAAGGATTATTAAAAACAATAGAAATTTGTGTTGATAAAATAATGATTGCATTTTTCATTGCTCATTGGGTTAGCAAATGAAGCGGTGTCTAATGACGTTAGCGCTAAGTGCGGTAGGCCGCTGTGGCCGCACCGCCGCGCTGTGGCCGCGCCGTACACCCGCCGACTACGACGACGCTAATTGATGCCCGCTGCTGACCACTATAATACCCTTTGTTTTATTCTCTAAATATATTGTACAAGTCATTTTTTTATTAGTTTAATATTAAGTAAGTATCGCATCATTTAAAAAAGGATGGTAATAATTACGTTCCTGCTTTCAACTGTTGTTAAATTTGTTGTGAACGGGTCAAAAGTTACGATGTCTTCATAAAATGTTATATTTTTTGTAATAAATAGTCTGTAATAGCGAGTCGGACTCGCTCATGTAGCATGATGATAGATGAGTTCTGTTACGATTTATCTGATTGTACAAATAAGTAACGCCCATCCCCTTAAATATTTATTTACTTTATTAATTTTACTTTATACTTTACTAATTTTTAAAATTAATATCAAACAAAATATTTTGTGAATATTTCAAGCGTCTACCTGGTAGCCGTCCATGAGCAAAAACCGTAAAAAAAATACGTTTGTTGTGGGTGTGGGGAAAACAACCAACGGACGGAAGGACTACGGTGTCATAGTAATAAACTCCATTTCTCCCTTTGGGTACGGAACCCTAAAAAGGAAGGGATGCGCTGTGCCGCGTTCCTGCTTGCCTCCCGCGTGATCAGCTTTGCTGTGTTTCGGGGAGAGGGGCAGGACAAGCAGTGTTATTACTAGCACCGAAACTCATCTTATGTCTTTTTATATCGTTATATATTATCGTTAAATAAATATAATTCGTCTCGTAAGTAGTGGTAGCTGGTAGGTAATAAAATATACCTTTAACTTCTGCGCCTCTGAACATTTATCACACTTTCGTTTTCATTTCATTCAAATATAAAAATATCTCAATGTGAAATCCAAATGCTTTACACCTGCCAGACGTCCATTCTCATATTTTATTACGTTTGTATTTCATTGCCCTGTCTAAATATAAATACTAAGTATTTTCTATGGTCTTCGTAATTCTTTTTTTTTTTTGGAAGTTGAGTCGGTAGTTATTTTTTTATTTGTCGCAAATAAGAGAAGAAAAGGATATTTTTTTATATCATAATCTATCATACAAAGTTGCGCAACGGTCGGCGGATGTTCGGTCTTTTTGTTTACATTTGGAACAGGTTTCGCAGGACGTAAACTCGTTTCAAAACGCTGTGCGGCTTCACCGATACCTCACTAATTTTTTGGTCCCAATGAGAATGAGCTAATGAATTATTAATCGATTTAACGAAACCACTAACATTAGTTTCATTAATTAAATTTTTAATTCAAGCCAACAATCAACATTTGTAAAATAAACCAACTAAACAGTTAACACGTCTTTCGTTTTTGATTACAATAAAAAAATCCGAGAAAAGAAACGTTAACAGATAAGTGAAGTGAAATAAGGCAAACTCATTAACAATTTTAAAGTCATTTATAATTATATTATAGTATCATTATGTTAAAAAGTAATTAGTAATAGACACGGAGTCGTTAGCTTGTTGTAAGAGCCATCGGTATTCGGTGTCAGTTGTACGAGTAGTAAGCGCGTGTGGTCCGCCGTCCACGGCACTCCGCGGACAGGAGGCCGTCGCTTTCGATACGTTGTATAATTCAATACCTGAATGGAATGGATCCTGACATGGTCATATCGACGTATTAGGTGTGTGTCCAATCTCTCTGAATATGTAACTGCCTGGGTAAATCAACAGACTATATTAGGATTTATAGTCTGTTAATGAAGTCTATTATGATAGAGTATGTTTTTTTTTAAATATTGGTAAATAAATCAGTACGAAAGTATGTACTTAAATATGGAAATATGTACGAGTAAATCTAAAATATGAGACAAAAATTAAACGTATGATATCGCGACGATGGTCTAGTGAGTATGGGCTCGACCTCTTTATTCAGAGCTCCGGGTTCAATCCTGATCCTTGAAATGGATTTTTCTAAGTTTCTCGCTACACACGAACATGAGACTATATCTTGTCACCGGTGAAGGAAAACAACGTCAGGAAACCAGCCTGGTAGGATTAAAAGTGCTTTGAAGGTGTGTGAAGTTGACCAACTCGCATTGGGCCAGAACACCGGTGAACTATGACCCATTTCTCTCCTCGCCCAATTTCTAGTAGGACTCTTGTATTGTTATTATTATTATACATGAAATCAAAGTCCAATGTCCATACATCCCACCATGTGACCTACCTGACGTAGGTGTGGACGGTCGCGTCGATGCTATTTATAGATCGCCTGCCGCTCCGAACACGTAAATAGTAGAATTTATGCCAAATCTCGTGTATTACGTCTGAAACATTTGGCACACACTCCTAAACCCTTCCACCATTCAGCGATTATAACTGTTGTGTTCGATGCAGAATAACAATTGCTGTGGTGTTTGATTCGGCGTACCTACTACCTACCGCGAAATATGAATCAGCGTTTAAGTTTAAATGTTTATAATAAAGTTGCTATTGATTCATTGAGGTATATGTAAAGGAGTCGAGTACTCGTACCTATATTATGCGTTTCATAAACTTAGTAGCTTGACCTTCAACTGGACGGAAAATTCGTGACCGGACTTTTATCATCATCATCAGCCTATACATAATGAACGCAAACGAGCGATTCCTCGCCATTCGTATCCATGGACCGGCCATGGCACGGAGATCGTCTTCCCACCAAAATACTAATGCCAAAGGCAGGGCCTTTCGCATTAGTATAGATCAGAATATTGCATAGTCCTGCGCTTGATTCGTTGCCATAGAGTAGAGAGGCATTCTAGGAACTCCTTTCCTTATTGAACATTCTTGTTGTTTGTGATAAATAATCAAGATGGACTTAATATTATAAAATCGAACACGATGCATATGACAGCGTACACTTCCACCGGCTGTCGGCTACACCTTACTTTGAAATGGCACGATCATCAGATGATATTTTATTACAAGACATGATTTTATAAATATTATCATTATATCGATGTATAATGGAGTCGGACGTGACGGTCCCAGTTCACTCGATACCTTGTTTATCATAGTGAGAGAGGTAGTGAATACATCACTACGCAAGCTTCACTAGTGTAGTGACTAGTGAGCTAGACTGTACACAAGGAACTAACATCGTCCAGGAGTAATAGGTGTCCCACTCATCCAGTCACACAGAGACATTGACTAGTCGAAGCCCTAAGGGAAATCTACTCTTAATTCTAATGCATAAGTACGTGAGTCTCCTCCTTCGAAATATTCTAGAACCTTTCGAAGGAGAAGCCTTTCATCTTCGGAAAAGTTTCTCCTATTTATCAATCAAACCCCACCCGGGTTTGATTGAACAAAATCCAGTTTGTCAATCATTCAGTGATTTTTTATGCTCCTCGCGTCAAAAAATCTAAAGAAGTCTTGGCATGGTAAGATTAAATGCAAACCTTTGCTATTTTCTCATGTGATTTAAACCTCATCTCAGATCGCCTCAGAGTATGTTCATAATATGATAATTGATGTCTAGTGTAGCAATAAATGATTATGACTATAGTGACGGAAGCGATCTATCTGTTTATGCAAACAGTTTAAAAGTTAACACTATCTTGAAAAAAAATCCTTGAAGAGTAAGTAAAGTTGAGGAATACCGTGAAATCAACGAACATGAGAAGTCACTAAAAATGGTTATAAAAGTTTATAGTGAGGGTGAGTTGCACCGAAACTCTAGTTATAGTTACTGTCAAGTTAACAATATCGGTAACAATAATGAGTAATCGTTACGTTAGCAACAATGCGGTCATCAAAAAAATTTAACCCTATAGTTATAGAGTCTGGGTTGACAATTTTTAGCAGCGGCGAAAGAGAAATTGTTCTATTAAAATAAGGTTGGCATTAAAATTATTGTCGATCCATAAATAATACTCACATTTTTTTTACATATATATTATGGCCTTACTGGTATATATACGTAACGCCTTAAAAGTTGTTAGTATTCTGAGGTTTGTGTATGTGTAGTTCTACTATAATTCACATTGGGCTTATAATAGTCATGCATATGGTTCTTGGGTGTAACCAAACCTCGCTCAATTTCCACGAGCAGGAAATCCAAAACAATATTATTATTATGTGATTAAATCCAAAATATTTTCGGAAATATCAAGTACTATTAAAAAAACCAATATTTATTAATATGAATGACATGATTTGGCATAATATTAACGTTAATCGTTTAAAAGTGTGTGTCATTATCAGATGCAACGCGTTTTGTCCATACTATTGATCTAACGAAAGATCGTCAATAAGGGTAAGTTGGTGAAACTTACCCTTATTGCACAGTCACCTATATCATCATCATCATATATACCAAATATTAATTATTTTTATAATTAATACTTTTCAGAGTATTTCAAAAGTACTTACATAGAATTTCCCTTCAAAATCTTTTATAAAAGGCCGTCTGCTAGATTTTGTGCTCTTTGCACATTTTTATAAGTGATCCAATATTGTGATATCATTTGTAAAAAATTTGCATATTCATTGGAGACGATTATACATAACATGTTTTTGTCAATTCTAAAAACAAACAAGACAAACTAAAAAACAGACAGGCGCCAATCACAGATAATAATCATCATCGTGCGAACTCCAAGGAGCCAACATTCAATGCTGAATAAACTGTATCGGTTCCAGTGCGGGCTGGATGATGTATCAGTGATCACACCACCATCGAGACAATTGATTGTAATCATTGTGGCTCCATATGGAACCTCGGTCAAGGCCGGCTGTTATTTTCGTATACGCCATTACATCATTCACGGGTTATTGAGTTACGACATCTAAATCTACGAAAAGCTAGATTCTCTTATCTCACGGCGAGCGTCTTGTTTGTTTTCCTTGGTTTAATCAATTCTGTTATATTTAACGTTATATTTAAACTGTTATATTTAAAAGTGTTATATTTAACCTTAGCTGCGTTGAATTTAAAATTACAATACAAGCAACGACCCGAAGTACGTTTAGAATTTTCGTTAATTATTTTCATATTTTTAATACTATAAATGTGAATGTAAGTTCATTTGTTACGCTTTCATGCGAAAACTACTTAACCAATTGCCATTAAGCTTTGTACACATACACATAAGATACGTTTTATAGAATTGGTTTGTATTGATAAACATTTAGTAAAACTTACCGTGTCCTCTAACGTTTGGAACTCGTTGAAGAGACGATTATCGGAGATCTTCTTCACAGTGGACGACATGACTATCATGTTGGCCGTGAGGATGTCCACCTCTTGACGGAGGTTGGACAGTTGCACCTCCCTGACCACGGTGATGGCCAGCAGCCACACCGTGAGCACGCCCAGAGCGATCTTGAAGAAGACGTTCTGTCTCCATCCCGCCTGCTGCTTCCCTTTGTACTGTCCCTCAAAGTCTCCACCCACTAGGTTGGCAGACAGGTCCTTGGACTCCTTCAGTTTGTCCGTCTGTGTGTACATGGTGCCGGGTATTAGCGCGCGGCTTTCGGCCATCACACAACAAACACTGCACTCATTGACACTGGCGGCTCGTTATCACGACATTACACAGTTCTCGGAAGGTCGAAGCGCATGTAAATAGCAGATAGATTGCACGTGGCTAGAACGATCGACGGATTGAGAACACGCGTGGCCGGCGAGACGGACTGACACCGAGTGGGAACTGGGAACTGGGAAGCGTCTGCGCCCGCGGCTGCGGCGTAGTGTGCGCACTGCGCTGGCGGTGTCACTTGTCAGGTGTGCGGGCGGCCGGCGCACGCGCAGGCTGCACTGTATACTATGTGTATCAATGCATCACGATTCACGACTCACATACCTCAAGTTATCGACATTATTAATATGAAAATAATATTGCTGTAGTGAAAACAACGTTTGGAATATTAATATAATTGTTGTAAGAGTCGAATAAATTAAAGATACTTGTAAACTTTCACTGAAACAGCTGCTTTGAGCACAAGCTTAGAGCAACGCGGACCTCTTCCTCCTCTCCGCAAGGAAGACCGATAATGTGATTTTACTCTTACAGATCTACGGGAAATTCCATGATTGCATATTATACCTACTCGTATGTTTTAAGAATATTCACCATATTATTGCCTATGCATTTCATCGCATGCAGTATTAATCCTTATCACTTTAATGAACAGGGCGTTATTATCTGATCATTATCAATTCAAATACGTTAATAAGGCTATTTATTATATACCTACAACATGCAATTAAAATAAATACTATAAGAGTTATCGCAAATAATATATTACTGACAGCCGCACAACCCGCCTTTTCAGTCCAAACAGATAAAATTGATCAATGTAATTTAACCATTGATTAATTATACATATCATATTATGTCAGATGCCAAACATAATAAGTAATTCATAGACGCACATCACCTTTAGTCATTAAATATTTCAGCCATGCAGAGCCGGGTCGAGCAGCTAGTCGATATTAATATTTCACGACTTTTGAATGTTTCATATTTTATATATTTGTTCATTATGAGTTCTACTCAAAAACATACAATAACTAATGATAAATATTTAAGCCATCTACAGCCTACAATTAATAGAATTTAACAGAATAACAAATATTTAAGGGATTTGAAATGAAAGGGATGATGATGATGATGATACAACAAATGGAACTCGAATGCTATTACTGGTACTTGCGTTCGTTAGTGTTATCAACATTCATTCATTAGCTGATAAGGGCCGGCCCATGTGTATTGTGTGTCAACATATCTGCCAGTAGTCCTCATGACACAGTCCCAGTGTTTGCTAGCGAGTTTGGAACCAAACACTGTGACACGAGAATTTTATATAGGTGTTAGGATAAGAATGCGTTATATACATAATATGTAAATAAGTTGCAATTTTATGTTATTTAGGACATATTAGGTCTTAAACAACATAAAATCTGATCAAAGGCGTTGAGTTTAGCGATTTATGTAGGTATAGTATCTATATAATATACTAGCGTTTATATATCACTTGTCCGATTTTGGTAAATTATATAAAATAATGTGTCAATAGTTCCGAGGCGTTGGCAGTGCCTATTGATGACATTGCTATATTAAGCAACAATTATTCTTTTTTAAGTTTACATAGTCAGACTAAGTATATAGTAATACGGGTATTTTAAATGGTACATTATAGTACATAGACAACTAAATAAATACATGATAATACAACCAAGGACCACACTAACAGGACCCGCATAGGCGGCTGATGTCGCAGTGGTTCAGCTTGGCTAGGGCACGCCGAACCGCACTCAGGGGCAGGATCTACCCTAAGATCCTGGCTACATCTATAAAGGATTTCTCTACGATATCAAAAAATTATAACTAAAGTCTTCCATTAAGATGTATTATGCATACATAAATATACTGCGCGCTACCGGTTTATAGTAAATACGTACAGTATTTGCATACCAAGGCTCCTATATGGTATTAACTAGCGCAATACTAGCCATCTGCACACGGGGATTGCTTCAAGATTGATACGTTAGCCGGTCGATAAACGTGAAGGCCGTAAAATAATGGTGCCGCAGCTTCTTTCAAAATCTTTCGTGTAGATTAACCATGAAACAAATACTTTGAAAGCTATTTCAGTGGTTGACAATGACGATTGATTTCCGATATTGTTTTCATAAATGAATGCTGTTGCACTGTATGTAGATTAAATCAAACTGTCATGCGGAGATGTTCCTGTAATGTTATGGAGACTTTTCATCATCATCATCATCATCAGCCTTTATTCGTCCACTGCTATTGCCTATTGAGAATTTTACTTTTAAATTATTGTTGGTATTATAATACTCTTTAGCATTAATGTCATGAATGTGGAATATCATTAAAAAATAAAAAATAAAAAGGTGTTTATATTTTACAAATTTTACTATAATATAGCCTATACATCAGAATAACACATAGGCTATTATTTATACCTGTACTCCCACGGGAATAGGAAGTACGCGGGTGAAACCGCGGGGCACTGCTTGTTATAAATATACAAATAGGTAAAAAAGGAGTTGACAATAAGACCAGATTCATTTGCATAATAAAACATATCTCAGCTAGAGAGTACCAGGATCTAACAGTACTTCATTTGTTATTTCATTCGAATCATATTATTGTGTGAATATAAAACTATAAGACATGGAAGTCCGACCTCCCTTGACCCTCCTCAGCCCTTAGTTGAAATATAGGTACTTTAATCTATTCATATCATACTAGAACATTATTAGCACATAGCGACTGTGTCGTCGGAACACATATAATATGAAGAGGTAACTTGTTATTATGCAGTATAGTCGACAGCATTCCACAAGCGTCGTATGTTGTTTGCACGACACATACCGACGCCGGCGGAGAGATAGATAAAGATTAGCTATTATACAAAGTACACTGATAACAGAATGTTAATGTCAACTTTCAAGGTACGTTTTTGTCTGGGAGCAAAAATATACCGATGGATTGTGTTATTACACAATATCTAACACTATACTTGTCTTGTCTTCAGGTGAACACAGGCCATTGTGGCGTTCATTGAGGGAGACCTATGTTTTGCAGTGGACGGATAAAATCTGATGATGTTATAAAACGCGTGTTGTCGGTCTTAACTCTTACTGCTGGGGACACCTCTTCTCCTCCGAGTCTCACGGGGGCGTAGTGCTATTATTCTGGTGGCCTCAAACACCATACAGGACTATTCATGTAATCTTCGACTGAGGATACGTATAGGGGTAAGCAAGAGATGTTCGGTGGGTCAGGTTAAACACGAGTTAAGACCTCTAGTTTCAAGACTGATCCTTCGCCAACAAGATAAGGCGCTTCATAAATTTAAATTAAAATAAATTTCTAAAACACTTATATTTAAATTATAAAATATCAAATTAAAAACCTACGACCTACATTTATAAAAAATTAAACTAGAACAGTATCAAAATAGAACCAACTGTTTGTGAACGAATCAAATGCAGGACAATTAACAAACGTATATTTTCTTACTTTTACAAATATTAAACGTAAATACAAAATTTTAGTTTTGAACGCGTACAGTTTAAAAACGAATTCTGTATGAGAGTGAACGTCGTGAAGACCGTCGCTGCTCGGGCGCGCCGTCCGCTCCTGCTTCACACCGTTGTTTGTTTGTTCTATTGATCCGATAGATGGCGGGGTCCGTAACATGCCCGGCGCCTTGAAAGACTCGACTTTCAATAAATAAGTTATGGTTTTATTATATTAGTTTTGGGTTCCGGTACTCTTCGTTCCTTCGGGACTGGACGATGTAGGAAGTGGACAGATTTTCGTAAGGGCTCGTTGTATGACTCCATTACATGTCCTTATGTCTGCGACTCTGGGAACGCCATCTTTGCCCGGGTATAATCGTATAATTTTTCCTAGTTTCCAATTAAGAGGTGGCTGATAGTCGTCTTTGATAATGACAAGCGTATCAATCGAAAGTTGTTCTTGCTTATTGGTCCATTTTGTCCTTCTTTGTAACTCGGATACGTATTCCTTGGACCACCGTTGCCAAAAATGTTGACGTAACTGCTCCACTCGATCATAACGGGCAAGACGCGTGTAAGGCGTCACGGTCAAATCTTCATACGTGGGCGCAGTCAAAGGCCGGCCAATCAGGAAATGACCTGGGGTAAGGGCCTGGAAATCATCGGGATCTGTGGACATAGGATACATGGGACGGGAGTTCAGGACGGCTTCAATTTGCGTTAAAACCGTGCTCAACTCCTCGTACGTTAATCGTGCATTTCCGACAATCCGACGCAAGTGGTACTTACAAGACTTTACCCCCGCCTCCCATAACCCACCAAAATGAGGGGCGTATGGTGGAATGAATGTAAATTTTATATTATTATTACTAGTAAAATCGATAATATCATTAGAATTTTTAAAAAGATTTCTTAATAATTCCCTTTCTGCCCCAACGAAATTTTTCCCATTATCTGAAAATATTTGGTGAGGCTTGCCGCGACGAGATATGAATCGTTTGAGCGCCAGGATATAATCCTGTGTAGACAAACCACTTACTAATTCCAGGTGAATTGCGCGCGTTGAGAAACATATAAATAAACAAATATAATTTTTAATCAATTGAGCACCCCTGCCCTTTTTATTTAAAACATATATAGGACCGGCGTAATCGACTCCGCAATTCATAAATGCGAAACCTGCTTCGAGTCGTTCGGGGGGCAAATTACCCATAATTGGAGTTAGTGTTTTTCCCTTCATACGAACGCAAGTAACACAACTATGCGTGACCTTCCTGGCCAAATTCCTGGCTCCTAAAGTCCACCACGAATCGCGTGTGGTAGATACTAACAACTGAGGCCCCGCGTGAAGTAAACGTTTATGTTCCGAAGTAAATAAAAGCCATGCGAATCGATGTTTAGCACATAATAATATCGGGTGTTTTTTATTATAATTAAATTCAGCGTTACCCAAACGACCGCCTATTCGCATTATTGAATTTTTATCCAAAAATATATTTAATCCGGATATTTTGTTTATCCTTTTATTATGTTTTACTTTTATAGGTAAATTAAGCTTAAGATTGTGATATTCATCGGAAAAGGATTGCTGCTGAACGATGCGTGTCAACATTTGCAAGGAATCATTGATTTCGTCCACACTCAATGAACCGGTTTTACGTTTAGTTTTATCGACGCGAGTGTTATATATAAAACGCAACAAGTATGCACCCATTCGCTTTAAGCGATTAAATGACGAAAATCGTTCGAAATCAATTAATTCATTAGAATTATCGACGTTACATAAGTTGATCGTAGAAACTTTCAACTCGGGTACATCGGAACAATTTATGAGATAGTTTTCATCATCATCAGTGCAACTCCAGTTCGAATTATACGGATCACTCAAAAAAGGGGGACCACACCACCATAAACTATTTGTATCGTATTGAAGATAATTTAAATCTATTCTTCTTGTTAACATGTCACTAGGATTTAAGACACCTTTAACATGCCGCCAAGTCATATCTCCTGTTAGTTCGTTAATTTGTGTGACCCTATTTTGCACAAATGTTTTAAGTAAGCGGGGAGACATGCGGATCCAGCTTAAAACAATTGTGGAGTCCGTCCAAAAACAAATTTTATCAAATGTTAAACGTAATGATTTTTTTATTTTATTATATAATTTTGCACCTAACAAGGCCCCACATAGTTCAAGTCTGGGTATACTTATTGGTTTTATTGGGGCTACTTTCGATTTAGCACACAATAACCTTACACACGGTTGCGAATTATTATTAACGAATGAACGAATATATGCGCAAGCACCGTATGCGTTTTGTGAAGCGTCAGAAAAAATATGTAATTCCTTTATTGTGGCATTTTCTATGAGAACATGACGCGGAATCCTAATTTTAGGTAAATATTCTAATTTTGAAACAAAATTATTCCAGTCTTGTTTAACATTGGCGGGAACGGCATCGTCCCAATCTAACTTGGATAGCCAAAGATTCTGCAATAAAATTTTAGCCCGAATTATAGCCGGAGCCAGTAGCCCTAAAGGATCATATATTTGAGAAATAACTGACAACATTAAACGCTTAGTAATTTTTGAATTAAAATTTTCCAATTTCGTAGTATAATTAAATTCATCATTTTTATTAGACCAGCCTAACCCTAAAGTTTTAGACTGACACAGTTCATCACCGCCTAACTGTTTTATGATATCAAGATTAACGTCATGATTAAACGTCCATTTTCTTAATAAAAAACAACCGCCTCGTAACACTTCCGATGTCTTATTGCAAATATCCAATAAGTTATCTAATTCATCATCACCAGTAAGGACATCATCAACATACATATCATCGGTGATGACTTGAGCTATGCGCTTATCATTACAATCCGCAGCCAGCTGGTGTAAACAACGTATACTAAGGTACGGCGCAGACGCGGTGCCGTATGTAACTGTATTTAGTTTATAAATGCGTAATGGGTCATTTCGACTCTGTCTCCACACAATAAGCTGCAAATCTCGTTGATCTAAGTGAATGGCTATATTACGATACATCTTTTGAATGTCCGCACATACTACGTATTTATATTGTCTAAAACGTAACAATATGGAGAATACATCGTTTTGAAGGATGGGGCCAACGTATTGTATGTCATTTAACGAATAATTAGAGGTCGTAGCAGCACTTGCATTAAAAACGACTCTTAATTGCGTCGTCAAGCTACTCTCTCGGTATACTCCATGGTGGGGCAAGAAATAATGTGGAGTTTTTATGTTACTAATATCCCCTGTCCATAACGACATATGTCCCAAATCTTCGTATTCCTGCATAAAATCAATATATAATTTCTTATATTGAGCAGATCGTTCTAATTTATTTTCTAACGAAAAAAAACTATTTCTTGCCTTAGTGTACGAGTCACCTAAAACGTTTGCCGGCTCCCGTAAGGGCATGCGTACGTGAAACCTGCCATGCTCGTCTCGTACCGTGGTCTCTGTAAAGATTTTTTCACAAATTTTATCTTCATTGGAAATAACGTTTGACCCGTCCGCAATTTCTTCCAGTTCCCAAAATTTTTTTAATTGGGAATCAATAATATTGAAATTGTTACATTGAACCTGCCTATTCGTATAACTGCTATAACGCATCATATTATAAACAGGCCCGGATATTATCCATCCTACTTTAGTGTCTTGTAACGTTGGGCCACTTTTCAGCTTAATTTTATTAATATTTAATAAATCCCAAAAGACGTCAGCGCCTAGTAATATATCGATATCAGCTGGCACATTAAATGAAGGGTCTGCGAGTACAATATGATTTGGTATATCTAAATATTTACAATCTATTTTCATAGATGGCAAGCTTGAAGTAATATTTGGCAAAACTAAACATTGTATGTGTGTATTAAAAGAACACGTTTTAGAACGTATATTAATTTTGCATGAATTATTAGAATGTGAAATCGTTTGTCCCACACCGCAAACGCGTATAGTGGACTGTATACATGAGATATTTAAACGTTTACATAGCCTTTCGGTAATAATGCTATGTTGGCTGCCACTATCGAGAAGTGCGCGCGCCGTTTGAAAATTATAATCTGCATCGGCTATTTCTATAAGCGCCGTTGATAAGAGAACCGGTTCGAGTACAGTCGGACAGATGGATGTGTTCGATGCGAGTGCATGACTGATGCGACTAACGTTGCTCGCGTTATTTTTTATTTTAAATGATGCCACCTGCGAAACCTCGTCCGACATGTCGCTGCTACCTACGCTATTATCAACGTGAAGCAATGTATTATGTTTTATATTACATATTTTACAATGACTGAACGAGCAACTCTCTGCCGTATGACCTTCGGTGCGTAAGCAATTAGTACAGACTGATTTCTCCTTAACAAACTTTAGTCTGTCTAGCGCTGTTAAGTTAAGAAACTTTGGACATGTGTAAAGATAATGATTGTCATTACACAGTATACAATTACGCATATTATGAATTTTATTTTGTTTCTGATTATTAACATTTTTACTCAAAACGTAACTAAATGATTTATTTAAATGTTTTTTATGATCTGACACACCCGAATGACCTTGACCCGATTTTATCGGTAAACTATTAGGCTTATTAGTCGAATTTCGAATCATTTCTAACATATCTGCTCTGTTTTTTAAGAATGAAATTAAATCGCTTAACTTTAAACTATTGATGTTATCTCGACCTACGTTAAAAGTACCTTTGTATGTCTCCCATTCACGTTCTGTTGAACTATCGAGCTTAGACACAATTAAATAAATAATGAGCGTATCCCAATGGTCAGTGGGTTCATTTAATGAATTTAATGCACGTAAATTGCGCAAAGTTGTATCTATTAATTTACGGATTTGAGTGGGCGATTCCTTTGTAATCGATGGTATAGAAAATAGCGATTTAACGTGATTTTGAACGAGTAAACGATTATTATGATATCTGTTTTCCAATAACTCCCAAGCAATGAAATAATTTGGCGCAGTAAATTCTAAAGCCGATATAACTTGAAGGGCAGGGCCACTCAATGATGATTTAGACTCGATTCAAAAATTTCATTACCTAAAATCATCATTGAGTGGCTCTGCCCTTCAAGTTATATCGGCTTTAGAATTTACTGCGCCAAATTATTTCATTGCTTGGGAGTTATTGGAAAACAGATATCATAATAATCGTTTACTCGTTCAAAATCACGTTAAATCGCTATTTTCTATACCATCGATTACAAAGGAATCGCCCACTCAAATCCGTAAATTAATAGATACAACTTTGCGGATTTGAGTGGGCGATTCCTTTGTAATCGATGGTATAGAAAATAGCGATTTAACGTGATTTTGAACGAGTAAACGATTATTATGATATCTGTTTTCCAATAACTCCCAAGCAATGAAATAATTTGGCGCAGTAAATTCTAAAGCCGATATAACTTGAAGGGCAGAGCCACTCAAAAATTTCATTACCTAAAATCATCATTGAGTGGCTCTGCCCTTCAAGTTATATCGGCTTTAGAATTTACTGCGCCAAATTATTTCATTGCTTGGGAGTTATTGGAAAACAGATATCATAATAATCGTTTAC
Source organism: Lycaena phlaeas (assembly GCA_905333005.2). Lineage (NCBI taxonomy): Eukaryota > Metazoa > Arthropoda > Insecta > Lepidoptera > Lycaenidae > Lycaena > Lycaena phlaeas. Next base: position 18,344,091 of record HG995171.1, on the reverse strand, counting down.
TCGTTCAAAATCACGTTAAATCGCTATTTTCTATACCATCGATTACAAAGGAATCGCCCACTCAAATCCGCAAAGTTGTATCTATTAATTTACGGATTTGAGTGGGCGATTCCTTTGTAATCGATGGTATAGAAAATAGCGATTTAACGTGATTTTGAACGAGTAAACGATTATTATGATATCTGTTTTCCAATAACTCCCAAGCAATGAAATAATTTGGCGCAGTAAATTCTAAAGCCGATATAACTTGAAGGGCAGAGCCACTCAATGATGATTTTAGGTAATGAAATTTTTGAATCGAGTCTAAATCGTTACGAGAATGAATCATGGTCTTATACGAATTACGAAACTCAAGCCACTGGTCATAGGAACCATCAAACATAGGCAATTTTATTTCGGGCAATTTTATCGACACAGGATTAGTTGACAGCATTTGAGGCCTAATATCACTATTCTCATCACGTAATAATTGTTTTACCGCTGCCAATATGTGGTAATACGATTCCTCAAACTGCTGTCGGTACTCCATATGCGACAAAGATCACACTCGTCAACAATGCTCTCAATTTCACCTTGAATATTGTTAAACTCTTTAAATAATTCAGATAAAGCGATGTATCGCAATTGTAACTCGACCGTTTGATCTGAGCTCAATCTACCTCCATCTAACAATTTGTTAAAATATTTTTCAAACATAGTTAAACGACACTTTACAACACCCCTTTGCTTTTTTAGCAGTGGGATGCGTTCTGATTCAGGTATACTAATAGAACCTAATGGATTAGGCGACTTTGACCTGCCTGGCTTTTGTGCTTGGGCAGGCCCTTTTAATTCATTCGCACCCTCACTCATTTCGGTAAGCTATAGAAGAACAAGTAGGTTAATACTCACAGTCTTGGAGACCAGATGCCCCGAAACCTCAAACGACTATTTACTCTGAGCCCGAAGCTGATGAATTCTGCAATTCGAGGAACGATTTTAACGCAAATTATGAAAGGAGAAGAAATAGGAACGATTGACCTGACCAATACCGGTTGCCCACTCTTTTTCTTTCTTCCCGCCTTTTGTGCAACGTGTAGCTTGTTCAAATTTTCTTTTAATTTATCCGGCTCGAAGGACCAAATTTTATGTTTGTGAACGAATCAAATGCAGGACAATTAACAAACGTATATTTTCTTACTTTTACAAATATTAAACGTAAATACAAAATTTTAGTTTTGAACGCGTACAGTTTAAAAACGAATTCTGTATGAGAGTGAACGTCGTGAAGACCGTCGCTGCTCGGGCGCGCCGTCCGCTCCTGCTTCACACCGTTGTTTGTTTGTTCTATTGATCCGATAGATGGCGGGGTCCGTAACACCAACGAAGATTGCGATTCGTTTGATGGCGTTTGGAACTCGTGATATTTTTAATGTTGAATAATCCGACTACTAGCCAGGAGCCATAAGGTAGACTACCGCAATATTATAATAAAACACACACCCGCCTGGGGAGACCCACTCCCCAGCGGGATGCGTCAGTGCATTTTCCGGCGTAAAAGAAAAAAAAAGGATTTTAAGGAGAAAATATATGCAGGACTATGAATTTGATA